>JBBPTX010000001.1:0-735963 GCA_038094595.1 Pulveroboletus aff. annulatus | reverse complement strand
TGCCCGTTCCAGCCTCCCTTTTGAACTCAGTGATGCAGTACGCAGTTTGGTGTGGCCCATTCACATGACCATCGGAAGAGCTATTCGGGTAGATCTCCGCCGGTGTCAAGCAAAATTCGGGCAGGTCGTGATGGGTGCGAATCGTTTCGTTCAACGAATCTAAGCCTGGAGTTCTCCTCTTATGTTCATTTTCGTAGATGACTGTCATCTGTTCAGCGAATGTATCGACAGCGCGCTTCAGCGCCGTAGAATGCACTTTCTCTGCACCAGGAACGTCCTCGCGACCACGAAAGATATCGAGGAACAGACCAAATCCTTCGTACAGAAGCTCAATTGGTGGGTAGCTAGAATGCAGAGACTTCGCATTAGGAGCGTCTGTGCGACGGCGGTCGATGAGACCAAGTTTGCTATACTCTGAATAGAGGGTAGATGGTATGCCAGCACTCGATGGTGCAATGGCTGCAAGTCTAATGCGCTTTGCTCTCGCCATGGTGTCTTCCGGGTCTTCAAGCCCACGTTTCCCGTCTATCGAATCCCAGTTCAATCAGACAAATTAGAAGTGTGACACCAATGAGATGCTTGACTTACTTTCTTCTGAATACTCCACAACAACTCTTAACTCGACAGAAAAGGGAGCATCTCTGAAAACTGCGCCCATGGACTGATTACCGCTTAAGAACTGCCCCATACCACTAGCGCCCAAGATTGTGGAAAGATTGTTATCCAT
Source organism: Pulveroboletus aff. annulatus (assembly GCA_038094595.1). Classification (NCBI taxonomy): domain Eukaryota; kingdom Fungi; phylum Basidiomycota; class Agaricomycetes; order Boletales; family Boletaceae; genus Pulveroboletus; species Pulveroboletus aff. annulatus. The sequence continues at coordinate 735,236 of JBBPTX010000001.1, read as the reverse complement.
GGTTGAAATGTCATACAACCGCAATTGCGACGTCGAGAGTGTGCCAAGAGCGCCTGGTTGTTTGGCCAATATCGAACTCTTGAGGTCATCGACCAACTTCAACGGGAAGATTTCAACCTTAAATACAGAAGACGGGCTAGCCCCTCTAACGTAGCAGAAAACTTGCAAAACGTCTGGAACGCACGACCGTAACCATGGATTTCAACCTGACCGCGTGTAACATGCTACATACCGATGATGAGGTTTAGCCTGGCCCCCTGGGTCTGTGGCTGGAAGACACTCGAGACCATCTGCGTACTTCGCAACGGACTACCGAAACAAGAGATTGATAGATTACCCAAATCTTCTCCTGTGGAATCATCTAGTTGTATGGTGTCAGGAACTTTGTACACCGACAGTGTTGTCAAATCATAGGATGATTGACTAAGAAAGATAAGTTTTTTGAGTGCATAGACTGTGGTGTCTTGAGAGATCTCGATAGAGCCCCAAGAAAAAAGGTCAGGCGTCCCCCGCACCCAATACCAAAGTGTGAGCGACGAGCCAGACATGGTTCGAGTGTACCGAAGACGGTGATGGTTGTGGTAAACAAAACCCGTAGGTTGAACGCATCCAAAACGGTCCGAACCAAACAGTGACAAACATGACACGGCCATTGAGCCATTGCACCTACTCTGTTATGTTTCTAGTCTGGTGACCAGCTCAAGTTGGACTCGGAGTCAGAAAGGAAACCTTGCCACTAGTGTCGCTGCAAGATACCAACCGCAAATGTCTGAAAGGTACGTGTATCTCTCTTGATATTCTGCGTACTTATCGTGAGCAACAGGCTTGAGCTCATCCAACATGTTGAGGAACTCCATCTAACCCGCCTTCAACAACCACATGCGGGTCAGTCATGTTATTTTCTGCTTCATCAAGGTCCTTCAGACATCTCTCGACGCATATATGCAGTATCTTGTAGCAGAACGAAAGGGAAAGTCTCCAAATGTCTTTGTCGTTAGGGGACTGTACGAACGGTCGCTTGCCGAAGCCGACAAATGTCGTTTTGCAGGTGAAGAGAACGCAGAGCGAATTCTGCGCGCATTTTGGTTGGGATACATTGATTTTGTGGTGAGAGAAGGAAGAATGTCTTGTTTCACGTTCTCCCTTGACTGACGCGTCTTCGTCTCGATCAGAGAGCCCAAGGGGAAGATGAAGACGACCTGGCGCCCATAATCAAACGTGCAACGAGGAGCGTGCCTGGGTCAGGCGAAGTCTGGGCGCGGTATATCCGCTACCTAGTGTGTTCTGTTATGGTTCACCACTGAACTTGCAACTGACGGCACATTGAAGGAATGAAAAGTCGAAGTTGACGAAGACGATGTATTGATGGATGACAGCGAATCGATATCTGGTATTTGTTTCTTGACGCACAAAACCTCCTGGTAGGTCTTCTGAGCACTCAAGCAGATGCCTACCAACGCGCACTTTCTACAGACCTTTTCACGAAAGTATACCCAAAGGGACCTGACATAGATCCTGAGGAAATTGTACACTTGATACTTTCCCGCGCCGGTGCAGAGAAGCGAGCCATTGAACCTGGAAAAGGAGATGAGAATGCCTTTGCCACACTAGTCAAGGTTGTAGAAGACGGTCTTACGATGGTAAGACAAGATAAGCATTGAGTTAGGTTCGATGATCTTGACATGACTTGTTTTCAGCCTCGAAAACTGGAGATCCACGATTCAGGCTTGAGAAATTCCTCTCCGAACTCATGCGTTTTCTGCCATTTCATTTTCCGATTGTCGACTTATAATCCCGGATACGGTACTTGAGTCTCGCTGATGTTCCGGATGCAGCTGTCGCTGTATGGGCATCTGCTGCCGCACATTACAAGTCCAGCTGGGCAATCTGGGTGGCCTACACCAATGCCCTCATGTACGTATCCACTTACAGCTTTGTTCATGGACACTCATTTACGATTTTGCAGTCGGACTGACCAACATGACGCTACGCGATCCACTTTTCAGGATGTCAGCGCTAAGAATCTTGATTACCCCGAAGCACTCTGGGATACCTGGCTCGATTTTGAGCATGCGCATGGGTCTCTGACTTCGCTCGAGGACGCCCTAACGCGCATTGAGCGTGCCAGAACCCAGGTTGAGGCGAAGCGGATGAGGGTGAGCCGATTTAACACTGATGCTATCCTGCATGTCCCGCTGAAGGCGAATCTGTGTTCTTTCCTTAGGAAGCACAGAAAGCATATGAAGCAGCTCAGTACGCCGCGGCACAGCACACACCATCTGTCCCTACAAACGTTGTCCAAGGAACTCCCACATCTGGAGAGGGAGTGGTTGACGTTCCGTCTGTCTCCGCCCAGTCTCAGGGGAAGCGCAAAGCAAGTGAGGAACCTGAAATTGACGGCGGTGCCAGTAAGAAAGTGCGAATAGGTATGCCTGTCTCATCATTTGTTATGGCCTTGAATGATCATTATCGGACGGAATCTCCAAATGTGTCCGCGCTACATCCCGCTGTGTCTGCATCTTCTGGAGCTGCTCCAGGCGAGTCCTCCCGGGCCTTAGCTTCCTGCTCAAGCTATCGTCTGACTCATTCTGATATTGTTCATAGCTTCGATACATCCCTACTGGGCCCTCGGTGTGAGAATAACTTATGTAATCACCAGAAGTAGATATGTTAATCGAGCCCCTAAAGAATCAGTCAGAGTCCTTCGTTTACTCCCGACTAGAGTGTTCTCGACAAATGTGAACCCTCGTATTAACAACTGGCCCACTTTCCCCCTCATGTCCATTCTTGGTTACACCATCCTCAGCTGGATGTGTAGTGTGCTCCTTATCTTTTGCTCTGGACTGATCTCAGTCAGCCGTCTTCGAGCATCTCTTCTGTATCTCTGTGGCAGCCTGCTCGGTCAGAAGATCCGGGAACGTGGTCCTTGTCACGTCAAGAATGATTGCATCTCCTCTCTCGCAATACTCTCCCTGTATGCCAAACATGCTTGGCAGTCTGTCTCAGGTATGTTTCCAACTTATATAGCTGTGACATAACTGATTCCATGCCAGCACTTGCCTTGCTGGCATCCGTTTTTGGCCTCTTCACTTGGTTACTGGATGAGTTTTCGGTCGACTTAGCACGGAGATCATCTGGGCTCGAGTACAGGCTGTGGGACATCTTCAAGTTGCTAGCACAGCAGATAGAAGAAGCGCTCGAACTGGAAGGTGTGTCTGCTTTCAGATTGGTAAGTAAAGGTCTTACACCCTGAATCGTGTTTCAACGTGCTAATTCTTGAGCAGTCGTTTTCATATTTTGATTTTGGTTATGCAGAACAGGTGCTCATCGATAAACAGGACCATCCCACCACCATTAGATGCCGTCGCCGTCACCCACTGCTGTCACCGCAGCTACAACGATGTCTATGACAATAGCGCAGCTGCTCCGTCGCCGTACAATGAATGCAAAGACGAGGACGAGAAAGACCGGGAAGATAATGGGGTGTCAATCTACCACTGCCACGACTACCATGACAACGGTGCAATTGCGCCACTGTTTATATAAGTAACGTGGACGAGAAGAGGGCGAGGAGGACGAAGTCAGGACAAGCCTGCCACCACCGTCACCAGGTGCCCACGACGAGACGACAACGCTGACGATGGCAGCATACAATGAGGGCAGGGAAGACGGGCAGGGAGGAGGATAAAACACGACAATGATGGTGACGATCCCGCCGCCACCACCACCACCATCATCACCAGAGGCCACCATCATCATCCTGATGACCATGATACGTCACCGACGTCATACGACGGCACGCAACCGCATCGTAGCTGGTGGTAGCGATGGTGATGGCGGTGGCAGCGAGAGCCGTTTCATCATTGTCCTCTCCGTCTTAGTTGTGCTACGCCGATCCAAGTATCGCATTGATGCGTTGTTTTGTGGCCCAGTACTCGGCAGTGTGGAGCAGACTCAGTAGAAATACTCGATCACAAATCAGCCCTGTAAAACTTTGATTGTCCAATCAGCTACAAAAGTTTGCATCAGCGTGCTCGGCCCAGCAGATCACAACCCAATATCCATTGCCAGACTTTGGGTATACCCTCTTCTTCGCACCCTACCTGCATCCCGTTGTCCCTCAGAACATAGTACTCCCGCCCTGGCGTCTGCACAACAGCGACTGCAGCATGCAGCACCTCGCCCCTCGACGTCGTGAAATGGACGCTCTCTATGTGATGGTGACTGTACAGATTAGCGATTCAACTGTATAACAATATAAACATCGCATACGCTGCAAGGTACATGTTCACCGTATTCGTGGACCGCCCCGTGGTTTGAGGCGGGTTACAGGTGCCAGGAAAACCCGCAAACTCTTGCGCCATTGCGCTCGTAGTCATCCATTGTCCGCTTATGCTGACGAACAAAGACTGGGTGAGAAGACGTCATCGAGGGATTGAAACTTGCGGATACCCGTTCGCCACGACACTGGCTAAAACGTATCTCTTGGCGACGTTTCGCTTGGCGACACTGTCTGCATCTTGACCTTGAACGCGACATAACCATGCTTTGCTAACTCCCTGATAGTAGTCTTCGCTGTTGGACCATTTCACGTAGTCCAGAAGCGAGCAACGTCCCTCGCCTAGTGTCGCTCGCGATCGTTCAACGATCCACGCCGTCCAGTCAGCGCGCAGACAATACCCGAGCGTGTTCTGCCCTTGGAGAGACTGTCCAATGACCTCGCATGTCGCCTCGAGCACGTAAAAACTGTTCGTCTCGCCAGTCCTATCGTGCCGTGCGGTGACCTGCCAGATCTCGCCTTGGACAACCTCTTTCACCTCTAGAATGGTGGTTTGTGACCAAGTTGATGCGTCGTGACCGTACGCGCCAACGGATACGGCAAACCACATGCGCGTGAGGACGAATCTGGTATAGCGTTATAATTCAGATAGGGCTCGGATGGGTGTCTCGAAACGTATATCTCGTGACGAACCGAAGAGCAATTCTAACTTGTTTCGTATCGTCGGGGCTCGTCCAAAGATGGGCAGACAAGGGGTCGTAGCCCAACGAATCAGTATATCGGCCGAGGAACGACTGCTTGAATGCGTGACGCTGTCGGGAAACCTCGGCCATACGGAGTCGGAGATACGGCCAGAAGTTGGTCATGTTTTTTGGATGTTGCTGGAAGAGGGTGTCCAATCGACGACCAGAGTAGTTTTTGTACAATATATGCGTCGCGGAAAGGTAGACTAGCACAAGTGGAGCGCGACGACGTGATGCAATAAAAGAGCAGAGGAGAGACACGCCTACCTGCATACCGGAATGTCCTGGAGACGAGCGTGCAGGTCTGCCTATCCGCCGGGGAGAGAGCACTCAGTATGATGGCCCATCGGTACACCCACTTTCGTTCGGATGCCCTCGGAGGAAAAGAAATGTTCGAAAGGACAGGAAGAGGCACAGTACGAGAGGTGGAATCGAGGCCAGTAATGGAGAGGCCAGTCTCGTTCCGGTTCGCTTGGTCGCAGGGTTTCGGTGTGGAAGGTACCAGTGGCTTGAATCGGCCAGCGGTAATGATCTGCTGAGAGACAACGGGACGGTTGACGGCAGCAAGCGGATTCGGAAGAGTAGGAGCACTGATTTGGGGTGGCCGTGCAGGCACTTTGGAGACTTTGAACACGGAGGAATCGACTGGGGCAGGCAACCCTTCCTGGAGTGCGGCAGTGGGAACTGGCGGCAATTCGGGTCTAGCACTGATCGCAAGCTTGGGACGTTTCGAGGGAGCAGAGGTGTCTATACACGCAGTCCTTTTCGTGGGGATTTCCCGGGTGTCTGTGACGATGGGGTTCTGTGGTTTGGGAAGCCGGGTGGGTAATGGAGCCTTCACGGTACGAAACTCTGTTGCGGCCGATGGCTGAACAGCCTGGGCCTGGTGGACTACCTCACCTCTACCACGGCGGTCGATAGCTGCGAGATTCGGTGCCGCGTCTGGGTGTGTTACAGTGACACTCGGGGCCCGAACTGAGGCGGCATTTGAAGTCGCTACAACACTCGATGGAACGGGAACCTCTGCGAGTCTCTGTAAGAGTGCTGCTTTTGCAAGCTTGGAATAGCCGGTCATCCGTCGCTCTTTGCACAGGGCCCTGAGCTGAGGAACAGTAAGTTTGGTGAGGTCAGGCGGAGTGGGAGCCATGGTGGTATCAGTGTGAAGTGACTACTGTAGCGTAATACAAGTGTACATGTTCATTCCAGCCTGGGCTTTCAGATTTCAAGCCTTGTGTGCTCGCACCGAATGTTTAATTGTGAGGCAGTCCACCAATTCATCGACATTCAGACCGTTCTCTCCCAGCCTTCTCGCAGCCGACTTGCGCGGTTTGCGTCCTTGAACGACTGGTCGAGTCGGTTCCCTCATCATTGGATCATTCATACGTTTGGCCAAGATCCAATCAGGGGCCAATGGGGCCCTTCCGAGCTTCTCCGCGAAATCCTGGACGGATAATTATGATATGAAACCCGTCGCGAGAACCGTGTGGTGAGTGATGGTTACCTGTCCGGCAGCTGCTCGTCGCCGCTGATCTCTTAGCTCTTCAGCAAGTGAAGGGAGAATGCGAACGATGCGACGCTCCACTGGAGGGCCATAAAGGTCCTCTGGATCGTCGTCATCTTCGGCGTCTTGGCTCACTCGAAGTTGGGTCGCATCTGTCATTTGCACGTCGGCATCTCTAGGTTCCGTTGGCTCTGTTGAGGCTACTTGGGGCAGAACATGGGTTGGCTTTGGTGCAGGCAGTCTTGGACTTGGAGCAGTAAACGCAGTGTGTTTCACAGCTGGAACTGCCTCTGTCGGCTCTTGTCGGTCACTTTTCTTGCCTTGTTGAATTTTGTCGCTCAGAGATCGCGCATTGATCTCTCTACTCTGTAAAAGGCTCAGGGGAAAATGCCACACCTGTAAACCACGACGCACCAATTCTTGATCTTGCTTGGCACGAGGATCTGCTGTCAGGGCACGGCCATGTGTTGTCAATGATGTGGCAGAACTGTAGCCCGAGGTCGATTCAACTTCGGATGACACAGTTTGTTCACGACTGGACACTACACTCGGTGTCATCGAGAGGCCCCTCTTGCACCGTCTACACATCCATGCACTGAGACTATTCTCCGTGTCGCCCAGATTCGTGGCGCGTAGGCGTAGCAAGAGTTCGTCGTCGTCGAGGGGGGGTATGTGGCATCCTGTCCAAGTTGTTCATCAGACGATTCGGTGTACGAAGGCGACGTACTGTGGTGCCATGTCCTGCTACATCCGCGACAGGTCAGCAGAAATGCCTGTACGCTCGTCTGCGTCCCGCTGCACCGTTGACAGGATGGCATAATAGATCGAGTCTAAGGTTAGGGTTACACAATCTCACCACCCACCATGGACGAGCGCATTCACGTCGCCAGCGCCTTTGTCCTCCAATCGCCGCCAGGAGAGATCAACGACGTTCTCAATGGTTTGTGTTGATGCAGATTCACAGTCACGCGCTGATGATTTGCAGATGTGCGTGTCATTGTCAACGACGACGACGTCCTCGAAGATGGCCTCTTGCCTGCCCTCCGAGAATACAATCTCGCGCAGTTCATTCTTGTAGACGTGCCAGACGCGGGTCACCAGGAAAGACGCTGTTCAGATCCTTCCACATGTGATCCTCACCGTCATTTCAGACCATCGTCAGTGATATCGCGCGGATACAAGACAATGGCGAAGAGGAAGAACGGTTTTTGGATCCACGTTCCAAGACGTCTTTCAGATTCGACCATCTGAGGTTGGCAAGTACACTCGATCCACCTCGCACATCTCCGACTTTGACGCGTTCGTGTTCGTTAGGAAGCATCCGATCCTCGTCCAGAGGAGCTCGATCCCGCCGCCGAACCACTTCGGTGAGCCTCCTATAACACCATTCAAAGGCACTTTTTTAAGTTGGCATAGTGCCGCACTCGAATCTGCCTCACTCTCATACCTTGCTGCGCACTACGTCGATGGTGTGGCCGCCACTTTCGCGTCAGCGCGCAACCACTTCACAATTCAAATCGTTTCCAACAAGTATAATCCTGCCAACTTTTGGTCCGTCCTTGTTGTCGTTGCGCTTGTCTCGACTCACCTGCGGAGGGTAGGTCAGGTAGATGGCGTTCGCAATACTACATCGACCTCGTGGAATCAAAGACGATCCAGGGCAAAGTCCTCGTCAACGTGCACTACTACGAACAAGGAAACGTGAGCCATTTTCCCCACAAACGACATGTCAGGGCTCATTCATTCAAACACAGGTCCAGCTGGAAACATCGCACGACGTCTTGATATCAATACCACCCGCAATCTTGAATGCGTCCCCTAGTGCGGCGGCCAGCAAGATATTCGCCCTTATCGAGGCCGAGGAGACACGGTTACAGGCATCATTCAACGATTCGTACCACCAGATGAGCGAAAAGGCGTTCAAGGGTCTCAGACGTGCGCTTCCACTGACTAGACAGAAGATTGACTGGGATAAGGTACGTTCGTTTCACGCTTGGTGGAGGTGGCTGACCCAACGCCCGCAAGGTTATGGGATACAAGCTTGGCGCGGAGCTCACGGCGAGCAAGGGTGCCTTTGCTGCTGTATGAAATCCGCATGGTCGCCTCATCTATACGTTTGGCAGAGTCTTGCGTGTCGAGATAAAGAAGAATTGTTGTTCCACTCCAGTACCCCTGGGCCCTGTAGGCCCGTCAGATGAAAATTGTGTGGGAAACGATGTCCAGTCTCTGTGAACTGGCATGTTTCTGGGGCCCTCAGCAACTCCTGTTAACCATCTCACGCCCCTGCTGCTATGAATGCTGAGGTCAATGAGCACTCACACGTGTCGGATATCGTTGATACATGTGGTCATGGATGTATCCGAGTCATGTTGGTTTGCGCCCAAATGTTTGCATTCGTTGACTCGTGGAATGATGAGGCTTGCGGGCTATCCTTTGTTGGTTTATTTAGTTGATTTGTCCCGTTTCCTCTACCACTACAGCGGATAGGTGGTTCTGAAACGTGGTGGCAAGCCATTTTCTTTGTGTCTCCCAACCCTGGGCTAATTTATGAGATTCATAGGCTCTCAGACCTCCACTGAGGATTACCTCGACCGCTGGCAGCTTGGCACCATTGTTACCATTGGCGAATACCAGCCCGAGACTGAGAGATCCACTGCTTTCCTACAAAGGTCTGCCTATTCCAACCCACAGCTGATGCGTAGAGGACTGCCAATCGAAACCTCATATCTATCAATGATTCCTCTCTCCGACTCCAAGTTTACCCTCAATGCCCTGGAATTCGTTGGCTTGATAGGCAGTCAAGAGGTCGTATCCACGGTGGCGATGATTCTCTCTACTATCAAAGGATTGACTGGCGAGGTTTCTACAATACCCAAGGCAGTCGTTCAAAACCCTTACAGAGACAAATCTCCCTTAGTCTTGATAACAGAGGCCGCGATTTGTGGCTGCTATTCTCTGGGACGCTATTCGAGACAGGTCCCCTGATATCTGATGCCCGAGAGAACCAATGAAATGGTCGAGAAGGTGAACGTGATTCCCTGGAGGAATGTCCAGGCCCATGGCTGTCACATGATGGCTTGTTGGGGTGTCCATCTGGGGTAGGGCGAACAGCATCCCGTTGCCTCGAGACGGCTTCCTCCAGGTCACTCAGCTCTTCAGGCGAGAGAAACGAGCGAAGGAGTTGCCCAGGTTGGACAGATATCCTGGCTTGTTGGGCGTCTATCCGAGGTCAGGCGAACAGCATCCTGTTGTCTCGAGATGGCTTCCTCAGGTCACCCAGCTCTCTGGGGTGAGGTGCCCAGGTTGTTCAAACATGATGGCTTGTCCTTGAAATTCACGCTCTCGATGATGTTCCCAGATGATCCCCCCCCCTCTTTGTGAACACTTCCCTTGTTCCCCGAAATGGCTATGCCATGTCCAGGGGCTTCAAAACAAAGAGGGTATACCACTGGTTTCAAATATGGTGATCTCGCAAAATCACCGACCCCGGAGTTGCAAACCATGGCAATATTCAGCCAGGAGTTACGATCTCTCGAAATCTTCGCGCTGGAAACGCACTCCATTTCAAGCTCTGTGTCTTTTTTCCACATCGCTGAATGCGTCACTCAATTTGTTTTCATTCCTCATGGAACGTTGTTCCGCCAAATTGTGCTCATTATCTCCCTCTATGTCCTGGGTGTACAATTGTCTCCTCACCCCGTTCAAGAAGGAGACTTCAATCCGAGCTACTGTTTCATAAACTAGGGGATTCCAAAAGTAGGAGTTCAGTGGCAACGATGGTCGTGTTTGCCTCTCTTACTCTTCCATGGGACTCCCCCTCTAAACCACCGTATTCTCACTGCCGTTCTTCCCGAAGACACTATAGTGAGACGTTGGCAAGGGAGGTAGTCAGCCAGCTGCAAAACCAAGATCACAAACCATGCCCCACTTAGAATTAGACGAAGATGGCAAACTGGGCGTACATGAACAGGAACTGGGAAGCTCCTATGCCCGTCTCCACCGTGTCATTCCGAGATGGTCAAGTACAAAACCCGAGCTTTCTCGTCCATAATGCATAATGGCAGCTACCAAGATCAGTGGGCGGTGGCCACAGAAATGACGGTCGAAAGTATAGATGCATTCGACCTTCCCTTCAGCGAGGTAAAAAGATACAAAAAGATGGGCAACCAATATTATCACTATAGATTACCTCCGAGTCGTCATTCTCTCAGATCATAACTTCGTCTTGAACTGGTCCTCTGTAACGCCTTTACCCATCGCTGCTGTCGACGAGATCCCACCCGTGACAGTCTTGATTAAACTGTCGGCGTAGTCGCCGCCGCTCCACTACACGGAATCAGCAACATTGACCCATGCAAAATGGCAAACGTACTCTTTGGTGCGTCAATACATCACAACCAAGCTCTCGCTCCTTGCGTTGCACAATCTCGACATAGGCTTTCATGCCCTCTTTTGCGAACGCGCCCGCGAACAAATCGCTAATGTATGCGTTCGAATGCAGGCCTCCGAGCTTGCATCAATCAAGTCAGTTCATCCGAGTCGTCTGCCATCTTACACTGCTATAAACCTACCGTGATGAACTGCCAGCAGAACCCGAGCCTGCCGAGCTCCCAGATAAAGTCCTTCGTGTCTTGGGTGCTGAGACCAGCAGCTTCCCAGTTGAAGGAAGGACTGAGGTTGTACGCAAGCCAATGGCCGGGCCGCACCGCGTGCACGCCATGCGCAAACTCGCGCGCCTGTGCCAGGATGGGTTTGCCCGTCTCCATCCACAACGCGTCTGCATACGGCGCATACTCGATGGAACGCATGATGGCGCACTTGGTGCCACCTTGGTACCGGTAGTACCCTTCACGGGTCCTCGGCGTGTCCCAGTTCCAATAGGGCACGTTCTTTAATCCAAATTCCTTTTGGGCAATATTGACTGCTTGGGAATAGGACACGTGCGAGATACGGTCGAGAAACTGCTGCACCAAGTGTCGTGGGACGCCTTGTGCGATGAGGGCATTTGCCAGCGTCTCCGAAAACAGCTGCAGATTCGCAGAAGCGATCCAAGTGTCTTCTGTGGCCTGTAAACCATCGCCCGACTTGCCCGCTGACTCTGCATCGAGCATGACGGTGGCGAGTGGCGGTAACGACGCGTTCGTCGAGCCTAATATAAATGGGTGGTCGCGGGCGTCAATGTTGGACGTGATCAAGGTCGCCGCCTCCGAGTCGGTGCGTGAGATGACCACGTTCTCGACGCCCATAATATCAAATTGGAGCCGGATCGCGACGAGGCGGTTAATATGCTCGGCGACAGGGACGAGCACCTTGCCGGCCATGTGCCCACACTTTTTCGTTCCCGGGGCTTGGTCCTCGATGTGTATCCCCGCTGCGCCTTTTTCGACAAACATCTTGGCGAGTTTCATGACGGCGGTGAGACCGCCGTGACCCGTGTCGGCATCGGCGATCAGGGGACGAAGGTAATCAATGTGAGGGGTCTTTGCGAGCTCGGCGTCGGTCATCCGAGACCGCGCTTCGTGCTGTTTTCGATCATGGAACAGCTGCGCCATAAAGAGGTGCTCGACCTTGTTGGGCACGGTGTTTGACGGGTAATCTAAATGGTTCACAGCGTCAGAGATCAGTCGACTTGTCCAAAGGGAACTTGCCGGCGAGGTCGGGACCTGGTTCGTTGGTGCTCGACGCGGTGGAGGAGCACTGCCAGCCAGAGACGTAAACGGTCTCGAGGTATTTAGCCATCTGGGTGACCTGCACTGGGTCAAGTCTGGTTTCGAGTAGTCAGTAGCGCGGGGCAGGATGAACGTGATCACTTACGCGCCATAGGTATGCGAGGGTGTGCCGTCAGCGGCATGTTTGGTGAGGAGTGCAAAGAGTTTCTTTCCCTGAATGTCAGAGGGATATTTGATTGGGATCGAACCCCTCTTTGCGACGACTTGGACGGCAGTGTACGGTCGCTTGACGCGCGCAAAGCGAGGGCTCTGTCGATTTGTGAATACGGGTCTGATGACTAGACAGGGGCCATTACCTTGAACCATTGTTCGACTTGCGCCACTTCGGCGAGGAAATCAGCGCGTTCTGAGCTGGACATTATTGCAAGGAAACAAGGAACCGAGGAGGGATCGAGTCACAATTAATATGGGTCCGTCTCACATGTGATTCCACCAACAAGACAACGTTCTCGTGATTACGCTTTATCTCCCTAGTACAGGTTACCTCCGATCACCATCATAAACGAGACCAGCTAGTCCATACCGCACCACAAATGCAACCACGCTTCCGGCAATCTGTTTAGCCGTCAGTTTTGCTGACCGATCTGAATACACACATACCTGTGTTGTCATCAGCACCTGTACGAGCCGTTTCTCGGACATCGGACCGAAGCGGACGAGCAGGAAATTCAGGATCGTCAAGTTGGTCGCTTCGAGAATCTGGCCATTGGCCAGATGGCGCGTTAGATCCGTGAGACCAAATGTCGCAAAGATCCGGAGAACCAGCGTCGCCAACTTGGACGGCGGTTTTAAGAACAGTGTTTTCGAAGGATGCAACAAATTCGTGTCGGGATCAAATCTGGAAACGAAAAGACGCGTTAGTGTGTACGACAATGAATCGTCGGAACACACCTTGGCATGCGGTGTCTTGGGCACGGGACCAGCCCGAATAGCTGTGGGCATGACAGGACAAAGTTGAATATTTGGGGCAGGAAGAATAGGAGGAGCGTCTTTGAAAAGTGACCCTGTATGCCCACGACCGAAAAGGCCATCCCAGTAACATAGCAAAGGGTATCTCCGGGAAACGCGCGAGCAGGATACCTGGACAATGGTCCGGCCATCAAACATGGGCGTGAGCAAGAGGCACGACCTACCAATTGTGGTACATGAAGCCCAGACAGACTCCGAGCAAGGGAAGCATAAAGTACAAGCTGAACAGATGCCTGCCCACCAATTCACTACTGCCATAGGACATCCCGGCATGCCATGCGCCTCCTACCTCCACCTCAGCTTGATTGCCGAGGAGATGAAGCGGTATCTTGAAATCTATGGGCCATGGAAGATACAATAAATCGTTGAGGATCACTGATACAGCGATGATGACCGCTTGGCTGACTTCAGAGCCATTAATGCCAGCGAGGATGTTGATGCTGTTGGTCGTAAACGTCGAGAGAAGTGACATGTATAGGTAATAAAGCGGGCCTAGACACCGCGTCAACGACGTGGCACAATGCATGTTGTCCCCACAGACCTAGGTTGACTAGCATGCCAAGAAAAGGCCTGAGGGGAATGGGTACGACGACGTGTGTATTACCGCCTTCGGCATAGTACACCATGAGCATGGGAATGGCCGCGATGATGGGTATGGGCAGTTTATGCCTCCACCGAATGTCGAATACGTCGTCCAGGAATCCCAGCATGGTCGCCATCAGCAAGGACAGCAACGAGGAGAGGTATATTGACAACTAGACACGCCCTTGAGGCGACATGAACAAATTTGGAGTGTCATGCGCACCTCATGATGTAGAGAAGCAACGCCCTGAAGGCCCTCGACGGTCTTTCTACTCTCTGGGAGGCTCCAGACAGTGTCAGAGAATGGGAATGGAATGAATAGGATCAACAAGAGGATGTATATTGCGGCGCAGACGAGTCCTTGGCTCTCTGGTCTGGGCGTGCTCAGTAAACATCATCTCGCATGCCACGAAACTTACACTGGGTCAGAGTAGACCTTTAGTAAATCCCTTCCCTTGAGGTTTGCCCGGATGAATGCTGGGCCAAGGGCGGGTATCAGGTAGAGTGCTGTGAGGAAAGCGAACAACGAGAATCCGACAGACGCAAACAAGACAGGAAGTGGCGGTGGTGGGTCGAGGAGAGGTCGAACAACAAACCAAGCTGCGACGGGGACGAGCGCGACGAGAAGCAAGTTTGGTAGTGGTCGCGGGGCTAGTTTGGGTGCCATTATGAGTGTAGCAGTGGATGACGCGCGCCACGTCGTCGCCGTGGGTCTTGAATCCGACCCAGACCCATCTCAAGACGGTCCAAGGCAAAGGTCGTGGCGTATTCGGTGTGTAGCAAGCTTGTTGTACGACCTACTTACTGACAGACATTCTTGAGCTACACATCTCATTCCAACCCAAACCATCATCGAAATCAGTCCCGTCCTGCTCTTCAGCAAACAAGAATACGATGACCACGGCAAACACACCCTACTGGATCACTACACGTTTAATTGGAAAGACGGCCGAATGGGGCTTGCACTCGGTCTCGGTCTGTCTATCCTCTCCATCGATCTCCCAGTGCTCACCACGAAATAGGCTCCCTGTTCAACCACGCAGATAGCCCAAACGTGTCGTTTTCTGTAGATTCCACTCGGGAATGCATCGTGTACACCTCTACACGCACAATCCAACCAGACGAGGAGCTCTGTATATTCTACGGCCATCAACTCTGGTTCAATCCCGTCGACGGTCCGCCCCGCAACACTTTGGATCTAGACGATCCGACTGATCCTTGGGGCGGTCTGGCAGATATCCAGCAGCCTCCTGACGACGATATCGGGACCGATCAACCAGACAAAATGGACGAAATCGTCCAAGAGAGTGACCTGCCATTCGCCTGGAAAAAACTCGCCCTCGAAAAGGAGGAAGAACGACTAGACGACGTCGAACTCGGTAATTGTAATCCGGTTCTCTCTTGCCCCCTGTACTCACCCTCCTCACAGTCCAGGCATGGGTCGTAGACATACCCGATCAAACGCATATTGCTCCAATGTTGAAGTAAACCCTCATTCCTCCATCTGCCCTTCTCAAGCTGACGCACTCTTAGATGGCTCAAACAATCTGAACTCGACACGGACGCACTCACCCATCTCAAACGCATCCGTAGACAAGGCGCCCTCTCCACGCTCCTCCTCGACACCTCGCCCACGCCCCCACCACTCCCCACCACTCCCCCCCCCCCCGACGCCGACCCACACCCCGGAACCCCCCATACCGCCCCCCCCCCCCCCCACCCCGCCCGCCAAAACACCTATTGGCCCACCGTCTATTGCCCCAAACGAAAATGGGAACCCGAACCATGGACGCGAGCTAGAGTTCGCTGGGCCTCGGACGCCGTAAGGCGTCTCGAACGAGCCCACCTCGAGCGCACTCGTCACCCTGACGAGGTCTGTCGCATTCACTTCCACTCGTTGACGAACACCCACGCTCATCACTCGGGCTTTCAGGTCCCCGTCGTCGCACATGTGCCGGTGCCTCATGTAGACGCCAAACAGCTTTCGAGACCTTTCTTCGCGTACGATACGCGAAAGTCGGCCCATCATCCCCTCCGCCACGCCTCCCTCGACATCATCCGTCAAATCGCAGCCTATCGTGCCGAACAATGTCCGTCGGCTTCCCCCTCTGCTCCCACAGAGAACAGCGAGAAAGGGAACGGGGAGCCACCCGGAAACGGCACACAGTACCTCTTGACAGGTCTTACTCTCTTCATCACACACGAGCCCTGTATCATGTGCACCATGGCCCTCCTCCACTCCCGCGTCAAAGAAGTATTCTATCTCGTACCCATGCCCAAGACGGGCGGGTGTGGCGGCGCAACATGTATCCCCGCGCTCAAGGGCGTCAACCACCGGTTTAGTATCGGTGTGTGGAAGTCGGGGGGAGATCCAGGTGGGAACTGGCCAGGAGAATTGAGCGCAGAAGTCGACGTGTGAGACCTGTTGCACTCGACCACTGGATATACATACACGGCGACAACAAAAAGATCCGCTTTCCACCCAATAAAGTCTGCATAACGTCTCGTCCAGCTCTATGTCTAGGACGCCACTGCCGCCGCAGCCTGAGAACCCGCGTCTTGGAGAGGTCAGACTCGAGGCCGATATCGGAAAAGATGTACACGTTATTGTCCTGAATTCGTATCCGAAAACTAGAACCAACAACAAGGTTCATCACGCGCTCAGACCACCTTCCCCAATCCTCTCTGCCACCTGTACTTCCTCATTGCTTCGATCTCCATGTTCTCCAGCCCACGCCACCATATGGATATCTTCCCTCTGCCCCTCATCCCCAATCGGCGCAGCACCCGCAAACATGATCACACTCGTCGCACCATGTGCTAATCCCGACGACAAATCAAACGCAGAGTCGATCATGAGCTCGCTTCCCCGTCTGCCCTGAAGACTGCGTGCATACAACGCCCGCAAATTCAAAATGAACCGAGGGACGAGCGTGAATGGGGGAATGGTCTGGGCTATACCCAGTAATATCCACCATCCATCGAGCTGGACGACTTGGATGATGACCAGTATGTTTAGGAGCGACCAGCCTAGGATGCTGGTGACCGTGGTCGAGCATCATTGTTCATGTCGTCGTGTAAACTTGGAAGAGAAGTGGGACATGGACGTACACGAGAAAGTAGACCATGCCTTCTTTCACAAGAAGCTCCACATAACTGTTGAGGTAGAATTTCTTCATCACGCCATACACCTGATGTGCCTCCCTGACAAATTTGATGATGATGAGCAGGCACATCAGTGAGCTGGAGGCCACTTGTGTGAAACTCACTATCTCGGACCAAAAGGCCCGAGATGAGCTATCTTTGAACACGCAAAACGAAAAATCAGCAGCGTGGTACGTCGCCACTATAATCGGGAAAACACCAGTTACAATCAAGGTGCGGATGATAAGAAGAAGCGAGATGTCACGTACTTACATTCACGATCCGAGCACTGGCTGAAACACACCAAGCTAAATTCGAGATGATTGCGATGGCATACGATATAAGGAGAATGCCGAGGATGAATCTAGATTGGTTGTACAATGCCCATACACGGAGGATCATTGCCACTGTCTATCAATTAGCGGGTGTCTTCACTAAAGTATGAAAAAAAAAACTCACAATCTGCAGCACAAAGAAAGATGGAAAAAGTCCACAACGTAGAAACATGAAGTATTTCACCTACAATGTGTCAGAGGTAACATCGAGGAAATCAAACATATCTGCTCACAGCTGTTCAAATAAAACCAGCTGCTCAGAATGTCATTTGTAAGATGAAGATGAGCACACACATCTAATAGTCGTCAGTATTTAGGTGTCCCCGGCAGTGGTAAGAAAACATCACATTTGCAGGACCAGGTATAAAGGAAGTCCCCACTTTGATCGCACTGGGTCAGTTCGACAAACTCGGAATTAAAAGTTAAAATGCACCAAGGGACTGTGTTCTGACAAACCATTCTTGTTTAGTTGTTATCCATCACAGCGGGAAACAGACATACATGACGGAATACAAGCCGACATAACGCGTCTGCCAACCAACAATGAGATCTGGCACAACAGAGACGGTTGGGGTGCATACGAAAAGAAAAAGCGTGGACACCCTTGTCCAACGCTTGTTCTGCAACGAGTAATCAGAATATATGCGCGTGTTCAAGGAAAGCATCTCCTGACCCAAATATACTCTACCTGCAAAGATCAGTAAGGTGCCCGTGTGGAATGTATGATCTGGGACGTACCTCGTCTGCGAATGTGAGGACTGATCACATCGAAATTTAGAAAAGGAAGCATACACAGATACGAATTACGCACCGTAATCATATCCAACAGCAACGAGGATGGCCACTAGGAGGAAGAACAGTCAGATCAATAGCCAGAAACACAAGGAACACACATACGAGACATGTAGTTGTTCAGTTGGATCGAAAAGACGATGGACTGCAAGGCCGACTCGGAAGCCATGGACACGAACGAGAACGCGTGCTCAAAATGCTGGGAGGTGCCAAGAGAGTAGCATCTTATTATGTCTGACGACGACCGGAGCAATCATGGGATCTGACCAATGTTAATGCGACGTCGTGTCAAGGTCACTTTTACGACACATGATGATGGAACCTGCCAGCCTTGGAGTCGCAGTCGTAGTCGTAGTCGTAAGGTCCAGGACAAACTTTGCGCCTACCGCAATTTCAAAGGCCGTTGCCATCATAATAGGCCAGGCGATGCACGCCGTCTGCGGAAATGGTCGTTTGTGCCATAATTCCAGTACGTCGGCGGACTGATTTCTGACATCGCGATGTGTAAATTGCAAAGGCTCTAATCTCGCTTTGAATCAGATTAGTCTGACATCGGACTTTGAATTACCAAAATGATTAGCCCGGTGTGCACAGTTGACTCTGTCATGGTCCATTAGTACCCCTCGGGATAGGTCCAAGAGTTTGTGTTATCGCAGAGTATGTATCCCATGGGTGCTATACATTCCAATGTTTGGAAAACGAAAAAATGTATGGGTTATTGCAGAGTCTAGTGACTGCAGTACGACGCCCGAGAGCTAGTTCGAGCAGACTCCCAACTTACATTCGGCCACTACCCAGATATACATAGTACATACAGACACGACGAAAACAAAACAAAAAAGATCCACGTTGCATCCAGGGGGGTTTGCATACCGTCTAATTCTATACGTCTAGGATGTTCCCGGTGTTCACATCCATCTGCGAACCCGGGTCTCGCATTGTTAGAGATTGGGAACGGCCACGACCGTGGGCGGATGCCACATTTTGTCGTGGATCAGTCCGAGCAACGCGTCGTCGGGGACAGTGCGGAGATAGCGGTTCGTGTCCAGGTCCTGGGGTACAAAAGTACACATGTCAGTCCCCCCCCCCCTTCACACACCCACTCGACCATCCACGCACCTCTTTCTGCGCCTGCCGCACCACAGCCAACGCAATCCTTGCACTCAAATCCCGAATCCTCGCGAGGCGGGGATATACCAACCCCGCATCGCGCTCGTCAGCATCGAGCGATGACGCGAGGGTGACGGCGGCCTGCTCGACCATCCTGTCCGAGACGTGACGCGCCTTGGCGAGGATAGATCCTAGACCGATGCCGGGGAAGATGTACATGTTGTTGCCCTGTCCGGGTTCGTATCGTGCGCCGTCGTGCGTGACGGGTGGGTACGGGCTCCCAGACGCGTAAATGACTTTGCCGTCGGTCCTAAAAGGGGGACTGAGCGAGGTGCAGAGGGGGGTGGAATCGCTTACCAGGCAATGGCATCCTGGTAGTCGAGTTCGCAGAGGTGGACCGGGTTGGAGAGCGGAAAGATGATTGGGCGCGCGTTGAGCGCGGACATGGCCCTGACGACCTCTTCCTTGAATGCGTTCTGAAAGCCGTGTGGGTGAGGGCAGAGGGCAGGGGAGGGACCGACCCACCTTGAGCGTGCTCAGACCGAGCAGCGCAGTCGGCTGGACATGGTTGATGATATCCACCAGGTTGGTGAGCTGTGGACCATCATAGTCGGTGCGCGCAAAGACTAGGCAACCCGTCAGCCCACCACGGTGCCCGTCTTAAAACGACACCACCTACACTTTTTATGTTCCTGAAGACCCTTGCGATCTGCTGTAATCAGCCCCCTCGAGTCGACCGTCTAGCACATGGTCGATGTGAGTCGTCACTCGAAATGCACACGTGCTCACGTAAATGCGAGATTGAGCCTCGTCGGGTGTCATACCCAAGGCCGTGAAAAACGACAGCAACTGCTTTGCAACACCAATTCCCGCCGACCCTGCGCCAAAAAAGAGGATTCGGTGATCGGAGAGTGCCCTACCCGACGCAGCCGACGAGAGACGTGCGGCATTGATAAAACCCGACAGGATCACCGATCCCGTGCCTTGAATCTGGTTGCCATCAGAATCCGATGGCACAGACAAGGTGAGAAACGGACATCATCGTTGAACACGCGATATTGGTGGCGGTACCGCTCGAGGTATCGAAACGCATTGTCGGTCGAAAAGTCTTCAAACTGGACGAGCAAGTTTGGAAAGACGTCCTTGATGGCCTGCATAAACTCGTCCATGAACGCGTCCATCTGCGCCACCCGCGATCAGCACGGAGCCGGACCATGTCGGGTTGACACACCTCTTGGCCGGTGGGCCTGGGACGACGGACGCCAATGTAGAGCGGATCATCGAGGTAACGTTGTGTATTGGTTCCGAGATCGAGGCAAATGGGTACCTGAGTGGGATTCAGGTTCACCGATCAGATAGCACGACCCCGACGTACGGTGGACGTGGGCTTGATGCCCGCGCCAGCAATGTAGAGGTCTCTGCGGCACGGTCAACAACGCGCGACCGGTGTGCGAGGCATGGGGGACATACAGTTTGCCGATGCTGATCGGGAGGCCGTTGGCGCCGAGATCGCCGAGGCCGAGAATCCGGGAACCTGCGGGGTGGTGAGCCACGCACGAGGGACGAGATGGCCCGACTGACCGTCGGTGACCACGGCGATGCGGCCGTCGTGGGCGTTGGGCCACGACGCGAGCACGTCTCGGATGCGGCCCTTGTGCTCGATCGAGACATAGAGGCCTTCTGGCCTACGCCAAATGTGGGAGTAGTGGACACACGCCTCGCCGACCTGGGCTCCGAGTCACGTCACGGCCGTACGAGAATGGCTCGGCTTACCGTGGGTGTGTACAGGATGGGGACCACTTCCTGCGGGGTCTGTCAAAGAGGGGTGGGACTGGGGCCGTGTGTCGCGTACGCACCGACATGTTTCCGAGCAGAATATCGTAAAAGAGGTTCGAGTCGCGGCCTTTGAGACCGTTGAGATAAATGTACTTTTCGAGCGAGACCGACTTGGAGCGCAGCTGTGCCAGACAGCGCTGGCGGTGGTCCGTGTCGACCAGGTGGGGTGGACATCTCGCGACAGACATGGCGTGGAATGCTCTGGGACGTGTACGAATGGCAAAACGAACGGCACAAGATACCATGAAGGTAGAAAAAAGACAATGGGAAAACACGGTAAATATATTGGACGACAACCGACTAAGTACGAGTCAGGAACCCGACTCGACCCGCACCGTCAGCACACGCGCACGTCCATCATGCCCACGAAAAAAACGAACCTGTTTTCACCAAAACTGCCGGCGTTTCTCCCGAATGGCCCTCGTCGTCGACTTTTTCTCGCCCCAGCCCGCCTCGAGGCTGTCTACCCTGGCCTGTTGTTTCTTTGCCAACGCCTTGCGAAGCGGACGCGGGAGGGCAGCGACCTGCGAGACAAAGCTGGGCGTGCAGCCAAACATGCTGGCAAGCTTGGCGCAGCTGTACAGCTCGGGATGGGACCGTCTCAGTGTCCGCAGCTGGTCCGTGTCCTCTTTCGAGAGACGCTCCGGCTTGGGTCTGTACGCGGACGGCCGCAGCAAGGGTGGGAGTGGGCTGCCCGTCGGCGTGGCTGGTCGCAAGAGGGGCGACGCGGGGTCGAGTGTGGTCGAAAACGGGGACGGGGCTGACGGGGGAGGTCGGTGGATAAACGTGAGGGTGTCCCCCTCCAGGCGGGTCACGACCGCGTTGCGCAGCGGATCTGGGACGCGTGCGGGTGGTTTTTCTGGTCTGCGTGTCGCAAACGTCCTCCATCCGATCCGCAGTCGGAGCATGTTGGACTGTGGGACACACACACAAGACGGGTTTGAGGCTCCGATTACAAGTACAATTCAAGAAGAAAAATAATAAACAAAAACGAGCGTGACGAGGCAAGAAACGAGTCCGTAAAGAGGTTATAACACAGACGTGTCTTCTACTGGCGAATGGCTGCACCACAGCCGTGAGCCAGGCCCTGGCCGTGCACTCGTACGGCTGCGTCCCAACGTGGATGGCCGACGTGCGGGGGGCGAGACGGACCGCTCCGGGGGGGACACCCGACCGTTTGGGTGGTCGGCACGGACAGCGAGGAGGGCTTCCTCGAGGGATTCCATGCGCTGGCGGAGCAGGACCATCTCCTCGCGCATGACGCGGGTGCGCTTCTCGACCACATCCGCCACGATCTCGTCCATCTTGTCCTGCTGCTGTTTGAGAGACGCCACGAGCGCATTCGACTTTTGCAGCTGGTCCGAGAGCCAGGTCTTGAGCTGCTTCGAGTCGTGGAGGGCATCGTAAAAGACCTCAAAGGGTGCCAAAAAGGCCGACTTGTCGCGGAGCGTGTGGGGTGTGGGGGGGACGAGCGTGTTGGCGATCGGCACGGACGGATTCGGGGGCGAGGGCATGGGGCGCGCTGCCGAGGCGATCGCGGGTGCGGGTGGGGCGGTGCCATGGAGACTGAAGCGGGTGGGCGTGGGTGGGACGTTGCCGGCGACTCTGCGGGTGGATTGGGTATGGCCGAGTGCGAGGGGGAGACGGGGGATGGCCATCGGAAAGCGGGTGGGGTCGGCGACGGGTGGGGCGCTCTGTATGACGGGCGCGAGTGGATCGGACGGTCCAGCGCCGCGAGGGCTGATGAGGATGTCTGCGGGCTTCTTTTTGCGAGCGCCTGGCTGTGCGGCACGACGACGCGCAAAGCTGATGGGGGGAGGCGGGAGGGAGTGGGCCGGTGGGGGTGTGCTGCCCGACGGTTTTGGGGTCGGCGGGGAGGCGGGTGGGATGGCGCTGACGGTGACCCGACGTTTTTTGGATGGCTGGGGCGGCGGCGGGTGGTCGGTCTCATGGTCCTCCTCCTTGATGCGGACGTCGGCGGCGCTGGTGGACGCGTTGGGTGGGCGTGAAAAGAGGGATAAAGCGACCTACCGAGTGCGTTTGGCGAGGATCGGTGCGAGGGTGCAGTGGGCGTCGGGGAGGGACGAGGCGGAAAAGGCCTGTGCAAAAGAGGGGAGGGACATGGACATGGCTGCGAAAAACCAAGGACGGAACCGACGACGACATGCAAAATTTACTACACTCGTCCTCTTTTTTTCCGTCGCACACTCAGCACGGTAATCTGCTCTGCCGCGACGGCACTGCGCACCTGCGCCGCGTTCGCGACCGTGACCGACCCGTACACATCCACGTTTCCCTCGCACAGTCCCCGGATGCTCTCCTCGAGGACCCGCGTCGACCACACCGCCCGTTCCACCGTCGCAAAGTCGTGCCCCGTCATCAGCGAACTCAACACACGTTGCACCACTTGTCCAGACACCAGCCCAGGCTGTGTACACCCCCCCGTGGTGGGGCATGACGTGGCCATGACGAAAAACCCGGTCATCGCTCCCGCGACGCATTCCTGCCGAAATCCCATTCGCTCCCAAAACTCGTCCACCCCCACCTTGTCCATCCGCGTCCTCTCCTCCTTTTTCGCCTCTTCTTCGCGCCCCGTTCGCGCCCGCTTTCGCTCCGGCGACTTGACCCCCTCCGCGTCCGTCGTGTACGCGATCTCGTCCAGAAACCGCGCCTTGGGGTCGTCGTCGAACCACGGGATCACCTCTCCCAGATGCCCGCCCCGTCCGCTCGGCACCACACCCTCCCCATACGGATGCCCATACCGCCACGCCGCAGACCCACCCGCGTACACCCGATCCACCGCCTGCGACGCCTCCGCCTCCCCCAGCCCCGGCAGCAGATAGTACAGCCGCACAGCCGCACGTGCAGACACCTCCTCGGCCACGATACCCAGCTGTCGTTTCCACCACGCGCACAGC
This sequence comes from Pulveroboletus aff. annulatus, assembly GCA_038094595.1. Classification (NCBI taxonomy): domain Eukaryota; kingdom Fungi; phylum Basidiomycota; class Agaricomycetes; order Boletales; family Boletaceae; genus Pulveroboletus; species Pulveroboletus aff. annulatus. The sequence continues at coordinate 711,298 of JBBPTX010000001.1, read as the reverse complement.
TTCATGTCCGTCAACGGCCGCTTGCCTGAAAACGCACCCGAGTTCGGAAACAGGTACTGGCTCTGCGCGCGTGCAAACAGGTGCACCCACACATGATCGACAGAGACCGGCCGTGTCGTCGGATCCACATAGTAGGCCACCAGCGCACGCACCAGCACCGGCGTCGGCGAGGGCGCGATCGCCTGTCCGGTCGAGTCCACCTTGGATACGTAGAGCACCGCGCTCGATGTCGTCGGCAGGTGGTACAGACACGCCTCGATGGCGGTCACAAACACACGCGGTCCATCGCCAACCTGTTCAGATAACAGCACCAGAATGTGCTGCAGAAACGTCTTGGGGTGCGGGACTGCAAACGGATACAAGCTGGCGTGTTTTCGCGGTGCAGAAACGAGGACGTGGAGGTGGAATTGGCGCGTACCGGGCAAACCACCCAGGGCTTGCAACAGCGTATCGCGCAGGTTCATCGTCTTGGTGCGTGGGAAAATTAGAGTAGCGTAGGGTACAATACAACACCCCCCCCCTAGGCAACATATGCAAACGTGTCTCGCGTACCATCCACCCGCTCAATGTACTCCTTTTCCAGCAGCGTGTCGATGGCCTGCGCACGTCAGCCCGAGCCGGTGCTGCCACCGATACACACACACACTCACCTTTTTGATATCAGGAATCTTGGGCGCGAACCGCTGCGAGATTTGCGAAATCACCTCCTGGATCAGCGGCTGGTTCTTCATCGTCTTGCGCGCCTTCATGATCCTGGGACGGGCTCAATACCACACCGACCACAACAGACACCCACATACCGGACAATGGTCGCTTGAATCACGTACTTGCGGTCCTCGTCCACCGTCTTGAGCACCTCGGACGACTCGGCCTTGACTTCTGCCTTGATCGGCTGGTTCAGGTTGACCCGAATCTTCTTGGACTTGAAGTCTGCACACGGTCATGGGCATGGGGCATCATCATCATCATCATCATCATCCAACACGCACTCGGGTTCAAGTCATACTGGTCCGTCTCTTCGTTCACCAGGATCCTCGCCTTGACCAGCAGCGACAACACCTGCACCAAGATATCCTTGCTGATCGCAGTCGCCGTCACGAGCTCATCCAGCGACAACGTGTCGTGCTTGTTGTACTGCAGCAACACCGCCATCTGATACGAACTCGTCATCAACGTGTACTTTTGGTTCAGATAGTTGGTCCGCAGCTCATTCTTGGAATAGTTCCACAGCCAGGTCAGCTTCCTCCCCGAATGCTTCGTCTGGTAATACTTGGAGAACCGTTCATACGTCGGGAGAATCTCGGGCGGAACGATAAAGTCATTGTTGGGCGCATTCAGTGGCCAAAAATTGGTTCCCAGCACCATGATGCTAAAGTTGACGTCCATGTCGTCGTGGTTCTGCTGCATTCGCTCCTTGAATTGATCAGTCAGGTCCTTGCTGAGACTCATGTCTGTCCGCCGCGTGTTATCGCATGAACGAGGAATGACATGCAGTGCATACCGGTGAACATGCGTTGCAGTTTGTTCGTGTATTCGAAACCGCACGCCTCCTTCAGCTTCGATATCATGCTGGCCTCGCTCTCGTCCGACGCAGACACACCATGAATCAGCCGTTTGGACAGTTTCGTCGTGTAAAAAGTCTGGAAGACGTCCTTGTCTTCGATATACTTGAACAGAATCATCTACATCGCATCGTCATCAACGAGGCATACAGACAAGCATCAAAGGACTTGCCACGCGGTTCAGCGCACCCTCGAGATCCTCTTCTTCCGCCATCTTGTTGTTCTTCCTCAGCAGCATATCAGCATGCTTGGCGAGCAGCTCGGGCGATTTCGTCGTCGACGTGCCTGTCGCCGCATTGCGGTTGACAAACTCCCTGCAAGCCTTGTCAAGACTCGCAACAAACCCTGCCTCACCCCTGAAACTGCGCGTCACCGTCTCCGAGTTCTTGCGGTGCACCTCCAACAACGCATCGACGTATGCCTTGGGATCCAGTCCGTCAGCACCCTCGGCACCCTCGCCGACCAACTTGGAAACAGCCATCAACCCCGTCTTCTTGACGTGCTCCTCAAACTTCTTCCTCAACGGCTCCAACCCCTCTGGAATACGAGACAACAATGCGTACATTCGTTGCAGGTCCTCGTCCTTGTCATAATCGAGCAGGTTTTGGAAGCTCTCCCACATCAACTCCGAGTGCTGTCGAATAAGCACATGCTCACATTTACTGACGAGCTGCTTTCGCGTCTCCGCGTTCAGATAACGATCCACCCGATCTTCTTCCTCCCTGAGACGCTCTTCCGCCTTCTTCAGATAGTCAGACACACTGCTCTCAGCAAGGAATGCTTCCGATTCCTGCTGATAGTATTTTTCGGTCGCCTCGAGGAACGGCGTTTCGAGGTGCTCCTTGTACACATCGAGCGAGGCCTTGTTGATATCCGTTTCGTCCAGACCAAGCGAAACAAACGAGTCGACGACCTTTTTGACAAGCCCTTGATCGATGGTCTCGCCGTTCCGTTGGCGTTCGATGAGTCTCAGAATCGCACCCGCCAGTTTACCGTGCTTGCTCTGCACATGCAAGAAAAAGTTGGATTTCCACTGGACGAGCGCGAGCTGCACCAACATGCATCACATTCACGTGGCAAGACCAGAAAGGATGGGATGGGGCGACGCACCGTATACACAGGATAGACTCCTTTTCGGCCTTCATCTCGTTCTCGCTTGACCCAATGGCGATTGAGGTAGGTGAACAGTCGGTTGATATAGTTTGCTCCCGTCGTGTACCTATCCCACTCGCCGGCATAATATCGCAACAGGGCCTCGTCTTGCAGCGCATCCGATTGCTACAGCGGGTCGGGTTAGGGTAGGGCCATCGGGGAAAAGCGAACCTCACCTCCTTGAGACCCTTGAGATGCGTCACAAAGTATCGAATGAGGTTGTTATACAAATCAGAGCCCATCAGATTGGCCCCAGCTACGACGGCGTGGTCAGCACCGTCATCGTCGTTATCGACAAGGGCATCTTGCCAACGGGGCGTACAAGCGTGACTTACTGCGGTTCCCAGCACCTACGGCGGCATCGGGTTGGCCATGCATGCGCGAGGACGTACAATAATTGTATGCCACAGTGTAGAGGCTCATGTACTTGGAGTACGAGACGCCGGTCTGAAGCTTGGTCATGATATGATCCACGCCTTCCTCGAGGAAGGCCCAGGTCGTCGCCAGATCTGCAGAGGCTGGCGGCATGGGATGGGGCGTGTTGGAGGTTCCGGGAGCGGCCATGGTGGTAGTCGTGTGTAAAGGAGAGGGCCAAGCAAAACGGATCTGTCGTGGTGGCTTGCCGCAAAGGCGCGGTGGTGGCGCTGAATCGCGTGCAATATCCCACAAGGGGACACTGACAATGCTCATCTATGTAGACTACGCTTTGACCGCGGTATGTATGCAGGAAATACCGCCCCATAGGTCTGTCCATGCCCCGCCATCGTGATCCTCGCCCGTCGTGAACCCAGCATCTCGAATCAGCCCCGCAAACTCGGGCTGTGAAGGAAACTTGCGTATCGATTCGACCAAGTACTGGTACGAGTCTCTATCGCCAGCCAGGATCGTCCCCATCAGCGGTATCACGGAGAACGAGTATTGATCGTACACGCTGCGAATCATCAGAAGCATCCAAGAGCAGCGACGACACACGCACGCGCTCAGCAGCGGATTGCTGACCTTGCTAAACTCGAGGCAAGCAAACCTGCCCCCCGGCTTGAGCACCCTGTACGCCTCTTTCAGGACAGCGGGAATGGACGTGCAGTTGCGAATCCCAAACGCGATGGTATACAGGTCGTACGAATCGTCCTTGAACTGCGACGAGGGGAGTTCCTGCGCATTAGCCTCATGGAATGACACCTGGGGTGCTTGTCACTATTTAGCCACGTCTCGGAAATCCTCGCATCACAAGGAACGCTCACTGTTGTGGTACATGGTTTTTTTAAACCGTCTGACACCTTCGCCAAGCATTTGTCCGTTGATGTCCACGATTTCAACCGAGGTTTCCCTATCAGCATACTCCTCGCGGGCGTGGTCGAGGATCCGGAGCGCAATGTCACCCGTTCCCCCGGCGACGTCGATGCAACGAATGGGGCCTCTGCGACCGGGTTTCAGCGAAGAGACGAACGTGTCTTTCCACAGCCTGTGTACGCCCAGAGACGACGCGTCGTTCATCAGGTCATACTTGGACGCCACACTGTCGAAAACGCCCTTGACCAAGGATTCCTTGGATTCTTCGGGCACAGTCCTGAAACCAAACGAGGTGGTCCGACCGGAGGACTGCGAACTACCTGGGGTTGCTTGGCCATGGTTTTGGCGAAATATCGGTGCGATGAACTGTCTGTTGGCTCGTTTCGCGCAACGAGTCGCCTGGCCAAGCATGTTGGCGTAGAGCGTAGCGATTACGTGATACTTCTAACCTTTTCATCATCATCTCACAGATGGCTGCAGCAGTCTCTACCCACACCTTGAAACGGACCTTGACCCTGTGTCAATTCGTTTACATAGCGCATCGCGCCAAAAATGCATTCAAAAAAAAAGAAGCAGTAATCGTGCGCATGTACTGCGTGCTGGCTCGGGACGCCGTCAGGCTGGGTCCGAGCTCCCTCGTTCACATGCCCATGCCCGCTTTGATTAACAAAAGTGACGCCTCACTTTCAAACCTGATGAAACCAGCACATCCTAGCTGGCTACGTGGACCTAACCCCGCCGAATGGTATCGCACCACATACTTTTAGACCGTAAGTACCGCTGTCTTCCATCGCGGCTCATATTTGAGCCACTGATCGGTAAAGACTGGACTCCACGGAGGACCAATTCGGTGTGGACACTTGTGGATGCCCTTCTGATCAAAAGATTGACGAACCCATCGATCTCGTCTTACCGTGCGGGAATTACTGTCGCCCGAGTCCTAGATCCTCTGCTGTCGGTCTTGACCGCTCTTGGTGCGCGCATGAACACACCAGGTGTTTTTAGCGACCCATTCTTGCATCCGTCGATCGAATATTATCGGCGGGAAACTAGTGGTCTCGCCCTCGGAGGTATGCAGGGTTACGTACCCGACACAGGAAAGTGGGTCGTTGTCCAAGGGGATTCGCACCCTGCCAACGAAGAATAAGATACCCCAAACTTCAAACGACCCTGGTGGGCGTTCTCATCAATGGATACTTGCGACTCATGGAAGCCTATTCACCCTATTGCATCATGGGATCCAGAAGACTTTACTCCTTTTGCCATCGCCTCGGTGCTTCATATCGTCTCCGAGCAAATTTCGCGCGGTTTTTGAGGGTGCAGTTCTCTCTCCCGTGTCATGATGGAAGAATGATGCCAACAGTGCACATTTAAACTTTTTTGTCTTGGATGCGTTTCCTCGATGTCGTCTTGGACAATTTCCCGGACCGAACATGTAATCGCGACGATCATCCTGTAACGGAATTTCCGGTGGGAACGCAGTGACGAAAGAAGGACAACGAGGACACCAAGAGTTTTACCTTCCCCCCCCGTTTTCGCACCATAGACACGCGTTGAGCGCATTAATGTGCGTGATTTTTCCCTCGTGGACAACGTGCGTCATACCCCCCCTACGCCCGCCGATGACACGGTAATTTTATTTGCTCAGATGCGATGACGTGCCAGCATGTGCTCGCACCGTCGAATTCAGGTCACGTTGACCCTCAATTCTGCCGCATCCCGTAGCGTGCTATGCCCGTTCTCTTGCCATGATCAAAAGCTTAGCTCAAGTCGTTATCTAGGTTTCGATCCAACACGACGCAATGTGTACCGCATCCGTCACACGCCATCTGAGAAACATGATGCACTAAGTTGTTGATGCACCCTGCCATCAGCCCTGAACGTGCATGACGCCTGCATGTCTGAAAAGAGTATTGGAATCGATCCATTGACTCCAACCCTGGCATTCGGCGGAATGATTGCAGTGCACCATGCGATTACATCAAACCCCTATGGCTCGATCAGCCCGAACGCGAGCGCGTGAGCTCTGTCACGGGTACTCGTGTTATCTCGAGCCTCGAGGTGTCTGCACCCATCAGCCGGTAAACAGACCTAGCCTGTGAAGATCCAACCATCTGTATATTGTGGTCTAGAATTTACTGAACGGAGCAACGCCACAATGGAAGCTATGCGTTGTCAATGAGAGTCTTCTAGACTCGTCGAAAGTAAGTAACACCGCCGTGTTGGTGGTATGAATCATATGATGCTTGCATGCGTCATATGCCTTATGCCTACAGTCTAGTAAAGCCAATCGCATTATTTAGATGAACGTTCCAAACAAAACCGCTTTGGGCTACTAGATTTTTGAAAGTCTCGCATCGCCTCTGCTTGGCCTTTGTTACACCTTTATCAGGCTAATTCGAGGGCATTGTTCTGTAATTTACACGACAATATTTAATGTATTCGATTTTTTCCGATATGGCGATGCGACTGTTGCTCAAACTAGCGAGGCGTTTCAAAAGTATACAATCAGGCGAAACAAGTTACCAATGCAATCACCGATAATTATTCGAGGGTGGTGCAAGGATGCGTCGGCGCTTGTGCCAGGATCGCGGTCAGTCTGGTTCCGGCATGGCCGATCCGTGCACAACGGCGTCTTCGGGTGAATATGATCGGAGAAGTGGTGAAGAGCAGAATTTACGAACTACACACCGGGGGGTATGCTCATCAAAAAATTACCTCAAAGAACTGTCCGCTAAACACGCTCGCCCAAAATGATCCGAAAAGCATTGCTCATGGTGGGCTATTGGTTGCTGCGTCGGTAGGACGCCACAAACACAATCTGTCACTAGAGATAGGCGGTGTAGATGGACCAGTCGATTCGAGTGCGTCGTGCTACCACTTTGGCTTGCGGAGGTCATTCCTTTTGGAAAGCGTCTTCTTTCCCCGTGCGCCTCTGATACTTTGCAACTCATCAAACTTCTTTTTCGCATATCTCCGCGCTTCTGCGTCGTCGACAAGCTCGTCGACAAGGTTCCGTTTACGGTGTGCACGTGGAAGATTGTCGCTGCTTGCGGTACCGAACGGCGTGGTCGTCGGGAGGATCGTCCCAATCTGACAGAAAAGGAAGTCAGTAAAGCGAGCGGCGAGGGATTCAACCACGTACCGCAAAGTGTTTTGGTAGGCCTTTGATGCCTTTGCCTTCCCCGTCGTCTTTCCGGTAGAATCGCTTGGGGTCGAGCTGATTACGTAGACGGAGTGCCTCAACCTCGCGATGTAGTCGGGGCAGGTCTGCTTCCGACGGCGCTGGGAGATCGAACCAGCCTGGCCCGGTGGTTTTATTCTTCAACTACATCCGAGAGTCAAAAGGTAATGCTGGTCGAATAGTAGAAATGGCTTACTGCTTTTCTCTGCTTCTTCGTGAGCTGTTTCCAGTCTGCGTTGGGGTTCTCGGGTGGTGCTGGCACAGACGCTGAGGACGTGGCGGCCTCTGCTCGTGCAACGTCTGGATCCCGCACCGAAGTCGGGGCTTGGTGACGCGCTTTGCCAAATTCCAAGTATGGCGGAGGAAGTACACCAGGATCAAGGGGTGGTAGTGGTCTACAGCCATCCGGGGTTAGATAATACACCAGAAAAAGCCCGCCTACGTACTTTTCTTCTTTCTCCTCTTCCTCGTCGTCTACAAGCTTGATAAAGTCTGATCCTCCAAACGCGTCCGTTTCTTTTTCCTCTTGCAGCATCCTCACTCTTCGAGCCTCCTCGCGTGCATTCTGCCTCGCTTTATCGAGTAACGATTGGAGGTATTCAGGCGTGATCTCGTCTTCCGTATCCAAATCGGACGTCGTGCTGTCTGTCGATGTCGACGAATTCGAGTCCGAGTCCGAGTCAGAATCTGACGACGACGTTGACAAACGCGTGTCCTCGTCCTCTTCGAGCGCCACAAGGTCTTCCTCTACCGCCCGTTGCTTTCCCTTGTCTGTCGTCATCATGATGGAGTGTGATCAAGATGCATATGCGTCCCCGTTTTCATTGTCTCTTACGTAATCGGACCTTTTTCCTCCATGCCTCGCCGACGTCCCTCACAAAGAACCAAGTCCCATTCCAAACCACGCCCAATACACAGGAACGACAGCAAACTCAAACGATGGGACACCCTCGCCGACATTGAACTCGACGAGGAGGATCAGTGTACGTCTCTCCTCTGTGCTCATCCCGCTCCTTGTTTTTGAACAGTGGCTTGTTGGTGCTGTGTGCTAGTTCACGCGTCGCGGGATAGGATTCTTCTTGACGAGGGCGAGGATGTAGACGCGGACGCGGACGAAGAGGAGGAAGTGTTTGCCTTGCAGGGGGTCTCGTACGACTCGGACGAAGACAGTGACGAGGCCGAGGACACATATGAAGTGGCAGACGACGAGCAAGACAGCGACGGTATGCACGTCGACTCTGGTGCACACTCCGGGGCGGTCGCGTCCTCCAAGTCCAAATCCAAGCTATCCAAAAGCGCACGCGCCAAAAAATCATCCCCGACAGAGGACACATCCGACTCGGAAGAAGAGGAGGAAACGTGGGGAAGTGGCAAGGGCGCATACTATTCGTCCAATGCCGCGCAACTGGATTCAGATGACGAGGAAGCCAACGAGCTTGAGGAACAGGAGGCGATCCGGTTACAGGCCAAGGCGCGTGAGGCATTGTGTGACGATGATTTTGGACTCGGAGACGTGATGGAGGTGGAAGAGGAGCCTCCCGAAGCAACGTACGTTCGCCCCCTTGACATATGGACGTCTGCTTAGCCTGAGCATTCTAGGGTACAGGAGTTACCCGTTGCACCCCCAATAAAGGCCCCACAAGACAAGCAGGCCATCCTTCGGGCTCTTGAAAAAGAATCCCCCGAGACGCTCGCGCTCGCAAGGGACTGGGACGACACCGCTCATAACCTTGTCGAGACAAAGGCTCGCGTCGAGGCGTAAGTGTCCCTCTTCTCTTGTACCCGTGCCACGTTCGTCACCTTTTCCAGCCTCCAAAACTCCGAATCAGACGCCCTCGAACTCAGTCTTCAGCACATGTATTACCGTGCGTACTTTGCATCTTATTCAACGACCGACATTCACCCGCGTCTGAGCAGAAGCCCTACTCACATATGCCACGACACTTGCCTTTTATCTCCACATGCGCGCCACGGAGAAGTATGCGGCCCGCCCCGAACTTCTCCGCCGCCACCCCATCTTGAAACGCCTTCTCACGCTCAAAGAGGGTATCAACACCCTCGAGAGCCTTGGCGTCGGGCAAGACGCCTCAAAGGACGACGACGACGACGACGGCGAAGACGAAGACGAAGAAGACGACTTGACCGACGAAGACGCGGAACACGGCGACCTCTGGTCGTTGATCAAAAAACAAGGCCTCGAATCAGGCGAACTCGCCGCCCTCCTCGAAGACGCGGGCCTTTCTCCCAGTCCAAGCCCGCCACCCACGCCATCCAAGAAAGCAGACCCTACCAAGAAAGAACGCCTAAAAAAGAAACACAAGACCCCCGCGGTCGTCCACGGCTCCGATCACGGCTCGAATGGTCCCGTGTTTGATCTCATCGAACCAGAATATACCCGTGCATCACGGAAAAATAGACTGGTGCCTGTTGCTGACACAGTCGCGGCTGCGGATCCATATGGCGAATTTACCGCGCTTCAGCGTCACGATATGTCGGACAAGCAGGCTCGGAAGAAATCGCTCCGGTTCTATGTGTCTCGCATCGAGTCATCGTCATCCCGCAGAACGAATGCACGTGCGCATGCTATCGGTGGCGACGATGATATCCCATACAGAGAGAGGAAGAAGGAACGGGAAGCTAGACTAGAGAGGGAGAGGGAAAGGAGGAAAGAGAAAGGCCAATTGGGTGCGGGCGGGGACGACCTTGACGATGCTGATCCGGAAATCAGCGAGGAAAAGAAGAAACCCAAGAGAAAGCGAGCGACGGAGGACGAGGATGCGGATGCGGATGATGCAATTGGATACTACGACCTCGTCAAACAGGCCACTGCAATCAAAAAGGCACGGAAAAAAGCAGAGTACGAAGCTGCAGTGACCAGGTACGTTTTCGCACATCCCACCGTCATAACGATCGGAACTCATTCAGCGCATCCAGACCCGAGCTAGAGTTAGAAAGTACCTCGGGCCCACGCTCGATCACACGGGCAATTCTGAAAAATAAGGGTCTCACACCCCACCGGTCCAAGGCTGTCCGAAACCCTCGTGTGAAGAAGCGTCAAAAGTACGACCAAGCAAAAAAGAGAGTGGCATCGCAGAAAGCTGTTTACAAGGGTGGTATCGGTGATGTTTCGAAATACAGCGGGGAACAATCGGGTATATCCAAGGTCGTTAAAAGTGTTCGATTGTAAATGGGGTGCAAAGTGAAAAAAGAGATGCTAGCGTAAGATCCAAATAGGACTGGCATCTGGGTTTGGACGAAAGGAGAGACGATCCCGACAACAGTTGTGGATCTACTTGACACGTGGCAGCGGAAACATAGCAATGTGCTAATCTTGAACAAGGCAAAGCAGTGAATGGTCACGAGATGTCGCAAAAAATGCGAGTGATTGGGCGGTCAAAGTATTCAACGGGAAAACAACAGGCAGATAATAATAGCATACATTTACACGGGCTGTGGTAAGCCCTCGGAGGTGGAAATATGGTATCGATAACATAGATGAGCTGTGGTTATGCGGGCATATACTGGATGCAAAAAGAGATCGGTCAGATTGCTAGGGGAATTGGAAAATGCATGCTGACCACGGAATCGTTATGTGCATGATGAACACTACTGCCGTTGGTATGGGCTGGCGAATTAGCATGACGGGTATCGGCCGGAGGCGTGCGGCGGGGAATGGTGTTGCTCATCTCCTGGAATGATGGACCTCTGGTCAACGTTTGTTCGTAATCGCGCCGGATCGCTTGGGAAAGCTCTTTGGTTTCTTCGTAGGCGTAGCTATATTGTTCGAGGCCCTCGATACAGTTCCGCACTTCTGGGCGACCTAGGCGGGCCAAAAAGAAGCCAGCCTGAATGATGCCAACATGCATGACAGCAGGGTCCAATCTCTAGAGGCCCAGTCAGCTCAAGATTTTTGAAAAGGTTCCGTGTTCATACCAGATATCCATTTGAATTCAGCACCCCCGCCAGCGCAGAAATTCGTAGCGAGGCGTTTAGGGCCTCTTCAAACACCTTGCGCTTGACCGTCTCCACCTGGTTCATATCGCTGGGGGAGAGGGAATCATGACGTACACCAAACTCATCCATGGCGTTGAACAACCCAATCCACATCACATGATATTGTCCATCACTAGCACCTGTGAGGCCCCGTCAATGAAAATAGGTAAAGAGCTCGAACGGACACATACAAGCAGACACTGCAGAGGCAAAATCCCAATTAGCGGCGAGATTGGTGGGAACGCCGACTTTGGCTAAATGCACTTCTCTCCACTTGGTGAGTTCAGATGAATATTGAAGAGCAGCTTCAACGGGTATCCCTTCTAGGTCTGTCGTCGGCCGCCACAGGAGACGAGCAATTTGCCGAGATATTCGAGCCAGAGCATGCGCAGCATTGTAATATCCCTGCTAGATGTTTAGGAAACAACATGCCACATCAGAGAGGGCGAGTCAACTAACCAAAAACTTACGGCGATGAGTAAGAATCGGCTGGAAATGAAATGTCTGACTCACCTCGAGTTGATCGCGGGGAGAGGGTTTCCCAGGGTCCATGTTCTCCTGGACACCGGAATCGGCAATGTAAAAATCAATATCGTAGTCATCATCATCACTGCGGACCGAAGTTCACCGGTAATTAACGTTCGCACGATCCCAGGAACGATAAAAGGGGAAATCATCGCTCACAGCATAGGTTTACGGCGGTAGTAAAACGCAGAATATGCGTCTGATATACAAGCCATCCACCAGGCGAAAATCATGGTACCACGGGTCTCGGGATCTTTGATGTCTGCCATTACAGATTTGTGGTTGATCTGCGGAACGACCGATTGAGTTCGCTGGGAAGAAGGGATTGTGGTGTGTGAAAGCCGACCTGAAGTTCCAGTAGATTTCGAATACCACAGTTGAGCCAGAATCCATGGAACCCTAGGGTGATCCAAGTCAGTGGAACGATGACATAAAAAGAGGAGAAGCGATTGCTAACCATTTTCTGTAAGCGGATTCTCTGACAGAAGAAATGGTCATGGGGTGCGACAAGCGAGGAACAATTGGAGACGCTCACGACATTGCATTGGTTCGATCAAGAGCGCGATCACGACATGATCCTTGTGTGGGACGCGGTGAACTTTGGTTGCCTCGGCAATCTCTCGACATCGATCAACAAGGGTTCTGGCAAGAAGACTCTGACCGCCATTTCTGTGACGGTCAGCAACAAGAAGCGGATGTTCGGAGAACTTTGCGCCCCAGGCGACAACCGTTGCGATGAGCGCGGGATGGAGGGTATCATCCTGTTTGCTGCTCAAGATATGGCGGTGGCTGGTCGCGTGTAGGTTGAGACGGGCGCGGAACTGGAGGGGGTTAAGGAGGGGGAGACGAGTGTGGACGATCTGGAAGAAAACCTCGACGAGGTCCAGGGCGAATCTAGGGCCGCATGGTCAACAGGGAATATTTGAAAAATTGATAAGGTAAATGAAAAAGGACGGAAAAAAAGTTACTGAAAGGAGGTAAAGAGCAAGCTAAAATGTGGGTGAGAAAAAGTGCCGGGAAAGGAAGGATTGCGGAATGACGTACGATTGCGATCATTTCGAGGAATTACGTAATGAGGTGGGGAGGGGGGACGTACTCTATCCTGAAGGTTTCCTCTTCGAGTCTGGATGCCATCTCGCCCCAGACGGCGTAAGTTGGTGAGCGCGACTTGAATGGACCAAATGCAAAGATGGATTCGCTGCGGGTGGAATGAAGAGAGAGATCGATGAATGTGGGATCGATCGTACCTTGGTCCAGACTCGGGCGGCGCAAAGAGATGAAAAAGCAGGTTGGGCGTGCTGGAATGGAGGATGTTGGCATAACCACCATATTTCGAGTTCCAGGGTGCGACGAAGGCGGTTTTGTACCAGGGAGGGGGGCTGGTTTCCGCCGTGGGAGAGTGACTGTTGTGGAGCTTGTTCAGGGCCAATGGGGCGAGACGATGTGCATCAGGGAGCCTACCCAGAAGATATAGGAGATGAGCTACCGAGCGCGGAGGGCGACGTCAGCACGGGTACGAAGAGTACATCCGCAGCAAGATCGAGGCAAGAGCACGGCAAGACACGTACTTTGAGCTGGTGGAGATGCCCCTGGGTCTGCGGGCGGTGGCCCGCTTCTTCTCGCTCGTTGCCTGCTGGACGTAGTGGCTGCGAGGGAGAGATGAGCGAGGGAAATCAGAGCGGGGCGCAAAACGGTACAAACGTGCAGGGGTAATTTTTGGAGAGACAATGCTGTAGGGGGAGATGAGGGGAGTGGATATGAGGCAGCAGGTGATTGGACGGACCTGGCACTGTGGAGATGAAGGGGGGTGAGCGGCAAGATGCAAGGGACATGCGGCGACGGACCTTTTCTTGGCCGGGGAGACGATTGCACTTGACCTTGCGAGATCTGGCGCGGGATGAGGTGGGACGGGGCGAGATGGACGCTACGGACCTGCAGGCATCGCACGCGGTGTTCTGCTTGCGGGGCGGCGGGAGGGTCTTTGCGAGCTCGTGGATCTGGTTCTGGACGAGCTGTGTGGGGAGCACGAGACCTGCGTGGGGTGTGAGTGGGGAAGGAGGAGGAGGAGGAGGAGATGCCAACCGGGCTGGGAGAACGAGTGTGGAGGGTCGCCGTTTTGCATGATAAGGGAGGGGGGCAGAAAATATAAAGGTGGAAAATAATGCGCCTCGGTGGGGCGTACTTATAATAAGCCTGGGCCCATAATCCAGGGGGAAGGTGAAGTACTTGGCCAAGTACTTATCATGCTCATATTCCCCATTTGGAAGGCCAACTTACCAAATCGGAGTTTCGATTCGCGGGTTCGGCACCGCGCATTTTTCGCATCACCGACGCACCGCCACTAAAACTCTTGCTTTCAAACGATGGTCAAGGTCGAGATCGTCGACGAGCACAACTCGCCCTACTCCTCCGCCGCGCCGTCCCGCACCAACTCGACCGACTCGCTCTCCTCTGTCGCCTCCGACGCGTCTCTCCCCGACGAGTCCCTCTACGACCGCTTCTCCGCGCTCGTCGACATTGTCCCCCCCACCACCAGACAGCACATCGCCTCGTCCCTCTCCAAGACCACCGCCTTCATAAAGAGGACCGGGCAGGTCGTCGGCAACGTCGTCTGGATAGTCACCACCTCTGCCCTCCTCATTGGCCTCCCCCTTGCCCTCTCCCTCGAGGACGAGGCAAAAGTTGTGCAGCAGGAGCAAGAAATGCTCGCACAGCAACAGGGTGCACAGCAGGTCGATTTTTTCTTTCAGTCTGCGCCAGTCCTTTTTAACGTTTGGGTAGATGCTGTCACCCGGGTCTTCATACCCACCCGCCGGGTCACAACAACCCGCACAAAAACCCGTCGTGCCACCTGGCTTTTGACACCCCGTCGGTCATTTGGCCTCGTTACATTGCCCGCTTGTTCTCAGTCATACGCTTACTCCTCACCCACCCTGGTACTTTTCCCGCTCCGCCCTTTCCCGCGATACTCGTCATGCCATACGCACACTCTCAGTTGGTAAATCGTTATCCGCATGTGTTATCCGACCATTGCTATTATAAACTCTCCTCTCTGCCTGTGCTTTCATAAACTATACGCCATGCGGCACTTGAGCGTACCTGTTCAGCCGTTCTTTCAGCACCATGTGAACATTCCCCCTCCTAGCAACGCCTCTGAATGAATCCTGTCAAACTCTATTCGGGCTAGTGCAGGTATCTCTACAGCTATTCGATTCCGGACATCGGATATGAATGACCTAACCTAGCCTCGAGGGCAATATGACCGGGCGCTGGAAGTTGTCTCTGTATACACAACCGTGATTAGCCATCACCGACACCTCACAATGCGAGTACGTACGCTGAGCGATACCTCCGAAGGTACGTGATCGCATGATTCTCGATGGCATCGGGCACCACGCCAACCGCTTCCCAGTCGCCTCCAACAGTCATGTCATCCAGGTATCGCCTCTCCACCTCATCTGGACAGATGAGCGGCCACCAAACCGATTGCGCCGCCTTCGCAACCAGAAGCGCAACTCGCTTGGGGATAACGGGTGCCCGAGAAGGCGGATTATATGTCACAGACGACACCAAGTCCAAAAGATATTCCAATGATAAGGTTTTCGGTCCAGGAAGGGAAATCGTGCCAGGGAGCTGCGGAGTGCTCATGAGATTGGCCAAGGCTTGCGCCACGTCCATGACCTGCAAATAACGCCCCATTCATCCATGTTGAAACAAGAGTACAAAAACGAAACAAACTCCACTTACGTGTACAGGCCTTATTTTGGTGTCTCCAAAGTTGAGCTTCCACCAGATGGGCCAAACTGGCCACAATCACGTCAGTACGGCGCAGCGCGCCCGATTGAATTTGTCGAGAAGCTTACTAGCCATGTTGTTTAGCAGCTTGTCTTCGTAGCCGTACATTGCTGCCGGGCGGACGACGGTCGCGCTCGGAAAGGCGCTCTTGACCCGCTCTTCGCCCTCGTGCTTGGTGCGGTAAAAGACCGACGGCGAGTCCGGGGAAGCGTTCAAATGCGACACATGCACGAAGCGTTCAACTCCGACTTGCGCAGCGACCTGCGCGATCCTCTCCGCCCCCGTGACATGGACGTCGGCATACTTGAAGTTCCTGCCAACACGTCGGCTACATCCGCACGCCAGGGTCGAAACGACTTACTTGGTCTCATAATCTCGGCCAACGAGGTTGTAAACGATATCAGAGTGTCTCAGACACTCCGCTATTTGTTCTTCATTCCGTATATCCCATTCCTAAATACGTGTTGGATGAAATCAATCAGTCAAATTACGCGCCTTGATGGTGGAAAGTGAATTACCATGGGGACGATCTGACCCAGATCGCCCATGGGCTTGAGGTGTCTTTTTTCGTCTTCCTCGCGGTACGGAACGATGACTTGTGTGCCCATGCGCGCTGGGTGTCACGTTGAGGGGTCAGTGTGGGGAATGGAAGATGGCACCACCGTGTGCGTGCGCACCCAGTTTAGAGACGAGGTATCTGCCAAGAAAGCCAGTGCATCCGAAGACGGTGACGACGTGGCCGCTGACGGCGCTGTATCCTGGTATGCCAGACGAGACGACCGCTTTCCGGCCGGGGAGTGTGACGAGGTCGTGAAACGCACGCTGCAACAAAAATACGTGTAAGAGTGCAAAGGGTGTACAACTTGGAGTACCTTGCGCTGTACGACGAGCGTGCGCTGGACACGCAGGAGGTGAGACGAGGAGAACATCGACGTCGACGTCGGAGCAGAGCAACTGCAATAGGTCCCGCCTCTACCGGAACTTTCCGAAACCGTATGGCTCAAGGCAACACCAAAGGCCTGCAAGCCAAACCATCGTCCTCGCGGGCGAGACATGTCGCCAAAGCCACCAAGAAGGGGCGACGGCATGAACCACCCAAAAAACCAGCACTGATTAAAGAAGCCAGCATGCGCAAGGTATGGACATGCCCTGCAACACGATGCATCTCATCACGCCACCCCACGCCCAGACACTCAAAGCCAAGGTCACTAAATCGATAGAACAGCAAATGGTCTCTGCAGCGTCTGCAGGAAAGCTGACGATCATGAAAAATACGGTCCCCGAATCGTACGCAATTTTATCTGTCTAATGCCTTTGCTCACAGTGTGGTTAGGGTACCTGAAAAGAGGCATTAATGACCCGGATTACTTTGTTTGCGCCGTTCGAGAGTGCGCCGTCTTGGCCTGACGCTATATGAACCCCATCGCTATTACCCCGCGCTGGACCATGTCACCGGCGCGCGGCCGCAGCTCGTAATGACAGCTGTATCAAACAATATTATTTATAACAGCGGTGCCAGGTTTTTAGGACGCGAGTGTCGTCCGAAATGAACGATCTGAAACATATCATACTTGAGCAGACGGCCACGTCAAGCAATGAAAATGAACATGAACACTAATCCGGCGGCGACGAACGCAGCGGTGTGTGCCTGAGAGAGTAGCAAGTGGAAGAAATGATGCGATGTCATGACAGAGCGTGATGGATGAATTGGACGGCATGCGGAAACGGATGCGAAAAGAAAGATAGAAAATGGATTGTGCCCTATGTTGCTGTAAAACAAGAGGGGAAAAGGGTAGCAGTGCAATGCGTTGAATATGCAGGAGGTTGTGGAATGGATACCGTGCATGTGCGTATGGGGTGAAAAACATTTACCAGTGAGACATATTGAGATTGGATGGTGGCGTTCCAGGAATCAACGTTGCATAGCGTAAAATGCTTTTGAAAAAGAGAAAAGAAAAAAAAAAAGTCCGTGTTTTTACCTCCGATCCCTTACAAAAGGAACGCCGCTCGCAGCTTGAAAGAGCGCGTACTTGATTTGCGTCAGCGCGTCTCTCTCGTCGGGAGTCAAAAGGGCCGGTGTCTGCGAGTCGACGAACAAGATGACTTTATTAATGGCATCCTCCGCCTCGGCAATATCAGGAATCGTATTTCCACTTGTGATTGGGGGAGCCGGTTGATATACGACAACAGAATCGGTATATGTGGCGGTAGTATCTCCGTGGGTGGGCAAAGAGACTTCCTGCTGCATATGCTGCTGAGCAGAGAGTTGGAGGGAGGTCTGGTGCACATCGGCAGCGGCAGGATCATGGTGCCGGTCCTCCTGGGCTGGGAATGGCTGGGAAAGGACATTGTGCTGTGAAGCCGACGGATGGGAAGAGATCGGCGTCCCATTGGTCGACAGGGGCTCTTGTTGCATGGTCCATATGGGTGGGAGTGGGTTGTGAGAAGCGGATGACTCTGTCTGGGAATGAGATGGTCCTGACGTGGGATGATTTTCCTGGGAAGGATCCAGGTTCTGATCGTCCTCTGATTCCATGTCATCGTCGCCATCGTCTGCGGTGGTCGAGCCCCGCCGGGCAAGTGCTTCAGATCTGGACTCGAATGCAGGGTTGAGTGGGGAAAGGACGCTCTCGTTGCTACCTTTGCGGAGGTGAGTGGCACCGACACCGCGGGTCGCACGAAGGGATTTGTGAGCACCGAGCCAAACGCCTTTACGGATGTTATGGCGATGTTTGAAGTTTTCGACCCAACCGGAACTGGCCTTGAATCTCTCGTCGGGGATCTGTAGATTGCGTGCGGTCTCTTTTGCCTTGTTGCGTATGAGGGCATCCGTGAGGAGGGTATTTTGCTGTTTCATTTGGACAAGCCAACTGACGAGCTCCTCTTCGACCTCTGGGAATTTGGAGGGGCTGCCCAAGCTTTAACGGGGGGCGAGATGAAAAATGATCGGCTCACCGATGCTTTGCGACACGCATGTCGTCGTCCTCGGGGACGTTCATCCATTTTGTTTTGTGCTTGAGAATTTTGCTGATGGTGCTGCGTTCCACGCCATAGCGGGCTGCGATGTCTTCTTGGCGGGCGTTTGGATTTTCCTGGTGGTACACGCAAATGGCCTTGCGGTCGACATTAAACAGACGCTGTTTGCGTTGTTTTGCCCTTGGGACGATGGGGCCCACAGGGGGTGTGGGGAGTGGGTATGCAGCAAAGGTCTGCGAGTTGGGAGCAGGCGAGGCAGCGGAGGAGATGGATGTGAGTGCAGAAGCGACGCTCAGGGCAGGCGAAGCGGAGCGCGGATCCGACGTGGAGTAGGACGATGCGGTGCGCGAGTGGGTTGGATAGAGAGAAAAGGGCGAGCCTGAGACGGGCGTGGGGAGGTAGCGGGGTGATGGGAGGGGGGGAACGGGGTAGGATGGGCGGTCGTGGTGGTAGCGGGCAGAGTCGGTGGCGCTAACGGGCGTCTGTGGGCGAGAGGCGGGCGACATAAAGTACGCAGGCTGTGGGGAGGGTCAAGGAGGGGACACGGACGAGCGGGGGACGAACCTCGTCAGAGTCATGGTGTGTGGCGGACGGGTCTCTGCGAATGCCGAGGTGGAGGGACGAGTGGGCACGTGCCTGTCGACGCGTGATGCGGGTGGGACCGATGCTGGGTGGGATTTGGGCTGGGATGGATATGGCGGGGTGCATGTTGTGGTCGCTGCGGAGGGTGGGGGACTGGGGGTAGGCGGGGTAGGCATGGTCGGGTGTGTACGGGGTGGGCGGGGCGTACGGGTCGTGGGCGGGGGCAAAGTCGGTCGGGGAGTGTTTGAGCCAGGGCGGGTTCGGTGAGTCGGCGGGCGAGGCGGGGGCGGGGTAGACGGGGAGGGCACTAGGGGCATACTGAGCGACGTTGTCCATCGGACCCGACGTGACGCATCTGGTCGTGGTGTACTCGAAAAGACGTGGCTTGTCGATTTATACGACCACTTTGTCCCTACGCTTCTGCCTCGTTGCCAACACCATACCTCGACCTCGGAAATGAATCGTACTCCACCTGACCCGCCCATATGACTTCGCCAGCGCCGACGCAGTCCTCTCCTCGTGCATCATGGCCTCTCTTCATATCAGATCTCGTCTGCCTCACCTCATTCATGATCCTGCTCGTCAACCGGGTCGGTCCTCGCTCGTACAGCCTCTTGTTTGTGTGTCCCTGGACATCTGTCTTCCATTTTGATGCGCGTGTTTCGTCCTTGTTCTCCGCTGCGATGCGTCATAACTTATCTTGTTCGCCTCCGAGCCCACGAACCTGGTGGCGCACTCTATCAGCGTTCTAGATCCAGTTTGTCGCCGATAATCGCATTGCTGCGCGCGCACAAGGGTTAGCACCATCAGGGGTTTTCCCCATTCGAGCCAATCACGTGTAGAGTCTGTCACAGCAGCGCGCGAAAATCCACGCTGTTCGGTGTGCAATGTTTCACCTCACAGCATGGTGTGAGCTGGCGGTCACGCAGCGGCACATTCCGGAAGAGATTCGGAAAACGTCGGGTGGTGGCGACTTAAGTACGGCCCGTTGCTGAGCAAGACGCAACTTGCAAATGCCCTCTCTCGTCCGCATCGCTCTTCGCCCACGTTTGGTCCTCCGTTGTGTCCACTCTAGCACCTCTGCTGGCCCTCGATTCGTCGGGCGTTTCCACTCTGGGACAAGCGATCACGACGCACTTGCCAAGAAGCGCCCGAGCGAACACGCCGACCTGGGCACAGAGGGATTCCATGCAAGTGAATCATCCTTTCATCTGGTGCGAAAGATCGGTTTGAGTTACCTATATCATAGAGGACAAACAGTCCGCGTTGACTCAGGTCGACGCGGTCAGCGCGGTACCACACGACGTTCGCGGAGACTGGGTCCTGTTCCACCCCGTCTACTCTGAGGGAGAGATGAAGGCAGTAGAGGTGTGTCCCATCTCGTCACACTCTGACATGCCTGTTCATACTCCACGTGTAGATCCTCCACAGAGACGCAAAGACAATCTCTGATAAAATCGCTTGCAATCTTGTCCGACTGGCAAGGCTCGTTTTCGATCTCTTGTCGGTCAAACTCGTTCTGAACATCGCGCATAGATGGGGCTTTGATTTCGTCTCTGGATACAAGCACAAACCACTCCCGCGCGAGCACAACATGACCACCGAAGAACTCAAACAAAAGGGCTATATCCTTGGCGAAGATGCCTGGCTGTCACGCATCTTGTTCCTCGAAACAGTTGCCGGAGTGCCCGGCATGGTTGCGGCCATGCTCAGACATCTCGGCAGCCTCAGACTCATGGTAGATGGCCAAATCGTGTGGTCTCATCTCCCAACGCTAACCACACTACCTTTAGCGACGTGATTCAGGGTGGATCCACACGCTACTCGAAGAAGCAGAAAACGAGCGGATGCACCTAATGTATGTGGTCACTCTTTCCTTTTCCTTCCAAGTTGATGACTGATACATGATACCGCCAAGGACTTTCATGACGCTCAAACAACCCACTCTGTTTTTCCGTGCACTGGTTCTTGGTGCACAAGGCGTTTTTTTCAATGTATTTTGTACGTATGCCTCGTGTTCGCATGCCTTGGTCTCACGCACTGCCCCCAGTCCTCGCCTACATGGTCTCCCCCCGATCGTGTCACAGATTCGTGGGACATCTTGAGGAAGAGGCCGTCATGACATAGTAGGTGCCGTTTGCACGAGGCGATTCTCAGTTTGTCTGATCGGGTTGGTTCAAGTACCCGATGTATACAGGAGATCGAAGCTGGCCACCTGCAAAAATGGGCCGACATGCCGGCGCCTGCGATTGCCATCGACTATTGGCGACTTCCTCCTGATGCCAAACTCCTTGATGTCATATACGCCGTCCGCAGCGACGAGTCAACACACCGGTTCGTCAACCACAGTCTGGCCAATCTCGACCCTTCCAAGGACGTGAACCCATTCGTGTTCCGTGAGCCCGATATGTTTGTCAAGGGGACAAAATTAGGGTGCGTATTTCCGCTCCCGGTGGCGATTTGCGGACATTGACGTTTGTGGTAGGTTTGAGAGGTCTGAAGCGGAGCAGTACGTCCAGGAGTCGCACAACATCCTCTCCCAAGGGTCAAAAACGTCGGAAATAAAGCAATGATGGCATTGCCTGACATTCGCCGGTGTATACATGATTACGGTCCCATTTAATTGCTAGACACATATGCATCACCACTCAGTAGATGTAGACGACCGTCGTACTTAATATCCTAGTTGCCTTGCTTATAGACTCATCTGTGACGTCACTGTGCGCCATGTTTACCTCCCACAACTGAAGCGAACTAGCACAAGCCCCTCTGTGAGCCTACCGTCCGACCATCCATGGCTGTCGCAAAATCTTCTCCTGACCCAGAGACGTGGCGCCGCGAGGCCCGCCGATTCTTCATCGGACCCCTGCCAGAAAAACTGTTGGCCGTCATGCATGAAATGACACCAGTTGCAGAGAATACCGACGATCCCTTTGACGTCTCTGCCGTACGCGACGTCCTGGACCGCAACGCACGCGCGTTCTTTCTTCGCCAGGGCGGAAGAGCGGCGGACTGGGACGAGAACGCGCGTCAAAACGTGTGCGACGATCTCATGACACGCTGGCAAGAATGCCCTTGGACGCGTTCTCTACGGCGCAGAGCACACCGTGCAGCAGGCGGCGCGCATTGGGCGGGCACGACCTTTGAGGTGGGGAGCATTCTCGGCGTAAACGTGCTCCACAGGCATGCGCCTGGTGCTGAGCCTGACGTCGCCCCCGAGGTGTTGCAAGAGGTGCCGTATGCGTCGACGACGGCGGTCTCATCTACAGGCCCACGTTCATACTGGACAGCACGGTCACACTTGTCACCCCAGTTTGCACAAGGCTCCGTGTCTTCTACGGCCAGCCTCCCTGAGCAACGCGGTGGCGAATTATCTGCGTTTTCGTCTGGCTCTCCGCTCTTGGAAACGGCTTCTACACCTGTCATTCCGTCGGAACAAGGCAACGTGAATGACGTTCCAAGGTCCATTCTAAAGCATCCCTCATCCAGTAAGCCAAGAACAAAGCGTCGCGGTGTTTCCCTTTTAGACAGGAATACCAAGCGCAAAGTGTCGCTGCGGCCAAAAGAGAGCGGGTCACCCGTTGCTGGCGCTGATCCCAACAAACTAACTTTGCCAGCGGAGGATGTACTCCCGGACGAAGAACCTGTCTCTCCAGCTGCCGTTCTTGCTAGGACGGGAAGTGATGTCGCCGGGAGCAGCGCTGGGGCCACTGCAAACGTAACTCCTCCACAGGTAGATCCTGGCCGTGTTTTTCTCCGAGGTTTGTACAGCTCTTTGGTGGTCCGATATCACACCCTTGACAGTACCCAAGATAGAATGCTCGTCAGAGTGTGCTACACCAAATCTGAATCGCTTCCGAGCCTTTTTGACGAGGCTCAAAACCGCCAAACCACGCATTTACTTCACGAAGACTGCATGGAGTTTTTGGTCGTGTGGAGGGGGAATCGGTTGGAGTTGTATGAGGATTATGTGAGTTTTTCGCGCATTCTCAGCGTCGATCCCACGCTGATCATAGGGCGCAGACCATTCCGGGCAAAGAGTACTTTACAGGGCACAAGCACCTTGCCTTTATCATCCCCTTGACTTCGGAACGAACCTCCGTCTCCTTGTATTCGTTCGTCGACCTTACGTTCTGCATATTATGTCCTCCGACGCCTGTACGGAAAGGATACTCTAAAGCACGCGCTTTTCTCCGTCTTTCAAAGGAAGGTACGAACGTTTTCGTTTTTAAAGTCAAGAGCCGAACCAGAGCACGAGACTGGTTGTGGCACCTTTGGTAGGTACTACCAAGTCAACTGATTCATCTTTCTTTGATGATACTCCCATAGGCGGCATCTTGGGGGAAAGATCCCCCCTTCCATCGATATTCATTGCCCCGATGTTGATATGCGCATTTCCATTGACGTCCCAGCAGCCGAGGCCTTTGACCGCGACAAAGTGTATAATACCTTCAGTCACAGGAATATTATTGACTTGATACAACGGGCGCTCTCCTCTGAACACGGATCCTCCGGTCCGGTGCTGAGGAGCTGGGAGACTGTCATAGAACCCGAACTTCGAGCAGGAAAGAAGCTGCAGTTCGCATGGCGATTTGGTGGGCAACTCGACTGGGTGTGGCAGGAACGGGACGTCGAGGGAAATGCACGGCCGTGGGCTGTTCTTTCTGGATTGTCTCTTCGACAGGTTCAGTCCCCTGTTCTTCTTTTTCTTCGCGATGGCCTGATGTGTGCCACCAACTCGTTAGGGTCTGAGGCCAGCTCACCTTGAATTACGCATTGGGGAGCACTATCCAGATTATGTCCACAGCCAAACGGGGAAGAAAATGTACGAACCATCCGCTGTCGAGGGCTATCTTGACCGTGTCAGGCAGCAAAGTCGTCAACGAGTGTACATCGTGACGCACGATGGCTCCTTGTTTTCCTTGTTACCACCTGACGCAAACCCTCCGATTCCTCCGAGCGCGCATCTCTCACGTTTGATGTCTGGGTTGAAACCTGGCGTAGAGGAATACAGCCAAACTCTTTTTGAGAGCGAGGTTTGGAGAGGTGCAGAGCAGATTCATACTGCTCACGGGACGTTGGACCTCAGAAGCATCCGCAGCGTGAGGAGAGCATATGGCCCGCTGTCGCAGGATGACGGCGAGCATGTTGCGCACGATGCAGTCGATGCACGCGACGAGGGTGGGCATCACGGACACGCTCAGGCCCCAGCACAGGATAAAGCACAACTGCACCTCAGGCGAGCGTTTGATATTGTCCTTGCTTCTGGCCTGATCATACGGTACGAGGTGCGTGGCGTCCGACATGGGTATTTTTGGACGAGGTCCGTCTAATTCCTCCGTAGGCACATTCGGCACACGACTGTATTGAATGGGTAACGAGGCTTCGTGCCCTCGTTGCATACTGGACCCAGCGCCACCATGTAGACGTCAAGGATGAGATGGATGTCGCGTTTGCAACGGGTACGCGTGCACGGCTGACACCGCGCATGACGAGATGTGCGCATGGGATCGGAAACACATCCCCCCCGGGACCGCCGATAAATCCCGAATCCCCTGTGCTGACGTCATTCTACAACTGGTGTCCATTGAATGCGTGTAGGAGCATCGTCAAAGCCGGCAGGGTGTTCACCCGAAAGGGGTTGAGGGGACAATACAAGTCAGTCCCCACCAACTCCGCTATTAAACCCTCTTTTTTTTTATTTTTGCACAGGCTTGTGCAAATGTTTCTCGTACCCGGTCGATTGATCCAGCTCAACGTGGCCCCGACCTCGACGCTGCATCACCGCAACTCGAAAGAAATCGGGTTGCTCGATGCGTACGTTTGTTCGGGATATTTTGCTGCGCTCGCTCTCCGACGGGCCGAGTATAGCCCCGAGCTACCCAACCCACCGCGTAGGTACGACGATGGCTTGGAGACGGACGAACGGGAGGAGGACGAGCTGTTTGCGATTTGGTATCGCAGATCGACGCCGACGCCTTGGGGGGAACGGCCGAATGCTCCTGCGGGCGGTTTCCGGCCTACGGAACCTGTACCGGGCCTTTCTCGGAGCCATAAGCTCATCGTGTTTAAGACGAGAAACAAGGTAGAGCGGGATGCGTGGTGTTGGGCGTTGGGGTGCGAGATCGAGAGGGCTGTGAGGAACAATGTGGATAGGGAACAACGGGTGAGGGAGGCTGGAGGACTGGTCGAGTTGTCAGATTGAATGTGCTTCTCCGAGGTTCGTCCCAACAACAGCCAATCGCAAGGATCTCCCAGAGGTATTCGACAGTTCACATTACGCGGGTCATATTTTATTTAGCTAACAATAATATGATTTATTCCACTACTTCATCGTCATCATCGCTCTCCTCTTGTTCCTCTTGTTGCCTTCGTTGCATCCTTGCCGCAATCTTTATCCTCTTTTCCAGCTCCTTGTCAGCTTTGAGTTGGCTCATTGTGATCCACTTGTTACAGCCAGATGCGGGGCAGGGCTTTCCGTTCACTCCCGCTCTATTCATAAACTCTTGAATGGCGGCACGGGAATAGGAGTGACCGCACACTTGACTGTTTGGGAAAGACACTCAGATCGTCTCACAGCAGAGGACACATGTCACGTACGACGTCATTGGATCCTCCAAAATCATGAGTGTGATGGGGCATTTATAGTCCTGTGTGACACCACCAACTTCCAGGTCTTCGTCATCATCGCTAGCATCACCGTCCTCTACGGAACGTTGTCAACTATGTGTAGTTTTGAACTGTCAAGGACAAACCTCTCGGAACGAGGTCATTGATGGGAGGAATTGCCTCTCCGGGATGTTTCACCTCCTGAATACCAAATGACAACTGGTGTCCGCAAGACGGTAGGGTCAACATACATATATTCCTTGTTTGAATTCCACGTAGGTTTCGGTGGAAGCATACTTTTGACGTGTAGTTTTGCTGCTATACTCATCCATCCGTTGTTTCACACCACTTTCATACATCTCCAGCACATTTTCCTATCGGAGAGATCATGGGACGAACAGGCAAGATAATCCAAGCCTGACAACGTACCACGACCTCGCCACGCATGAGGGACTGGTGGAGGTTGTTCAATGTTGCTTCATGAGAACGCATCTCTTGATCAACATCGAGAAGCTTTTTCATGATGGATTCAACATCGTCTAGCTCCTTTGACACCAGCGACTGCATTAGCGGCAAATTCGGTGGGGGATGAAGGCACACACTTTTCGAGCGTCGCCAACCTCCATCACTTCCGCAAGTGAGATGGCGACATCCTTGACCAGCCGGAAGGAACTCTGGTGAATTTGCTTTCGGATCAATTCCCAGTCCTGGGCTATACCATGTAACTTGGCACCCTCTTTCTTGTCCAAAGGCTGGTCATGAAAATTTTGGATATCGATTATGTCGTCGTCGTCGTCGCGCGAGTTCGAAGGACCAGCCACGGGAAGTTCGGAATCGTCGCGGATAATCTTTGCTTTCTTCTCTTTTTTTACCGTCGCTGTCTTGCGGGCTGGTTGTACGGCCGGCTCGGAGTCCTCGTCGTTGTCGACGTCGTCGACGTGTCGTTGCGAGGGACCATCTTCCTCTTCTATGTGATCTGACGATGGTACGCGTCTAACGCGTCGCTGACGGGATTTGCTGGCGGGAGGCATCTCGATCAGGGAGGAAATCCAGGTGCGCGACGCGACTATAGGGGACTCTAGGGCAGGCTTCTACGCGGCAGAGACACTTACATAATCACCTCTAGCTACATGGTGTAGCAACGATTAGCCACTGTCCATGTTTTCGCTCATTCGTGGTCTGTCCAGATGTTCTCTAACACCGCGTGTTCTTGCCCCATCGCGGACGTTCAGTGCTACTTCATTTCTCTCCGTCACCCTCAACCAGGCTATGCGTCGAAAGAAACCTCTAAAAGTTAATCCTCCAAAGTCACCACTACTCAACTCTTCCCCTCAGAAAAAGGGCGTCTGCACCCAAATTTTCATCATGAAACCAAAGAAACCCAACTCTGCGAAGCGAAAGGTTGCCCGCGTCAAATTGACCAACGGGAACTCGATCATGGCGTATATTCCCGGAGAAGGACACAATTTACAGGAGCACAGCGTGGTGATGGTCCGTGGTGGTCGTACACAGGATTTGCCAGGTGTCAGGTACGCCTCGGACTTGGCGTTCACGGGGTGGATAATAATGCATCCGCCCACAGGTACAAGGTTGTCCGTGGTGCGTTAGACTTTGGTGGTGTCGTCGGGCGTACACAATCAAGGAGTAAATACGGAGGTACTTGCACTCCCTCTTTTTCGAGTTGGAAACTCATGCTTGCCTCAGTCAAGAAACCAAAGAAGTAGTTCCTATCTACGCTGTCATCTAGATGCTGTGTTATCTTTTTCTACGATGGACTGGACACGCGGTCATCATTACCGATCAAACAACTTTTATTTGGTGAACGGCATCCTAAAAGTCGCCAGCGTTTCGATCTCTTGAGCTCTTACTGACCACAAGCATGGACAATGACAAGACAATTATGGCTCAATTCCATCACCTATCTGATCGTAGCGAGTCGGAGTTGAACGACGCGCGCGAAGCTGGCTATAATCTATGATCTATATTTATCATGGATGTGTTCACTCCTGGACCACCACTGTTGTACCTGCTGGTAGGTATACCAGTCGGTTGTGGCTGCGAAATCTACCCATCCATCCATCCATCCATCCATCCATCCATCCATCCATCCCGACCCTTCCCTCTTCAAATTTCTCTAGGCATGCAAAGTTCGCTCATCCGTGCTCCCCAAAGCGCCCCCTACACCCATGAAGTAAACTCTACCGGATCCTGTTTCTGATGTTAAATTAACCATTCGCCATAGGTACTATTACCCCCTCCTCAGTCGCGTTCCCCAGACATTCCTGACATCGTGGGAGGGAGCGATGATTCACCTTTCATCGTCAAAAAATCGCCTCTGATACCCAGGCCTGCCTGGTTAGCGGATGCCACGGACCTTTTCGTCTTGCTGTGTTCACTCCTCCTAACTACAACGTCCATTGTGCTCGTCGTCCTTGTATTCCATGCACGGGCGAACCCTTCCTATACCCCCGACAGTGATGTGCCTTCGATCCCCTTCTCCCTTAGCAAGGTGTCTCCGGTCCTGCAACGGATTATATCGTCTCTCTCTCTAACTGTCACGTCCGCGGTGATAATGGTGGCCGGCAAGCGATACGTGCTGTTCAAACTCGCGGAAGGAGGCTTGCGTAGCCAAAGAGTTGCTGTCTACAGTAACTCCACCATCGGGAATCTCGTCACCTACTTGGTGCTCCACGGAGCGGAGTTGCCCTTGCTTTGTTTATCGGTCGTCTGGGGGTTGGCACTGGCTACCGGTCTGACCGTGAATAGTAGCTGGGAGATGGGGTCTCTTTCATCCCTGGAGGAAATTATGGTACCCTCTGGGCCACTCGATCTACCAGCTTCGAGTTCCTCCTGGGTCGTCCAAGCGCTCGAACAATTAACCTTCGTCATGTCGACTTGGTGTCTCGGATTGGTGGATACCATTGGGCTCATCAGCGTCGTTGGGACTAATGTAACGTCAAGTTCGGCTCTTCCATTGGGGACCGCCTACTACCCTCCTTTGCAAAAAGGAGGAATATCGGGTGTTAATGACTATTTTTTCTCGACCACTACCACATTGAACGGTTTCAACGTTTCCTTGGAACAGCTCTCCTCAGTCCCATCCAGTGCTCTTAACTTGAATGACTGTGTGCCGTTTGGTTTTGACGTTGCCGAGTTGTGGTCTGATGTGCCTGGTAATGCCTCGGAGACATTTTCCATCATCGCTATAAACTCCACCTCGGTCTATCGGGTCAATGCCACTGCGATCATCATGGGCGGTACATTGTCCTCCTATGACAATCACACGGAGTTTGCACTGAATGGGACATCGTGGCCCAATGTGATGTCAACGGGTAATCAATGGGCTCTCGATATTATCAACCTAATTTGCAACACTACTTTCAATCAATCTGGCGGGGGCAACTGCCTATCGGGCTTATCTCTCGCAGACTTTATCGTCTTCGTCCAAGGCGGCGATGATGATTGGAGTAGCAGCCGTCTCCTTTGGAGCTCACTCTTGAACATGGCACTCGGTGCTTATAGCGCTGCGATGCTCTCGTCTCCAGAGAACACAAACACTTCCAGCAACACAGAGTTTGTTCAAGTAACATATTATGGCGTTCAACTCCGGCCAACCTACGGGATCTACATTCTCCTTGCCAACATCATGGTATCAATCGCCATGCTGATTTTTGTGGTGAGGTTGCGCCTGGATTGCCGTCTAGGACCGGACTTCCTCAATTCAACCCGGTTGCTTCTGGACCCGTTGAAGAAACCAGAACTGTTTAATGCATCCTTGCAAACAACTGTGGATGCGCTTGGAGATCCGTATATGGTCGTAAAGGGAGACAACGTGAATTTGCTTGCAGGGGAGAAAACGGGGGGGAAAGGATGGCAGTTCTTTCGAGCGTTTTCCCTACGCCGAGAACGAAGTCGTCCGACAGAGCGTTGCAGTGACTCTGAATATACCACCGATGAGGCCCTATAATCATTGATACTGGTTGTCTCTGACCACGGAACTCTGGGCCATCTGGCATTTAGTGTGTACATGAATAATTGATCTGCATAAATTGCCTACTTCCCAGCAGAAGCACTTCACTTCTACTTACTCTGTATTACAAGCGTGCCCATTCAAATTGAAATTTTAGTTGGACGAGTAAGATTCTGAGTCGGCTGCGTGACCTCAATTCAAAACCATTGATTCCCGGAACATAAATCGTACGTCCGAACTATATCTATATCCCTCTTTGATAGCATCTCCGACTCTCATGGGAAGGTGAGAACTTCGAACTGAATCGGAAATTGCCTAGATGTGTTAGACAGTCTGAATCAAGGACCGACGATTCCTTGCCATGCTATGATCTATATATCACAAGACCTGTTCATTTCTCAGGCCACTGCATTCAAGTTGCTGTAGGTATGTAAGACCAAGTTTGGCCACGAAGTCTCTTCCCCCCCTCCCCAGAGACAAATTATCGTGGTGCCTCTATAACCCTCAGGTAAATGACAGATAGTATTCACAAGATCAATACTGACATTTACTAGGCAATGACCCCACTCTACAACAATTTCCCAAACGTCCCCGACGTTATGGAAGGGTGCGATTATCCACCTTTCATCAAGAAAAAGTTGCCTGCGAAGTCAGGGCTGGAAAATGCCACAGACGTCTTCATCCTCTTGGCTTCCTTCCTCCTAACGATAACATCCATTGTCCTTGTTGCTCTTATATTCCATGCACAGGCGACCAACCCCTACTCTTCCCCCCAGAATGGGGCACTACTCTCAATCTTGCAGCGCATAATATCATCTCTTTCTCTAACGGTCACATCTGCGGTGACAATGATGGCTGGAAAACGATATGTGCTCTTCAAACTAACCAGAGGAGGTTTTCGTAGCCAAAGAGTCGCCGTCTACAGTAACCCCACTATCGGGAATCTCACCAGCTACTTGGTATTGTATGGGGCAGAATTGCCTTTGCTTGGCCTGTCAATTGTCTGGGGGTTGGCGCTGGCTACTAGTTTGACTGTGAATAGTAGCTGGGAGATGGGGCCTCTTTCAGCCTTGAGGGGAATTACAGTACCCTCTGGTTCTCTCGATCGACCGGCTTCAAGCTCCTCCTTAGTCATCCCAGCATTGGAACAACTGACCTTTGTCATGTCGGCGTGGTGTCTCGGATTGGCGGACGCTGTTGGTCTAATCCACATCATTGGTGCCAATGTAATAACAACAGTTCCGATGCAGCTAGCAGGGCTCTCAAGCATCTACTACCCTCCTCTTCCTATCTCGTGGAATCGAGGGGCCAGCGACTATTCTTTCTCGGTCACTAGTCAGATGAATGGCTTCAACATTTCCTTGGAAACCCTCTCCTCAGTCCCACCCACGGCTCGGAATATTAGCAACTGCGCACAAAGTCTTTTCCTCCCCCCTACCGAGCTTTGGCTCTACGGGTCTGACAATCAGACACTTTCCATCATTGTGGCCACGGAAGGCGGATTCGATTTGACACAAATCCTCCAGATCAATGCCACCATGATCATCATGGGCGGAACACTCTCCTCTTATGACAATTATACAGAGTTTGCACTGAATGGGACATCGTGGCCCAACGTGATGTCTACAGGCAACCAGTGGGCTGAAGATATCATCGGTCTAGTTTGCAATGCCACCCTCCCTCAACCCATGGGCAGTTTCTCATCAGACTTATCCCTCCCAAACTTTGTTATCCAAATGTCAGATGGCTACCTCGATCCATTCAGTTGTTGGATTTCAGTCCTGGACATAGCGCTTGGTGCTTACAGTGCCGCAATGCTCTCACCTGGTGTTCTGAATGACACAGCTGTTCTTAATGTGCCAGAGAACTCCATTTCGGTTACGTTTTATGGCGCTCAATTCAGGTCAACCTATGCGATCTACATTCTCCTTGCCAACATCATCGCATCGGTCACCATGTTGATCATCGTGGTGAGGTTGCGCCTGGCTAGCCATTTGGGACCGGATTTCCTCAATTCGACGCGGCTACTTCTCGATCCGTTAAAGAAGCCAGAGTTGTTCAACGCATCCCTACAGACGACCGTGGACACCTTTTCAGACCCGTATATGCTGGTTGTGGCGGATAGCATGTATTTGTTTGCAAGGAACTCCGAGTCAGAGAAGACAGGGAGCCGGGAGGGTGATGCGTCTAGAGCACTTTCGTTGAGCACATGAAGCCCGAGCCATTCGTTTGAGCCCTCTAGTGATCCTACAACCGGGACTCTCTAACTGGAACATTAAGAAGTACTCACCAGAATGTTTCTGTCATATCGTATGGTATCGGACTCTTGCCAGTGGGTTATCGATGTCTTGAATTTTCTTCAGGCTTTTCTTCCGTTCTTCAAGTTCAACTGCGCACAATCGTAGTTGCACGGCAGAATCCGACCGCAGTCCACGGCGCGTCATAGCACTGTGGCTTCCTATCATAGTACCCAACAACGCTTGCCGAGTGTTGCCAGACCAGGTAATTTGTTGGGCACGAATGGCAACACCACCGCTGGGCTCGCTCCAAGTCAATCAAGTATATCGGCGACCTTGCCAGTGCGACTCGAATTGTGGTCTTAGAAGTTGCGATCCCGGGCCCAGCCATTCCCAGGATGTCTGAACCTGGTCGACCTTGGACAAGGCGAGTTCGAGGAATAAAACTATCTACACTGGCAACTTCCACGCTGCAGCTGACAGATAGGGTTCCCCATCGGATGCATGCAACATGGTAGCAAACTTCAAAGGCGGTGGAAAGATTTCCCTCGCACATCAATGTCGTCAAGGTATTGCCTGCCAGTGTACGTCATATGATACCTCATTTCATTGTCATATTATGAGACCTACTCAGGGCCAGGTCCAAGGCGGTGCTGTCATTGTGCTGGTACTACGTAGGCTAAGGGCTTGCAAACTTCAACACAGAATCTTCCCCCCGTTTACCTCGGTTCCATAGCTTGTACTTCCTAAAGTGCTTCCTGTCGCTCGATCGGTGAATGAAGACCAGTTTTTGTTGTGGGGTTGTCCTCGTTGACCACCATCACCATGATAGGCACTGGCACTACCTCGTGTTCCAAGTCCCCCACATATGCCCGACATCACTGAAAGAGGCGACGCAGAGTCGCCTCTGATGGAAGAACAAGAAATCCCAATACCCGCAGCAAAGTTGGCCTGGTTAACGGATGCCGCGGATCTCCTCGTCCTGTTAGCCTCTTTCCTCCTAACGGCGATGTCTATCGTCCTTGTTGCCCTTATATTCCAAGCACAAGCGGTCAATTCTTATTACTCTTTCCCCAAGAGCAGGATAACCTCGATCCTGCAACGCATAATATCGTCTCTCTCTGTAACAGTCACGTCTGCAGTCATAATGGTAGCTGGAAAGCGATACGTGCTCTTCAAGCTCGCGAGAGGAGGTCTGCGTAGCCGAAGAGTTGCTGTTTACAGCAACTCCACCATCGGGAACCTCGTCAGTTACCTGGTACTGCGTGGAGCAGAGCTGCCCTTGCTTGGTCTATCGATTGTTTGGGGGCTGGCTCTAGCTACCGGTTTGACCGTGAACAGTAGCTGGGAGATGGGGTCTATTTCAAGCTGGCAGCAGATTGCAGTACCCTTTGGCCCGCTCGATCTCCCGGCTCCAGGTTCCTCTTGGGTCGTCCCAGCGCTTGAACAATTGACCTTTGTCATGTCATCGTGGTGTCTCGGATTGCCGGATGCCGTTGGGCTCATCAACATCATTGGTGCCAATATAACATCAGATTCCAGTAATCCGATGGGAACCACCTACTACCCTCCCCTTTCATTTCTTGGTGCATCCGCTGACTATTCTTTCTCGACTACCACTACTATGAACGGCTTCAACATCTCCTCGGAACAGCTCTCCTCAGTTCCATCCAGTGCACAGAATCTGAGTTCTTGCACGCCAAGTACCATCCCCGCTGTCCAGCTGTGGTCCGATGGAGCTGACAATCGGACACTTTCCATCATTCTTGCCGTCAACGATTCTGACTCCACCACGATCTTGCGGGTCAACGCCACTGCGATCATCATGGGTGGAACTCTCTCTTCCTATGGAAATTATACAGAGTTCTCACAAAATGGGACATCATGGTCCAACGTGATGTCTACGGGCGACCGGTGGGCTCAAGATATCATCAACATAGTCTGCAACGCCACACTCCCCCAATCCATGGCCGTTTGCTCGCCGGGTTCATCCCTCTCGGACTTCATTTCCGTGGTTGAGGTCGAGCTCGGTTTGATCACTGGGAATGACTACGGTAGCCATTGGGGCTCAGTCTTGAACACGGCGCTTGGTGCTTACAGTGCCGCGATGCTTTCACCTAGCGTTGCCCTCGATGGCACGTTCATTTTACATGCGCCTGAGACCCCTGTTGAGATCACGGATTATGACTTTCAAATCACGACGACATATGCGACTTACATTCTACTTGCCAATATCATCGTGTCGATCGTCATGGTCATCATCGTGGTGAAGCTCCGCATGGCTAGCCATCTGGGATCCGATTTCCTCCATTCAACACGGCTGCTCTTGGACCCGCTGAAGAAGCCGGAACTGTTCAATGCGTCTCTGCAGACGACCGTGGATGCGCTTGCAGATCCGTATATGGTTGTGAAGACGGATAGCATGTATCTCCTCTCCGAGGAGACAGCGGCAGAGAAGGAGAGTGGGTGGTTTGACATGCTTCCTCTACGAAAACGAAAACAACCGAGTGAGACTTGGGACGACTCCGCCACCGAGGAGACTCTAAGGTAGTCAGTACCTGGATCATGCTACCTCTGCCGATGTATGTGTATATTGGATTTTGGACATGTGTGGGACTCTTTCTCTTCCTAGGGCAATTGAAATCTTCACGGATTTGTTTGAAATGCGCTTTATGATGGCCGATACTAGTACTAGTCACTGGCCGTTGCCGAATTGAGGAACCTAGGTTGTGGCTGTGCCAATCTACCACAGAAAACTACTACATCGGGTGGGCCAGTTAGTTGCTCCACCATGTCCTGTATCCTACACCAAACGCGTCCTTCGCGTATATTACGCGTTTTCCAAGGATTACGATGTAACTCGACTCAAGTTATCCCACTCCCAGAAGCACAACCAGCTATCACAGAGTCGAGCACAGCCAGCAGCTCTCGAAAACGGCCTCACTTGGGTCTCGATGTTGACCCGAACCATGGTCTGTGGGCTTTTTTCCGGAAAAAGGAAGTAGATGATGTTGTTCAATACGAAACACTGGAGGCTAAAGAGTCGCTGACCGAATCTGGTGCGTGTGCTAAATTTGCGATGTTTGTGGGTTGGTATGACTCTGCCTGTTATGATAGGACGATCCTGGTATGCTGCCGAACTCAGGCGGAAGAGCTTCAGAGACTTGCATACCTTGTGGTATGTTTTGTTGCGCGAACGTAACCTGCTCGCGACACAACGCGAAGAGGCACGGAGATTGGGTATTCAAAATGCAGAGTCACTCGCTGCTCCCATGATGGATCGGATGGTCGGTCGTTTCTCTGACATATTTGTCTGGTCTTCCACTCACGTTGGTCACATTCAGTGTCGCAAATCGATGGCACGGTTAAAGTTTGTGCTAAATGAACGGCGGCTGCAGTATGAGAAGTTAAACCAGGAGGGGGTTATGTCTCAGGAGGAGCTGATGAAGGTTCCGGATCTATCAAAGCCAGCTCGTCGCATGACACGCAGGGAAAGAACGGCCGCACGGCGCAAGGCTGCCTCATCACCCGTATCACCGAGCACAACATGACCGTGCTGTCTGATCGTATTAGACGTATTCAATACAACACTGATATGGGACGCTAATTGATCTGAACTTGGCGTCCATGGTCTCGTTCCCAATCTAACATCACCTGCGATATTTGACAGTCCTTGATGGAGGGATTTTCGTACATCTCTATCTGTCGGTTTCCGCGCCTGAGAAGGTGCTCGATGGCGTCCACATTGCGGTGAGAGACGGAGGATGCCTGGGTGCGAAATGTGTAGCGGACATACAGGGAGAACTTGGGTTGGTTTTGTGGTGGTTTCGTCCGTACCATCCGAAGTGCCCTGGGTTAAGAAATGAGCTAGAAAGATGACAAGAAGAGTGAATACTCGCCGTCTGTACAGGGCAAAAACTTCCCTTTGTAGTCCGGAAGACATGACGTCTCTGGTCATTCCCGCCGGTTGCTTGGTGGCGATTCCCTGGGTCCTGGTGGGACCCTCGACACCGCCGGCAAGAAGGGCCGAATTTGGACCCACCTACTTTACGATGATCACATTGGGAACATGGCGTGGACAGTGGCAACGACACCATGCTACAGCGATTCGCGGCTTTTCTGCAAGTGCCAAGGCTCGTTTGCAAGCTGGGACGTCGAATCCAGCACAGTACTGCAAGGATCTCGTCCAAAAACACGACTATGAGGGGTACCTCACGTCGCGGTTCTACCCTCGGCCATACCAGGATGCATTTTATGCACTGAGGGCCTTTTATGTGTGTACAGCACGTCGGACCGTTCTCTTGCTGAGGTTTTCTATCCTAGATCGAGTTGTCCATGATTAAAGAAAGTGTTTCGCAGACAGCGCTTGGACAAGCACGGCTCGTGTTCTGGAGGGACGCTGTTAAAGATATATTTGCTGTAAGTCACGCTTTGGTGTGTCTGGGTTTCATCCACGTCCTCGCAGCACAAGCCGCCACGACATCCCATTGCGCTTGGGCTCTACGAAGCGACACAGACGAGTCGCCTGGCGCCATACCACTTTCAGAGGATCATCGAAGCCAGGGTCGGTTCGCGCACTAGACTGGGTTCTCTCAAGATCATTGATATTGCATAGGAGCAAGAGTTGCACGTTCAGTCGCATCTCACCGTGGAATCGATGACCTCGCACGCCGAATCTACGGCCTCGACCTTTCTCTATCTGCTGCTTTCGCTGTTGAACCTGTCGTCCGCCACGCTGTCGCACGCCGCGTCTCACCTCGGTGTCGCCCAGTCGTTCACGACGCTGCTGCGTGCCTTTCCGTTTCACGCGTCCAAGGGGACGGTGGTCCTTCCGGCGGAGATCACTGCCAAGCACGGGGTCAACCAGCACGAGGTGCTCACGAGAGGGGGGACGAGCGAGGCACTCTCAGACGCGGTTTTTGAGTTTGCCACCCTTGCAAACGACAATCTGCTGACCGCACGAAGCATGTTCCGGGAGACCGGGGGAAAGGTGCCTCAAGAGGCGATGCCGGTGTTCGCATTAGCTGTGCGTTGCATCCTGTGTGCGGTGATGCGTGTGCTCATCGTGTGTAGGCTCCGGTCGTGTCGATACTCGGTCGGTTGGAGGAGGTGCATTTCGATGTGTATGACCGACGGCTACAGGTCCGGGATTGGAAGTTGGCCTGGCGAGTTTGGAGCAGTTACTATAACAGGACTTTCTGAGGATATGCCGGCATTGGCGATCTGGTTGTGTGTCTCGAGTGTATCTGAGACACATCCAGTCCCCGACGCTTTTATTTCTTTTTTCCCCTCTTTTTCCGTCCATGTGTCGTCGTGGCTGCGAGTCTGCGGGGTCCGCCAAGATGTGCGCGAAGTGCTCAAATTTGGAAGTCCGATAGTCGTAGCATCGAGTGGCCTGCACAACAGCTTGACACCAGACCACCACCCTCCCAAACCGTGCGCCCTCGCCGTCCGTCCCCGCCCCCTCCCCGCCGCCCCCATCGGTCTCCACCACCGACTATCACCCCGTTTCGCCCCATCGCCCACCCACTCCATCCCCACCCATGGAGCGTCTATGTGGTGCGTTTTCCCGACGGTGTGACCCTTTTCGCTTCCCTCAGCCCACTCCCAGACGATATCATCCATCTCATCATATACGAACTCAACGATCCAACCGCCCTCACCCTCACCTCCAAGCGCTTTCTCCGTGTCGCAAAGGATCCCTATGTCCGCGCCCACTACTTTCTCCATCGATACGGCCATATGGATGCCATGTTCTGGGCTCTAGGCAGAGGAAAAGTTCTTACAGACCAAGTCATCGACGTACGTCTTCTTCGCCATCGCCACATGCTTCCCACGTCTCCTCGCTGAATGTATGCGCTTCTTCTCAGATCCTGGTATCCAGTGGCGCCTATGTATCTCGCTATATTATTCAGGTCGCCATACATCACTACTTTCGCTCCGCCAGCCACTTTATCAAGACACCTTGGGTCAGGTCAATACCGCTTCCCGTGTTCACGCATTTCATGAAGGTCACTTCGGCGTTATTCGATGACATACCACTCGGAAAGAACGAAGATGACGGCTACATTTTCCACTCTTTTCTCAAGGAGAGCAGGCTCCCCCAGGACTTGAAGTCGACGAGTTGGACAGACGTGCGTGAGATCCTCGAAAAGTACAAGGTGCGCTCTCCCTTCTGTCCAATCGCGTGATGCCTGACACGCGTCTAGTTTATTCCATTTAGCATGAAGGTATGCGATTCGTCTCTTGCTCCTTCCCTTCGCTTATATAATGGCTACCAAGGATCCTTTGATGGCTCAACTGCCAATTGCACTCGCCATCGAACCAAGACTATTGCCATATGCGGAGGCCAACGGGTTCCGCATGGATCCAAAGGTGGCTGAGAATTTATTCCAATTTACCAATTTCTCACTGCGCAAATCAGTATCGCGATTTCGTTTTCCGTAAGATGTTCGAAAAGCAGGCGCTTAACAGCGGTGATCGAACGGACGACATAATTCGGAATGTTCGGGAGCTGAAACGTCTGGATCCAAGGTAGCTTTTTGTTCATGCCGCGTTACACGTCATTTACGCGTAACACTTGTTAGGATGTTTTTGAGTCGTACGGTGGCAGCAGAAATATGTATGGAGGCCAAGAGCAATGAATCCGCGTACCGAGCACTCAAGGCGCTTGATCGTTCTGGAGAGCTGTTGTTTAAGCTTGGGTAAGCCACGCTGGTCAATTTACGTCGTCAATTTTCTTATCGTTATCAGTTCTGTTGTTGCAGAGTTGATGAAGGTAAGGCTGTGGTGTGGGAGTCTAGAGCCGCGTGTTTACTGCACCCCCTCTAGCTTTTTGTGAAGTCACGCTCGATCACATCCACATACACCATTAATGTCTTGCGTCAACTCTATGCCGATTTCCCAAGTACGGATCCGACGGTCCGAGTTGTTATGCTTTTAACCGTATGTCTGTCTGATGGCACGTGGGGACTCTCTGCTACGCTTGAAGCTATCACATCTTTCCGCGGCAAATTGGATGCGATCGGTCTATTGCCACTGACGAGGGAGGATTTGTTTAATATTATGATCAATCCTTTTGTGGAGAAGCATGCCCTCCTGCTCGAGTATGCGAAAGAAGAGATGGGAATGAGTGTGAAAACCGTTAAGGATCTTGTGCAAGGTGTTGCAATCAGATGTTTGGAGATCGCGAGCAAGGTAAGAGCATCTTCTTCTACATTTCATCAACTGACTTCTTGTAGGGCAAGACCTTGCGTAAGCTTTCCGAATGTTATTCTCTTCACACTGCTCTTTCGGATGCTGCTGTAAGGCGATACTCGCTATCACTGGATACGCTGCCTCCGGTGGAAGACGAAAAAGCATGTGCCGCCTATGAAGCAGAGCTGTGTCGAGACTTTAGTAATGTGAAGATGATCCGAGCCAACTCAAGCGGGTCGTCGAACCAGGCTCCGGAAGCTTCTACTTCCACCAGCGACTCGGCAGAAGCCGAAATGGAAGGTCAGGAGGACGACCTTCGTGAGTTTGTCGTTGAGGAGCCAGAGGAAACGTCTCCCATGGACGACGGACCTGATCTGGTTCGCAGTCATCTATGCTATATACCGGTTTCTTGTGTTGAACTATCTGTAGGGTGCCATAGGACAGGATACGTTGTCTGCCATGATCCGTCAGGACGAAATGGCTCCGACTCGA
The DNA here is from genome assembly GCA_038094595.1 of Pulveroboletus aff. annulatus. Taxonomy (NCBI): domain Eukaryota; kingdom Fungi; phylum Basidiomycota; class Agaricomycetes; order Boletales; family Boletaceae; genus Pulveroboletus; species Pulveroboletus aff. annulatus. Next base: position 671,734 of record JBBPTX010000001.1, on the reverse strand, counting down.
TCTCGTAGACGATCGTACTACTACAGCATTTATGGCGCCGATGTGAACGGAAAGTTGGACTTCCCTGTCGGTGGGTGCTTCCTGGCCACTTCCCGGGCAGAACGTGCTAATGGGTGACCAGAGTCTTTGCCAGTTGGTAGGTGGGCCAAGGAACATTATGACCCATACAGTCCTATGATGGCAGTATTCATGACCCATGCTGTGATCAACAACAATACTACGGTATGTTCCAAGTCAATCCTTGGGAACTGTACTTGAATACATTTTAGCTTCTTCATCTCTATCTTTCTCCAGCGGGTGTGGGTTATACGACCACGCCCACCCATGTTCCTATCACTCTTAAACACTTTAAGCTCCTTGCGCATCTGGGTCGAGCGCCCGTGAGCATCATCTCTTGTGTCCTTCTGATTTCGTAGCTAAGCTCCAACAATAGAATTGGTGTCTCTACCATGAGATCGAGTTTGGAGCCGAGTTCTTTTTCAGTGAAGAAGACTATCTCTCGAAACAAGCTCCTCCTTCGGATGTCAAACGCTCCTGCAGATCCCGGGCAAAGGCGAATGACATAAAGAAGGAAACCAGTCCTCCGACACTCTCCCGTTCAACGTGTCATGCGGGACTGTCAACTCCATCGCAGGCAAGCACTTCTCTCCGAACATCCCGGAGGCGGCCGAGGAGGTCTGCAGCTGCGACGGTGACATCCTATACTGTCCCAGATTCTGACGACGAAGCGATTGTGGACGACGACGGGGAGAACGCGATGATGGCGCTTTTAAGCATGCAGGCAAAGAAGCGGAAAGTGGAGTCAAATCTTCAGCGGTGGATCAAACACTTGTCCGCAGTTCTTGTGGATGAGCAGCGAAAGGTACATATCATTTTCGAGATGTCAAGTCTTAGCCTGACCACAGTCATATAGTACAAGGACAGACGGAGACGACAAGACAGGAGTACGGACAGTAAAAGGCGAGTTATGAAGGTGAGACGCGTGTTATGCGGGACACTTTCGGGACATTAATCATTTATCCTCTGAAGACGGAATTCCACAAGTCTCTCATCATTCACCTCCGTTCCTTGCGCAAAGTCGATCTTGACAAGCGTAAGCAACTTTATGGTTCTGACGTTGCAGAAGAAGATTACAGTGACGATGATGACGACGATGAGTATCAAAACGCGCGCGTCGCGAAGCGGCGTCGCATCACCTGAAACGTTGACGATGGACACTTGAAGGACTGTCAAGGATGTTCGTACATACAACCATAGCTGTACTCTTTCATTATCGTAATTTCCTTTGCTAGATTCATCCTAATAATGTTATCGTTGTGCAGATCATGTGTTCATCGTCTAGGATGCATATGGAATAAACCGTTATGCGCGTGTAGCAGGTAAAACGCCAAAGTCTTTCGAACCGAGACGCATCATGGGAGGTGGCCAGCTGAGCTTGCTGAGTTGCGGTATAACCTTTAGTGCTCATTGATCGTTGTCATAGGCACCTGTCTATTCCAAGCATGAAGAAAGACGTAATCGAGTGCTCGGAGCAAACAGGTATGCACTCTATTTTCATCTCCCAGCTACCCATGACCCAAAAAAAATATAAGCATTTTATCTCCGCAGAACGGCCCAAGATAGACGATAACCAAGGGCTATCAATGGTCGCCAACCGCCAATGCCAGCAGTTTCTTGAAGTCTGGCGTACCTAGACCAGTCACTGCATCAAGATCCCCATATTAGTAAACGTTCTACAGCTTCGGGGCCACACCGTGGAATGAACGTGTAACAAAATGACGTACCGGGATCCCATCCAACTGTGGCGTTGAAGCCACCCATTCCACATCCTATGTTTTTACCCACCGTGATGTCGTTCAGGCCAGCATACCCACTGTAGTACAGCCACGGGTTCAAAAAACCCATAGGAGGCTTGCCCGTGTTGATCCGTGTATCGTCGAGCATGGAGATGAACGCGGCAAAGGTAGCGCGGCGCAGGACGTGCCAGAGATATCGGCCGTTTTGCCTTGGGAGACAATCTGGAAGTGCATGGCTTGCGCTGCAACATCGGGGACCTGGGATCAGCGGTAGGGTCTAGGAAGCACACGCTATCGAGAATGGACAACTGCTTACACGGCCGTGGCTAACGCGGTATTTGTTATTAGATTTTGTCGTAAAAAGAGTAAGAAATGCTTACGGGTTGTACAGGTCGTTGTGGGTTCCGGAAGCAGGGTTCTTCAAATATTTTCCGACTGTCGCATCTTGGTATGCTGGTCGAGGGAACTGATGATGTATCAGCGCAAGTTAGATGGTAGTTGTGCAGACAGACAGACATGGTTGCTGAATCCTCCACCAGAAAATTCAGCAGACGTTTCAGGGATTCCCCTGGTGGCCCCAACGGAGGTCACGCTACGCACGCAATCAAAGGGGTGTTACATTCCGCTTGGGTACACTCATAACGGACAAGATGCGGGGAACGTGGGAATGAACCTATTGGTACCTCCGTTGGTGGAGCATTTCTGATATACTGACTCGGGGTTGGCTTCAAAACGACCACTGACGCCACCGTCGCCAGACTCGAATAGGAGGGAGACACCTCGGACACTAAGAGCGGCAAAGCCACGACAAATACGGGCAGCATATGTGAACGGAACTACCTGGTGGTGAGTGTATGGCAACCAGGTGTTGAAACAAGATACCTGTCTGCTCATCGTCAGTGTAGCTCGATGAGATCGTTTGAGGGAGGTGTGCATGAGACAACATGTAGTGCAACCACTGTAATCAACGGTGGTGAACTTCGGGCAAATTACAATAGTGGATGATGGAAGAACAAACGTTGGCGTATGGTTCAATTTCGATCGTCGCAGTCACCGCGTCTCGGACGAAAGGGAGTGGACCACCACCGGTAGAGTAGAAGGTTACGGGTGTTGGGTGAGTCAGCCCAAACTGAACGTTCGAACTTGCCTCATCCCCAGTGGCTTCGTGGTCTGCGTACTCAATCCGCCTACGCATGCAGTCAGAGGACTTATTACCCGAGGATAAAACATTCTGACCATTTATGGACATGAAAGTGTATTCGGATCCGTATGCCGCAGGATTCTGCAGCTGATAAAATTGCTGGAGATCCTCGTTGTTCGCATACTGCTCGAGATGAGCAGTAACGGCGATCTTGTTGCCGTTGCTGGCAGAGGTGTTGTAGTCAACAACGTTGTAAAGTTGTTTGAGACAATTGATAGTGATCTATAGAACTAATCGATCAAATGGCCCTGAATGCTGGATGGCGCTATCGTACCGTGGTGTTACAGCTCGCACCGACTTGGCTTCCAACCGGCCCGGTAATTGGCCCGGTGGAGGGGTTAGACAGCCGCTTATGTGACCCATGCAGGGTGCTGTTGATATGTTTACGGCGATTGAACATGGTTGTTGGCTGGATTAGCTCAACGTGTTTGTGCAAGCTCTCCGGAAGACTGTAATTGGTCGTTCTAACAATACTCTCGTCGCTATGCGAGTGGATGTAGATGTGGTGTTTCTGCGTTTATCTGATTCGGTGGATGAGGGCAGAAAGAAAACCAAGATTCGTACCGTACCAAGCGTCTTCTCTGCCAGAGCTACTGGGACGTGAACAGTTAGCCAATCTTGAGCCGATGATGGCTGGAGGTCTTCTTCCTGGATACCATACGAAGACAGCCATGCCCTGACTGCATGGGGCGATTCGGGATGGGTGCCATTAACGCATCTATTTCCTCCCTGAATAGGTAAGCCCCGTAGCGCTCGTGGTTCGGATTGCTGACCTCCGCGAGGTGCTGTTCGAGGATGGGAAAGTGTGGTTGGGGAAGGGTAATCTTGAGCTGTAGAAGATGGTTTGTGGGCGCAGTGCCATTTCTGACCCACCCGTGAGGTGTTCGAATGCTCTCCTTGGCCTTGAGCGGGACGTTCCTGTAATGGCTAGCCCTAACGAGAGTGGCTGCAAACGGAATAGCAAGGCAAGATAACCGCATGATTGCCCACTGCAGGAGATGAAGTGTTGAGAACTCGGACTCTATGGCCATGCCAGTTATATACATTTATGCGAGAGGAATTTGAGCATCCGAAACCGATGGGGTCAGCGGTATGGACGTCCCGCTGTGTTTGACTGTCAGAGTTTCAGTCGGTATGTTGATCGACCCTAGACCAGAAAGGCAGGTTGCAGATTGGGATAAACAAAATTGTACATACTTGGCTAGCTCCGTAAGCTCAGTGTTGTTCCTCGCCCCCAAATTGTGATATCCCATTGAATTTGTCCTTGGCAGTTACCACGGTCCCAGGGTGACCGAGAGTACATTTATATACAAGGGGAGAGAGCGACAGGGTCGGACTTGAAAACATGGCACTGCCTCACATTTCGTTGTTTGGGTTGTGTGGAAAAAGACCTTTGGGTTGCAAGCCAAAAACATCGGGAGCACTTGACCGCGACGACCAATTTCTCGGCATCGGCCAAGATCGCGAACTCACTGCGCCTGTACATGATCTTGCCTCCATTCGACCAGAATAACCGTCCACAGCTTCTGGGAAAATGTCGGGGATCAATATTGGTCTAACCAAGCATTGATTCACCTGGGAGTGAGCTTTCCACACCCGGGCATCTGGATCGAGGGACCAATGATCACTCCTCGGTGGGCATCAGAAAGGCATAATTTCCTGCACTTTCCGTACGGGCGCAATCCATGGCCCGAAGAATCACACTGTTCAGGATTACTGTTCAAACGTCTACCGAGAAGCCTGTTCTGACAGTTGTTGCTGTCAATGTCGTCTCGGAGGAATCAAAAGCGGATAACATTCGGCCAGATCGCCCATTCACCTATCGCATCACGGAGCCGAACGGACGTTGTGGGCGCAGATGCTAGTGTCAAACAGATCAGGGTGCGAACAGCAATGTGAAGTGACGGTAGTAGTACCTCAGTGTTGGTGACACCGATATCAGGCCTCGGCGGAGATCTCAAGGAAATGGTCATCCTTGTGGACCAATTCGAATCCATTCGTATTTGCTTGTGCTACCATTCCTCTCGACAGTCTTCGCGTCCCAAACAAGCACAGTACAGCCTTAGTTAGATTGAAGGTCTACATTGATCCGCTATCGTGTAGGTAAGGTTGAATCAAGGATGAATCAAGGTGATGGGGGAGCAGCTGAGTCGAATCCTAGTGCTCACCTGGAAAAAGCTATGTATATTGTATGTCGTCATTGTTGCCACTACCACCACTTGAAGGTACTTGACGTGGTCGTTTCATGATTGGTGATTACAGACAGTTTCAGCACACTCTTGTGTTGCGAGCCGCATTCCTGTGCGTTTACAGGCGAAGTTCTAATGCTTGGGCGTACTCCATGGAGTTCCATCCAGTCAAACGGTCACAGTAAATGATAAATCATAGAAACTGCTTAAAAGGGTATCCCGCCGTAAGCAGAACGTCACTGAGGGATTCTACTCACACATTTATGGTCAGAGTCAAGGGCATGTAGCGAAACCACCGAGTTCAATGCTCTCTTCTGCGCGCAACCAATCAATATTTTACTTGGTGAGAATGTACCTAATGGAAATGGTTGTGTGCTTGTGGAAGTAAAGTGTACTAGGAGAGGGCTGACATACCAGGCAGGTATACGGAAATGGTGCCAGGGTCACCGATCGTGATTTGGGTACAACTGCGACTCTAGTTGATCCTTTCACGGAACCAACTGTGACTTGATATGTACTTGCCACTGGAGAGCACCGGCAAATTAACAATGTATATCCCACTTGAGAGCACTGCACACCAGCAAAGGTTCCGCAAGACAATTACTATAGAAATTTTTGTTATATAACTGGAAGTGTGCCAATTTGAAGAGGTACGCTTACAAGTTATAGATGTCGCAACTACCCCGAGGCCTGAGATAGCGATAAACCTCACACAAGCGTTCCCTTGACTATGACAAGTCAGTTTATTCCAGAATATTTGAGGCACTAGATATCTGAAGGGCCCGGAAAATCGGAGAAACTCAGCAGGAACAAAAACGGGTATTCGTACTCAAAGGCTAGTCGGGGTCTGCAAGACTTCGTTGAGAAGTCGGAAACACACGACCCACATTTTTGGTGCGGTGTCGTCATGCATGAAGATCGCCGACAGTGGCAGTTCCGATTTTCACGCGCCGATTCAATATGTGTTGTGAGAATGACATCCCTCTTTGAACCGTCAGCTCAAAGCAAGTCAAGATTCGCAACAGCCGAGTCGACGTCGGCTTCGAGGTTATGGAAGGCTTATTCTTCAACGTACGTGTCAACCTGAGCTTGGAACACCAGAGCGCTAAAAATCTCTTATATAGGTCAACAGCGGATTCCTCGAAGGAATAGTACGCGGCTACAAAGCCGGTATCCTGAACCAGGGCCACTATGCAAGCTTGACCCAATGCGAGACTCTCGAAGGTACCGCACCAAAGAGTCTGCCATGACACCTTCGGAAACACTCATGCTGTCTGCAGATTTGAAGACTCAGCTTTCTGCGACTGATTACGGGAACTTCCTTGCGAATGAGCCTTCGCCACTCTCGACGACCACTTTTTCCGACAAGGCGACACAAATCCTTGTTGACCAATTCAATTTCATTCGTAGCAATGCTGTGGAACCATTGTCCAAATTTCTTGACTACATCACGTTGGTTCTACTCTGATACCCTCTAGCTTAATACTCATGATCACGCAGGTATGGATATATGATCGACAACGTTGTTCTCTTAATTACCGGGACTTTGCATGAGAGAGATACACACGAACTTCTAGAGCGCTGCCATCCCCTTGGGATCTTTGATACTATGCCAGCCTTGTGTGTCGCGACCAACGTCGATGAGCTTTACCAGAGTGTCCTTGTGGAGACCCCTCTAGGTGAGCTTACAGTCACACAACATGACCTACGTATTTATGTATGCCCAAACGCAGCACCCTACTTCCGCAACTGTCTTTCCGCCACTGACCTGGACGACCTTCACATCGAAATCATCCGTAACACCGTTTACAAGGCGTATCTTGAAGATTTCTATGACTTTGTCGGTACACTGGGCTCACCGACATCAGACGTCATGCAAAGCATCCTCGCTTTTGAGGCAGATCGCAGAACAATTAACATCACTATTAACTCCTTTGACACTGAGTTGACAAAGGAGCAACGTGCCAAGCTCTTTCCCGCAATCGGTAGATTGTTCCCTGAGGGTAACAATGCCCTTGCAAAAGCAGACGACCTCGAGCAAGTCCGACTTACCTGTGACAATATCTCCGAATACCGTTCATTTTTCGATAACTCTACATCGGCCCAGGCAGGCCATGATATCGGGGATCTGGGTGTCGCTGCACAACTAGAAGACCGGTTCTTCCGAATGGAAGTGCACCTGAATAAACAGGCATTCATGCAGCAGTTTCAGTATGGCGTGTTCTATAGTTATATGAAGCTAAAGGAACAGGAAATTCGCAATGTTACCTGGATAGCAGAGTGTATCGCCCAGGATGCGAGGGACAGGATACAGGACTTTATACCAATCTTCTGATCATGCCTATTGTTACTCATGTATTTTTTGCGTAATACACATACTGTGTTGAAGATCTATAGCCATCTCGATAGAAGTAAACTGGGGTATATGTAGTCCGAGAAGTGTGGAATATCAGAGGGAAAAGACTAAGTTATTTTATGATATCCCTGCTGATAGTTCGTTGGATTGCCAAGTTTCTCGTGGACCAAATCCACTGGTTTCCCACTTCCTTCGATATCAGCGCCGGTACTCGAAGTCCATTCAGGTAGTGTTTTCGTCGGCCTGCTAGATTCGGCGGAGTGGGCGCCTTCCCCAGTGTCTCTTTTTGCGAGCCTCTCATCCATCCAGGGACCGGCACTACTCAGGTCGCAGCCACCAGCATCCGGGCACGTACAATTCCCACCGAGCACAGTTGGAAGATTGTTAGCATCTACAATCTGCAGGAGAAACTCTCGGTAGTCCTTCCCAAGAATATCGACCTTTTCTACAGTCTCCTTGGCCAGCCAAGGTTTTATCATGGACCAGATTAATGTGAAGGAAGATGGAGCATTTACGATGACGAGTTGTCCCATCCTACGTGATGAGTGAATGAAGTGTAGAAAGAAGTTTCGTGGCAAGGGACATACGCCTCGGGATAATAGTCTTGGGATATCTGAAACGACATTTGAACAAGTGATTTTACTTGCCAAAACTGCGAGAGGCTATATACAGACCATATCATCACGAAGATGTTTGTGACCGTAGTACATGACTTACCCAAAGCCCTTGAGATCAACAATGACGACAGATTGATCGATGAGACGACCTGCCGCTCGGGAAGCAGCCGGTAGAACCTCCCGAGGAAGGGCATCTGCATTCACTATAATGGATTCCACCAGCTTTTCCGGTGTGACATACTTGTAGAGTTCCGGGAGGTTCAAACCACCGAAAAATTGTATGTTGACGGGTCGTCCTTTCTGCTCTATGTGAGGTGCTGCTTTTCATACATTGGAATTCCACTCACCTTGTCGGTCTGACAGAAATCAGTGAGACAGATTCAAAAGATTTAATGAGACAGCAGACATGCCTTGTGGAAGTACATCGACCATGACTTAAAGACGTGTTCGCGACCGGGATACTTGCACGACAGGTAAATACAATAAGCATTCTACAGCAATTGTTTCTCACATCGAACGGGTCCATCCTGCTGTTCAGTTCGTCAATGCCGACCCCTGACACTGTTTGCCTCCAGTGCTGACAGTTCTTCATCATCTTTTTCGATTCGTGGAGATTGAACCTGCGTGCTCGCAGGAATCGGCTTGATTACATCAAACGCTCGTCAGCCTAGCTCGAGCATGGCATGTAGAGGAACTGGACTGTTGTATACTCACAGTAGTGTCGCGTCGTCCGTGCCTATGGAATCTCCTTCGTGTAAGATGCCTTCGGCAAATAATTGATCACGGAATGTCTTGAGGGTGTCTGCTTGCTGAGGGGACAATGACATTGACTCCGATTTGTAGGTCACGGTCGCTATGGTGAGGCGTCAGCGTTTAGTAGGAAAGGTTAAGCCTGAGAGGGACAGTTGGGTGGTCATGGGATAGACTCTCACCATGCTATCCTGGAATGGCCTGATTTGACACTATCAGACCGCAAGATATGTGAGAGGTAAATGTGGATAGATCCACGTCGCACGATTCTTTCGCCGTGTGAGGCCGCACTACAGATGTATCATGGTGGCAACATCAGATGCCCACGCTTCAAGAGCCTCGGATCAGCATGTAGTACGAATCATCCAAGAGGCCCATTTACGGTGTTCGGGAACACGAGGATCAAAGGTGCCATCGATGGGAAGATGCGAAAAAAGTACGAATCCTGTCACAAGTTCTCCATGGAATTCTGCAACTAGTGACCTATTGTTTCAGGAACCTACTGGTAGACTCGTTGAACACGACCAGTGTGTTGTTTCCGGTGCTCGAGTGAGTCGAGCGGAATTGGGGGGCTCTCAGTGAGTACTGCGTTGAATCACTGGCACTTTGAACGTGCCTAATACCATCTAGGTATTAATTTCCCCTACGCAAGAGAGTCTTCGATCCCACCTAGTCGTGACGCGAATACTGGCGCAATGCCATCTTGGCAGAGTCAGTGGCATTACGTCCTTTGCGACCGTTAGATGTTGCTCACAGTCGGGCATACCCACCGTGGCCTAGAACGACTCGATTCCGTTTTACTGAAACTCCAGGCTATTTCAATTTTTCATCTCCAGATCCAGGATGGATCCTCCATGTATCATACTACCATTAATCGCTTGGTCGTCGGTGTGGTGGGCTGCTCGCCAGTGGTCATTACTCATCAAGAGCTGTCATCAAGAACTGAAAAAGGGGTTTTAGTAACATCGAAGTGTTGCTTGGCACAGACCATCATGTATATCGCCGGGCTCCGCCCTTCGATGCCTTCGCCTCGAGGAGTTGAAGGATTAGCGGTTCTCACCACAGCAGACTGCTTCAGATATCTTCTGTGGGGGCTCAGGGCATCAAAAGTCGCCGCAAGAGAGGAAGGGGGCATCCCTATGCCCCAAGTTGCGTCACGTTCACTCCTAGACAAGCTCTTACCTCCGATTCAGTCGCTGGCCATGTTACTCCCACCCGCAGTTTACTGTACCGCTGTGGTTTTCAACAGCTTTGAACAGCCATCCTGGATGTTGAAGCTTGCCTTACCGGAGGACATTGTTCCACCGGCGTGGAAAACTCCATTCAGATTCGCAGCCTGTGCTGCAAGCTTCTCTCTAAAATTTGTCCTGGACCGAATACTCAGCCACTCTGACGAACGTCGGCGGATGATAGGGGTATGTCCGTTTACTCTACTGTGTCGCTTACTGAGGCCTTCTTTTTCTTTTTAGTGTCGCGAGAAACCCAAGATGATTCAGACTGGTCCATACGCCATTGTTCGCCACCCTGTATATAGGTGAGTGATATGTGTCGAAGTGTGCATTGATCTGAGTCCATGCCAAAAGTATGATGCTTCTGCAACAAGTGTTCCACTCGGTTATGTACTGGTCCTACGTCCCTCTCGCCTCCCTAGGTGTTCTTGTTGGTGTATTTGCAATAAAGATGCCCATCGAGGTGTGATCTGTGCATCGGCTGTGTTGGATAGAAAGAACTGACCAGGAACACAGGAGAAGGCTGCTCAGGAAGATGATGACATCGGGAATGAGTACGCTGAATATATGAAACGAACCCCAGCGAGAATCATCCCATACGTTTGGTAGGCACAGGAAAGCACTTCTTTTTTCGCTCCTTTCCAAAATGTTTGGGGCGAGGCATAATGTTCTTTGACTCCAGCAGTGGTTGATTACAGAGTACATTGCTGTTAGGTATCGAGTTTTAATGATCTCTGCGATGTCAATACTAGATTCTTGATTTGCTCCAGCTCCATTCCAACGAGTGCACGTTCTCCACCCACCGACAACCTGACATCGTCCATGACCGCCTTCACGCCTCTCCACCCGAGACCAGTCCATTCTGCGACGAGCTTTCCATTGAAGTTGTTTGTCAACCATGACTTTGCGTGTCTTTCTTGGCCCTTAGCGTCCCATTCCGACTTTTTGCCAAATACCATAAGTGCTTCCTCGAGTGTGTCGTGGTACGGTCCATTTGCGGGGGGAGCAGGGGTTCTCCCCTGAGCCCATACAAGGAATTCGGTGTACATGCCGCGACCTTGGACTGACTTGTTATACGACTGCATTGCTGAGGGGACATCGAGCAGACGAGGATCAAATAATCGTGAGGACGCAGCGAACTTGAATATTTCTTCGACCGTGTCGAATCCATCCGTCCATCTATCCATCGATAACCCCATGAAATCAAAAATCATCCGAGGACAACTCGTGAGATGCATCGGAGGATCAGGGGACGGACTCTTGACCTGCCAGTGATAGTTCGTTTCAGAACCCTCAAGCATCAGGTACAGATGCGACCATTACCTTTAGTCCGTAGTGATTAAACGTTAAGCCGTGACTTTTGGCAATGGCACTGATGATGATACCAAGATCACCGTAGCCGTGAAGAATAGTCACTTTTTCCATTTCTTCCTTGTCACCGCAAACTCTGACATCAACTTGACAATACACGTGCTCGGAAGGTAGGGGCTGCGCGCAATACATCAACCAGTCCTCTTGATCAATCTCGATGGCATAGTGGGACGTCCTATTGCCGTCGAGCTCGATACTCTTTACTGCACCAAGGACCTGTCCGACCAAGCCTGGAGTGACCTGAGGAGAATCCAGAGGGCAAGCTACAACGAAGTCGATGTCTCCGTGATCCTTTTTTCCTGGGTGTTCTGGGGGGACTTTGACGATCGCGAAAAGAGTCAGGAGGAGGGCTCTGAGACGGGCTTTGAGGGTCTCGTAGAGAGGTGTAGGGAGCCTGGGCAAGGAGCCTGGAGGCAGGACCTGCAAAAAAGCTCTGCCCCCCATGAAGAACTTGTGAACCCTTGATCCATTTCCCCCCTACATATATGGGTCCACCGAGACCATCCCTAGAGAAAACAAGAATAGTATATCGGCCGCATTTCTTTTTAAGACGTCAGGCCATCATGGCCCAAGCAAGAAATATTCGGAGTTGGAATTGGGGACTTCCGCTGGGTGGAAGTTACAATATATTCATTCTCCGAGTTTCATTTCAAACGCCGACTCTCGGCATCGTTGGCCCCAGCATCCCAGTATCAAGCCAATGTCGAAATTTGCACCCCACCGCAAGTCCTACAACAACCCTCAGGCGGCCTCGACGACCGTATGCCAGAAATGTTTGCAAGCCGGTGACGTTGGACCATCTCTTGCAGTTTCAAAGGTGAAACTGACAACAGTTCGTCGCAGGTCACTTCATTTACCAGTGTAAATTCGAACGCCCTTATGTTTCCCGTCCTTCTCGGACGGAAATGCTTGAAAATCCAAAGGTATTGGCCAAACTCAAGGCTGATGGCAAGCCCTCGGTAGAAGTGCCGGAGGAATTCAAGAAAAGGTACGTTGCCGGTTAATTGTCGGCTTCATTGTCGGGGCACGCCTCTCACTGTATCCAGGACCGGAACAGCAAACTTGATTTTGGAAGCCAAGGAAAAGGAGAGGGAGAAGCAGAAGGCGATCGCATCGGATAGCTATCCCAGAAAGAAGGCCCGGAGGTAAGCACCTCTCTTTCTTACGGCTCTTTCAATTAACGTCGTGTTCACATAGATCAAGCCGTTCGGCCGACTCTGAATCATCTTCGGGTTCAGAGTCAGATCGCACCTCATCTGCGTCAGATTCGAGTGCATCGGATTCTGATTCGGGTTCAAGCTCGGGTTCGGAGTCTTCGCGCTCACGAGAGCGTAACAGAACAAGACGTATTCCTCGGAGAAACTACAGTCGAAGTCGTTCCACCTCTCGATCTCATAGTTCAGGTAGCGAACGAGATTGATTCACAATCATCTACCTGTCGTCTGTGAGATGTACGACATCAAGTAGTGTACGTTCAGTCGCAACCACTGAGAGCCGAGACTCGGGTGTTCATGAGGAGTGCCACAATCAATCTGACAATGTACTGCTTCAACTGAGTTCGGAGCGAGTCAACAAGCCACTTACCCATACAGACCAAGCACTTCTGCAAAGATTAGAATGAGCACCATCGATACAAATATCCGTTGTTCATGGACATATGCACGAACGCACTACTTCAAAATCAACAACATAGGAGAGAACAAGTGAGCACTACACACCGAATCACCGACAAGACCGATCGCATAGCCTGCAGCAATCCCGGTAAAGCCACACGAGATACCTGCCCCAAGGTGAATAAATCCAGCAGCGAGAGGATAATCCTTTGAAGGATGCACTGCAGAGAACCAGAATAAGCACGTATCTACGTCACAAAGCCTGACGGAAACGCACGTGCACCCGCGATGAGCACCGACACCACCAGTCCATAGACAGCAATAATACCAGACATGACAACTGGCACCAAAGACTACAACAGGACCACTCTTAGGAAGGTTCGCAGGGATCATTATTCGAGGCTTGCCTTCATGATGAGTTCTGGTTTAAAAGTACCCAGACCGGCGATACCAATGCCGGATTTCGCAGTTCCAAAGGCAGCACCGACAGCTGCACGACCGAATCAGCGCAGCGTGGAGAGGGATAGTATCGGCTTGGACGTACTGCTAAATATCATCTGCAACGTGGTACAGGATGGTGAGCGGAATCACACGCTTCGCCACAATGACTGACCGCAGAGGCCACCCCAGCGAACCCAAAGAAAGGAGCATACGGCGGGCAAAGCTCAGACGACATGGTTGCTGTATGTATATGTGGCGGAGATTTTGTCTGTTGAACCGCGGATGAGCCACTACGCGATCACGTGCTGGCATTCTCCCTTGAAGTTGAAGTTGAAGCTTCAAGTTCCCAAGGGACACTGGTGGTAGTACGTCCCGAACACGTATACCTTCAAACTGTACTGATCCAGTCATTTAGCGGCATCGGTGCTACTTCCACCGTTGAATCTGATGGATATTCGAGTCACTGGTCCGGGTACATTCAAACCAGAGCTCATCATTATTCAAGAACACGTTTTGTTATGCATCGTGAGTACGGAGACTCTGGAATCGAAGATGATGGTTCAGTGTCTGTCAAGCGACTCTATTTACGAGCCCGAGAACATGGTGAAAAGTGGGCTAATTGAGGAAGAACCGTGGATAGTTGTTCGATTTGATCGCTGTCTATTTCCCCCCTTCTTTCCCTGGTACTAATATCAGGGCGACTGCCGCTTCCGGACAATAGGAGACGTGTTCCCAGCCAACAGAAATTGACGACATAGTTTTTCTTGAGTGCCTCTGCCACAGTTACCGAGGGCTTACCATTGGGCCTCGATTGACCGACGCTTGGACTATCAAGTATTTCAGTCGGAGGAGGAACAAAGTTCAGGTGATAAGGGCTTGTGTCACGCGCCCACGTTTTCCCTAATTGTTAGTGTGTTTACAGATTATCGCGACCCGACGTTTCAACTATCCACTTCGACTTACGGTTGCTCGCCGAGTAATATCATACCTGAAACTGCCGACTTACTCCGTGGTCCAAAATGAGCATGGGTCTTGCGAGTACTTAAATGGGTTAGACATGAATTTTAACCCCACCCACGCTTTGGATTCCTAATATCCTGCTGGCAATCTCAAGGTTAGGGGGTGACATGGACACTTTGGATGATAACAACAGGGTGCATGTTAGGATACTGAGAAAACTAGACTGGCATATCATGCCTCTCATTTCAGTGTTGTACTTGCTCTCCTTTTTGTGAGTTCTGGTCAAACTTCCTTCACTGCTCTCGACTCATATACTGGCCGCAGAGATCGTGTCAATATTGGCGAGTTCCATTCTGTCTTGGCCCAAGTTGTGTCCATACCAATAATGAAAGCTTTAGGCAATGCCAGGATCGCTGGCATGGCGAAAGATCTGGACCTTGTAGGACTCCGATACAACACTGCTGCTGCGATTTTTTTCGTGCGAATCAATGCTCCGTTCGCGCATCTGATGTACGGCTGACACCCGCCTAGGTTCCTTACTGTCTTGCACAAGTCCCATCGTGAGTCGCAGAAAGATACAATTAAAGGCAGAACAAATACCATTCGCAGAAACGTAGCTCTCAAGCTCGTTCGTCCATCTCGATGGCGTAAGCAGCCACCTCTTCAATGTAACATCGAATACTAACCTAGAATGCATTATATAGTACCTGGGATCATGGTTGTTTGGGGTCTGATCATGACTCTGATGTGTCTCGTGAAGACATATCAAGGACTTGTTGCGTATGGGTCAACAAAACTATGGGCTCCAATCAAATTTTGATGCCTTTTGATCGTGTGTAGCGCTCGATTTTTCCTTGGCTTGGCAGAATCTGGGCTACATTCGGGCTTAGTTTATTATATTTCACTATGGTATCCGCGCGTTGAGCGAGCAGAGCGTTTTGCACTTTTCACCTCTGCAGCAATTGTGGGCGGTGCTTTTGGTGGCCTTTTGGCGTTAAGTGATTTTGCTGCTTCAGCATAGCTTGCCGCTCACATACGAATAGTTATGGCATTGAAAAAATGGAAGGGTAGGTGGTACTTGACTGATTTTCTCTCACCCTCGAGCTTTCATTCTTCCGCTAGCATCGGTGGTCTCCATGGTTGGCAGTGGATCGTGAGCCATATCCGGCTGATTTTGAAACGCGATGCATTCACCCAATTACCAGTTCTGCCTCGAAGGTCTTGGTAAGTTTGCGGTTCTCGCAATATGGCAATAATATGAGTTGTGCTTCTACAGCTACGGTGGTTACTGCAGCTGTATCCCCCTTCTTTCTGTATGATGTTCGTCCATTCACACACTCGGTCTTACGTAGTTACTCACCTCTGCTCAGGACCCAGCAACTGTGTCATTCTTGACGGAAGCAGAAAAACACTATGTCGTCGAACTGTTGAAGAGGGATGCACAAGGTCTCGCTATGCACTACAAGTTCCAGTTCGTTTTACAAGCCCTGAAGGACTATAAGATCTACTTGCAGTGTGGTATATACTTTGGGTACGCGGGCAACTGACTCTGCACTCGAATGGTCATTCTGACGAGTCTGTATTGACCAGTTTGGTGATCCCTGGTAATGGAATCGCGCTGTTTACGCCAACCATCATCAGTAATCTAGGTTACTCTGCCGCTGATGCCCAGCTCCTCTCCGTCCCGCCTTTCGTTGCGGGCTTTATATTCACCATTGTCGTGGGTATTTGTTCTGACAGGTTCAAAATCCGGGGACCATTCGTGATTGTTTTCTCGTTTATTGCTATGATGGGATACATTGTTATATACACGCAAACAAGTCCTGGAATATCGTATTTTGGCATGGTTCTCATCGCCATTGGCGTTTTCCCATGTATGCCTACTGACTTGGCATGGTCGAGTTCAAATGCTGGAGGGGACATTAAGCGCGGCGTGGCCATTGCAATGACCATTGGAATTGGAACTCTTGGAGGGTAAGTGATATGCATTACTTTCTTTTTGATATTATTGTCTCATGATCTAGCGTAACTATTATAGAATATGCGCCTCTTTTATTTTTTTCGATCCGCCTAGGTTCCATGTCGGTCTGAGCACGATTATGGCTGTTCTGGGCCTTACGTGCGTCTCGTATCATGCTTCTAACCATGTTTGCTTACAGTTCTGCATGATAGGATGATGCTGTCTTTGATCTCGATGTGGAATTACGACAGGTTGAATAAGCAGAAAGAGTTGACGTGCCGTGAACATGGAATCACAGATCATCACAAGGATGAATTTGGTCAATTTGGAGACGACAGCCCATTGTTTAGGTACTCTCTCTAGTTCTTCATCGACGTGGAACAGATGGGATGATCGTAAAACATATTTGAATCGTATGGAACTCGCCGGGTCCGAGTCTCCATTACAGCAGGAGATAGGGCCCTCCGGTCTGCCCGACCCCATGCACGACCGATCTGCTTCTATTCCTGAGCTTCATTTCCCTCTACGCTGAGTAACAAATATATCTCAGTCCACCACTGGCAGTCTACCAGAACAATGGCCATGGCCTTTTATTGAGAGAAAGAAAAGCAACATCAATTAAGCATGAGGCACGAAAAATCGGTTGTCTCGGGTGGCGAATTAGAGAGAATATCTAAACAGAGGACTGTCATCTCCAAGCTGACCAAATTCGTCCTTATGATGATCTGTGATTCCGTGCTCACGGCACATCAACTCCCTTTGCTTGTTCAACCTGTTGTAGTTCCATATCGAAACCAAAGACAGCACCATCCTAACGCGCCGTTAAGCAAACAACGGTTAGAAGGCGGAAGAAGAGACGCACGCCAGACTCAGAACCGCCATGATCGTGCTAAGACCGACATGAAATCGTGGTGAATCAAAAAAGATAAAAGAGGCGCATATTCTGCAAACAATGGCCAGATTATGAGACATGAGTGTCAAAAAGTAATGCGTGTCACTCACCCTCCTAGATTTCCGAACCCACTGACTATGGCAATGGCTACACCGCGCTTTATGTCCCCTCCAGCATTAGCACTTAACCACGCAAGGTCGGTCGGTATGCATGGAGAAACGCCAATGGCAACGAGCACCGTGCCCAAATATGCCACTCCAGGACTCGTCTGCGTATACAGAACGATATATCCTATTATGGCGATGAACGAGAAAACAATCACAAAGGGTCCCCGGACATTAAACCTGTCAGAATAAATCCCGACGAGAACGGTAAATATACAGCCTGCAAAAAAAGGTAGAGCGGAGAGGAGCTGGGCATGAGCAGCAGAGTAACCCAGATCTTTAATGATGGTTGGCGTGAACAGCGCGATGCCATTAACAGGGAGCAGGAGGCTGGTCAATTCAGATATCAGAAAAGACCGCACTGGTGTACAGTCTATTACCTACGTACCCAAAGGATATACCGCATTGCAGGTAGATCTTATAATCCCCCAGGGCTTGTAAAACAAACTGGAAGTTATAGTGGGTAGCAAGACCTTGCCCGTCCGTCTTCAACAACTCAGTAACATAGTGTCTTTCTGCTTCCGTTAAGAATGACGCAGTCGCCGGGTCCTGAGAGGAGGTGAGTAATCGATGAGATCGGGTGAGCAAATGCACGAACATCATCCATAAGGAAAGGGGACATGATTGCAATAAGCACTGTAACTGTGGAAATACAACTCAGACTATTGGCACGTTGTACGAAATGCAAGCCTACCGACACCTTCCAAGCAGAACTGTTAACTTGGGGTGAGTACATTGTACTGCAGGATCAATCAAACATAACTCACGATCCATTGCCAACCATGGAGACCACTGATACTGACAGAAGAATGCAAGTTCGAGCTGAAGAAAATGCATCTCAGGAGTGCCACCTACCCCTCCATTTTTTCAATACTATAACTGTTCGTGTGTGAGCGGTGGGTTACACTGAAGGAGAAAAATCGCCTCACCCAAGAAGGCCACCAAAAGAACCTGCCATCGTTGCTGCCGAACTGAAAATTGCAATGCGCTGTGCTCGCTTATTACGCGGGTACCAAAGTGAAATATAATAAGTCAAGCCTGAGTGCAATCCAGACTCTGCCAGGCCAAGGGAGAATCGAGCGCTACACACGACCAAAAGGTGTCAGAATTTGATTGTACTCGATTGTTCTTCCGACTCTCACGCAACAAGTCCTCGATATGTCTTCACGAGACACATTAGAGTCGTGATTAGGCCCCAAATAACCATGATTCCAGGTACTATACGAGGTATTCAAGGTTAGAACTCGGAGTCGCAGTAAAGGTTGCTTACGCCATCGAGATGGGCGAACAAGCTTGAGGGCGACATTTCTATGCATGTCATTTGGTTAACATCTTAATTGCATGTTGTTGCGACTCACGACGGGACTTGTGCAAGACAATAAGGAACCTACGTGAGCGTTAGCCGTACATAAGATGTACGAACAAATCATGGATTCGCACGAAAAAAATTGCAGAAGCAATGTTGTACCGAAGTCCTACGAGATGCAAATCTTTCGCCATGCCAGCGATTCTAGCATTGGCTACAGGTTCGCGTTAATGGTATGAACGTAATCAAGACATGACTTGGAACTCGCCAATATTAACACGGTCCCTGAAGCCGGCATATTAGTCAAAGAGCAGTGGAGGTGAGTGTAACTCACAAAACGGAGAGTAGGTATAGCATCGAAATGAGGGGTATGATATGCCAATCTATCTTTCTTAATATCCTGGCATGCTCCTTGGTGTCAGGATTTAAAATATCTGGAATGTCATCAGGAACCTCGACAGGCTTCTCCTTGATGATATTCATGTCGGTGACAGCGTTCAGATCGAGAGAGAACAACTGAGGGATAGGATATTTAGAAAAAGCGCTGACGAGGTTAGAATTTATCTCACACAAACTTTTTGAAACAGTGTCAGTGAACGAAGGGTTGACCAGGACGTAAGTCGGCGGTTTCACGTATTATATTACTCGGTGAGTGACCGTGAGTCGTCGAAGTGGCTCGTTGAAACGCCTAGTCAAAAGAAAGCCCCCCCCCAGAATGCGAATCATTCTCCCATGACTGGACGACCTATCAAACAGACTGATAGTCAGGGAAGGCGTGGGCGCGTGTTATATACCCTTACCACTTGAACTTCCTTTCTTCGATGGGAATGCTTGAAGATCGGAAGATATTGGCCAAACTCAATGCCGACGGTAAACCCTTAGCAGAGGTGCCAGAGGGGTCCCAGTAGTCGGTTTCGGTTGACTAGCAGTACTTCCCGTTGTCGTTCAGGAACGACACGGCGAAAGGGAGAAAAACAGAAAGGGATCAGACAGGTATCAATGGAAGAAGACTCGAAAGTAAGCACCCACCTCTCCCAATGCACCTCTTTCCACCAACATCGTGTTCTTGCAGGTCATGTCGTTCGACTAAATCCGAACCATCAGTGCATCATCTTCGAGTCCAGAGCTTCAGCGCCTACAAATGCATAATGTGTTCTGTCTCGAATATGTCGCTGGCATAAGCGAGCAACGCGTGCAGCCTAGGCCAGCTTTCGCGGGTGTCTAATACGTGCTTACGCCTGTTACGCGTCCGGTGCGCCACAACAATTACCCACCAACTTCGTGATCCGGCTTCAATGGAATCGTCATTCTAGTGACCCCGAACACTAACACAACATTGTGCAACGTCGGGGACATGGAATGTCCGGTTGACATGCCGAAACGTCGCGAAGGTTGTATCAGGAGAATTCAGGGTATCTAGGCATCACAGCAGCTGTGAGACGTGTGTCAGAGGTTGAGATGGCCGAGGTGGGTTCAAGCAGCAGTGGTGATTGTTGATTGGTGCGGTAGAATATGTGTGCTCTCCAGATATCGGGCGTTGTGAGACGTGTATGTGTTTAACCAGATGAAGAATAAGACGGTGGGGGAACTGCGGCGTTTTAGCAGCGACGAAGGCCACGGTAAGGTGTGTGAGTGTGAGATTGGTGTGTTTGGCGAGTGACTTGGTGCATCCCCATGCGTCATAATCGTTTCGACTGTCGCCGCCGACACTACAGCCATCGATAACTTGAACCTGTGTTTGTGCTATATGAAAAAGTTGGTAGAGACGCGTGGAAGGGACATTGTCATCACGGTCGCTGCAGAAGGACACTGTCTCATCGATTCAGCGTCTAATGTGAGTTCAATATCAGCCTAGTAATTCGAAATGTCATCAAGTAGGTTCAAGTTACGGGCCTGGACATACAACTGCTGGATTTCATATGCGATGTCCAAGAATGCACACCAATGAGTGGCCTTCGTACGCAAACCTATAGAACGGGACGTACGGGACAAAGCCCGCCGATATGTCGAAAGATGTGTCTGGAGAACAAGCTTGGACAAAACTGGGTGGACCAGTGAACAACGACGCGGTGTTCATGTTTCTTACTAGTATGTTACCAAGTTAGTACTAGTTACATTAATATTACACAATCACGTACTGACTCTCCAACTCATTCGCTATGCATGTATATTCATCGTAGAAGACAAACGAGTGTGCAAATACATTTAGCAATCACCCAGTGCTAGATACGAGCCGGTCCACTGACTAGGACAACGGACTCATCGAAGGGAGGGGAAAGGTTGTGTACATCAATAAATAAGCCTGAGGGCGATAAAAAAAACACACGCAAGTGCCAGCGACATCGACGGCGAACTACAGTGAATATCTAAACAGCGGACTGTCATCTCCAAGTTGACCAAATTCATCCTTGTGGTACTCTGTGATACCGCGTTCACGGCACGTCAACTCCTTTTGCTTGTTCAACCTGTCGCAATTCCACATCGAAACCAAAGACAGCACCATCCTAACGCGCCGCCAGTAAACACAACGGTCAGAGTGCACGTAAAGAGACGTACGTCATACTCAGAACAGCCATGATGGTGCTAAGACCGACATGGAATCGTGGCGCATCGAAAAAGATGAAAGACGCGATTATTCTGCAATAGTGACGCCATGAGCCAGGCTACGTCGAGTCATAAGGTAATGAAGTACTCACCCCCCCAGATTCCCGAATCCATTGACCATTGCAATGGCTACGCCGCGCTTTATATCCCCTCCGGCATTTTCACTCAACCACGCTAGGTCGGTAGGTATGGACGGGAAAACGCCAACGGCGACGAGAACCGTGCCGAAATACGATATACCAGGACCTGTTTGCGTGTATAGGATAATATATCCTATCATGGCAATGAACGAGAAAACAATCACAAAGGGTCCCCGAATTTTGAGCTTGTCAGAATAGATTCCGACGAGAACGGTGAATATACACCCTGCGATGAAAGGCGGGACGGAGAGAAGCTCGGCATTCGCAGCAGAGTAACCGAGATCATTAATTATGGTTGGCGTGAACAGCGCAATCCCATAGCCAGGGATCACCAAGCTAGTCGAGTAATGCAAGCGTCAGAAAGACCACCCGGTATACAGTTCATTATCCACGTACCCGAGGTATATACCAAATTGCAAGTAGATCTTATAATCCTTCAGGGCTTGCAAAACGAACTGAAACTTGTAGTGCGTAGCGAGACCTTGTGCATCCCTCTTCAACAGTTCGACGACATAGTATTTCTCCGCCTCCGTCAAGAATGACGCGCTCTCCGGCTCCTGAATAAAGGTGAGTGACTGTGCAAAGCTGGATGCGTGGTGCACGAACATCATACATGAAGAAATGGGATATAACTGCAATTACTACCGTGACTGGAAACACAACTCAGACTATTGCCACATTGCACGGAATGCAAACTTACCGAGGCCTTCGAGGCAGAACTAGTAGTTGGAGTAAGTTCATTTTCTGCAAAACAGGTTCAAAATGACTGACGATCCACTGCCAACCATGGAAGCCACCGATGCTGACAGGAGGAAGCAAGTTCGGGAGGTGAAGGATACCCAGGAATGTACCACCTACCCTTCCATTTTTTCAATACCATAACTGTCTATATGTGAGCGGGAGGTCACGCTGAAGCAGAAAGGTTGCCTCACGCCAAAAGGCCACCAAAAGCACCCCCTACAATTGCTGCGGAGGTATAAAGTGCGATACGTGTTGCCCGCTCAGCACGCGGATACCACAGCGAAACGTAATAAGCTAAGCCTGGGTATAGCCCAGCCTCGGCCAAACCAAGGAAAAATCGAGCGCTGCATACGATCGCAGAGTGTCAGAGTGTTTGATCGCAGTTCACTAATTTTGGGACCATTACGCAACAAGACCTTGATATGTCTTCACGAGAGACATCAGAGTCATGATTATGCCCCAAACAATCATGGTCCCAGGCACTACACGACGCATTCTAGGTTAGCATTCGACGTTGCAATAAAAAGTTTGCTTACGCCATCGAGATGGACGAACAAGCTTGAGAGCAATATTTCTATGAATGTTATTTGATCTATAT
This sequence comes from Pulveroboletus aff. annulatus, assembly GCA_038094595.1. Taxonomy (NCBI): domain Eukaryota; kingdom Fungi; phylum Basidiomycota; class Agaricomycetes; order Boletales; family Boletaceae; genus Pulveroboletus; species Pulveroboletus aff. annulatus. The sequence continues at coordinate 648,806 of JBBPTX010000001.1, read as the reverse complement.
CTTACATGTTATTGCGACTCACGACGGGATTTGTGCAAGACAGTAAGGAACCTGTGTAAGTGTTAACTGCACTCAAGCGCGCGAGTGAAAACACGGATCCGCACGAAAAAAACCGCAGCAGCGATGTTGTATCGAAGTCCCACGAGGTCCAAATCCTTCGCCATACCAGCAATTCTGGCGTTGCCTACAAGCTTGCGTAAGTGGCGTGGACACGGTGAAGACGTAAAATGGAACTCACCGATATTAACACGGTCTCTGAAGCAAGTATGTTAGTCGAACGAGGACAATGGTATCAATTTGACAATGACTCACAAAAAGGAGAGTAGATATAACACCGAAATGAGGGGTATGATATGCCAATCTAATTTTCTTAATATCCTGGCATGCTCCTTGGCGCCATCGAGCAAAGTATCCGGAGCTTCGACGGGAACTTCGACCGGCTTCTCCTTGGTAATATCCATGTCGCACCAACCTTTGAATTGTTGGAAGGAATTGAAGGATAAGATATTAGGAACTCAAAGCGCAGATGAGGTTAGAATTTATCTCGATTCTCCTGTGAACTTTTGAAACGGGGTACGATACGTTTGGCCACGTTCGCAAGATCCGCGCTCATTTTAGACCACGGGGTAAGTCGGCCGTTTCATATATTATATTATTCGGTGGAAGACCGTGAGTGGCCGTGGACAGTTGAAACATCGGGCCAAAAGAGGTAGATCCCCACAGACTATGAACCCATCTTCCATGATCAGACGATCTAAAAACGCAATTAAAGTAAAAGTGGGTGCATGTTACAAGTCCTTACCACCTGAACCACGAGCAATGTGACGTATGTTCGATAGAGGCTTCTTTTCCATCTAGACTTGATGGGTCGTGATATGATAATTGTTCCAGGTAGCTAGAGTGGGACCCGTGCCTCAGGATGTGGATCGACGATATCGCAACAAGCGAAAACAGTATTCATGTTACGTGTCACTTGTCGGGTGACGCAAGACAACTGAGATGACCATGCATGCTACGCTAATGGAACGTCTCATAATTCCAACAAAGGTGCTCACATACCTGGGAGTTGCGTCTGGCTCCAAAAGTGAAACAAAGGCGAGGCAGGCAGAATCGCGGATGATAGTTGCCATGGCGCTTGTCACTTCTACTGATGAGACGATCTCTTTCCTGGCCAGTGCGATGAGGAAAGCAAGTAGATATGTATTTTTGCAAAGAAGAATAATCTACTTCTTTTTTATCGCTCTCAGACGTATAGTTTCATTGCCGATGAAAACACCCTTTGGGGCCGTGTCAGCAGGAGCAGAAAGCTATACGGTTAAACCTACCTTGCCCTTGTATGGCTCTGGCGGGCGTAGCCTGCGAATTTTAGCAGCAAAGTGACCCAATGTGACGTTGTTGGTACTACTAAGGACGATCTTGGTGGCTGAAGGAACCTCGGCGGAGATGTGGGCAGGGATGGGCATATAGATGTTGTGGGAGTGTCCGAGTTTAAGACTGAGCCTCTTGCCATTTCCACCTGCAATAGTCCCTCGTGGGTCATCCTCCAACGCGGCCCTGTATCCAACGCCGACGAGGTAGAGTGGTTTAGAGAACGCGACGGTCACGCCGGCGATGGCGTTCTTTATGAGCGAGCGGGTCGTGCCCCACATGGCGCGCTGCTGCTTGACGGAGCCGTCCTCGACGGCGAGAGACAAGACGTCCGGTTGGGGAAACGAGAGGTGCATGTACGACTCGAGCGGTACGGTTGTTTCGCCAAGGGGGCCTTTGACGCGGAGAGACGCCGGGGAGTGAGTGAGGGCGACATTGGGCGGGACTGGGATTGGCTGTTTGCCAACGTTGGAGATGAATCCAAGGACACGCGCGGACGTGCCGAACCGTCGCAGCGCAAGCATGTCGTGCGGCGTTTGAAATCAGCGTCACACCGAAACGAGGTTGCGTTGTCGTCATTTCCTGCGTGTTGTTTGCACGCCTCGAGGACAAGTCCTTCGCGGGGGCGCCGAACTTGTCACCACCAACGTCGCGATCGTTGGTTCTTCATCACACAAACCATCGCCCGCTCAGCGGCCTGGTTCGCATGACAGTGCAGTGTGTGGAGGTTTCCATGATCCCCCAAGGTCTCAATGATTATTGCAGTGACCACAACAACTCCCTGCATGACGACACTCTTGGTTCGCTCCAAACGCATGGCCTCTCCTGAAGACGCCTTCACAAAATTCGAAGTCAACACTGGGTGGTCAAATAATAGGTTTGTCTCTTCTTCATACGCGCATGTACCCACGCTATGTAGATGCTTGGGCATTTACACTGGCACTCACCTCCCCAATGTGGTCTTTGAGGGGATACGACTCAGTGTCTTCCAGCGTAATTTGTATCTCGTAAAGATGATTCTGCTCAGGCTGCTCATGTTGCTGAAGAAACTTGAAATGCGGCGCACGCAGCCTCAAATCGCTATCGTGGGTCCTCGGAACAGAAATTCTTGGCACATTGCAATCTCCTTCACGACTTGCTCAGCTCCGCGCTGCAGTCAAAGGTTCGAGTTACCTATTGCTGACGTCTTCTTGCGTGTGGTTGGCAAGCACGTTGGCCCTCTGGTGGTCTACCACGGTACTCCGGGTGGGCATGATTTAATCCTTGGTGTGTTTCATCTAAAGCGCGTCTAGTATTTTCCCAAACCATTGATGTACCAAGAATGGTGTTTGCCTTCTCCCGGGACGATGCACTACCAGGTTCGCGGTGGTCAATCAGTATGCTAACGCTGTTTGGTTTGTTATACTACCTTCTATAATTTGCGGCTTGCTTGGCGGCTGCGTTCGACCCGCTTGCATCGTGTGTATCCTCCTCTGCGTTGGGCCGCTTGACTCTTCTCCCAGTACCTCAGTCATCGGACTCTACATCTCTTATATCATCCCATCTACTTCCGCATAGCGTCTAGAAAAGATAAGTTTAAACCCGGGCCGTTTTACCTCGGACGCTGGTCCAGACTGGTTGGAGCAACGGGTCGCTTTCATGGTAGTGATAGTGCTGTTCCCTTAGCCAGACTGGGTTTGCTGACGACGAGTGAGTTTTCTCTTGCCTTGTCTCCATTGGTGACGCTCGAGCGGGAAATGGTTATGACCATTTTTCTGTTCGCGGCGGGTCCCTGGATCTTTTCGGCCAGGCATGGTACATTGTGCCCCCACCCAGCGTAACTCACGAGCCAATGCTACTCGATGGTAGTCCAGAATAGATTCCCGACGTGTTGCGTAGTGGTGCATGAAATTGATTTGTGTTTTCGGGACGTCTTTGGAGTAGATGGTTGAGGCAGCCGACGTCGGAGGGGTGCGAGGACGCGCAACGCACGCGCGGAATGTCGTAGACGTGTCTGCTGTAGAAGTATGGCCTCCGGAGGGCGTATTTCTTGATGTCCGGTGCCCCGAGCATGTTGTTGGGCGTCGTGAGGAGGGATGTCTCAGGATGGCAGGTAGGCCTGGTGGAGTTCAGAAGGCTTGTTCACATACGCCGCCCTACCCTGGCCCCAACCCCCGTCACAGCACGCTTAATTTTCTCCCCGCCCCATCCCAGACCCAACATTTCTCTCACACTCACCCCGCCCTCTCAGACCCTCGCGTCGCCGTACGCGCTCTACCAGAGATCAATATGGCGGCGTACTACGCCAGCGATGCCGTGCTTACGCATGCCACGTCCTTGCACCCGTATGGCCAACACGACGATCCAGACAGACAGCCTCAGAGCTCTACCATATACAACCTGCCTACAGACTCCGAATGCGAGGCGGAGGTGGACGAACTCGAATCCGACACAGACTCGGACCAAGGGACCAGCGGGTCTGCCTCTCAAAAGAAGGCCGGAAAAAGAATGGGGGAACGCGTCCCGGGGACAACGTTGCTGCCCATTTCCAGAGTCGAGAACATAGTCCAGGCGGACGGTGTGTTTTCCTCGTTCGCCAGAAACGAATGGTGTTGACGCGATTTCGCATCCGCTTCTCAAGGCATTACAACCAATCTCTCCATGTCAAAGGAGGCTTCCTATGTCTTGTCCGTTGCAACGGTACGTGTTGGCCCCTCTTTTGCGATTCAGGGGTTTTATGCTCCCCTCAGGAGGAATTCATCAAACGCATGGTCCAAGCCAGTCATCAACAAGCTGCTGCATCCCGCCGAAGTGTCGTCGAATATGTAGACATGGGTCAGCCCGGAATTATCTGCATGCATGCATTTCACTGATCGCTTTCCAGCCGCGTCCACCCAACAATACCAAGAATTCAGGTTCCTCCGAGGTGATTGCTCTCTCGATCCCTCCAGTATCACGTATTCATGTACTGTACTGTTTCCAGATACAATCCCAGAACCAATTTCGCTTTCCGATGCACTAGAGAGACGAAAAGCAAAGGAAAAGGAGGACCTAGAAACCAATCCCGCCATGTCCTCTGCCACCCATTTAATTTTCCCAGGGTCATCGTTGTCTGCCGGCCAGCTAAATGGCAAACTGAAATCCAGAAGCCGCCCAGTGAATGGAAAGGAAAAAGGGAGTGCGAGTGCAACCACGTTGGGCGAGCCAAGGAGACAACCAGGAATATTCGAACCACCAGATGACCCCACTTTCGTCAACATCGTCAGAAGCTCTAGCGGGAGAGTTATACGGAGCACAAGAGCTGCTCGCCAAGACGAAGCCGCAGACGATGAGGGTGGGATGCCCAATGGCTTCGTATACTCTCGCGATCCCGAAACTTGGTCTGGCTCGGCATCACCGAGACGACTACCGATGTTAAACCGATCTCCTCACGACATCCTTAACTCGACCCCATCATCTTTCACTCCTCCTTGGCCTGGCCAGTTCACGGGCCCCGCTAGCGCATTTTTACAGGATTCCCAGGGTGCTTTTGGGCGGATAGTGCAAAATCCAGGTCGTACTATCTATTCACAGCACACACGTCCAGAAAATGGGTCTTACTCTTAACTGTAGCATCGAGCTGGATGTATTCACTAGTCGTCACATAATATTCCATCACACATCAGCCATCCGCCAGGACTGTTCAAGCAGACGTTTCAAGTCGATGGTTGTTTCCACGGTCTACGTGCGGTTACAGCTGACGGAAATGATGCGCTCGAGAGCAATACATCAACACTTGAGCTTGGAAAAGGCTGTGGTGACAGGCTTGGTCTCGCTCGGTCTAAGCGAATTTGAACAGCCTAGATTATCTTATCTTATCTAGACCATTATCTTTTAGTCTCCCGTAGACAAACCCTTAAGTAGGAAGACAGTCATTCCTACTACTCTAAGGATTATCTTCCGAGCCAGGTGCGATCACAGTTACTTGAAGATGGCTGGACCCTGCCTACCTGTCATCAACATCGCACCGTACCTGAACACCCAGGCTGCTAGCATCGTAGAACGAGCTGCAGTATCGCAGGCCCTCCACTCGGCCTGTGTAGAATATGGGTTCTTCTATCTGGATATTTCTCAATACGTTGACCTCACTGAAGCAGAAGAACTTACACGACTTGCCAAAGAGTTCTTTGCTCTTCCCCAAGCTGACAAGGACAAGATTTCGTTGAAACACCAGGATTATGCCCGGGGTGCAGTACCATGCGAGCACGCCGACCAGTCTCTCACCCGTCTTTCCCATAGGTTACCAAAGACTAAAGGAAAACGTCACAAACGGAAAGGCAGATAATCATGAGGGAATCGATTATTATAAACCTGTGGAGAACCCTGACAAGTCGCGGCCTCTGTGGGGAGAGAACCAGTGGCCGTCGGTCGCAGGCTTCCAGACCAAGTATGAGCAGTGGATCGAGAAGATGAAGAGGCTCGGGATGATCCTCATGGAAGCGCAAGTATTTGCTATGTCGTAGATGTGTATAACACTGAGCAAGTCCTCAGGATGGCGTATGGACTGGGGATGAACACAGAGGAGTGGAACGAGCTCCGCGCTCAGGTGGATGATAGCTTCTGGGTGATGCGGATCATTGGTTTGTTTCCTCGCCGTCAAATTGTTTGATGGATTGATTTTTCTCCGCTCTGTAGGTTATCCGCCACTTCCCGATGACCACGACGGTTTCTCTTGCGGGGCACACAAGTACGTCGATGGACTTCTGGCATTTCGAAGAACTATCTAACATGGCCACAGGGACTACGGATGCTTGACGTAACCACGACCTTATGATAAAGAGACACGAACCCTCTGACGAGACAATCTTAGTCTTCTCTACGCAGACCCCACACGATCGGCGCTTCAGGTCTTCTTGCGTAAGAGTGGACATACCCCAGAAGCTCTAGATGGACTCCCAGAAGAACAAGGAGATGAAGAAGGCTTCTGGATTAACGCGGATCCAGTCCCAGGATGCATCATCTGTAACATTGGCGAGAGTAAGTCCATTCATCGACCGAAAGGATGAGTCCCTTACTGTTCTGGAGTGTGGGAGATATGGACAAACGGTCTGTACAAAAGTACCTTGCATCGAGTAGTTCACAGAGGAGCGAATTATCGGTACGCTGCGTTCTCTGGAGTGATTGGGATGTCGTGTTGATCCATTCGCAGTGTCTCGTGCGGTTTCACGTCATTCCTATGGCAAGAAGAACTAACCGCTCCTAAGGATTCCATTCTTTTTGGAACCAAACTTCACAGCGCACATCAAGCCATTACCAGCTATGATGCGTGTCTTGGCGGAGAGGGAAGACGCAACGCACAAGGTTTACCAGCCAATCGTGTATGGCGATTTCTTGATGAAGAAAGTGGGAAATAATTTTACCTTCAACAAACGAGGAAAGTACGACTAGCGGTTGATGGCTAGATCGTATATACCATCGTTTCGTGTTACATTGTAGTTCCGTTTGGTACGAGGCGAGGATGGTTATGTCACGTGCCAATAGTAGTACCTATCTACACTGTACGCCAATGAATGCCTTAACTCGTAGATTGCCTTATCGACATCGATTACTCCCGCATAATCCACATTGGAAATCTTTTATTTCGAGGACCATGTCGTATGAAGCATCGCTATCAAAGCTGCCATCCCCATTGAAAGATCTCGTTGTGAATGCACAAGCAGACGCAGGGAAGACCGATGCCGAAAAACTGGATGTGGTGAGCTGGATAGATAAAGTGGCCACAGGTGACATCGCAAAGCCTGAAGGTTTCTCAGTGAGTTGGTTGGTAACACGTTGCAACGCCGACCAACGATTTTCGCGTCACCTTTCCTAGGACTTGGAATCCCTGTTGGTTCCTCGAACGTACATCGTCAGCAACTACCTCACGACTGCTGACGTTGCGCTGTACGGTGCCCTTCATCCAACTCTGGTATGCCATGAGAGCCTTAATGTCGTTTCGTGCCGAGCTGACTCTGGCTCTAGTCACAGTTGCAGCCAGCCCAATATTACACGACACCCGCGATTACGCGTTATTTCGATCACATTCAGACGCGCCCATCGGTACAAGCTGCGGCACGGGCGCTATCGCCTGCGTTCGCTGCCGTACCTTTTGACTTTGAATCGGCTCCCAAGATCGAGCGAAAGGCAGAACCCCCAAAGAAGAAAGAAAAGACTCCAAAGAATGTAGATCAACAGGCCACGGGAGAGAGTACCGCAGTTGCAACAAAGCCACAAGAAAACGCTGGGGAGCCTCCGATGGAGAAAAAGGGAAAGAAGAAAGATGCTGCTGTCGTTCCTGCCGAAGATGGGGGCAAGAAGAACAAGGGTGGAGCCGGAGGCAAGGCCCTCGCTGAGGATGCCGGTGAACCTGTGCCGTCCATGATAGATCTGAGAGTTGGTCATATTGTTGATGGTATGATATCTTGCAATTTCCGTACATGCTGATAGACTTGCACTAGTGAAGAAACATCCCGATGCAGATGGGCTTTATATCGAGGTAACGATTGGATCATTGGCCCTATGATGTTTTCGAATTGCTTTTCCCGTACAGCAAATAGATCTTGGCGAGGAAACTGGCCCTCGTACAGTGGTATCGGGACTCGTCAACTACATACCTATAGAAGAGATGCGCGACAAGTATCTTGTTGCAATCGTGAGCGGGCGCTTTTACTCGAGTCGATCGTTCCGGGACTCACTGCTCTTCGCTCAGTGTAACCTCAAGCCCGCATCTATGCGCGGGGTAAAAAGCTTTGCTATGGTTCTTGCAGTGAGTGTATCTGGAATCCAACGATGGTTCCAAATCTGACAGTGTCTACAGGCCACGTCGAAAGAAGGAAAGGATGGGGGTGTCGAGCTGATTCAGCCTCCCCCTGGCTCAAAACCTGGAGAGCGCGTGTACTTTGAAGGACCAGAATACGAAAGTATGCTCGCCGTCCATGTGGTGCATGGCCCTTGTTCTAAATCTATTGTCAGATGCCCAGCCGGTGTCTCAGATGAATCCCAAAAAGAAAATCTTTGAGACCATTCAACCGGGTACGGAACACCGGATTATCTTTATCTGGACATTTTTTCATTGGTATCTTTGCGCCATCAGGTTTCACAACCTTGGACACGAAAGAGGCAGCTTGGATTAACCCTGTGACTAAGAGTGTGCACAGGATTCGCACTAAGGACGGTGTTTGCATTGCCCCCAACTTTATTGGAGCATCCTTATCATAGAAAACCTCGACTGTACATACGCGACTGATAGACGATTAAAAATAGCCCTCCGCCTTCCGACTCTTTATTGCTCAAAGACGAGTCAATTGACCTCATTTCGGCTCGTCTTCCGCGCTGGCGTCGACGTTGGGTATAGGACCAGTAAACCAATGCCGTGCTGAAAAGACCCAGGAACCTGACGCAAAAAGAAAAATGGACAAGATAATCACAATGGCATAGTCTGTTGTCCGACTGGGTCACGCGCCACATCGGATCGGACAACGAATTAAACTCACTCATCGTCTGCGGGGTGGGAGTTTGGGTCCATGGAAAGAGTAACATCACCACCATAAAAACAACCCAAGAGACACCGGTCGCTCCAATGAATCTAGACCAACGTCCAAGACAAAAGGGTCCGGGTGTGAACTTCTTGTTTCCAGACGTGATTCGGAAATAGATTGGGGTAATATAGGAAATGTACAGCCCAATCACTGATGCACTATCAAGAAAAAGTGGTGCTTGAGAAGTGGTATGGAAGTCGTGATGAAATCACGTACGCGGCCAGCGAGCTAAATCCACTTGTGGAAAAGGATACCAATCCGATGGTCGCGGAGAGGAGGATGACAAACCAGACAGCGTTCACGGGGGTCTGGGTGCGACGATTGATTCGTTTCCACCAGCGTGAACCTGGCAACGCGTTGTCCCGAGAGAAGGCGAATATGACCCTCGATGCATCGACAGTCTGCGAACAGCCGCACAAGAACTAGATATCTCCTTAGAGATGATCATGAGGCGAACCGAATGTGTGACAAACCTGGAGCGCAACCATCGACCACCACAGGGAAAAAGTACCCTTCTTTCCTAGGACATTCAGGAAAACAGTTCCAATGGGTAGTGGATATTTTGACTGGAGGGCCTCCGGAACGGAAGCTGTGGCAAACGATACCGCGATGTACATTAGCCAACCAAGAATTTCGGTTCCCAGGACTCCAACCATGATTGCGACTGGAGCGGCCCATGCAGCATTGGACGTTTCTTCCGCGATATGCACTGCGGAATCGTCTTGAAATTTGACCCATAAGCCAGAGCTACCCCCTTCAGACATGTGTCATCTTACATCCTGTCAGGGACCACATTGGCTGAGTAAATGATAAGATGAACACCCAAACATCTGCTGATGGTCAACACGCACATGCAGGGGTAAAGGGAAAAAGACATACTATTGGACCAGCCAGTGTTATTTTCAAATTTGGTGAATGCGTCTACGGCAGAAACGACGCCCTTGGAGCAAACAATAAGAGATACGATGGCCCCGATCGTCGTTCCCACTATTCAGAGTTAACTGACATCACTATCCACAGGATAACACGTACAAATTAGGATGAGGACCAACACGGTCATCCGTGCCAAGAGTTTTGTACCTGAGGAACAAAGAATAGCTTGCATTACGTGCAATGCAAACATTATCCCAAACGACGCCCCTGAATTTAAAACGAGGGTACCGTCAGTAGCCATTGCAATGCCAGTTGTGATAAGTTCAGTGCTGATAAGCTAATGTCATGAACGACGCGACTAAAAAAGAGGCGAGACTTACCATCCATAGTTTATCGAGCAGATGAGAGTCACTTGACCAGTAATATTGGACCATCCAGTAATCCAAGAAGCAAGGGCAGATTGCCTTTCAGATGCCATTTTGGCAGAAAAGTAATAAAGCCCTGCACTTGTCCTTTTCGGGGAAAGGCCAGGTTAGACGGAGACGAGATTTTAAAGCACCTGGCAACACACGGCATGGATGAGGCCAGTTCGGCCATGGAAGCCGCAACGCACGTGATAAAGATGCATGGAATGAACCAGCCCCACACCATAGCAAAGTGCCCGCCTTATTCCCCTCGTTAAAATGAACACACGTGTCGGTCGTAAGACTTACCGGCCAGGAGCGGAAAAGAATATCCGGTAGTGATACCACCAGAGACAGCCAAGATGGCAAGAGAAAAGGATATCGTCTCGAAAAGCTGCAAGTTTCATGTTTATGGGATCGTACGTTGGGGTCGCAAAGTCGTGCACCCACCGAAAATTCTCTTTTGAACTCGCTCTTGTACCCAAGCTTTCTGAGCAACGTGTCGTCCGCACGATGGATGGAAGACAATGATTCGCGAGTGTTATTCAGAGACTCGTTGTCGAAATCGATTTCCTTTAGGCTAGCCATTCTGTAGCGCTGGCGACAGGTTGCTTCAAGAGTATAGTTGTGCATGCAGGTCGAGTTGTCATTGTTTATATTGTGCAGAGATTAAGGAACCGTGGCGGAGCGGGAGGACAAATAGTGCTGAGATAGGCCCAAGGTAGGTTACCGGGGACCATGTGGCACTGGTGGAGTAGTCTCAGTCCCAGACGTATTTGGTTGTCCCACAGCTAGGGATCCTGAGGCCATCCAAGGGTAAGACCAAAATAGTTGATGCGCCCGCCGAGCCTACGCTGGAGGTATTTGCCCAATAATAGGGTGTGTTGATTCTCTTGTGCCACGTGAGCCAATGGAGTCGGAACACTGACCATCTAGTAAGTAGAAATGTACCCAAGTTTCACGAACATGTCAAGAAATGGATCAGTCGGATAATAGAAACACTACTAGCACAAGAAAGGAACTTTCGTTCAATAATACAACTTACAAGTACACTCGAAGAGAGCCCGGGACTAAGCCAGTCACTGCTCCCTGTTCCTAAACATGATCCTTGCGTGCGAATTGGCTTATATGGCTACGCCAAGATGCGAAGAGGGTGGGAGCGTTGCGTTATCCTCCAGTTTTACATCACAGGTCACGACAATGTGAGCCAACAAGTATTTCAGCGCAACCGCAGCGAAAAGCGCCCTGGGCTAAAACACCCTCAGAGGGTGAACGACATAAAGGAGAAGAGAAGACTCGGGAAGACCATACCAAGCATGTCTACCAAGCCCAAACGCTGCATACTCGGCTGTGCCAAAGATCAATGATCACTTTTGGCCCTTGCTACCTTTGTTGGGCATGTCGGCAAATCGGAATGGCTGGAATTCATTAGGACTGGGATAGAACTTCTCGTCGTGGTGCAAAGACACGGTGGGTGCAGCAACCGTCGTTCCTTTTGGTATGAAAGTCCCGTAGAACGGTAAATCTGTCAAAGTTTTGCACCAGGTGGATGCTAATGAGTCAGCTAACCAGAACGATTATAAAATATAACCGAGTACGAGAAATTTACTCAGGACTGTCCCTTCTATGCGTACAGATTCCTCGAGGAAGCTGTTAATTTTATGCATCTTACCGATTGCAGCTATGGTCCATCCGTGCCTTTCAACAATACCCTCAACTTCTTCGCGAAACGGTTGGATGTGCTGAGAATTCGCTGCAAGGTAAAAAAAGCGCCTAAATGAAGGTCCGCAATGTAGGGGATGTCAGATTGGGACTAAACCGCTACAGGGGGCGTGACTCCAGCATACATGGGAGGATGTCTAAATTGGAGAATTAAGCATCCATTCCACGTCGATACTCACATGTATTGCTGTAAAGTTGAGAACCAGCACGCGAGTTGCCAGGCCATCTGTAGTCAACTGCGGACCTTCTGCTTCATCCATCAACGGTCATCCCACCAAAAAATAATTGTATCCCGCCAATAAATCAACCACGAACTGGTTTCTCGTCTTATTTCATCCCACATTCGTTCAGGTATTTTTTCCAATCTTCGATTATCGGACTGAGAAGTTTCGTACCACATGTAATACTCAGCGGGATCTATTAGAAGGTCAATGTATGCTGTACCTCGAACGACCAAGTGGTGGAAACACACGGTTTCATAAATTTTGGAAAAAAAAACTGACTGTAATACCACCTGTAACAACCATGGTGTATCCGAAAAGGTTGCGATCAATTCAATCGGGGTTGCGGCCTGAAGCAATCACAGTGAGAACGGAAAGCAAAAGGACAGGCAAGGCGCCTACACAATGAGAGACCAACAAGTACTCTACTAATCACTCCGCACATTGTCTTTTGGATTGCACTTAATGTTGGCACGCTCCCCCATTCTAGTGACTATAGATCAGCAAATGGTGAACATTCGTCAAATCGAGTCCTCATCATTTTCTCTGAGATCTAGAGCTTCACCGGTGGATGCTACAATCTTGTCCCTAATATCAGGACACAGAACCCCGAGATTTCAAGTCAGGTGGAAACGAATAGATGCGATCATATGATGGGGATTGCGAAGCATCTCGTGACCAAGCGTCTAACCGATCTGAATTTGCTACGGACATCACTCAATACTTATGATTTTCACTGAAAATGATTCTCATATCATGGGTGGCTTTGGGGGAAAGAGAACTCGTTGCCTGGTGCTCTCGCTAGCTCTTCCATATGTCGACGGTCGCTCAGAATGACAGCCCAGCAGAATCTGCAACTTTGAACGGTGCGGGATTGTACTGTGGTACGATTTTTAATCGTCAAATTCCGACGATAGACCGGTCCAAAGCGTGGAACTTGCCTTCTCGTAGAATCTTCTGAGCATTTGTCAGGAACTTCAAGCCAGTCCACCAGCTGGAAGAACCGAGCCAGTTATTTGATCCTGTAGTTGGGAATGCGTCTAGCGGCTAAACAAAGATTGTTCTGAGCAAAGAAAATGTCCTTCGGTCCAAGTACATATCTCATATGACATGCTCGGAGCAACCTGGCGATTATAATGGTGGAAACCAAGGGGCCACGATACCATGACAGTTGATTGACAGCCACTGTGGACAGTAGATGCCTTGAAATTCGGTTCGAGGCTCTTGCTTGCTCAGGCCAGGCATCTGCAAAGTGGTCTTGTAACGTAACACAGTAGACACAGTTTCGCGGGCTCTGGTTGGCTGGTCAAACGAAGTCAAGCGATGAACTAACGGCGCTTTTTGCAGACATTTCAGGTTCTGTTCGCTTACGCGTTGCCGATTTGTAGATGCAGTGAACTGGACTGGCGTGGCGGTGTTGTCATTACACTTCCCTGGCATCCTGTCATGGAACAGTAGCTTGAAAAATCCGAATTCTTGCTTGCTTTCAAGCAATTAGTATACGCACCGGTACTACGTACAGCTTGAAGGAGTCTTTATTGCCAAGCACCTTGCGGCTGACAAAGTGACAGCCCAGGACAACCAATCGGTTTCATCGTGTGATGGCTTTCATGCAGTTGGGATCAATTCCTTGTCGACCCAGGTGCTATATGATGCACAGTGTATGGTTCGGATACAGAAATCAGTTCTACACGCCGCAGGCTGCGCACTCGCCGAGAGCCTGGCACTAGACGATACATTGACTTTAAACGGTCCCTGACCTCGCGCTCGGACGAGTCCAGGTATTGTAACTAAAAATAAGTGGGGCTACAGAGAGTTAAAAATGTAACATCATGAGGTGAGTCCAATCGCCAATCCTATCTTTTCAATCAACAATATTGATCTTGATGCTTTCCTTGTCCTCCATCTTTGGTGCCTTCAACGTGAGGACTCCCTCCGACAACCTGGCTACAATCTTCGAACTGTCAATTGGGCGAGGAAGCCAGACGGTCCTTGAGAACGACGCAGTTCCGGAATAGTGACGTTCCGCAGTCAGCTGATTGGACGGTGTATCGGAGGTGGAAACAGTTCCTGCGTCTATAGTGGTCAGTTGAGCTTGGAATAGGTAGTTGGGTTGCATACCTTCTTGCGACGTGCCGGTCTCCACAGTGGACTCGGCGTCGTTTGGACGGCGACCGACTGTTCTCCCCTGGATGGTGACGCTGCGGCCCCCATCACCGACAGAGATGTCGATGTTTTCCTTCTTCACTCCAGGCAGTTCCGCCTCGACAACGTAGTTGTTGCCCTCTTCTGTGAGGTCGAGGGCAGGGTGAACTGTACTGGGAGACGTCAAGAGAGGGTCGGAGAGGAATGGGCGATGGGAAAAGCCATAGAAGGCGGGCGCTCTCACGAAGAGAGGCTCTTCGAGCATGCGAAAGAGTGGCCGGAATTCGTGCAAGAGTCTGCCAATCGACATGGTGCAAGTCGTGAAAACGAGGTCGCGCACCCGCTCTTATAGGGGCCGTGCTATGACGTACTCCCTCGGCATCCAGCACTTTTTCGATTTTTCTGGAAGAGTCTGGGGTCCTGGTTAAGCTTCCCAAGCGTCCGGAATCGACTGCGACATTACACTTTGCACAACGTGGTGCTGCTCGTTGCACGTGTGCCACTCGTGGGTTTTCTGCGTTGGTGTTGCTTGGACCCTCACATTGATATATTCAGAACAGATACCACCGCAAGGCCAGAAATACGGCAAGATGTCCCAGAGGGGCAACAGGCGTAAGACGGTAACCAGGAGAGCAACGAAGAAAATTGCTGGGTCGACTGCTGCAAGCGCGATTGCGGGTGTCAGTGGCCAAACAATAGGACTATTGGAAGCGACAAGTTCGTCGACAACATGCAAGACATACAAGAGGAGGCCGACGAGATTTTCCGCTCGAATATGCGAAGACGAACCTATTCCACTGCTGTGTTGATCGGACACTAGAACAACCGAGGGCTGGTAAATGATGTTGCCGACGACAAAAGAAAGAAGGCGGAAGAAACGAAGGGACCAATTGATGAAGTTGAATTCAAGTGTCTGTCACTATGTTCACGAAAGTGTCTACCTGGAAGCGTTCATTCTCGATAACAATACGATCAACATTAGCCAAGATCATGCCAATGGTGAATGTTATCTGATGTTGCTTGACTGATGTTCACAGCCTGACATTGCAAAGCTAGTCCAGACGATCCTCTAAGTCCGGGCCAACCTCCGAGTCAGTGGCCTTGCCCCACTCCCACGGCCTCTTCTCTTACCGGGTCGGGCATGCGTCCCCCGACCATCCAAAGAAGCTTGAGAAGGGAAAGAACGGGACCGCTCTGTTGCGCCGTTCATACAGATCCCTCAGGCTGTTGCCAAGTGTCGTCCTCGTGTGTCAATGGACGAATTGACGCTTATTGAGGATACCGCTGGCAACTATCGGTGGTCGGGGCGCTTGTAGTTCTTGCTCCTGTCCGTCATTGTTGCTTTTTTGTCATTTGAGATTACCTAATGTAATGCGGCCAACCCCCTGTTCCAAAATTCTTGGTTGAGTAGAAGAGGTCGAAGCTGTATATATTCCCTCCGTGCGCCTTAGGGTCCAGCGCCATGACCTTCTTCGATCTTTCTGTAAGTTTGAACAAAAGTCTCAAGGGTCCTGGTCAAGTCCCTACTTACGCAAGTAGTACCTAAGTATGTCGTGCCCCAGGCCACTCGACGACCCACTGCGCTAGCACTCCATGCACTTGGTCGTCGTCGTCTTCGAATTTCAGCCTATAAAACAGCCTTGAAGGTCCCTATATTGGACAAGTCGTCAATATGGACTTCCAGCTTGCCACTGCATGAGTAACTCACACGACCACTAGGTGGCGGAAGGTCCTTTGGGGGCGCTATCACCTCGGCTCGGTAAAAACAACTGGTATCTGGATATAGTGCCATTACAGTTGACCCGGCTGGAAATTCTTGATATGCACTCGGATGTGCCGCACTGTTTGGCAGAGCATCTGGATCAGGCAGGGGTATAATAGCTTGAAGCGTCGCGTTATAACACTGCCCAGGCTGCCCATCCTCTTGGGGTTCTACGTCCTGAACCTCGTAGCTATAAAAACAATAGATAAGACATACCACGCCCGAACGTAGAAAAAATAACAACTCGCCGAGATTTATCTTGATTGATGCATTTCGTGATCACGGCCAAAATCCAGGTGTTCTCATCCACGTCGACGGTGCTTCCGTCGGCACTCTTCCCTGCAGGCGGATGGAAGGCAACTTTGCGGCCTTCTTGTAAAGGTAATTGTCTGGCTAGTGCCTCTCTCCGCGCTTTTGGTTCTCGAGAGAACGGGATCGCAGGTGATGGTCCAGTCGATCCTCGCGTGGAAACTGTGGCCGCTGCGCGTGGCGCACCAGTAACAGGAGGCGTCACGGAAGTAGATGTGGGAGATGGCGATGGCGGTCGCGGACGTTTGTTGCGTTTCTCTGCGGGAAAAAAAACCGTTGGAAGACGCAAGGATCGTTTAGGGAAAAACGAACCTTGTGGCAATGTTTCAGATGCCCTGCGAAGTGCGATGACAACACTGATTCGTTCAATCGCATCATTGAGCGCCCTGTAATAAGAATCATATATGCCGCCGTGTGGCGTCGGAGAGAAAATATACTCACTCAACCTCTTTGTCGGAATGACGGCGCACCTCCCTGAGTGCAGGTGCCAACCGCCTATAATTATCTTTGAGCGTTTCATAGCTCTCAGCTTGGAGCGCATCATCAGTTGGCCACATGGCCATCAGCCTGTTGACGCGCCCGATAGTCTCGATGCTTGCTTGGCTGGCATAAACACTAGAGAGCGTTGCCAGTGATTTGGTTGCATGAGACCAATACTCTATCTCTGTTTAGTGGTCCGCATATATCGTTCACCCAAGAGGAACCGTGGGAACTTGCCTTCTGACGAGGCTGGCCGTGTCGAACCACGCCTAGATCTATCCATAGCTAGAAACTCGGACACGACAAGGTCTATGAATCGTGACTTGTGAATGTGAGTAGAAATATTACACGAAGCGCGGTCAGAACGCGGGAAACAGTCACTTTAGTCACTTTGTTGAGTGGAAACAGACCAATAACTGCCAGTATCCGCGTGGTCGTACGTTCTCTGCAAAGATGATTGCGGAGTTACATGGTGACAACATGCACAAGTACATACTAAATAGAACTACTGAACTGTACGAATGCTATTAGGACTGTCAAAACTATTTTCTAACAACATTTGTTGGATCAGCCAATTTGCGCAGTGATACATCGTAGACAACTGAAGAGTTCAACATGTGAGAATATGAAGTAACCGGTCCTGGTCATGGCGCCCCACCTTCTTCGATCTTTTTGAGATCATATTTAAGGCTATCAAAGCGTCGTCGCAAGGTGTCATTTTTAAGATTGAGCTTGATTCAATCCCAGAAAAGAAGGTATGTCAAACCCTGCAATGAAAGCTTTGAAAAGTGTTACCATCGAAAATCCAGCAAAGAGATCCTTCACAAAGGCCGAGATGCGGAGCGGTGCTTCGTAATCTCCAAACGTCACCGCGTTCACAGCAAGTCGCGACTGGAAAAAGGGTGAGTCCGGAGCCAATTCTATGCTTTCGAGGAACTGGAGAAGTTGACAAGTTTCATTTACCAGCTCATTGACGAGGCTAATGAGCCCATGCAAATAATCTTCCACAACTATCGAAAATCTATCCCCCCATTCTGCTTTTACTGTAATGATATGAGTGTTTTGGTTTGGTAGAAGGCGTGCGACAAACAGCTCACTTCCAAGCAGTTCGTTGGCTTGCGAAAGGGTGATGAGAGAGCCACTACTTAGGTATTCCACCAGGGCAGCAGAATAGACTGCCGCACGGAGAGAATTGGACCACATGTCCTTCCAGCGCCAAAGTTGGTTAGGAGGGACAAGGGACGCAATGGTAGCACTAGTGTCGTGACAACTGAGCAAAATCGGTCGCACCGAATCAAGGAGGGGTGGGACTTGAGGTCAACGGGATTAGACGTCGACATGCAAGGTGAACGAGAGACAAACTGGCGTCGGTCGGGGTGGAGTGAATCTTGTTCAAGATACCAACGATGATGCGCGTCTTCTTGTCGAGATGAGATACTTGATCTTTGATTTTCTTTCGTGAAGACAAGTAAACTTTGAGCGTGTTCACAATCAAGCACGTACCTCTCTGACATCGACATCTTGCTCAAGGAGCTCGTTAAGATGGTCCACGTCCAGCGCATCCATTTGCCGAAAGTGACTAGAATTTTGACAAGTTGACTGTTGTCTGACTTCGGCCCCGCTGTGACAGTATCCATTTCCGGAACGTCTGCCACCACTCTTCTTCCTCACCCCCTCCTCTCTCTCCCATCCCATCCTTTTCATGACTGCCACCACCGATGTGGAAAAAGTCAAAACATTGCTTGCCAGGCTTCGCGATGCCCCCGTCAATTCGGCGGACGGCTCAGACGACGTGTTGTTTCCGGTCTTCAACTATCTCATGAAGGTCCCGTCCAACAGTTCTGACAAGTGCTACCATTGGTTTTGCTCTCGTGCCGATCAACTCACTGTCTCCGCGGCCACCTTTCTCCTGAGGTTATTCGCGTATAATAGCCCAAAAGTAGACGAGTGGAAGACAAGGCTGATAGGTTGTCTCGCGGGCTGCTGTGCTTGCGTCAAAGCCTTTGGTGAGATCAAGGTCTCTTCTCGATCAACGTGAGTCCCTCTTGTTCTCTCTTGCATGATTGGTCGGAAAGATTGAGGCAGTTCAGTTGCATTCTCACTTTCTGGCCATAGCCAGGATCTCCAGACTAATGTAACTAACTGAAGAAACCAGGTATTTTGGCGCCTTTTCGGACGACATTCTCCAAAGATTCTATGGGAGTTATGACGACTGGGAATTAAAGTTCGTAAAGGATGGCTTAGCTTCAGCTGGAATTCCTAGCGATCCGCGGAACGACCCCTCTGCTCTCCGCAACGTGAAACCTGGAATATTATATCATGCGGTCTCGAATTTGCACGTTCTCCGGGATCCCGACATCCTTGCATTAATACGTTCTGGACCCCCCGTTGTGAATTGGCCAACTGAGGTCTCACCTCCTGGACTGCTTATTCTCATGTTTGATGAATCACAGGATGTGCGGCAGTGGTCCAGGTCATTCGTGTCTGCTTGCTCTGAGATTCCAATGGCCGAGGACCATTTCGTCACTGGACATGAGGTAGCTCTTCAAACTATATTTAGCCTCGTTGCGAAGACCACGAACCAACACAAACCTGTCGTACCAATAGAGGGAGAGACATCCCCCATCGGTCCCTCGTTTCCTTCCTCGTCGGATCCGAATGAAATATGGATTGGATTTTGTCAGGTTCTTCGTCAGATACCTACTGGAGTAATCTTGCGGTCATACGGAGGAGCCGATTGTCGGAGAGTTGTCACAGGTCACTTGCATGACGTGGGTTCCCGTATGCATATAAAATTCTGTGTGAGAATCCTGCGACTGATTGGTTTTCTTTCTTCAGATTATTCGCAGATATTAAAGTGCATGCTTTTCCTCCTTAAGCGCTTGCATGCTGGTCTATGGAAATGTGAAGCTCCCGAGTTTCCGCAGGTCGTATTCGATGCAATCAAGGACAATTCTTCTTTTATCAAATTAATTGAGGATGGTGGCTCTCGAGATGAGAAACCTTGGTTCCTCTCGTGGTTTGGAGAGTATCTTTTATCGTTGAAAGATTCTAGTGTCTTTGGCGACGTGCTCGCAAAAATCGTAGACCTGCTTTGTGAGGAACTCCAGCACGAGAGATTCAAGGAAGTCCGCCCCGTGGTTATGCTTGCTGCTATCCGAGTTAGCTTTTGTGCTCGATATCAATGTTGAATTACGGACTGATTATTTAATGACAGCTACTCTCTTCGTTGGTTCGTAAGAGTCATACCGAAGAACTGGCACGCCATCAGCAGACAATATTCAACGTCTTGGATATTCATGTCGATGTTTTCATATCTATTGCTTTTGGTCACCAGTACACAGATGAAAAGTGGAAGTCTGCCCGCGGCGCTGCTCGCGACCTTGTGACAGCGAGCCTCGCGCGAGACGTACGAGAGATTGCTAGTGCAATCAGCCAATCTTGCGCATTTCTTGCTGGTCAAACAGAAATATTTTCTGTATGCACTGTGCGGGAGCACATGTGGACGAAGACGTACCAATCCTTGCAGACAAGTGATGCGGATGGCGCTACTTCCCTCATCGATCTGGTTGCCCGGTATGCCCACCTGGACGTTCTGAACCCCCGCGCATATAAATCTATTTTTTCAAAACCAAATGCCCGGGTCGCCTTTGATACCATCAATCGCTCTCTGCAGATTACGAGACAAGGTTTTGTCGAAGCCATCTCAAAATTTGCGAATTACAATCAACCTGCGTTTTTGCACAATGTTCTCCGTCGACCGGAGGTTTCTAGAAACGTTATGACTCTCATGCTGTCTCCAATCGACGACATACAAACTGCCGCCAAGACGTTGGTTGGACAAGCTTTCGATGTGGACGTTCGCCTGGATTGCTTTCGCGTATTGCTTTCCAATTTACCAGACGCCTCCCTCTCATCCATCTTTGGATTTCTCGAGACGTTTGTTCGACATGCTCCTCAAGTCACCGAGGCGTGCAGCCTGTCGAAATCCCTTGTACAATGTCTCACCGACGCTATTGAGGTGTTATGTTCCAGTCCCGATGGTTTGCTCCACTCGAACGCGTTCTTGCGGACTGAAGATCTGCAAGGTCCCGCGTCTCAACTCCCACAGCTATGGGCGCTCATGACTCAGTCCATTACTGTGATATTCAAACGGACCCCTTTGTGGGCAGACTATTTCGAGATACCCGACATGACAGTATGGATGCGAGATGCGCTCATTTTTGGCCGAGATATGCTGGCGCAGTGGAGGGTCATGGAATCCGCCGCTGTCAAATGTAGTGAGGGAGACTCGACCTCGCTAAGTCGGAAACCATCAAAGTTATCTCGGGTGGGAAAGCAGATGATGAACGATCTTCAACCTGTCTTACCCGAGCTTGCGCGGTGGCTTCGGCTATCGGATGAGGAGCTGCTACATCAATCGTTCGCTCTTATTCAAACTGTCTTGGACTGCTTTCGGACGACGGGCGTTCCGCCTTCTGAAGCCGGTCTGGCAAAGTTGACCAAGCATGTAGACGATGCTCGCAAGACGACACAAGGGGCTCCGAGGACACGACTTGATGCCACACGCATAGCAAAACTTGAGGACGCCCTCGCAACGTTTGAATCCGATGACGACGAGGTGGAGATTGTTTCAGTGACAACAGCCACTGGCCGCGCTTCGGGTTCTGCACACAAAGAAACCAAACCGGCTCGAAAAGAGGCGCAAACGACACTCAAGCCGGTAGCTGCTCAGAAACCTGCCAAGGCCCCTCCCATTGACCAATCCAAGATGGCAACACCTGCATTCCCGACATTCCAGAGGGTTAAGCCAACCGTTGTTTCTGCTCCTACCCGACCACCTCTTGTCCGCAATGATGCTTCCAAGATGCCAGAGGTGGTAGATTTGTCGTCCAGCGACTCCGAGTCCGACGCCGATGCGGGAGGGCCGAAAGGATTGGCAGCCCTTGCTAAACTCCAGAAGTCACCTAAAGTGGCCAAGCCGGCTGAGAGACGCCAGATTAGAATTCTTGATGTCACAAATCAGGCCCCGAACGCTACGATGGAACGGCTTCAGCGGAGGGACGATGCGCGCAAGAGATCCATGCGCCTCAGACCAGACATATCCAAACTCCACCGTGATTTGCTGTCATGGGATTATGATCATACTGGCCCAGATCCTCCCAGTCAAGAGACAAAATCAAAGCTACTCCATGTTCCGGACAAATTTACGGACTACCACCAATATTTCGATGTATTCGAGCCCCTCTTACTCCTTGAATGCTGGGCTCAGATCGTCCAGTCGAAGGAAGAGACTCAGCCGTCGTACGACTGCAGGATCTGTTCAAAGCAGTTCACAGACGATTTTGTTGACCTCGAGGGTGTTATATCCGAGTCCCTTCGAAAGGACTGGCGCTTAACTGAAACAGATGTAATTCTACTCAGACATCCTTCTGGGAAGAAGTCACTCCTTGCGAAAACAATGTCATACCGAACTACTCCAGCTGGCGCACAAATGACTGTTCGGTGTTTTATACCCAACGGTGTTGATCCTGGTTTACAAATAAACAGTATCTGGAGCTTGAAGAAAGTGTTTAGGTATGCTGTTCTCTCAGTAATTGTGTCCACGATGCAGACTTTCCACAGTTTGGCTACGTTACATCGCGAATATAGTGCCTTGAAGGCACTTCCTTATTATAACGCCTATCAGGCCGTCCTGCAACCTCGCATTTCTGCTATGCCACAACTGGATAGCAATGATATCAGCCAAGCGATGTCAATGTACCGTGTTAATGAACCCCAGGCAAGAGCCATTCTCAGTTCATTACGAGCCCAGGGGTTCGGGTTGATTCAAGGGTGAGTGCACTTGTCCGTTCGATAGCATGATTTTGAACACATCATAGGCCTCCTGGGACTGGGAAAACGTCAACTATATGCGGGCTGGTCGAGGCATTCTTGTCACGACGACCCCGAGCCACGACGACTATCCATGCAGGGCGTAACTCCACACAAGCCGACAAACCGCCAGTACAGAAAATCCTTTTATGCGCCCCAAGTAACGCGGCGATTGATGAAGTCGCCAGTCGCTTGAAAGAGGGTTACCGAAGCACTCAGAAACGCGGGGATACCATCAAGGTAGTCCGGATTGGGAGTGACAAATCTATCGACATCAGTGTCCGAGATATCTCGCTGGATTACCTCGTAGAGCAAAAGATGAATGGTGAAAATATGCCAGGTGCCAACGATGACGCGGGGAGACAGATAACGCTCCTTCGACAGGATATCGAATCTGTTAAACGCGCCAAACAGGACAAGTTGGAGGAGTTGGCCACTGTTCAAAACAACACTGCAAGGACACTCGCCATCGAGGAGGAAATCAAGAAGCTGAACTCTCGGCGGATGGCTCTAACGCAGCAGTTTGATCGCTTGAAGGACAAGCAAAGGTCCGACAACCGAACTTTGGACACTGTGCGAAGGCGGTTGCGCTTTGAGGTTTTGCAAGAGGCCGACGTGATCTGCGCTACGCTTGCGGGATCTGGTCATGAATCGATCGAGCAATTGGAATTTGAGATGATTATTATCGATGAAGCCGCTCAAGCCGTTGAGTTAACCTCATTGATTCCCTTGAAGTTTCATACTCCCAAGTGTATTATGGTTGGAGGTGAGAATATAAGTTTTTCTGTAAAGACACGGACTGTAACCTATTTCTGTAGACCCTCAACAGCTGCCGCCGACTGTGCTCTCCCAAGAGGTGATGAGTCTTATCCTGATGTCACACTGTCATATTGATGAACTGCTTTAGGCCTGTCAGTTCAACTATAATCAGTCCCTCTTTGTTCGCTTGCAAAGACATCGCCCGGAGGCTGTCCACCTGCTGAGGTGAGTGCGATGTAGAGTTTTCTGGGCGACTTACTCAGAGGTCCAACAGTATTCAGTACCGCATGCATCCAGAAATCAGTCAGCTTCCTAGTCAGTTGTTCTACCAAGGCCGTTTGCTTGATGGACCCGACATGGCCACCAAAACCAAACAACCCTGGCAATCTCATCCAAAGTTTGGTCATTATCGCTTTTTCAATGTTGCGCGCGGCCAGGAAGACGGGACCATTGGCCATTCAATGAAAAACGTAATGGAAGCACAAGTGGCTATCGCGCTCTATGCGAGATTGCGCAAAGAATTCGTGGCAGTTGATTTCGACTTCAGGGTCGGCATTGTGTCGATGTATCGCGGCCAGGTGCTCGAACTTCAGCGGGCCTTCGAGAGGAGGTTTGGTGAGGATATCCGCGGAAAGATACATTTTCATACGGTAGATGGCTTCCAAGGTCAAGAAAAGGACATCATCATTCTGTCGTGCGTACGCGCTGGCCCCGGAGTTCAGTCGGTTGGTTTCTTAGCCGGTATGTCAGTAGAGTTTGAAATGGAGGAGCGGCAACTAACATTCCATCCAGATGTTCGTCGAATGAACGTGGCTCTTACTCGAGCAAAATCCTCCTTGTTCATCTTAGGAAATGCTGCAACGCTCGAAAGGAGTAAAACAGAATGGAAAGCGATCGTCAATGATGCCAGAACCAGGTCGCTGCTGACAGATGTAAGCAACTCGCTCACTCACAGTGATCTCTATCCATTGTGTCGCGTACAGGTGGACACGACCTACTTCACTGAGCCTAACTCTGTTCGGTCGGCTCGACCTGCTTCACCGACAAAGGCCAGCAAACAACGGATTGTTTCCCAGGCATCGGAACCAGCAGACCTTGCCACTCCTCAGAGCTTGGCTGAGTCCGTTCGTGCTAAACCGCAATCCCAGGGTCTTTCTGCTCCAAGTGGCTCAACCCCAACATCAGAGCAAAGAGCTGCGAGATCAGGCAATGACACTGCACAAAAGCCTTCGCTTCTGAAGAGACTGCACATCGAGGAGTCCCCTTCATCGGAGCAGAAGCCGAAGCCGCTACCGCTACGTCCGCGCAAGCGGCCCAAGAAAGATGGTAATATCTTCATTCCGAAGAAACCCAAGTCATAGATAGTCTTTTCGCACACAATGGAACTTTACTTAGAACATCCTACATTGGTTAACAGCGGGGATATAATGTATTCTTATTATCGCTATGAAGCTTTTATTGGCGGTAGCTCCCACTGATCTGGTCCGAATTTTGGTATCGTCATCAGGACGCCTGCACTATTTTTTGCTGGTTTACTGAAAGTGCATAGTGTCGGCTTTCCAAGTGTGGAGAGCCACGCCGAGTTAATCAACGTCGGCCCTACAAAGAGCTGTGAGGCGAAACTCAGTCAAGTTTGGGATGACGCTGCACACCTTTGAGCCATGACTTGGTTGTCCTAACGATCTCAGTGAAAATAATATAGTCCGGAGGTGAACTTTGCGAAAGGACAGACGAAGGATGTATAAATACATCTTCCTGGACACCCATTGCTCTGTAAGGAACCCCTTTGGCAGTCGTATACTGAACTCCGGTGGCCGACTTCCTTTGCATGAGATCCTTCCGAACTGCCACCTGGTCGATGAATGCAGCGGCCAATAGTTGGCGAAGGACTTTCAACTGTAAGTGATATCAGTCTAGCGCAACGTCGTCCGGTAGCAGGCGAAAGGGACTGACTTGTATACCATTGGGTGGCTTAAGAGATTGGCCAAGACGCGTATCCACCCCAGGAAAGGTCGCACTGAGGATGTTGCAAATTTGGGCTCTCAGCTTGTGGATCTCTTCCATGGCCTGAACGCGACATGAGTGCCGGGTGCCACGAAGTAAAACTTCCGCTCTTACCTTGGGCCGAACAAAATGATCCGAGCAAAACTGGAAACCACCTCCGGCAAACTCGTATGCGCCGACGACGGACAGTGTGCGAAAGATATCACTAGTGGACCCTCCCAAGGAAGCGTGGATCTACGAGACGGCGTAAAAACGCGCTGCAAGATGAAGAAATGCAGAGGGTACCTGTTGCGTCTCGAAGAATGCCTTCCGGCGTACCCTACGGGCCTCTTTTGCCTTGACTCGTTCGCTCTTGATGTGCTCCAATTCGGCATCGTTTTCATCGTCGGAATCCTGCCCTTCGCCCAATGCCTCTTCATGCAAGAAAGGATCCCCCACTGTCATAATAGATACGATGGCGACCACATATGGCAAACAATCATGCTGTTGACCAGCGACTAGCATCCGGGAATAACGAGGTGCTAGGGGAAACAAACTCATGGACTTTCCGAGGGACGTAATCTTGCCTCCTATCGTGGCCACGGACACCTCTGATGTCACCGACGACACAAGTGGTGTACTACTGACCGCACCGAGATGAGTTAGTACCGTCTCAGCCTTCTTCAATGCCTGTGTGTCGGGAGGGGTCGGGAAGGGAAAGTTTACCACCGTATCGATCCCCATACTCTTCATTTGAAGCACGACACCTTCTATGGGCGTGCGGAGGATCTCGGGCTGCGAGAATGATTCAAAGTAATGCTCGAAAAGTGCGGATGAATAGAGCCTGTAGCAATGCCCGGAGCCTGTCCGACCAGCTCGACCAGCTCTTTGCGCCGCGGATGCTTTCGATATCCAGTTCACCTGAAAGGACTGTATGGAGCTTGCGGCATCGTATCTGCGCTGAAAGTATCTGTGAGAAGAATGAAGCCTGCGATAAAAACAATTACCTCCTTTGCCCGCCCACAGTCGACAACATAGCGAATCCCGGGGATCGTTAATGATGTCTCAGCTACATTCGTTGAGACAACCACTAGACGATGACCAGGTGGAGGCGATTCGAAAACCCGCATCTGCTTATCACTTGGCAGCAGAGAATACAGCGGAACGACGTGCATCGGAGCTAATAGATGTGTTCAAAATCAAGTATACAGATTTGAGGTTTCAACTCACAGTCGCTCTCTTCAATATCATCTTCGTCACCTTCGTCATTGCTATCCAAGGCTTCGAGGTCTTCTTCAGGAACGCCGTCGTCAACATCTAAAGCTAAGTCCTGGTTTCTGACTCCCAGTTCTACATCCTCTTCCTCCAGGGCAACTGTCAGATCATCGATTACCTCCAATGAATTACAAGGCGAAACGGCAAACCTTCGGCAGCGGCGACCATGTTTGGGGGGCCAGGGGGTTCGTCCATAAAAAACGCAGAAGCATTGACCAACCGCCTTTGACACGTTCGGGCTTTGATAGCTTTTTGGCTGAATTTCGCTTCGAGAGTCCTACAGACACCCAATATCTCATTCTGGCCAGTCAAGAAGATCAAGATACCGCCTGGAGGTAGACGTGAGTGGATCTTAGTGGTTTTTTTGATTGCTTCCTTTACATAGTCCGAGGGTGTTCGACGGCTGAAGTGGACCGTCACCGGATGTTGGCGCACAGAGACGTTAATGACCGGGGGAGGCGACGGGAAAAGGAGCTTATTTTCGGCGAAGTCGCTGACTCGAAGAGTAGCAGACATTATGATTAAGCGTAGGGGTTTTACACCGTCCTTTTTGTCCTTCCACAGCTGCTCTCGCAACTTCAAAACACGACTCAGTACACCGATGAGTATATCCGTATTCATGCTTCGCTCGTGGGCTTCGTCGATGATGATGACAGAGTATTTCAATAATAAGAAATCGGTAGCCAATTCGCGCAGCAGAACACCATCAGTCATGAATTTGATCGTCGTTGATGGAGATACGGTTGCGTCATAGCGGATTTGATAGGACACCCGTGACGAGGTCAGAGACAATTCATGCGCAACACGTGTAGCCATGGAAATTGCTGCAACTCGCCGAGGTTGTGTCACCCCGATGATACCGGGGTTGTCTAAAACATAAGTTTCAATACATCTTCGCTCAGTTTAGGATCTACACACCTCCTTCAGGGTCCCCAAACCCCGCTTCGTAAAGAAATTGTGGGACTTGTGTAGTCTTCCCACTACCAGTCTCGCCACAAATGACTACAGTGGGATGGAGTAAAATAGACTCCATGATGGGTTGTTCCTCTGCCGTGATAGGTAACAACAATCGAGCTTCTTCGACGTCGGTAGGTCGTGTGACGGAAACAACTTTTGGACCACTTTCATGGGAAGACAAGGCCAATGATGGTTTTTGTTTCTTTGACAGATACTCTGCCAGCGCAGTGGCAGGTAATTTTAGGTCATCCCCAAGTGGACCACGCATTCCATCGTCCTGAGGTGGGTGCGAAAGTTTGCGCTTTTTCAGAGGACGCTGTATGGGAGCATCCAGTACAGGTTCTGCCTGGATGGATGGATCGTCGATGGGAGCAACGTAACTCTTGGCGGTGGAGAGCTGTTGCATTGCCCATGCCTTGAAACCTGCGCGCTTCATAGAACCAATATCGGTATCATCAGGATGAGAAGAATCGCTGTCGTCCGAATTTTCTGATGTCAATCCAGACCAAGAAGCCTCGCTGTCTCCACCTTCATCCGTGTCATTCGCGGAATCTGAGCTATCAAATGATGTGTCAGACTCGGGGACAGGATCCGACCGCACAGATTGCTTTGACCACTGTCGAAAGCTCGCCTACGAAAACACGAGGTTAACCGGATCACATACTACTGCGAAGTACCAACAGACCGACCTTCTGACCTGTCTTTTTTCTTTTGATGACACGAAGAGATGTAAAGGTGCCATCCGGATTTCGTCTGAGAGCACCACCTACAGCAGGAGACTCCATTGATTTCTCCGGTGCAGCCAAACTGGCGGACATGTCGATAACGTGGGGAGCGGAGGTGGTCGGCGAATCAGCACTAGTGTTGGAATCAGTCACATCCAGTTCGGCATCTTCGTCCTCCGTGTCAGCAGTTGCCGCGGCAGAAAGATCGTTGTTACGCTGCCTCCGTTTGTTGGATCGACCGTCCATAAGACGCCGAACACTTATGTCTTCGGTTTTATCCAATCGTTCACGGTGAGAGACCGCCTTTCCTGTCCCTAGCGTGGAGGAGGATTGCAACTCCAAGGTCTGTACCGACGCCTGGGTCTGACTGTGCAACTGAGTGGATGATTAAGGAGCACGAAAGCATCCATACGCCAGTTTCTCGAAGATCAACATTCTCTCCTCTTGCCTGAGTTTCTTGTCCTGCGAATATAATTTAAGAAAACTGCATAAAAAAGAGAGGAACGTCTCACAATATACTTTTCTAGCCTCTTCCTCTTCTTATTCGAAACCTTGCTCTCCGATTGTGCTGCAAGCTATGCCAATGGAGAATGCGCAACGCCACGATATTATCGACTTACCTCCTGTACGAGTCTCTCCTTTCTCTCCCTCTCCTTCTGTTCCCGACGTTTCGGAGCGAGGATTTCTGCGTTAGGATCTATAGTCTCTGCTGACGGAGTAGCAGATGCATGTCGAGGCCGTTTCCCCTTCTTGCATGATCCCGGGCACGACTGGCGTGCCTTGGCGTTATACCTTTCTCGAACACGTTTCATTACGATCAGTGCTCAAACTTCAGCACTACTGGTCCGAGTCAGCTTCTATGAAGCACACTTTGTGGACGCGAAGTGGTATGGTGACACTGTTACGTAAGCTCTGCCGGGCCGTGCACCTTGTATGAACGTTCTAATCTCTCAAAGCAATACGTTTGCTGTAACTTGGTGTAAAATGACATACTGTTACAGTAGCACAAGACGCAGGCTTGGTATAAGTATCCGATATGTAATAGAGACCAAATGAACATCCCAATTTTTTCCCTCCAAGTCAATTGTACTTCCAGCGCACATCAAGACGAAGAAACGACAAGCGCATTGAAGTTGTATGAAGATGGTGAGGGGTTAAAATAGAAACCCTCAGGCCGAAGATTGATAACGGTTTGACCGTTCCGTTGTAATACAGCTTCCATATATCCGCCAGGGTTGATGGGAAGCGAAAGCTTTGTCACCCCGGATTGAACATTGAATGTCTGCGATTCCGTGGATGATGTCGAAAGTGTGACAGTCCCTGGAGCAGTTGCGAAAATAACCGCCCAAATCTTGTCTGCTGCCTAGTGATCGAAGAATGGTTCGGATCAAAAGGGCCAGACCGTGGAGAAAGAACTCACGATTTGAAAATTGCCGGGTGGACCGACTGGATCGGGTGCAGTAGCAAAAGCTGGGTGAGGACGAGACCACATGACAATCTTGTCCTTTGGGATGGGTGGGTATGTTCCCGTCTTGAAGGCAGTAGCAAAATACGATGTCATATTGAGCCATCCTTGGGGACGTGAGTCGGCAACGCAACAGGTCAGGAAACGTGGCAAAATTCACCAGTATGATCATACCCGTCCACCCACTGTTGGCTATTTGGTTGTGCGCCTTCGATTGGACCCACGTAATGAGATTCCCCATAATCATTATAAGTAAGTATCTGGACAATGTCGACTTTGTCGCGGATTCCGATTAGATATTCCCAGCGCGTCACATATAGATGGTCATCAGACAGGTATATCCACTATAGGTGAGGTAGAGTTAGAGCTGATCTGTCGTTAATGGTGACGACTCACATTTTTATTGTAAGTCTCTGGACTATAGTGCGTGAAAAACCAAGGGGACACAGCGGCCATGTAAGTTCCACCCATGGGTGCCAGAGCATTGATATACTGTTCATCAGTTGTCGTAGCCCCAACATAAGCTGCAAGCGAATTCAGGGCAGCAGATCCATAGTTGGACACTGAACTTGCTGTGACCTGTGTGGGCCATGCAGAGTTCCACTGAAACATGTATCAGAGGAATACTAGTCAAAGCGTGACAAGATCACTCTTACATTGAACATTCCGTTGATGATGCCATTAAAACTTTGAAAATCAGACGGAGCCACAAAAAAGGAGGGAACAAAATAGACAGCATCTTTCCCAGAGAGCTGCTGCAAAAATTGCGTCGACCAACCAGATTGAACCGAATTTTGACCAAACTTGCAAGACTCTCCGGAGAAGGTGGAAGCAAAGACACGATTATTGTAGATAAATTGGTTGGGATGAGTAGCGTATGTGGTGACATAGTTTCGAAGAGTAGCAGCGTCGCTGGCGCTGCTACAAGAGAGAGAGCTAAGGGTAGATAAGAAAGTGGCGCTAGGACAGAGGACAGAGGACACACGTCATATCGAATGACAAGAAGAGCTTGAAGCCCGTGCCGGATTCCGATGCGGCTTGATATCTGGCCAAAAATGAGCCTCAACTGAGAACGCGGGAGGCGGCACTCACGCATTCGCAACTTGTTGGGGCTGCCAGGAATCTCTTCCAACGTTGAGCGCAAAAGCATCGACTCCATTTTGGTGGGCAAGGATGATATCGGACAGCCAGTTTTGTTTATTGTACGGGTAACAGTTCCCGACCATGAAATGCATCACAACGTACTTTGGCGAGCTCCTCTTTGTGAGTGACATAGGGGGAATCCGGTTGCCGATCGGGCCGGCCAGAGAAAGACAGAACAAGGTAAAAAGCACAAGAAAACGAAGCATGGCAAGCGAGCGGTGGGGAGAAACGAGTGGCGGTCAAATTTGCGCGTCGAGCAGCAAACGCGGAAGATTGGTGTGCTTACCGGGTCCATTGTCCCACTCATTGTCTTATAGAGAGTCACTTGGAGACGAGGCACATAACATTCATTGAAGTCACGTGACATGCGAGCAACAATTGCCATACCGCCTCAATTGTTCGCTTCAACTCGACTATTGACAGATCGGATAGAATTCATTGGCACGATCCAACATGGTCCTGTGATCCTGCATAGATCTAACCAATCTCCAGAGATAACAGTCTAATTAAGCTTTCGACTCTGCAGCTCCGGGCTCACTTTAGATTTGTCACTTGGTCGTGTCATTTGTCAACGTGAGAGGGCCAGACGGGCTTAGAACGCAGGGGCCTTTTCCTCGGCGGTCGTCTGGGCAACCACGTCAACCTCGACAGCTACGACTGGGGTTGGGTTCGAATCAGACTCAGATGCCGGGGTAGCATCTGTTGCTCTCTCCGAGTCTGCCTCGGGATGAGCTGAATTCTCCTCGACAGTCGTCGTCTCCTTCGCTACCACCTCTTCGCGTCCCTGGGCGTCCTTCGGAGAGTCGGCTTCCTAATTAGATAAGAACCATGCAAGATCAACACAACGCGACGACCTACCAAAGCCTTT
This sequence comes from Pulveroboletus aff. annulatus, assembly GCA_038094595.1. Lineage (NCBI taxonomy): Eukaryota > Fungi > Basidiomycota > Agaricomycetes > Boletales > Boletaceae > Pulveroboletus > Pulveroboletus aff. annulatus. The sequence continues at coordinate 616,938 of JBBPTX010000001.1, read as the reverse complement.
TCTATCGACTCCTTGACCTCCTGGCTAGAAACCTCGGTGCCCTCGTCATCGGCAATGAGGACAGTATCTTCCTGATGACTGGGTTCAGTATGTTGCTACCAAAGCAAGTCCACGTTACTACAAGGCAAATTGACAAACGGGATAAATGTCACGTACGGCATGGTTGTCCCGGTGCTCGTCCTACAAACGATGGTTGGATTGTCAAATAGGTTACCAGATCGACGACTTGTCACGTACGCGATGATTTTTGTGCGCGTGTCCTGTGTGTTCGTGATGGCTTTTGCGCGCCGACGGAGACACCAGGTACAGGAACTATGTGACAGGTGGGTCCGGAGAGCGCGCACACACATACTGTATCCACTTACCAGAGGACCGAACACCAGAGCCGACCCAAGCTAATAAGAAAGAAAGGTTGAGCAATTTCACGCATGTATGCTAGCAACCAGACATACCATCCACGGTGTGTCGCTCGATCCGTGACTGGCATGCGAGTCCGAGCTCGTCATGCGCCGGGCAAGTGTAGTGCGGGACGAGCGGACCACGACATTTGGGCCAAGGCGGGCAGAGAGACGCAAGTGGGACGCGAAGAGACGGTGGGACATGTCGGAGGGGGATAAATAACGGGACTCTACCCACAAATTTCAATGACGTTACCGTGGACGCCCGGTGGTGTGAACTTTGAACGGAAAAGGCCGGAAGCAAGTCCACTTGGTTACTGGCGCTAGTCAACAACTACGAATACACCGTTTCTTGATCTCCACCTCGCCTTCGCTCTCGTCAGTCGGGTCCGGATTGCTCACCACCATCACTCGTCTCCGTGTTCGCTGCACACTTGCTTCCTCGTGCTGATACTATCTCAAATCAGTTCGTGGACTCTTGGACCGTCGTTCCTCCTACCCTTGGCGGTGTCTGCCACCGATTTGCCATCTGTGCCCCCTGCAGCTCCGTTCGCAAGCCCAGGTGTTCTCGGTTAATCCTGAACATGTAATCCATCTCTTGCATCTCTCTTTCTGCTCGTGTTGACCACGATCTCGGAAACTCTGCATATTGGGTGTCGCTGCGATGATGTCTCTTCCTCGTTTCTTTCCATGTCTTGTGCTGCTGCTTTACAAATTCCGTCGCGAGGGCAACGAATCGTCGAAACAGCTCCTGCCATCAGAGCCTTGCAGGTGAGTTACGGATTGCTGAAATTTGACTACCGTGAACTTACGAGTATCGACATCTTTTGCTGCACACCTGCACTGTCCACGAGGTCACCTGTTCCTCATGCAATTCAGAGTGACTTATGTATGCGGAATGGCACAGCAAGCGGGACTGTACCCTTGTTTATCGGGCCTGATGTACTTCCGCTCGCCGTCAATTAATCCTCATGACTTAATCTCCACGAACCAGCCAAGTCAGATGCTTCTTATGTGTCATGGACTGTCTCAAGATAGGGGTGGGTTGTCAGGAAAGCGCATGTCAACGCCCTTTTTCCCCGATGCGGACATCCGCGCGCGGAACGAGGCTACTTGGGTACAGTTTACATATGTTCTCCCAGCGGCCTCAACGGCATTAAAATATTCCTCCTACTGCACTCCCAGATAAATTTGATTGGCACATCCGACCATGTCGGTCACTTCTTAGCCATCCCTCTTTGATACTGTCACACTGACTGCCATCATCGATCAGCCTTCATTCAATTTCCGAGACGATGGATGAGTGCAACCCGCATTCCAACAGCCAGGTAGATTAGCACGGTTACTGCAACGTCAGGGGTGACCAGCTCTGTGATCTTCACCTCAATGAACTGTTCCCAGAACAAGCCCTCTTGCACGTTTCACCCGCACAGCGCTGATGTCGATTTCAACTAGCAGGTCATGTGCACATACACGCATCCGCACGACAGGAACGCGGCTTCTGAATACTCATGGACTCTGGGTGGGATATGCAGCTCCACTAGTATATGCCCACCATAATAGACACCGGATAGCATGACACTTGTCGTGGTACTTGCATCATGTTGGTCCTCGTGCGATGTCGTTCAGTATCATTTCAGGCAAGACGGATGTGCGGTAATGAAGAACACATTGCGGCAGATGCAGAGGGTGCGTGCTGGTTTGTATATCTAAAATAGCGGAAGGGCGTACTGAGTCAACCCGTTGCGTCTCAGATGGTAGAGAATTAGTGCAACGTGTTCGGCGACCACCGCTGCAAGTCAGAAATTTTTTTACCATCATTTTGATCGACGACGGTTAGCCGCATCTATGATCCACTTATAATAGTACACGGGAACATAATTGAAAGGCCCGCCTAGCTCAATCGGCCAGAGCGTCAGACTTTTAAGGCGGGCGCGATCCCGGTGATCTGAAGGCTGCGAGTTCGACCCTCGCGGTGGGCTACTGTTTTTTTCCCTGTTTGGAAGTCTCCGTCGACCGTCCTCCGATACTCACGGTCCATACTTCAAAGTACTATGGAGACTATTGTTTCACCTAATTGAAGATCTCATCGATCTCATCTTCCATTTGAATGGTAAACGTTTCACATATGGCATACATTTCGGTTGGTAGTGAGTAATCTAAGAATGTCAAGTGAGTACAGTTATCATGATCGTGGAACAAACATACACAGGAAAAAAAACGAAAGAATCTAGGAAATGTACATGCATACACGCAACAACCGTATGGGGCGTTTGCACTCTGAAAGATATGAGCATATAGGGCATGGCTGAATGTACGTTTGATCTCCCACACATGTCATGGGATGTATCGGGGAGAATCTAGAGAAATATTCCAAGAAACGATCAACTAAGTAATTGCACGGATAAATATGCAGATGAATGGCTTGGTGCGAGTCTCCCGAAACGTGGCTTCTAACAACGTCCTGCGTGTTGCCATGCCGAATCACGGTCGTACGATTCATGTAGGCTTATAGTAAATGGTGGTGAGATACTAAAAAACATGTATGAGTGATCACGCCATTCATAGAGGCAGGTATAAATACCTTCTGTCGATAACGTATTGTGTTCCCGACAGCAAGAACACCGTTACGAATCGCGCTTGTACTCAAGTGGTGGAGTACGACATGGGACGGCACGGGCAACACACTGGCGTCATCCGATAACCCCGGCCCATCCAGCCCAAGACGAGTGTGCGCTTGCGATGGGCCTGCAAGATGGGTCACATCCGTCCCGCTCGCAGTAGTGATCGGGATAGGGAGGTGCTCGTCCTCCCCAGCCTTCTCTTCCCTATAGACGTCCCGTGCAAGCGTGCTGGTCATCCCAAGCAGCGATCGTCCTTGCTTCCGCCTATGCTCGCGCTCGCGCTCTTTTTCTCGCTCCTTCTCCCGCTCCCGCTCGCGGCCCCTTGACGGTGGGGGGTGTCCGACCTTGACATTTAAAATCAATTTGTCCAGGTGTCTAGGAAGGACTGGGGCTGGAGGGATGTTCGGTGCAGGAACGTGTTGGTGGGTGTTTCCATACCCTGACTGATCATATTCTGCAGCGGCCGTGTAGGCGAGGTAAGCTTCTTCTTCACGGGCAGCAGCGACAAGTTCTGCGGGGATTTCATCTGTCCACTTGGACGACGATCCCGTAGAGTCAGGTGCGTCGATCGTGGAGCCCTGAGTGGAGGTTGTAGTTGACCAAAACGAATGAACGGGTTGAATGGGCTGTTTTGCAGCGGCGGCAACAGGGGCAGAGACGCGGTGAGGCGGGGTCAACCCAGAAATCGGAACTGCAACATAGTTTGCCAGGCTCCCTTCGTCATCTACAGCTGTTGGAAGGTCTTCGGCTAAGCGCCACTGTTCATCGACAATGAAACGAATGTGATGTGTTCCAGGCATAAGTGAGACCCAGGTAGACCACGAAGTGTCAGCGGGAGGGTCACTGTGATGCGTGTCAGACGGACTGGCAAATCGGTAAATCGATCGGAATAAAACGCACTCGGGTTCCATTGGCTGACGGCCCTTCCAATTGTCGTCACCCGCGCGGGCAAGCACGACAGATTTTCCACCCCCATGCCAAGTGATTTTAACATTCATCGGCTCTCTTTGTTCGTCCGATGGACGACCGGAGACAGGCTGTCCCAGGTCCTCAAGGCCCTTGTTCGTGGCCGCCACAAGTTCCTCCTCGGCCTTGTGCAGGGCGAGAGGGATCGTCGAATAAACTGTCTCTTGGATGAATTCTGGACGATCGGATTGGGCAGATACTTCAACTTGGCTGTCTGCGTAGAGCTCTTGGATGCGCGGCTGCACGGCAGCCTGGCCGCGTGAGGTGAACGAGTGCGTGGAATTGTACTGGAGAGGGGCACCACGGAAAAAGGGGCTTCCACGATTACGGGCACGGTGCTGATGGTGGGGGACAGGAATGTGGGTGGACGGTGGTTGTTCGAGAAGTAAATCCGACGAAAAGTTGGATGTATTGGTCTCGCGTGCGAGATTCACTTTTACATTTGGTTGCCTTCCACGAGGGGAAGTGCCTGTATTGGAGGCATTGTTCATGATGCCATTGTTTGAAACAGGGATCGGAATCGGAATTGGGGAAGTGGTTCTGGGTGGACGACGGTAGGATGATAAGGGAGATGAATTGGCGGAATTTTGGTGAGAGTGCGCAGGAGACAAAGAAAGGAGCGCGAGATCGGGCAGTTCAAGTGATTTTTTCTTCGTACGCAAGGAGCGGTGAGGCTGATTGGGGTTTGGAGAGGGCGAATGGGAGTTTTGTCGTTTGCGGCTTGGTGAATCGATGCGCTTTGTGGGAAGTGGCAATGGGCGATTTTGGTTGGTGTTCGAAGTTGTGTTGCCCATCGTGTGAATCGCGTCGCCCGTGCGCCAAGGTTGGACTGCACCTGGGCTCTTCGTCACCGACGGTGGGCTCGATGGACGTAAAAGAAGAGCCTAAATCCAATGAGGATCCAAGACTATAGCTTCCACCGATAACCTTATTATCAGTAAATTATTTTTATTATGTAAATATAAATTATGTAATTTTTAAACGTAGGTCGAGCCTGCAGAATTTTACGTGCAGGGCCAAATATGCGTCATCACGCTTATCACTGCCGTGTTTCAATGTTCCAAGTCAGCCCGTTGAGCGGGCTAACACCGCTATCATGCCCACAGACAATACACCTCAGATCCCACCGATTGACGGTGAAACCAACTCGGGTTTTCTCTTCCCAGAGTCCAGGGATGGTTTTTACGGCTACAATGACGAAAAGAGTCTACAGCAAGTATGTGACCACTAGCAATGTCCGCTTCGTGCTAGAAAAGACATCCAGATCGAAGAAAAGAAATTGGCCCACCTCCGCACATCCGACGTCTCCGGAATCAGCTCCGATGGTTCTTCATCGGTTGCTGGACTCCCTGCAATCCGCGAGGGCCTACAAACCAATGAACAACACGGCGATACCCCCATCCTCGAAGCCGAAGATAAAGCGCGCACAGAACCGCAAGCGCAATGTGCGAATTTCTGCATACTAAATCCAAACGAGACAAGTTCAGCTAAGTACGATGTGTCAGTGCAATCATCCGTCACCCCCGAGATGGCGCGTGCCTTCAAGTTGTTTCAGCACTGTCTAGAGCTACGCGACAAATACATAGCTAGGTCCCTTCAGAGACTCGGCGATAATCCTAGAGACCATGATGGTCATTTCAATGGATTGGCGGAGGGCTGTGCTGGCGTATCCGGTGTCAAACCCAACGTCGATTTTGCCAAATCCATGCTAGCCAAAAGTCCGTATGACTCTTGGACGATATATCCCAAACCCCCACCCCCACATTGGCATTTTGACACGAACCACGACGCCCCAGCTCCCGATGGTCGTGCCTCCGCAGAAAGCGAGGAATTTGATTTTTCAACTTGCCAGATCCCGGAGTTGCACTCTTGGGAGTTCAAGATCGATGATAAGGGTGTATTCCAGGTATATTCCAGCGCGACGGGTACGCATATATTCCCGATTGCTGATGCAGTTGACGATACCAACATCAGATAAAAAACCTCTGTTTGATATTCCGTCCATCAGGGAGTATTTCGTCGATCTCGATCGCATTTTGGAGGTCATATCCGATGGTCCATCCAAAAGCATAGCGTATCGAAGACTCAAATATTTAGCAAGTAAATTCGAGATGTATAGCCTCCTCAACGAGTCTCAGGAACTGGCAGCTATGAAGGTGAGGTATACTAATGATTATTGACAAGTAGATGCATGCTTACTCCCCAGTCTTAGAGCGTCCCTCACAGGTCAGCATAAGTTGGCAGCTTTCCTAGCATCATTGATGACAGGTACTCCCAGGGATTTCTACAACGTACGGAAGGTGGATACGCACGTACACCTGGCCAGTTGCATGAACCAGAAGCATCTGTTACGGTTCATCAAGGCAAAGATGAAACACAACCCCCATGTATGTTTCACTTGCACCTGCTGGACTACCTACCTAACACCGCTCACTTGAGGATATCGTCATATTTCGCGACGGGGCTGAGCTGACACTCGAACAAGTTTTTCAATCCCTTAAATTAAGTGCTTACGATCTTTCCATCGACACCCTTGATATGCACGCCCACCAAGACTCTTTCCACCGGTTTGATAAGTTCAACCTTAAATACAACCCCATCGGAGAATCTAGGCTTCGGGAAATCTTTCTGAAGATCGATAATCGTATTGATGGCCGTTACCTTGCTGAACTGACCCGAGGTTCCATTCCTTCGCATGATGAGATGCTTGGATCGCTAATCCGTTTGCAGAGGTGATGAACGATTTAGAGCAAAGCAAGTATCAGGTCAGTGTGCTGACGCCTTATTCTTTGACGATACTCACACTCGAGTAGAATTGCGAGTGGCGAGTTAGCATATATGGGAGATCGGTGGACGAGTGGGACAAGTTGGCTAAATGGGTGATCAACAACAAGTTATTCTCACACAATGTTCGCTGGCTCATCCAAATACCGCGGCTGTACAATGTCTACAAAGAAAATGGCGTGATCAAGACATTTGAAGACATCGTGATCAGTAGGTTGCCTACATCAAGGTCTTGTATTCCAGGTTGAACGTTGAACCTTCTCCAGATGTGTTTCGTCCATTATTCGAAGTCACTAAAGATCCGACATCGCATCCAGAACTCCACGTCTTCCTCCAACGGGTAGTTGGCTTTGATAGCGTGGACGACGAATCAAAGGCGGAACGCCGAATCCATCGCAAGTTCCCGTATCCTCATCTCTGGGACACTGCACAGAATCCGCCATTCTCGTATTGGTAAGCCTACTGCGGGTTCTCTTTCTATTCTATTAGATCACTTCTATATCACAGGATTTATTACATGTATGCTAACATGGCCAGTCTAAACCATTGGCGGCAGGCGCGAGGTTTTAGTACGTTACCTTCCCTGCTATTTTAATTACTTCCCACGAATTCGCCCCAGACACGTTCGTTCTTCGACCACATGCTGGGGAAGCGGGCGATACGGATCACCTCACTGCTACCTTTCTCACTTCTCATTCAATCTCTCATGGTATACTTCTGCGCAAAGTTCCGGCATTACAATATCTTTTCTATCTGAGACAGATTGGTCTTGCCATGAGCCCTTTGAGTAACAATGCGTTATTTCTCACCTACGAGCGGAACCCACTCCCCGATTTTTTCAAGACTGGCTTGAACGTCAGCTTGAGCACAGATGATCCACTTCAATTTCATTTCACCAAGGCATGTTACTATTTTCCCATTGGTACAAATACCCGCTCATCGCTGTGACCGCAGGAACCCTTGCTGGAAGAATATAGTGTAGCTGCACACGTGAGATACTGCATAGCTTCTGACGGGTGGTATCTCACGTCATGTGGACTATAGATATACAAGCTCCCTCAAAGCTCGCTCGCCGAACTTGCCCGCAACTCTGTTGTACAGAGCGGATTTGAAATGGAAATCAAACGCCACTGGCTTGGCCGAGAGTGGTACCTTGCTGGAGCCGCTGGAAACGACATTCACAAGGTGACGTGATGTGATCAAATATCACTGGCGGCATCTTTGCTTATCCGGAATGATTCTTCGACATTCGCAGACAAATGTTCCAGATATCCGACTCGCATATCGCCACCAAACGCTGGTTGAAGAGTTGGAGATGGTCAATTCGTGCTAGCTTATCGTTTAGCGGAGCGGGTTGTGCTTTTGGTTTTACGACCAGGGGCACATTCGGATCGTGTATGTGTCGCAACCAGATACTTAACGAATTTGAGGTGTTCCTAAAAAAAGCTCTGACACCGCGTCCAAGCACAAGGCCAGAGTTGAACTAAATCAGTTTTATTTGATAGCCCATTGTAGCAGATCATCACGGTGCTCCAGCGAACTGCCTTCTCCTCAGGTACGGATCCGAAGACTTGTAGTGATGGACTTGACTGCATGTGGGGATCAGACCAGTGTCAAATCGGTCTATGCCTAAATTAACCTCTGCTGGTGGGGCATGGTACAAAAAGCCTCCGACTTGTCAGAGACCCGTGCGCATTCCCCTAGCTCTCTGACTAAGAATACCCCAGGGGAGTGCAGTCCCAGCTCCAAGAGCACAATGTCAGACGGGAGAACGAACAAAGCATTCTCTGACGATTCACACCAGACACCTCGTACCGTTATTCTTTGCTTTGACGGTACCAATGGTCAGTATGACTCCACGGTATGTTACCTCATGTGACTAGCTAGACGGATGGCTCACCGGCGGCGAGGACAGAATACTAATGTGGTTAAATTCTTTGGCCTCCTCCGCAAGGATCGTCCGGAGCGACAAGTGGCCTACTATCAGGTGCGTTTGCTGCTTTCTCCACCGTACAGTTTCCTGAAATTTACCTCTAATGACATCTAGGCAGGGATCGGGACATATTTCGCACCAGGTATTGTTTCACCGCTATGGATTTCGATGGCATCGCTTCTGGATCAAGCATTTGCCTGGTACGTACACTGTTTGTGACTCGTAAGGGTCTGTTGTAGATGATGTGTAGGTATTTGGACGCGCATGTCATGGCTGGTTACAAGTACCTCATGGCTAATTATCGTCATGGAGACAAAATTTGTTTATTCGGTGGGTCATATGCATCGTCTCGATCAAGCTCGTTTCTCATCCAAAGGCAGGCTTCTCTCGTGGAGCATATACTGCTCGTGCGTTGGCTGGAATGTTGACAAAGGTAATGCGCAGTTGGGAATAGTATCCGTCATGTTTATCGATGCAACCAAGGTTGGGCTATTGCCGAAGGACAACATCCAACAAGTCGGATTTGCTTACAAGGCGTACAAGCGGACTGACAAGGAGGGCGTCAAGCTCGCTGCCGGATTCAAGCAAACATTCTCACAGGATGTCAAGGTGGAATTTGTGGGTGTATGGTAGGCCATCGCTAAGACCGGAGTCAGTTTTTGTTGCTCACTTGACGTCAGGGATACCGTACAAAGTACCGGGGTGCTTGTTAATCGCATACTACCCTTCACGGAGTCCAACGCCGATATCAAGGTGTTCCGCCACGCGCTTTCCCTTGACGAAGTATAACCATTCAGCATCGTAGGTGAGACTTTACTGACATTGTTCACTTAGCATCGTTCTCGATTTAGGCCAAATCTGTATCATTGGCCCAGACAAGAGTCCGATAAGCTGGCAGCCCTGGGAAGAGCGGCGATTCGGGAAACTCGCGTTGTTAAATCAACCCTCAAGCGACTTTTCAAGAATCCCAGCACTCAGCGACACCAAACAGATGGCTGCGTACCCCTCCCAGATGATGATCAACAGGACACATGTGGCGATGGGGTGTCCCCAACTATAGCACAATCCAAAGGGAATTTGATTGCTGAAGAATGCTTCCCAGACGTGATGGAAGTTTGGTTTTCGGGTTGTCACAGCGGTTAGTTCAAATTCCACAAATCCCCTTCCGTCGATTTCTTGAGTTCATTCAGACATCGGTGGAGGAAACGTTCAAGATGATGTCAATGTATCGCTTGCGCAGATCCCATTGCATTGGATGGTGGAACAGGTCATAGAATCCAAATGCGGGATTCTCTTTGACGACGACAAACTGACACGCATTGGCTTCGGATTCTCATCGCTTTCCTCCAAGCTGCCGGCTACTTCTAAGGAAACACAGGGCGCGGTGAATATCGGTTTCTCTGTGCGAGAACCACCGAATCAGCCCGCTTCAAGTTCAGAAACTTACCCTGAGCATTCCGATGCCATCGCACCGTTGTTCGACGCGCTGAAGACAAATAAAGCGTGGTGGTTAATCGAAATCATGCCCGTCTCCTATGCCTGGCAGGATACTAATGGGGTGTGGCACAATAGATGGAGGTAAGCGCTCGATATCACTTCGCCGAATCTTGCGGAAAGTCATTGATCGGCTCTCAGCATTAACTTGGGCAGAGGGCGCGTCATACCTTTGCGACAACCCAAGTTTCACCACACCGTGAAGGAAAGAATGGGCTACGAACCACTCAAGTACAAACCACGCGCAACTTACGATAAACAAGAGGTTTACGTTTGATCGCTCGTGTTGGAGACCTTTGAATCAACTGGTCATTTCATTTGATGTATGCTATCCATTTGATGTTATGATTCGCATTTATGGGCCTGTGAGCCGAACGACTTTGAGGTATTATGTTCTTATAACCGTTTTACCCGACAGGTAGTCTTTTCCTCCAATGATACGACTGTGTAATCGACCAATTCCGAGCCTTCGTGTTGCAGCGTTAGCATTAGCAGCTACATTTCCGTGCCCTTCGCCGGTCGTAGTAGCCCTTTTCCCGTGGCATTTTTGGGAATACAGTTCCTGTCCGATTGAAGTCTATGGCGGCTATGGTGCCATCTTTTCAAAGATTTGCGATAATCGTACCAGTAAAGGCGCCAGTATTCGGCTACTACCTCACGCCCACGTCCGAATCACGCTGAATAATGATCATAATGTCATGTTAGTAGACGCGAGAGAGAATACTGATGCGGCCGGTGAAGTAGATTTCAAGCCAGGACTTTCCTGCCACCTGTCATCGCAAAGGCACCAGGATAGAACACAAGGCTTCCCTGCCAGAAGTGGATGCTGTCGGCAGACATACGGGTGCCTGTCTGCTGAAAGTAGTTGATAAATGCCTGGCTTTTTACTATAATACAAGAACATGAAAGGACTGAGATAGATGATGTGTGAGGAAGTAGCAAATGACAGCTGGTATGATCTAGGAAAGGAACAAACGAGAACACGCGATGCAAGCAGTGTGAAGCCAGCTCAAAACGTGCTCGCCCATGTCTCGAGATCAAAATTCGACACTCGCGCCAGCTCTATCCATTGATGTTTCTATCGGGGTCCTTACGTTAGTGTGACCATCCTTCTGGGAAGCTAGCACATACCAGTAACTCTTTGGGCGTCTTTCGAGCATCAGGATCTTTGAATAAACAGCTGTCGACGAAATCCTCTGCTTCTTTGGGGAATCGTCCTTCAGGCGTCAGCCGAGGAGCGGGTTCATTTACGATGTGTTGAAGTAGCTCAAGGATACTCATCATCATTCCTCCTCCTTGCAAGCTGACACCCTTGGACTTTCGTCGGTCTTTCTTCAAATTCTTTTCCTTGTCCCTCCTGACGGGTGGCATAGTCATGGTATTCGGAGAAAGGGTCCCTTCCAAGTCGGACAAGTCGGAATCGTCAGGATCGGACTCTGAGAAGGGGAAGCGACCCAGTGCGAGCTCAATTAATGAGATTCCGAGTGACCAGACGTCCGATTTGACAGTATATTGAGCACCTTGTATACGTTCAGGCTGTAAAGATCATGAGAGTGACGTAATTTGCGCAGTAAGGGACGTACACTCATGTAGGTTGACGTTCCGACAAAGGTATCCGCAATCGAATTAATGAGTTCCCCTGATACTCCAAAGTCGCATATTTTGATCTGGCCATGGGAGTTACACAGAATATTCGATGGTTTAATGTCTAGTGCAAAGCCATCAGCACAGATTATCGTAGAGCAAGCAACACACATACCGCGATGAATGATGCGATGTACATCATAAAGGTATGTCAAACCTTCGAGGACAGCCAATGCAACATGCCTAACAACTTCGATATCAATGGCTCCAATCTTCTTGTAGATACCGTCAAGAGACCCCTTGTCCATGTACTCCATGCAAATGCAAATGTTTGGGTCTGACAGGAACGCGCCAAAGAACGAGATAATATACGGAGAGTTGCAATCATGCATGATGTGCAACTCGCGCAAGATTTGTTTCCGCACCGATGGCTTGGCGTCAATAAGAACGATCTGTGCACGACCAGTTAACCAGCAGGCCCAGGTAAAAAAACCGTGATGGCTCACCTTCTTCGCCATGATGGTCTTGGTGGGGACATGCTCGACCTTTTTGACACTCCCACCATTACCTTGTCCGAGTTCCTGTAGGTCTTTGAGATCCTCGTTCCGAAGATCGAAACGCGTCTCCGCGTTCATGTCCAAGTTTGCGAGCGTGTTTGACAGGGTCGTATGGTATGTATTCCGGCGTGTAGAGTCGGTGGCTGTCACAGGTATCAACGGAGGACCGACGCCGACTGGGAGCAAGTTCCCGTCAGCATCGCTCGTCACGGGTGTCTGACCGAGCTTTGGGGCATTCAAAGTCATGGGTGGTGGCCGTTTCTTTCCCTTGACGAGCCCCGTCGTCGCTGGAGCTGCGCGAGTGGGGATCGGTTCAGACTCTTTGGGCTTGGCCGACTGGGTGACATCGAGCTGGAGAGCCTTGAAGTTGCGTTTCTTGCGGATGGGGGTCGTCATTGTGGCTGCCCAGGCAAGCGATCTGCCGCACGACCCAAAGAGCGACCGAGCAGGAGCAAACTTCCAAAGGACCCCCTCTACAACACACAACTCTGCTGATTATGTAATACAACACCTATTGGTCTCGAGTTGACTACCTGACGATGTCAAGGGCCTTGTAATCGTTTTGATGGCTGCTCGAGCGTAACCAGCCATGCGGATCACTGAGCCGCTCTAAGCGAAATGATTGCATCGTGTCAACGGGCGTAATGCATCTCAGAACAAAGATATCCTCCTTCCCTCACGCCTTAGACATGGTTACAAAGTTGAAACCTGATGCTGCTAATTCCATTGATCACGTCGGATGTCCTTGTGTTCATAGATCAATCTTGGGATCCGCCGACAAATCATTCTCAAGAGGCGTGGGCAGAACGTACGCGAGTGTGCGGCTACATGGACCTATCAAAGGGCAGTACCCATCGGCTCTCCTGACTCCGTTTCGTGGTTTGCTCGAGAGACATCGGTGACTATACCGTGCCTTTGTTCTTCTTCATGATCATACTCAGCCTCCTCCACAACCGTGTGCACACTCGGACGCTGTTTTGGAGTCGGCGTCTGGGCCGCGGGTAACGAACTACCCTGCTGACTAGATATCGAGTCGCTGGACACGACACTCGCAACGCTTGCACGAGAGAGCGAGAATCTCGGTGCTCGACTCGACCACAGTGATTGTATTCCAGCTCCGAGAGAGCTTAACGCCGCCTTTGTGTCCGAAGCAGCCTGGGCAACGCTGACAGGCCGTGGAGACGAGAGCGCACTTGCCGCAGACTCTCGCGAGGTCTGGCGTGATATGTTAACATCCGGTTTTGTGGAATCCTGCACAGCTGTAGGAAGGCTGACTTCGGATTTCGTGATCTCAACAGGAGAACCACAGGAACTAGATGCCACATCTTGCACAGAAGGGGAACTAACTGTTCGTTGTTGCCATCGTTCGCGAACACCCTCCACAGCTTTGAAAAAGTTGACTGAGCCAGCAGTGAATGTCCGCGAGATGGCCTCACGCGTAGGCGCAAGTTGTTGCTCTAACTTGAGGTCTTGGATACCTTCAGAGAGCCGGAGCCCTATATCTGATACTACTGATGGTTTCTCGTTGCAAGGGTGTCTAGTGGCAAAGAGGTTATCGGAGCCCAGTGAGTTTCGGATTTACAAACCAACCTAGCTTCAACGATATCAAACAACATCGGATCTGTCGACCGGTCCCAGACTTCGTATGCGTTTGTCTTTGTGAATTCAGCTATCCACACAGTGTTGAAGTCCTCCAGCGCGCCCACGTCTCCACCTGCTATGATATGAGTCCTGTAGGCACACATTAACAACAACTATCCGCCTACCAGTCGCAATGATAGTTCCACTGCCCTTCCCTCTCGACAGAAATTCCCGATATCGCACTGATGCAAGTGCCGCGGACACATATTCCTCAAACTGTCGTTTGTGAGCCATTCGGCTCGCAAGTTCATGGGGATTGTTTGACACACCTTTGCCCTCAGGTAATCGTCACTCCCCTTGAAACTATCAGTAGCTCGATATTAAGCAATAGAATGCAAGGGAAAAATAGCGCACTGCATGACAACTCTGGTGGGATCGGTGTCGTCCCAAGAATCGTTGACGTCCCGGACAATTTCGTCAACCCATTTTCGGTCCGCAGGGGTGAGGGCAACCAATCGCTCTAGTCTAGCATTCCGAAACTCGAGTGTAGCCGTCTCGGTCTGCAAAGAGGCGCTCAGCGACAGCTGAGGGATAAAAATTAGAATCATACATTTACTAACAAATCTACTTCCTTTTGTTGTGTTACGATTGTATTGGTACTGCCGCAGAGCCAACTTTGAGATTCTTTTAAAAGATCGAGTTGTTGCAGCGGTAAATAGGGCTGGAAAAAAGCATCCTAAACGGCAAATTTTAGTCAACGTTTTTCGACATAGAACGGCTGGATAAACTTTTCCGAACAAATCCAACGGCAGACCAATGTATGCTAGCATGCTCTTGCGATCTGAGGTTTTGAGTGAGTTGGGCCGAGATAGCGTGGGCGCTCGCGCTGCCAACGGGGGGGAGCCACAGTCATCCAACGTTTGAAGTAAACCTACAAACAGTGAGCGGACGAATAGTAACATTGATTGGTACGAACTGGGTATAAGGGAGACCAATGAGTATTGATAGGTGCACAACCTCTCAACGGGATGTCCATAAAACATGATCTGGAAAGCAGTGAGTAATGGTAGCCACGCACATGTCCACTGGCACCACCTTCCTCTGTAACATAAGAGCCTTCAACAATACTAATGTGCGATGCCGGAAAACGTGGATGAATTCTCTCCTGCAGGACTAATCAACGCTAGCCTGAGACAAGGGCTCGAACTTTACAAGCTGGTCCCTTTTCACAGGCAGATTAGCAATCGTCACAAGGGATGGATGCGGGCTGCTGCCAACCTATGTATAAACCACTCTCCGTGAGTTGCGTTCGCAGGGAGATTTCCAGTGAATTTCCAAATTCAACTAGAATGTGCGTGTCTGTAAAGTCCCTACGGATGGTCTCAAAGTCCAGCGGAGAAGAGGTAAGTAAGCGGAAATGTACCTCTGAGCAAACAGAGCTCTTGTGACGACTCCCAGTCTATCACTATGAGAATATTTCAGTTGCACACAGAAATATCCCTGCATTATCCGCTGACCGTATTGGGCCAAACACTGGCTTGCTGGCCAAGACAACCACCGCTTTCTGGACGATGGAACGTGTCACATCGATATCTTTGACGAGCAAGGAAGCGGCAGCAATTTGTCGATTACACCTGTGAACACGCTCAACCCGTGTTATGATACGTCATGTGGAAACTCACGATATCCCGAATATCGTAGTGGGGTTCGACACATCTGGAACGAGATGGAAGTAAGAATAGTCTTCTAGAGACTGTGCGGAAAGATGAGATTTGATATGCATACATGACAGATGGAGCACACCAGATGAGCCCCGTCCGGAAGTGCGAGAAAGGGAAGCACTTTGGCGATTTCCTCGTCCTCAAAGATATCGCCTTGGCTGAATTCGATCCTGGGGCCAACCTACTGCTTGGTTGATATGATGGACGGACATCGTCTAACAAGCCTTACCAGATGATTGAAGTCCACCAATGCGATGCCTAGTACCAGAGGACCATGGGGAGGCTGCAACAACATCGATTCTGGCCGGGCTTTCCGCGAGTACCTTGACGCAGCATCGACATCAGTGGCATTGGAAGGAGACGTCGGCGGGTATGTCACTGATGTTCGATGTGTCTTTGAGACCTCTGGTTGTGAAAAGATGGACGGTGCGGCAGATGTGATGGAGCTTGCTCTCCGAGGGTCCGGATCACTGTGCGAGTCGCTGACTTCGTCTGTTTCCGAGCTGAAATCTATTTCGAGCGAATCGACCTGCGAGTCTCTTATGGAAAAGAGGTCCTGCGCGCGCAAGGGCGTGGTGACACTGTGCGGTGAGTGGGTTGGTGAGAGCGGGATCGAGCGCTGAGACGCGGTCTCTGCGTCGACGTCGCTGCCATTGTCGTCGCGACGGGCTTTGGCGTCGTCGTGGGCGGCGACGAGGGCGTCCATGATGACGGTCCACTAGCAAGTCTGGTCGTCAGAGATGCACGTGATCCGGCTGGTCACGATCCGATTCCGATGCCACCCATGTGGTCGATAAATAAAGCATGCTGTGACAAGGTGCTCTTTGCTTGATACCCACTCCCGCCATGCTGCCCGCGCTCTCCCTCCTCGCCCTTTCTTCCGCCGTCCTCGCGATACCATTTCCTTTCTCGCTGATCACCTGGAATACTCAGTCTCCGTTTGTTCTTCAGGTAGACCCACCCAAGGTCGAGATTGGCTGGGCCGATCCTAGATCCCTCGGTGGCCAGTTCATCGATGTGAGCCTCCTCTTGTTCGCCCCCGATATGTCCCCCGACCTTCCCAGTTTACAACACCCAGATATGGAGAACCTTTGAATGTCATTATATCTAATCTATCGGATCCATTTGTTCTTACAGAGAAAGGCTTCCGCTGGTACTACAAGTGAGATGCCCTCTCACTCCCTTTGCATGCATGGCGCTCATATTCACAAGGTCCATCGGGTTCTCCGAGGAGTGCCTAGGGCTGCATTATGGTCATATCCACAAGGCAGACCTCGGTGACGGAGAGGGTAAAAAATCCGAGCATATCCTCGCCCGTCAGCACTATTTCCCTCGTTGGGGAACGTGTTGGGAGAGCCTCATTGGCAAGTCACAAACGGTGGCCTCGGTGACAGTGCAGTTATAACACCATTCCTAGGTGGGAATCATTTTCGTGCCTGGAAACAAAATGGTTCCGAGGCCGATACCAGTGCATGGTTCCTCGGGTGCGTTGAACCATATGCCACTTGTCTCAATGATTCAATTCCATATTTAGCGTGTCAAAGGAGGAGGTTGGCCCGACATGACATGTCTGTCTATTCATTGACCTAACTTTTGTTAGGGCAGTCTCAAGCACCACATGATTGTCCCTGACGGGTACAATATCGGGCGCGACTTGCTCGTTCAGTCCGCTGTGTCCGGCAGCTCATGGAGGGGTATTTCATGGGTAACCGATGTAGAGTGGCGTGAAGGGTTGCTCGAGCCGGGCATTGAAGGTATTGACCAAGCGGGTGTTAACATGCTTCATACCGCTCACTCTCTCTATGTAGGAATAAACCATGCCATCGCACAGGACGGACGCATTGCAATTTTAACAGTCCACCGCGTCCAACGCATTATTTAACCTGCTCTGTATTGTTTTGGATAAAAATCCAGGAGTTTTGGACTGACAGTGTATGTATACCATGCGCTCATTTCTTGTAGTTATCCACATGCCACCTCTGATTCCATTTCATTGTTGTACATATACCTCATAGACTTGTGCTTGATAGACACAACACTGTGCCATAACCTATCCATTTGTGCCAGTTGGACTCTTCTACTACGACGGCCATTGTGCGACAGTGAACTGTCTGGCGCTCAACGAATAATGGTATTATCTATCGACCGTGAGTATACAACAACGCGGACTGGTACAATGTCAAGAAACGGGGACAGACATGTTATTACAGACGATTCAAAGCGGAAACGTACATAGGAGCAACCGATATATCCTCTCCACGGGCTCAACCAGAGCACATCACGCACGCCTCCTTGTTCTCCAAGGAGCATATCAACTTGGCCTCCTCCTGCTCGCGATCTTTCTGACGCTGTAGGACTGCAGCGTACTCTGGGTCGACCTCACTCCCTGCATCTGTTGAACTTGAAGGAGTATCCGGTGACGAAGTAGAAGTAGTCGCGATATTTGTCCTGGCACTGCGTGCGGGAGATGGAGACGCTGAGGGAGTCGGTATGCTGCCGTTGATTCTTTCCGAACCACGCGCTTTGTTGGTTGCCTCGAGCATTTTGGCGGTCTTCAGAGTACTCTGGTCAATCGTGAACTGGATAGCCTGCGCAGCTGGACGTGTACGGAGGTAATACATTCCAGTCTTTAAGCCCTTCTTCCATCCATAGAAATGCATGCTTGTGAGTTGGCCTAGAGTAGGAGCTTGTAGGTGGATATTCAAGCTCTGGCTCTGACATATGAATGCGCCACGGTCTGCAGCCATGTCGATGACTTTCTTTTGGCTGATTTCCCAAACAGTTTTGTAGATTGCCTTGACGTCATCGGGGATGCTGGGGATGTTGGCCACCGAGCCATTATGCGCGATTATCATGTTCTTCATGGTATCGTTCCAGAGGCCACGCTCGACAAGGTCCCGGAGAAGCCACGGGCAAACGACTTGGAATTCTCCAGCAAGGACGCGGCGGGTGTAGATGTTACTGCTCATCTCTTCAGGTGCTATATGGCTAATAGAATGCGAGTAACTGACCTGGTATATGGTTCGAAGCATTCATTGAATCCAAGAATCTGACTTGTAGAGGCGGTAGGCATAGGGGCGACCAACAGAGAGTTTCTCAATCCATGTTGAGCAATCTTCTCCTTTAAGGCTGTCCAATCCCAAAGGTCGGTGGGTGCGACTCCCCAGAGGTCGTACTGGAGTTGACCGAGGTCTGCAGGACTGCCGCGGAAAGTCTCATAAGGGCTTTCCTTCTCTGCCATCTCACAGCTCGCCTCAAGACCCGCGTGATAAATTGTTTCGAAGATCTTCAGGTTCAACTCCCTGGCTTCCACAGAGTCAAAAGGAAGGCGCAAGATCATGAAAGCGTCAGCTAAACCCTGAACTCCAAGACCGATGGGCCGATGACGTGTGTTGGATCTGCGTGCCTCAGGAACAGGATAGAAATTGACGTCGATGATACGGTTCAGGTTGTATGTGACGACTTTGGTAACATCGTGGAGTTTTTGGAAGTCATATCGCCCGTTCGCGATGAAGGAAGGCAAAGCAAGAGAAGCGAGGTTGCAAACGGCAACTTCGTCAGGGGAAGAATATTCAACGATTTCAGTGCACAGATTAGATGATTTGATCGTGCCGAGGTTCTGTTGATTGGACTTTCCTAGACACCGATGAGTTTGCAACTCCAAATGATGAGTATGCACATACGATTAGCAGAATCTTTGTAAACCATGAAGGGGCCTCCTGTTTCAATCTGTGCTTCAAGAACAGCGTACCAAAGTTTCTGTGCAGGAACAGTCCTCCGCGCGCGACCTTCTTTTTCGTACTTCTCATACAAGGCCTCGAATTCTTCACCCCAGCAGTCAGCCATCCCTGGTGCCTCATTCGGGCAAAAAAGAGACCAATCCTGATTCGCCTCGACACGCTTCATGCTAGAATAGAATGTTTACTACAAGGCCGATCAGTGTGATAAGAGATTGACGCACAAAAGATCAGGGATCCAGAGTGCATAGAAGAGGTCACGAGCACGGGACTCTTCCTTGCCATGGTTCTTTCTGAGATCAATGAAGTCGAATACATCGTTATGCCAAGGCTCCAAGTAGATTGCGAAGGCACCTGGACGTTTGTTACCTCCTTGATCAACATAACGAGCAGTCGCGTCATATGCACGGAGCATGGGCACTATGCCATTCGAGTAGCCATTGGTACCTGCGATGTACGATCTGCGAGAAAATGAATTTGCCCTGGCTGACGAATGGTGTAGGGAATATGCTTACCCTGTGGCCCGAATACAGTGTATGCTCAGCCCAATACCGCCAGCAGTCTTGCTGATCATAGCGCAAGTTTTCAGTGTGTCATAGATGCCTTCGATAGAGTCATCCTTCATGCAAACAAGAAAACAGGAGCTGAGTTGTGGACTGGGTGTGCCAGCATTGAACAGTGTAGGCGACGCGTGCGTGAAGTATCGTTCAGACATTAAGTTGTATGTTTCCAACACTCGCTCGATGTTATCGCCATGGATGCCGACAGCCACTCGCATGATCATATGTTGAGGGCGTTCCGCAACACGACCGTCGATTCTGAGCAAATAAGATCTTTCGAGAGTCTTGAAGCCGAAACTAAACCGACAAGTTAAAAAAAACCAACGATTAGAATAACAATAACTCACTAATTGTAACTAAAGTCGCGATTATAGATGATCGCGGAGTCCAGCGTGGAAGCGTGCTTCTGGACGACATTGTACGTCTTCTCCGAGATCATGCCCGCGGGCCGACCATTCTTTGGGTTTACTGAAGGATATCAACAAAGCAGGCGACCAAACAGTGGATTGGCTTACCATACTCGTACAGATCCTTGACCACCGCAGAGAAGTTCTTCTTGGTTTCCTTATGGAGGTTGGATATCGCGATACGCGCTGCAAGGACGGCATAGTCTGGGTGTTTCGTAGTGAGGTAGGCAGCTGTTTCTGCTGCGAGATTCTGCGAGGCACATTAGGATGTACATGGGCTGGCATGCGTCGCAACTGACATCGAGCTCCACGGTAGTAACACCTTGGTATACACCAGCGATCACTTTCTTTGCAACTCTGTATATCGTCAGTATGTGACAAAAGCATCCGACGCACGTGGCTCACTCAATGGGATCAACATAATCCAAGTCAAGGCCATAACAAAGCTTATTTATCCTCGCCGTGATCTAGCCCTCGAGTAAACGAAATTATTGTGGTACAACGAACGCATGCGATCTACCTTGTCGAACTGCACATTTTCCTTGCGTCTGAGCCAAGAAGTGTCAATGAGACGCGTCGTTTACGGTCGAGAAAGCAGCTCACCCATCTGCAATGTGGACCGACGCTCTACAGTCAACTCAAGCTGATACACGGGCTCAGAAATACTAACCTCTCTTGAACACATACGCCATGGATGAGATATAATACAAAATAACGATGCTAACAGACTGAGGGTGGAGATGGTGGTAAAAACGAAGGGGAGCAAAGACGCGTCACGAAGGTTTTATGTGAGATCTCCCGTGACTGATTGTCACGGTCGCGCTCATCAACAATGTCACACCGCGTCTCGTGTTCCCTCCAATCCGTGATGCCAAACGCCCCGCTAATACACACGGGCGATCCCGCCTATGCCTCGCCCGTCATCCGTGCACCATCACCTGCTAGTTCAATAGGTACAGCATATGGACCGGACGAAACAGCCCAATCCGACTCGGAGCTGAGTCCAACTGCGTTCCAGCAGAAATGGTCCTCGAAACTCAAGTTAGACGCTCCGAGGATCGAGGAGGAGCTCATGTCCTTTTCCGCATTGATTCAACCCTTGCCGCAAAATCAGGCAGAAGAAGAAAGTTGGTACGCTACCTGTGGATGCATACACGCGCTTACCCCGTCCAGTGTTCTTTGACGTGATTCTGCAGGGTCTGCGGGCGCGAATACACCATATAGAGGAAGAAGAAAACCTTCAACAGATGCTCAGGCGCGGATCGCGGGTAGGCTTGGAACAGCCCCCATCCGATGACAACGTCGATAATCTGATGCGAAGCATGATAACCATGTCAACAATCGATGCTCACCAAGTATCGGACGGCCCTTGGAAGGGAAAATTCCATGTTTCGAACGATTCATTTAACTACGAAGACACGGTTGTGAAGGGAAAGCAGAAGGCGTGAATCGGAGCCCATCTGGCATACATCTGTATATGATGACAGCGATGACTCAGATGGTACATGTAAAATGTCGGTGATATAGTGAGATCCATCAGTACTCCCCAGCTTCATGGAAAAAGTCTGGCAACGAATCGCTAATATGTTTCATAGTATCTTGGATAGCTCGCTTCGCAACCGACTTGCACTCTTGGTGCATGTACGTTGCGGAGCCCCACTTGTCAAACTCTTTCAATATCACCTGCAGCTTTCCGATCACATTGGCTGCGTCGAGAGCGATTACCCCGTTCGCTCGTGTCGTCTCCTTCCAGAACTCTGACCAGCTTTGAATGCAGCCATGCTGATGCCAAGCTCCACAAGCAGGGGCATGCTCGAAAGATGTCGGGATAGCGCGCAGTTTTTCCCATGCTTTTGAAAGACGGTAATATCCAGACAGTAGGCGGAGTTGTTGTGTTGGACTGACAACGAGACGGTCCAGCCCATCGCAACTCTCGTGTACATCTCCTTCTACAAGGTCATGACCATTCTCATCACGGCCACAGATGAACACAGATCTTTGCAGGACTTCTAGATAGGCCAAACCCCGCAGTTCCCTGAGGTTCAGGTCATCTGCCAGAGACATTGCTAGGTAGGAAAAATGGAGCGAGACCGACATGAGCTGACGGAGGAGCGCGATCATCGTCTCGAGAAGATTTGCATGTCCACACATTTGCGCAAGCTGCACCAAGCGGGATATTTGGTGCTTGCTCTCCACGAAGGCAGATGGTGGTGAACTCGCGGAAAAGGGAATTCCAATGGGCATGGTGTCGAGCAGGGGGGATGGCTTTTTTGCAATGAATTCTTGAATCGCATCCAAAGCCCAGGTCTCGATCGACTTGAATGAGTATTTGCTGGCCACCTTGGCAATGTCTATGAAGCGATTGAGGTCAAGATGAGGACCCCGGGCGACCATTACTTCGTGGGGGCTGTTATTTGGGTACCGATAAGGATGATAGATTGAAGACTGAGTTGCAATTCTTACAGTGCATACAAGGACCAAAGAAAACTGCGAAACTCTTCAGGGGTATCCCCGTGTAAGATGATCGGGCTGTCATCCGACGTGCCTTCCATGGTGATGTCACCCTGCGGAAGTGTAAACAATGTACTAAATGAAGAAGAATCCATTGATAGGATACTGCGATGAATCTGCAACAATAATCAGTTATACACCCGACTACGGACATCAAGAATCGGAGTCGTACGTTGAAAAGGGTGTTGTCTACGCGCAGCACGCAACTTCCATCAGCCATGTAGAAATGCGGATCTCGGTGCGGTATGTTTGTCTCTTGTGAGACATCAGGCGGCGGTTGGGGAGTAGCACCCATGGCACGCGGACTTGGGCAAGAATCCTGGCGCTGGGCTCGTTTGCTAACGGGTGAGCTGGGATAATGAGGAAGCTGTAGTGGTGCAGTGGGGAACACGTCGTGTTCTGTAGGAATGAATGGTGTTATGGCTGAAACTTCTGACATGTTTCGAGTTGATGTCCAAGGATGTGTCTCACAGATAGTGTGTGTGGCAAAGATGCTGTAGCACATTCTTGTGCCATCAGATCAGATTATAATTGTTAGGTAACAATTTGTCCCGTTTACAATAGCTTTTGAAAATGTTACTGAGCGTTGTGTGGCTGTGTTCCAGCAACTTTCATCCATGTCATGGCGTCCGACGCGGTGCGTGCCCAAGTTGCTGCAAAATGGCAGGAATCCTTTGCGCGCATGAATCGCACTGAGCCAGGGATATCGGGTCTTATGAACTTTAGCCGTGTACGCGCTCCACCCCGACACTTACGATCATTCTTCATTTTTGAGCAGGCATGGGCTTTGGCGACTGCATTCCTGAAGCCATACGACTTGAATGACCCAAAACCTCGACCTTGGCATGGTGAAGTGACCTCTTCAACTCTGTTCTCCTGTGGTCCACTGATGTAGTTCTCCGACAGACATGCGCCATGTTAGGGAAGCCTTCGATATCATAAACAAATGTAGACGGCTGCCAGTCATGCTCGAGGTTTTTCTTGGTTTGATTTCTGGTTGCTTTTCACTGACATACAGTCTAACATGACTTGACAGAGGATCTACATAAAAACCAGTATCTGATTGCGCGCGAAGTCCAAGTTTATATGAATCTTTATGAGGTACACGTCTGTATAACATTGGTATTGCCTGGTCCTCAAATAGTTTTAGTCTAATTCCGATCCGGAAACAGTGAGAGCACTCATCTTCCGATTGGTGGAGTGGTACAACGCATGGAGGCCGAGTGCTGAGTAAGTTTCTTCCCCTAGTTTCTTGTCTGCGTGTGCTAAACGCGTCCAGGCTCGGTCAGACCATTACATCCGCGTACACCCTCGCATTCCAAACCCATCTATTCTCTATCCTCCCTGCCTCCTTCGCACGAGGCATCAAGGCACTCGTCGCCACGACACTCGTCAGGACAGTATCACAGCCATCTGATCAGCAAGACCGTACCCTGTGGCAGGCTTTCGACACACTAAGCCTTGTAGAACGTTATGAAACACTTATAGCTAGCGTAGGATATGAATATATCGAAGCTCACGTACTGCAAACTTGTGCTGGCTCATGGGAGGAGCCAATGTTAGCAAATCTACGCGCTTGGATGATCCAGAAAATCGTCCCGTGGATGGTTTGGCCATTCGCTAGAGGTGCAACTAACGGTATGGTTTATTTTCACTGATACGACCTGCGTTTACTGATCCTTCGAAGCTGATGAGGCAAAATCGATGATGCAGGGAGTTGGATCCAGGTTTGACTTTCATATGCATAAGACTCTTTGTGACCTGCGGTGTGTGAGCAGTCCTTCTGGCATTAAATTACTCATTCCTTTGTAGTACACGTGAAATATTCGATATCATCGTAGACTTCCCAGATTCCATTGGTGCTCTCCAAGACCTCAAGGTAATTAGCGTAATGCCTCATTGCCCTTCTGTGCGTGCTGACCAGGACATAGGAGTGTTTGCAGAGAGTCGATCAACGCGCAGAATTAGTCCAGTCTATTCGACGAGCGTAGGGCACAAGCGCATAGTATCTGCTTTTTCATTGTAATTGACAAATTCTGCAGGAACAAAAAGCGTCTACTTCACCCAGGGGCAGATACGAAAGATATCCTCTTATCCTACGTCTCAACAATCAAATGTCTGAGGATTGTAGACCCCCCAGGTGTTCTCTTGTTTAAGGTCGCAGATCCAATCCGTCGATATCTCCGGTAATGGTGACAATATCTTTTACCGTCATGTTGTTAACACCATCCGAAGCGATCGACCCGATACAATTAGATGCATTGTCGCTAGTTTAGTTGGCGACGGGGAAAGTGGTGACTCGTTAGTAGATGACAACGAACCTATTCAACCTCTTCAACAACCGGAGATCGAAAACTATGCTGATCCAGAATGGACTCCAGAACCAATAGACGCTGGTCCAGGTAAATTTTTTCCCCTCGTCGATCGCCTCATATATTTGATTTCAACAAAGACTTTCGCGCTAGCAAAACAAGTGATATCATAAGCACCATTGTTAGTATATACGACTCTAAGGACCTTTTTATTAAGGAGCTGCAAGTACTCCTTGCCCAGCGATTACTGGCAATCAAAAATGGTAACTTCGATCGAGAGGTCAGTCGCTCATTCGTATCCATCCCTGACGCATCAGTGATTTCTTTTTCAAGAGACGGAATATCGAAATTCTAAAAATTCGTTTCGGGGAACCAGCTCTGCAAGTTTGCGAGGTGATGCTCCGGGACATGACAGATTCAAGACGAATTGATCAGCATGTTCAGTCCCAACGAACCGTAAGTATCAAGTGTACTTGCGAGACTACACTTACATGCAGAAGAGCGTCTTGCATCCAACAATAATTTCACGACATTTCTGGCCAGCTTTGGAAACCAGTAGCATCGTTATGCCGGGTCAATTCCAATGGTGGGTCTGCCCACCACAACATTGCATACAAGCTCATCTTTCAGAATAGTACGCAAGAAGAGTATGCCAAGGAGTTTACTACTTTTAAGCCCGATAAAACCCTGCGCTGGCTGCCTCATCTTGGACGAGTGCATCTTGAACTTGAATTCGACGACCGCAAAGTCGACGCGGACGTCCCACCTTTGGAGGCTGCGTTTATTGAGCTTTTCTCGGAAAGGGGTGCGAATGATTTACTCCGATCGTCTTATTGTGCTGATAACGATCGATAGATACGTGGACTGTTGACGAGCTGATCTCGAGGGTAGGGACTGTGAGCCGCAGCGCGGCCTTCAAGTCACTTGCTACATGGGTCGACATGCGTGTTCTGAGAGAGGAAAGTGAACACGTGTTCAAACTGCTTTCTGTAGCGGAAGAACCAACTTCAGGCAGTAAGCCTGCGATATCAAAACTAGGTACATTCTCTCGTTGTCAATTGGTCCGCTTCGGCCCATCCTGACTCTCATGCCATAGCTGACGCGGAGGACGAGTTGCCGCCAATGATGAGCGTACAGCAACAACAGGCCGAACAAATGAAAGTTTACTGGAAGGTAAAAGAACCTACTATTATGTCTATCATCCATACAGATCTCCTGCTTGTAGTTCATTGAAGGCATGCTCACGAACTTGGGTTCGCTACCGCTAGATCGTATACAAACGATGCTCAGGCTTGCTCCTGGTTATGATCGCACCATCGAGCAGCTTGGCAGCTTCATGGAGGCTGCAAAACGAGAAGGATTAGCTACTGTCAAAGACGGTATGTGGAGATTAGGTAAATAGGTAAATGGCTGTTACATAAGACGCATTTTTTATTGAACCTGTGTACTGTTTTTTGCTTTCACGGGCCACCAGTGGAACCAACTGCTTATCGATATATCCCTGAAACCTGACATATTATCTACTTGGGTCTCATGCACATGCTTGAACCGAGTGCCAGACAAGCCTGTCATAGCATCAGTATCCCAAACCAGTGAAAAAGTTGACTTTGGACAAATGTTTTTGGGAATAGCACAGTTCCGATTACGAACATACCCCCATAGGGCTTGATTTGTATGCTCCCCACCAATCAGAGTGCTTGCTGGGCCTGTAAGTGGCAAAGCGTTCAATTGTCGTTTATTTCATTTGTGCTGTTTCACTGATGTAGGTGAATACTACTCTTACTACTAGTTACTAGTACCGAATCGCCTACCACGGTAAGTAGTTATTCGTGGTATATCGGCTGTTCTCGGAGGTCTCCTTGAGAACTTACTAATCTCCTGCACAAGCACGCTTGGCTTTGGCGCGCCAGATTTGTGTATAAGTGTGGATCCTTCCATTCAGGCTGAAGTGACTTCGTGGTGCTACAGTAGGTTATTCATCATACCACATGAAAAGAAACGGCTTAAAGTGATTAGGGTAGTAGCTTCGCGCGCTGATTGCCGTTAACTAACTTAGTAAGTATTTACTATCGACTGTCTGCGGCGCGGGTGCTGCCAACTAGACCTAAATACATGGAGGCGAGGCTCGTTGACTGGGACATATACTACATGACTTGCACATAACCCCGCTTGTCACGATGCTGAGCGCTGGGCGGCAAGCGAGTTACTCCTCAGACTTCACAAGTTCACGTGCTACTATGTCACTGTTGCCATAGCCGACCCTGACAGAGTTCCCCGGGTCTAAGCGGAATATATAAAAGGGCCGGACTCTGCTCAAATTTCCCTGTTTTTTTTTTCGACTTTTATTCTCTGCTTAACGTCCACGTGACCCATAATGAGCTCTGATCGACTTACCACCAAGCCTCTTGCTGCCACAAGCCTGCCACAGCCCAACTCATCGTGCTGGGATTCCAGAACTATCGACTCCTGGAAAATGTGTTCGAACGTCTTTTCCGTCAGGGTTTCATCGAAGCCAAGCACCAGTCTGTCTCCTGGGAGAATCATAAGGGCAGTCGTGTCAATAGTGGACAGCTAGTGGAGGAGCTCCTGAAGGACGATGCTGGCAAGTGTCCGCAGATGGTCTTCGACTGGTTATTGGTAAGTGAGACGGGCGAAACCAAATTTTACTGATGGGCTTGATGTTTCTCAGCCGATTCTACACCCGCAATTTGGTTCAGCTACCATTACCTTTACAAGCTGCTCTGCCAGCGTGCTAGACTGGATGTTCCCGAGACCAAGTTGCAAAATTGAGGAATCACATTTTCAGCAGCAGGTACTTTCTATGCCACCTACGAAACAAGGTATCCTGGAAGACTGCATGTGGAGGGAGGGTCGAGGAGCACAAGAACCTATAAGTACTAGTGCCGTTGGAAACGGGAGAGGGTATTAGTGAGACATCGTGTCTGCGCCTAAACATTGGTATGTTGGCTGTTTATCATGATCACCGTCGACTGACGATGGCGATTTGACAGATCAAGCACCGTGCGACTGCTCTGGCAAGTGCCCATTCTAGTTGACTTAGCGTAGCATGTGTTAGGGGGTAATTCCGGCATTTAGGGCCGGTGCGACGGAAGGTGGACTCAGACTAGTCGGTTGTTATCAAGTAGTCCCTGCTCCAGTTATGCCAAAGCAACCTCAACATTATTGCGCCCTCTCGCAACCGACACTCTCTATGAGCGAGCTCGTATGCAAAACACTTGACCACGATGCTACGGACATGCTGATCGACAAGTGGCTCGAGCATCGCAATGACGCGTACTGGGAATGGTTTCAGACCGTCAGGGAGCGCAAGCATGCATCCAACACTCTCAGGCGTCAGGTTGTGGTCTGGAGCAAAGGAGATTTTGTCCCAGAGAACATCTTCTGCCGTACCGTCGATACCGGTCGTTTGATCCCCCTCGACCGCACTTGGAACACACATGTCTACCACCACGTCTCTATGCAAGACAGAAAGCTGTCCATGATGCCCGTCGTCTTCACAATGGTGCGTATAACTGCGTTGCATCACTATTTGGCTCCTTGCTGATCATACCCCTGTCAGCTTCCGGAACTCATGCTCCTTCGCGGCATGCACGATCACAGTTGCGACGATATATACATAATTGTGACGGACCTGAAGCGTCAAGAAATGGACGACGTCACAGAGTATTTCAAACTGGTCTGTCGGCATGCATACGGGGGTCGAACGTGTAAACCGAGCATAGCCAGCCAAATTCAATATGATCGTCTGTCATCCAACTCCTGTCCAGGATCTGAAATCTCATTCGCTATCCTCTTTACTCAGACATGCGCCTGTCTCACACGCTACTCAAACAGCGACGCACTCCGTGCTTTCCTCAGATCGACATAGCTTTCCGAGCGATCCTGTACGAAAAACGACCTCCATTCATCATCCTGTTCTCACATCAAACTACTTCGTACTCCCAAATCCTCTTCACCCATCCCCTCTTTGTTCCCGCAGAAGACATCTTCTTTGACTTCCCTAGCGGGTGCCCAAATCCCAGCTGCGGCGACGACTGCGAAATGATCCGCTTTCCTAGAAGGGGTATCGAAAACACAGCAATTCTCTCGATAAGGCGCGGCGGTCGAAACGGGAGAAGGGTAAAGGCAAGAGAGATGTGTAATTGGATTGATTGCAACACTTGCTTCAGGGAGGAGAATCAACGATACGCCGAGAGTAGCGAGGGTTCCGAGGGTTCTCAAAGCAGTGCTGACTGCGCCGATACTCCATCCACAAATGGCCTCGTCTGTAGCAAGTGCAGACTAGTCAAATACTGCTCTCCTGAACATCAGAGGAAGGATTGGGACGAACATCGCCGTGTTTGTGCGAAGCCCTCCAGCGCTTCGTCGTGAATAAACCTCTCAAAAGTTCGCTGGATGTCACCCCTCTTAGTATCCTTTCCTCGACACCTAATGGTGTCGTAGTTACCTTGTTGTACCTGTACCATACTCCTGTGGGGTTGGGTGCACGCCCCTGATCAACTTGAACTTATTAATCATTTTCCCATCGAACCAATCTGAAACCGACATGTCCATCCGGTACCTCACAGCAAGAACAGCCCAACAAGTGGACAATGTTGTCGTTCGTGTGCGCTGTGACTGAAACAAACATTTAGATTGACGAGGAACTCATGAGTGCATCGGGAGCATTTAGTCTCGATCAGGTAAGGACTCGGAATCGCTCGTGCATCTATGCTTGAATGTTGAGCCCCCAGTAATTAAAGCTGATGGAACTGGCGGGACTTGCATGCGCTCAAGCGCTTGCAAAAGTCTACGATAAGGACAGGTACAGAAGAGTTCTCGTTTGCTGTGGACCTGGCAATCAAGGTGGCGATGGGTTGGTAGCAGCAAGACATCTCGGTTCGTCCACCTTCAGATTTCGCTCATAGATTCAAGAAATATGATTGCCATCGTTATCAGGCATGTTCGGATACGAGCCTACAATATATATGCCCAAGGTACACGTAGTAATACTAACGCGTCCGATGGCACATGGGTCCTGATCTCTTACAGCCAGGTTCCAAGGATATTTACAAGGTCGTGCTCTGCATGCCATTCACATTTATTTTTACAGCTGACTATTGTTCTTGGAACAGCGACTTCACAAGCAGTGCGACAACATGAAAATCAAGTCTTTACCCGTCGATGCTGCGGTCGACGTAGTCCGTTCCACCATCTCATCGTCTGACGTCATTCTGGACACTATCTTTGGATTTTCATTCAAGGGACCTGTCCGCCCACCTTTCGACGAAGCCCTCTCACTCATTTCGACCGCGAAAAAACCAATTGTTTCTATTGACATTCCTAGCGGATGGGATGTTGAGAAAGGAAACGAGGGACTCAAAGGGGAGGGCATCGCGCCTGATGTGTTGGTTAGCTTGACGGCCCCGAAGGAAGGGGTGCGGTCTTTTAATGGAAGACATTTCCTTGGAGGAAGGTTTATTCCCAGGTGAGCGTCCGGTGATCACTTATTTCCGCCCACCAGCGCCCCTGATACCGATTGTAGAACAATGGGGGAAAGGTTCCAACTCAACTTGCCCGAGTACCCTGGATTTGAGCAAATCGTCGAGCTCCCCCAGGCACAGGAACCTCAGCGATTGTGATACATACTCCTATACGTGCTCACTAGTTTCGCATCCTGATATCGAGATAATCTACATCACCGCCTTGGCGGATCTCAAATCACACGTTCCCCATAAGTCACCGGATGACATCCGTCATTGCCCACCTTCGTCGCAAATATGGTATTTGACTTCTGTTTATAGCAGGTGCGCTGTGTCCTACCGTGCGGAATCTATGAGCCAACATTATGAAGTTTCCCCATTCCCAAAGACAGTAACCTCTGCGTTTCATTAGGCAAGTTCTAAATCGCGCGGTCACAGCAGACGATCGCATGAGTTTGAACCAGAAGCGCACATCTGTGCCGATTCCTGGCCATCGGATAATTCGGATCAAGGTTGACCGGTACTGGTGAGAACAAACGTGGCTAAAAATAATCTGAATGACTTTCCTTGGGAAGGAGGGGTTTGGAGGAGCGACTGAAGTCCTCGGAAGTAATCGTCTAAGCGAGACTCTGCGGCCGATGTCTGGCAGTCAAGACGACATCTACGGGGTCCACATCCTGAGAAAGTCGAGGGTCTCCTGGTTCCCAAATTGTTTTCTAGTTGGAAGCACCGCATCCGGGTACCATGACTCGGGCTGTTACTGAGCGGCGTCAGGCCTGGCGAATAAGTACTGCGTGAATGTAACCTAGCTAGGCTCGTATCAGCGGCTTGTCGGAACTATATCGGTAGAGATTTTGAGGGCTGAGTTTCGACTCGGAGTCTAACCACCGCTCCCTAACACGACATTTGCACGACCCAGGCTGTGCACACGATGAATTTCCCATTTTTTCCTCGTACTAAACGTTCCCAAAAGATTTTAGATTCAGACATAGATGATTTTCAGTCTCTCGCCAAGTACATGAAATCTGACAGCTGTCGGAATGTATTTCTTATGGTGATTCCATTCATATCGTTGCGTGTCCTCACGGGATTAAAGTGGTGCTTGTAGCTAGGTGCTGGTAAGAGCTGTTGCTACAGCCAACCGGGAGCATCTGGCTCATGATCGGGCAGGTATCAGTACCTCGGCTGGCATCCCTGACTTCAGGTCACCGGAGACGGGTGGGTAGCCTGCATCGTGGATTTGCCCCACACTCAGTAACTCCAATTGTCACAGGTTTATACGTGGGTATCGGTATTATCTTATGAAAGGGCCAACCCCTCTTGATGAACCAACTCGCTTTAGGCCAATCTTGCTCGCCTCAATTTACCATACCCAGAGGCCGTGTTTCAGATCGACTTCTTTCGAAGGAACCCGGTGCCCTGTGAGTAATCGATCGCATGCGCGCAGGGTTGTGACTCACGATAACCATTCATTACCGTATCCAAGTTTATACTCTTGCAAAAGAGCTCTATCCCGGGCGTTATAGACCCACAATCACACACTCGTTCATCAAAGTGTTGCATGCGCACAACCTTTTGCACACTTGCTTCACACAGAATATTGACACGCTTGAGCGGAGAGCCGGAGTCCCAGAAAACAAGATTATCGAAGCTCACGGAAGTTTCGCCACACAGCGGTGCATTGAATGCAAACGTCCCTATGATGACGAAAAGATCAAAAAGGCTGTGGTCAATTCCACGATACCACGCTGCGAGCATTGTAACGGGTTAATAAAACCCGACATTGTGTTCTTTGGCGAATCGGTGGGTATTTTACGTTTCAGTTTCGGTTGCCTCCCGGCTTAAATATTCTGGCTACTGACAGCTGCCACCACAATTCCACGCATCCATCCGCACGTTACGGAAGGCTGATCTTTTGATAGTGATTGGAACGTCACTGACCGTTCATCCGTTTGCGTCCCTGGTCGACTTGGTGCCGGACAAATGTCCCCGCGTTTTGATTAACCTGGACGAGGTTGGAAACTTTTATAAGAGGATGACATTATTTTATTGGGGAAGTGCGACGACGTTGTACAGAGACTCTGTCACGAACTTGGATGGGAGGAGGAACTTGAGAGGGCATGGGCAGCAACTACAGACAGCGTAGAGTTTGATGCGAAGCTGTCGGAAACGAAGGTTGATGAAGAATTGGACCGAATGACGAGAGACATGGAACAGTCTTTTGCCATCTCCAAAGACACCCCAGAGGCCCTGACTAATTCTGGAGTAGCAAAGGCACCAGGACTAGAGCCAGAGAAGAACGAGATAGACAGAAAGTAAGTGGATGGAGACACTTCTACCATAGAAGGATGGCTTTAAAATTATGATGCATGATCTTGCGCATGGGAAATGTGATATCAATACGATCTTGTAAACAGTAAGCCGACTCTAGGAACCAGGCACGGCGTGTTGTACCGACGCGTGCACTACGGAAGTGAATATGTACTTAACTGATTTATGTGGCGTACTAGTGAACGCATCATCTAATGACGCGACACCCCTGCCAACCCTGCAGTTACTAGTGCCAAATCCAGAATGCCAGCAAGTTTGTAATGTCCGGGTCCGCTGATCGCAGAACTTGAATTCAACTGTGCTTGCTGAGCCAAGGTAATTACCGGAGCGACGTGGCCAAGGCTTGTTCCGCTCCCGCCATCCGAACTTGAAGCTTGAAGACCTACTTATCTGCGGGGTTCCACGATCTGGTGTCGCCCAGTTGGCATGCCAGCACTGTCTCACCAAACCACACCTCCGGTAGCCAGTCCGAACCGTAAAATGAAAGTATACGTGAAGGGCCGCCCGTCAACTCCGAATTCATGTACCTGTCGCCGGTTGTGTCCGATTAATGTGTTTGCAGGAAGACTCCCACCAGTTGGCAGTGGTGATGTGGACTTTCCCCGATCTTTCCAATGGGAGATATAGTGCGACAAGCGAGTTGCAAGTGGAAAATTCCTTAGAAAAAATCAGAGGCTTGTATCAGTGATGCTGTCGAGACACTGGGGCAGGTTGCCATTGTCAGACACGTTGAGTCCATTTCTATCAAGCGAACGTTGCTGCCAGGGGCGATTGGACTGATTAACAAAATTTTGACAAGTTAGTACTAGATCGATGGCCATGCCATGCCCTAAGCCTTGCTTGGCGAATGGCAAATTTAGCCAGCCCATGCGGTTACTCCGGCCATGTCGCGTCGGAGATTCGAAACTTTTCTGTCCTCCCATTATAAAACCGTGATGCGTCCCATCCTCCATTCCTCTCAACACGTTATCCAACAGATGGGAGTTTTTGTACGCTTGTACCAACGTCTTTGTTCGCTGATTTCCCTCATGTGTCATTATTTCTCTGACTCGTTTCTCCAGTCTGCTCGCCTCCACAGGTCACCCACCCTTAAACACCTATCCTAACGGAAAAAAAGGTAGGCCAGTTGTACCATTTTTCTCCACCTGTCTTAACCTCTGTGCAGTCCTTTGACATGCGGTTTTCGTTTGATACCATTCTTACCTCGAGATTCGTTCCTGCCCGCTTCAGGGCTGGTGCAAAATTGGACAAGCACGGCCCGGACATATCTGAGCCTGCTGTGCGGACAAAGGAAGCTGAGCTCACTGCCAAGCTTGCCCGGCTTGCTCGCGTCTCTGTTTCAGAGCTTTTCCAGTAAGTTATGCATGTCTGCTTATTTGTTGTTTTCTCTCATCGTCCATCTAGGCTTGAGCCTGCATGGAGTCCTGGTGGATTATCAGAAGAAGTGGCCGCTCAGATACTCAGCAGTCATGGTTTCAACGTTCCAGTCAACGAACGTCCCTTGGCCGCCTTGGCGACCTTATGGGCTGCTATTTGGAACCCCTTCAATATTTTATTGACTATACTCGCTGTGATCAATATCGCAACCAACTCTGTGCCTACCTTCGTGGTCATGATAGCTATGGTCGTCGCGTCCACATCATTACGGTATTTTTCCCTCCCACTTGTGCCGACTCAAATCAAATTGGTTGCGTCATTGGTGCAGGTACTGGCAAGAAGTCAAGTCCATGGTTCAAGCACTCAAGCTGGTCAAGTCAATCGTGACCCGTGTTCGCGTTGTTCGTCACGTCAACTCCGTCTCTCAAGAGATGGAGATAGATCTGAGACACGTAGTGCCCGGTGATATCATTAACATTGCCAGTACGCTCTTTCATGCTCACAATTTCTTAAAATCCAAGCATTTTACAGGTGGTGACGTATTCCCTGGGGACTGTGTTGTTATCTCTGCTGAGGCATTGGCTGTTACACAAGCTTCCCTCACGGGAGAGATCTTGCCTGTCGACAAGTTCGTCCGCACTACTAGTGTGGACGAGTCAGAGCCATTTCATCTTCTGGATAACCATAATGTCTGTTTGGCTGGCACATCGGTCGCAGCTGGGAATGGTCGTGCAGTCGTGGTATCTACTGGAAAGGACACATACATGGCTTCCATTGCTGAGGAACTCAATAGGAAAAGGCCTGAAAACACCATCCAGATTGGCATCAGGAAAGTTAGCTATGTTCTTTTGGGTTTCATGGCGGTCAGTCCAAACATTTTTGGGTCTTCAGCTCACGTAAGATGCACCTTGCAGGTGATGGCACCCGCTGTGTTCATTGTCCAAGGAGCAGTTAGCAAAGATTGGAAGGGTGCTATCATGTTTGCGATTGCGGTTGCCGTTGGGATTACTCCGGAGATGCTTCCTATGATAGTTGTCAGTATCTTTTCGTTTTCTGGGTCTCGGTTACTCACCCATGATCATAAAGACCTCCAACCTGGCATTATCAGCTGTTCGCATTGCCAGGCAGAAAGTGATCGTCAAACGCTTTGACGCCATACAAAACTTGGGTGCAGTCAGCGTTTTGTGCTCTGATAAGACGGGCACATTGACTGCGGATCTCGTTCGGGTGGCGAAATCTGTCAACCCCAAAGGCGAACGGTCAGACCTTCCTGTTAAACTGTCCTTCATCAACTCTCTTCTGCAAACGGGATCTCGCAGCCCTATTGACGCTGCCATTCTGGATTATGTTCGTGAAAATGAAAAGTCTACCCAAAGTGACAGCCAATTGGACGGTTGGTCTAAACTTGGCGAAGTCCCGTTCGACTCCACGCGTCGCTTGCTTTCAGTTCTCGCGGCTCACCACTCGGTGGGTACAGGAGAAGCATTGCTCATAACAAAGGGTGCTGTGGAGGAGGTCTTAGAACGATGTGTCTCCGTCCTGAAGAGTGAAGAGTTTTCCGATCCAATAGGAAATATCGCGCCAGATTCCTCGTCCGCTTCACTGACGGAAGCCGATCGCCTTGATATCCTCAGTTCCGCTAAGCGACTGAACGAGGATGGGCTTCGGTTGATCGCTGTTGCTTTTCGCAAGATATCTATCAAAATATGTGCGGCGATCTCTACCGAGGACGAGGAGGATTTGGTTTTCGTTGGCTTCGTCGCCTTATTAGACCCACTGAAGCCAGACGCTGCCGAGGCAATCCAAAAGCTTGGCGGCCTTCATGTTCAGGTATTGCAACCTACTTTGATATCAACAATTGAGTGCCATGAAACTGATCAACATTACCTAGGTGCGAATTCTCACAGGGGACGCCCCAGCGGTTGCTGCCAAGGTTGCGCGTGACCTTGGTTTATTCAATCCCGTCAACCTCACGAACGTAACCGCTGCTCGGTCGCCGAAGGATGAAGAGGAAGGATCCGACATATCGTGCGAAACACTCAATGAATCTAGTTTAATTGTTACGGGACCTCAGCTTGCCGAGCTTGCCAAGGATCGCGAGGTTCTGAACGAGACCATTGAGCGTGCAATTATCTTTGCGAAGTTGTCGCCATACCAGAAGCTTGAAGTGGTGAAGGGTCTACGAGCAGGCGGGGGTGGCCGCGCCGTTGCCTTTCTGGGAGACGGTGTCAATGATGCTTTGGCTCTTCGTGGTGCTGACGTCGGGATTT
The DNA here is from genome assembly GCA_038094595.1 of Pulveroboletus aff. annulatus. NCBI lineage: Eukaryota > Fungi > Basidiomycota > Agaricomycetes > Boletales > Boletaceae > Pulveroboletus > Pulveroboletus aff. annulatus. The sequence goes on along the minus strand of JBBPTX010000001.1, from coordinate 580,308 downwards.
CCGTGGATTCCGGGACCGAAATTTCTAAAGAGGCAGCCGACGTCATTCTTTTGGAGAAGAGCCTCGACGTCGTCGCACGGGGTGTGGTGGAAGGCAGGATCACGTATGTTCAAACTTCAGTACTGCGAACACGCGGCTCACACTAGGAAAAGGCTATTGAACACTGTCAAGTATATCAAGATGGCCTGCTCGTCGAACTTTGGGAATGTTTTTTCGGTATTGGGTATGTTACATGAAGATTCTGTGGGTGTTATTTTGACACTCGAGTTTGTAGTTGCTTCTGCTTGGCTCCCTTACCAACCAATGCTACCGTTGCAACTATTAGTTCAGAACTTACTCTACGATTTCTCTCAGGCGTCAATTCCTTGGTTTGTGTTCTTTCTTCTTTTATTTCCATCCAAAACTTATTTGCAACAGGGACAATGTCGATCCGGAGTATCTGGAGCGCCCAAGGACGTGGAGCGCTTGGTCTATCATCCGATTCATGGTTTGCTTGGGTCCTTTCTCCAGTCCATTCGACATTATTACGTTCTGCATCAACTGGCGAGTAATTTTATCGGTTTGGTCGTCTTTAATTAACTCTGCATCAAGGTTCGACTACAAAATTAGAACATTGAATTCTCCACTTGTCCCACTCGCACAGACAAATTGGTTTTTGGAAGGCTCTTTAACCCAGGTATTAGTCTACAGCGGTCTTCCATTGTGTTCTAATTAGGCTCCTCGAACAGCTTTTCATTATTCAGTTCCTCCGAACCCCTAAAGTTCCGTTCTTCCAGTCGAGAGCATCCCTTTCGGTGGTCCTCGTCACTTTTGGAATGGCTTGCGTATCGATGGCCATCCCATACATTCCTAAGATCAACTCGGCTTTGCAAATGAGACCTCCTGAACCAATGTTCTACGCCTACTTGATTGCCATGATCGCAGGTTATGCCCTTGTCATCCACATTGTCAAGACCATCTACCTGCGGGTTTTCAAGGGTGAATGGCTTTAGGAAATGATAATTTACTACGAAGGGTCAAGCTTTCGAGATTGCTTGACTAGACGGCTCGAAAATAAATTGATGAGCTTAGCTGACTTTGGATCCTGGTACCCTGCATAGAAGCTACCGAGGAATTTGTATGCAATGTATTCGTTGATCCTGAGAAATTACCGCATTAAGAGTGCCAGAGAAGGTAGTACTAGCAGTAGTACTAACCGTTGCAGCCTTCTATTGTCACTGGTCGTGTTTAAATTTCGCCACGTACCAAAGCGTATGCCAAGACCACCCCGCAATGGATCCCTTCTGCCACGGGGGCGAGGACGACGTGCCATTGATCAACCGAGTGCCCTCGGACCCCAGGATGTACTAAGGCGGGGTACCGGTGGACGAGGGGACAATTTGACCATAAACGATCGTGACCGTCGCATGGAAAATGTTGCTACTGTGAGCCGTAGCAGCGGTCTTGAAAAAGATGGTGATTCGTGAGCAGGCTAATGTCGTTATGTCTTATCCCCTACCATTTTATCGAGCTACCTGCCAGGTTGAAGGAACCCATTCTCCAAGAAGAATTTAGAACCTTTATTGACAAAAAGGTGTGTCGTGCCTTTTGCTAGCAGCTGGCAATGACTCTGAACTATTGTGATGTCAATAAATACGTGTAATGATTCACCGATGCTAGCTCAAAATGCTCTGGGATTTATATGGGGCTAGTTCTCTTACTAAATCCCAGATTGACTCAGAGGCAACGCAGAAACGGAGGCAGGACAACCAGGAGAACATATTGATATTGTTCCGTGAGTCGAATTGAAGGACCCGGACTCGGAGTTACCCTCGATTGCAAGTTGGTTGACTGGCAGTTGTTGATCCATTGGCAGGTAAACTACGCGAGGGTTTGTTTGCGTCCGGCCGAAAAGATAGCTTCGCATTGGAAGGTCTGCAGTTTGGTTCGATGCGTGGGCCCGGCCTCCTTACCCATTGACCTAGTCTACGAGACCTCGCTTTACCTGTCGGTCATTTTCGATTCGCCGGTACAAACAACCTCCATCTTGTCCCGTCTCGTGCCAGATATCTATTCGGCAGTCCCCGCTCCACGACCATCCCGTCTCCCTCAGACGATGCTAATTTTGCTCCTTCATCAACTCGTCATAGCCTTCCCCTCCCAGCAAATGTTTCTGGATCAGATTAGACGCCTTGTTCCAAACTTACTGGAACGACCATCCGCTGCTTATTTGTGGATCTCGACGTTAGCTCAGAGCTTGCGCACCTTGAACTTCGTCCAATTCGAGAGACTATCGCACCCTGATGCGTTTGAGCATCTGTTTCTCTCTTCTCGCTCGAACCCACCCTCAAATACGACCATGTTCCATGATTTATCCCGAATCGCCATCAATGTCCTTGTTTCTCAGCTTCGACTGAAAGCACGTGATGGAGCCTGGATAATCGTCCGAAATGCGTACCGGGAACTCTCTTCATCCGACGAGACACAAATGTGGCTAGGGAAGCGACTGTTTTTTGACAGTTTTGGCTCCGAGGCTACTGTCGTGCGATTCGATGAATGGGTGCGGGAAAAATGTCGGGAAGGGCAGCTGCGGCCCAAGGAAGGTGTCGAGGGCAGGTGGCTGGTTTGTAAGGCAAGGTAGCAGTACATTCAGTAAGCCTGCTGTCGCTGTTCGAGGGGAATGGCCGCTCGAGTTACTCGTTTCTTTCAGAGGCGATTGAATCCATACCCGGGCCGTATCCTCAGGTTATCGAAGATTTGTCAGGCTGATATTCACTTAAAGCGGTACAGGGATTGGAAGCTTAAGGACGATTGGTTATGTACTCAAGCTCGCTGCATATCCGTGACAGATGTTGGATGACGTTCGAATATTCGTGCTTGGTTTGAAAAAAAGGACGAGATGCAACCGCTGATTCTTGTATGCCATTCACTGATGCATTGTGATGTTGTCTTTAAATTTATTTTTTGGCTGAGGCGACAGAAGTCTTGTCAACATTTACAATGTGTACGGCTTTGAATTGTCCTCAGGCCTCGCTGAAGGTGAGGGTAATGATACGTCTCACTGGCAGTTGCTCGCTTGAAATATGGTGTATGGTTAGGTATTAGGTGGTATACACGTCTTTCATCCCCGGGCCGCAGTCAGAGAGTCAATGGATAGTGACTTTGCTCATGATGTCAGTAAGTGCGCTCATATCCCCTTCGAGTTCCTTCAAGTTGGATGGCGCCTGTTCTTCTGCTTCTTTCACTTCCTGCGTTTCTCCCCGCTCTTCGTTGTGTTCCGCTTCCTCCTCCTCTTCCCTCCTTCCCTCCTCCTCCTCCTCCTCCTCCTCCTCCTCCTCATACGCGAAAAATATTCCACCACGCTGCTTCATTATTTGTCGAATGGCGTCGACGTCGTCTTCTGAGTCTTCGCCAACATCATTCCATTGTAATTCAAGCCTACTCAACTTCGGTAAGGTGACCAACGAGGTTGCGAAGAACTTGAATGTCGATGCATTGAGGTTGTTATTCTGCAACACTAGGGTCACTAGATTCTTGTTTGATCCCTCTGCAAGCTTTTCCAGGGGCGGTGGTACCTCATCATCGCCTTCCTCTGATAATACACAGTCCGAGAAAACGAGGGTCTCCAAGGCGGACAACTTTGGCAAAGCGTATGCCCATGCGTTCACAGCTACTCTTGATCCATCCTTGATGAATGTGTTATCTTGAAGATCAAGATACCGCAGGTTTGAACACTTGGACAGACCCTCAGCCAGTGCCCGTATACCATCAGTCCAGATGGCGTTCTGCGGAAGTCTGACATCCACCAGCGTCCCGTGTTCGGCGAATGCATCCGCCCATGCCGGCGCGGACCCATTTTCAAGCCTGTTCCTGCCACAAATGACGGTCCTCAAGTTTGACGTCAACCCCCTCCCTTTGCTCAGTTCCGCCGACCTTTTCAGCCAGTTTGCAATCTTGGTCCCTGCTTCTGGCCCCAGACCATTATTATTGAGTCGGAGGATTTCGAAGCGATTATTTTCGAGAAGATTGCGCAATGGTTCGACAGAGCGAGCGCCAAAAGCGTTATCGCTAAGATTTATTTCCACGAGGGTTGATTTGGGTTCAACAGCATCACATAAAGCCTTGAGTGCGTCTGGTATCTCGGAGATGAGACGACCAGTGAAGATATCGGCGAAGTCCGCAACCTAGTTCGACGTCAGGGTGCAGAGGAAAGTTGACGCAAAGAAAAATACCTTTAGGTTAAGTGACTCGTCCAAAAACTTTGCAAACTCCTGCGCGGCTTCGATGCCGATTGTATTACCTCCCAGGTGGACCTCTTCGATCAATTTGGGGTCAAAGTCTTCAAGGAGCGGTGCAACGTCTGCTGCGGTGTTGAGCTTGAGACTTTGACCTCTGATGTCTAGGATTTTCGGATTTTTGACCATTTTGCAGTGTGATGTGGATGGGAGTAGAACGACACACTCAGTGACTCGGAGCCCAGAGATCTACGAATATCGATAACCACCGTAAAAGGAAAGCATGAACATAGTTTGATTTCAGTCAGGTGATCAAGACCTTGCGAAAATTTCTTGTCTTAAACCTCATGCACATTGAATCTAGGTCGCTTGCGATCGTCAAAGCCAGTCGTGCAACATAGACATTTTTTTGACCGCTCAGAACCATGTCGCCTCATAATACACTCAACAATCCGCTCGCAATCAATCTCTCAAAACAGACTCAAACGTTACTAGCCATCTTGCCTCCAAACTCTCCTCATTCGAGTCAGATATCGTTTGCACTATCACCAAAAGCCCTACTTTCAACGTTGTCACGACTACTAGCGGTTCCATCTCTTACTACCCCCATATCAGACCTTTTTCGACCCTTGCTGATCGACTTGTGCGCGAGATGGTTACATGACCAAGAGGATCTCGAAGAGAGGTTTATCGCTTTTTGTGCATTGATAGAAAACCACGAGGAGTTATTTCCGTAAGTCCTTCTTAAGTTTTCTTCCAATCACTTATTTGTCTGATAGGACTTTGTCTGCATTCTTGCATCAGCCATGCGTCTTGCAAGGTCCACTGGGTTTTGTCGGAGAATGTCGATCAGTTGCCGCGCTAGACGCCATGCGCCTACAGGAACTGCTTCTAGCTTACTATCGCTTGCTTCGAGCTAACCGTCTACTTCCCAGCGAGCTTTTATGGCCTGTGTCGCATTTATCAACTCTGTTCAACACACCTCACCCCGACTCTACAGTCAAGTACCTGGCGATCAGGTGTTACTCGCTCTACACGGGTATGGCCGAAGTGGAGCGCGTTCAATTAGAGACCCGAGTTCTTGGCCAGCCTGGTATAGTTGACTGCCCACTATCGTACGGGCAAAACATCGACGGGAGTCGGATTATTATCGATGGGTGGTTAATGCCTGTGCTAGAACATGAACGAATCCATCGAGTTCGTAACTCTGTCGCTGCTGGTTCCGACTTCCATTCGCTCGGCGAAGATAGACTTCAACCCTTAACCAACAGTGACCTGTCGTAAGGCTTCCCGTTCAGCCACTTCCTCACTTCTAACATCTTTTCGCCAGTCCATGGGTCGCCAATATTCATGGCATACTTATGCTCAAGTCTTCCTCCGCAACCCATTCTTGCGTAGAGGTTGTCTCGACACCTTCGGCAATCGGTGCATTACGACAGCTTGCGATTTTTGTCTCCCTCCGCATACCTACCCTCATAACTTCTTCCCCTTCGTCAGGGAAGTTGCTGTTTCTCTACCATCTTGCTTCTGTGATATATCCCGACGCAAACGACCAAGTTGTCACGGTCCACCTTGCTGACACATCACTTGACCCTCGTTCGCTGCTGGGATCCTATGCTTCCTCTCCCATTCAACTCGGATCATTTGAGTGGAAAGACGGCGTGCTTGTCCGTGCCATGAAAGAAGGGAAATGGTTGGTTTTAAAGGATATCGATCGTGCGAGTGTGGAGATATTGGGGCTTATCAAGCCCCTTGCCGAGTCTTTGAACCCGGGTACTTGGATTGGCAACCGCGCGAGCATAGACGTCCCAAACAGAGGCAAGGTGAAGGCCTCCGAACGCTTTGCTATCTTTGCGACACGTTCGGTAGTCCCATCGACTGGCGGAAGTTTTCCAAGTCCAATTTTCTACGGAGTGCACAAGTTTCAGGAGCTCGTAATAGATGCGCCGTCGCCGGATGAAGTCAAGACCATCATCGAAACTCGATTTCCTCGGTTAGGGGGACTCCTCGCACGGGCGATCATACAAATCTGGGCTGGTATTCAGAGACTTGGGACAACGAGTTCAACAAGGTCAGCCGGTTTGAGGGACCTTGAAAAGTATTGTCGTCGGGTGGAGGAAGTCATACCTTCAACCCCTGGTTCCGTGAATTTGGATTCCCCCAATCAAGATGTTATCCCTATTGCCACACTCTTCCCGAATCTTACTCTTCGAGAGGAACTTTTCCTTGAGGCCAGGGATGTCTTCTTTGGAGCTGGCGTCCTTACGGCCACGGCTCGAGCACACTCTGATCGGATTGCTTCACTTGTTGCTGATTATATTGGATTAGATTTTGAGCGTCGCCAGTGGGCGCTCAGCGGACGAGTTCCTGCGTTCGAGGAGGAAAGAGATGGGAAGGGAAACGTCGTCGCTATTGTAGTTGGCCGCGTACGCCTTCTTGCTCGCCCTTCAAGACTGAGGCTCCTCATTACACCAACCCGTCCATTCGCAGTCCATAAACCAGCCTTATACCTCCTTTCACGAATTGCCACCGCCATATCGCTTTGTGAACCTGTACTCTTGACTGGAGAGACAGGTACTGGAAAGACCAGCGCTATCACTCACCTTGCCTCTTTGCTGCACCGTCCCTTGATTTCGCTTAATCTGTCTCACCAAACTGAATCCTCAGATCTACTTGGTGGTTTTAAACCCGTTGACGCCCGCGTTCCTGCTTCGGTGCTTCATGCAGAGTTTTTGGAGCTTTTCGGAAATACCTTCAGTCGGAAAAAGAATATCAAGTTTGAGGAGTCCGTCAGGAAAGCAGTCCAGGAGGGTAAGTGGAAGAAAGCGGTGGTTCTTTGGAGAGAGTCAGTGCGGCTTGCTAAAGAGCGGGTCGAGTCAAAACTTAATGAATGCGTTCAGTAAGCACCCAACATCCAACATCATCATTATCTAATAACATATCAGGGAATCTCCTTTGTCTTCCACGGAAGCGGATGGCCCGAGGAAAAGACGAAAACTCGATCAGACGTTACTTCGTCAATCTGGAGAGGCTTGGGATAAGTTTCAACACAACATTGACGAGTTTGACGTGCAACACGGTCAAGGACAAGGGAAATTGGCCTTTGATTTTGTGGAGGGGCCTCTCGTTAAGGCTCTTCGATGTGGCGATTGGTATGCTATTTACATTGATCGTCCACGAAGTTTGCATCCGACCTATTCTCAGGATACTTCTGGACGAAATCAATCTGGCGAGCCCGGAAACGCTTGAGTGCGTCACCGGACTCCTAAGTGGCCCAGCAGCAACCATTTCGTTGACCGAGAAAGGCTCCCTGGAGGCAGTTCCTCGCCATCCCGATTTTCGCTTATTTGCTTGCATGAATCCTGCGACAGATGTCGGAAAGAAAGACCTCCCTCCCAATATCAGAGCACGCTTCACCGAAATTGATGTCCCCTCTCCAGACACTGACCGTGAAACTCTTCTTACCATTATCCATCAATATATCGGCCACTGCGCAGTTGGGGATAAAGCTACCATCATGAATGTTGCCGACTTTTATATTACTCTTAGACAGCTGGCCGAGGATCGCCAATTGGCCGACGGATCAAATCATCGTCCTCACTACAGCATGCGAACGCTTACCCGAGCTCTTACTTTTGCGGCAGATATCTCCCCCATGTACGGCCTGCGACGAGCGTTATGGGAAGGTTGCTTGATGGCATTCACTATGGTACTCGATGGACCCAGTGCAGATATTGCTATTAGTCTTGCACAGAAGCACATACTCTCCGGAGTTCGCAATCCAAAGTCCTTATTGGTGAAGGAGCCCTCTCATCCCCTTTCCCGTTCTGTCGATGAGTTCGTCAAGTTCGGCCCGTTTTACCTGGAGAAAGGTCCGCTTCAAACTGATCTAATGGAGGACTACATCATGACTCCTTCCGTGGAAAAAAAGCTAATCGATCTTGCCCGCATCGTCCTCACCCGTCGTTTTCCGGTGTTGATTGAAGGCCCTACATCCAGTGGAAAAACCAGTGCGGTGGAATATCTTGCGCGAAGAACAGGTCATCAATTCATTCGTATTAATAACCACGAGCATACCGATATTCAGGAGTATATTGGTACCTATGTTTCCGATCCGGCTACCGGGAAGCTGGCATTCAAGGATGGCCTTCTTGTCCATGCTCTTAGACGCGGCCATTGGATCGTTCTCGATGAGTTGAACCTTGCACCAACTGACGTCCTTGAGGCTCTGAATCGACTACTGGATGATAATCGCGAACTGGTAGTCCCGGAGACCCAGGAAGTTATCCGGCCCCATCCCCACTTCATGCTCTTTGCCACTCAGAATCCACCAGGCTTATACGCTGGTCGGAAAGTGTTGTCACGTGCCTTCCGCAATCGTTTTCTCGAAGTTCACTTTCAAGATGTACCGCAAGCAGAGCTGGAGTCTATCTTGTGCCAACGGTGTCGAATTGCCCCCTCATATGGACAAAAGATTGTCAGCGTCTTTCGAGAGTTGCAGAAGCGGCGACAGACCGGGCGTGTTTTCGAAAGCAAACAGGGATTTGCGACTCTCAGAGACCTGTTCAGGTGGGCTGGTCGGGATGCGATAGGGTACCAAGAACTCGCAGTAAATGGCTACATGCTCCTCGCGGAACGAGCGCGGCACATCGAAGACAAAATTGTTGTCAAAGAAGTGATAGAATCTGTTATGAAAACTCGGATTGACGAGAAATCGCTGTATAATTTACTTGCTTCTGAAGCCGAGCCGTATATCGGATGCCCCGTACCTTTGTCCTCTCAAGTGGTCTGGACCCACGCCATGCAACGGCTATTCGTTTTGGTCTCCAGGGCTTTGAAGTTCAATGAGCCGATTTTGCTGGTGGGAGAGACGGGTTCTGGCAAGACCTCCGTTTGCCAATTGTATGCTGAAGTTGTGTCCAAGCAGTTGCACACACTTAGTTGCCATCAAAACACGGAAACTGCAGACCTTATTGGGGGCCTGCGACCGGTGCGAGCCCGTGGAGCAGCTTCTTCGGATATCTGTCGTGATGCATCATCTCTCCTGGCCCGTGCCGGTATAGTTAGCCCACCAACGGATACCCGGAGTATACTTGACCAGATCTCCATATTGCTGAAGAAGACGGATGTCGAACCCTCACTTGAGGCTGCGCTTCGGGAATTACAAAAAAATCTTCTCGTGTCAGAGTCCTTATTTGAATGGCACGATGGTCCTCTCATTCGCGCCATGCGGGATGGCGATGTCTTCTTACTCGATGAGGTCTCGCTGGCCGATGATTCGGTGCTTGAGAGGCTCAACAGCGTACTGGAGCCCGACAGGACTATCGTACTTGCTGAGCGCGGGGGTACAGACGGAGAATATCCTGCGGTTCGCGCCGCTGATTCTTTTAAACTTCTAGCGACGATGAATCCGGGAGGTGATTATGGAAAGAAAGAGTTATCTCCTGCGCTTCGAAATCGTTTCACGGAGATTTGGGTACCCCCGGTTGACGACCCGTCTGACCTCAGGATGATTATCGAGAATTCCTGGACTAATGATGCTTTGAAGGCCTTCACTAAACCAATGCTGGGATTTGCTGAATGGTTGTGTGAGAGGATTGGTGATCGTTCTGTCTGCACGCTACGGGACATGCTAGTAAGTAATCTCGGAAGACTCTTCGCTATGTTCCATCTTACACTCTCCTAGGCATGGGTTGCGTTCGCGAACGCTGTCTTCACTCCCAATAAAGAAAATGCGATTCAAGTGGGCGACATATTTGTGGGTTTATGATGTTTTTCAATGGTATCCGAGAGTTCATTCGTAGTTTAGCATCATGGGGCCCACATGACATTTCTGGATGGATTGGGTTCCTTGCCACAAACGGCGACATACTCGTTGCAAACCCTGCAGCAAGTCAAGGATGAGGCTATTCACAAGTTGCGCCAAGTCGTCCCGTTCACCGCGCAAGATGCTTCACTTCGTTACGACACGTCTCATTTCATCCAATTTGGTCCCTTCTTACTTCCCAGGGGACCAGCAGAAAGCACGATCTATAATTTCAATCTCCAAGCGCCCACTGCCTATGAGAACGTTCTGAGAGTGGTCAGGGCCTGCCAAGTCCTCAAACCAATTCTTCTAGAGGGCAGCCCAGGAGTCGGGAAAACCTCCCTTATTGTTGCCTTAGCCAAGATCGCCGGTTACCACCTGTGCCGTATCAACCTTTCGGATCAAACCGATCTGATAGATTTGTTTGGGTCTGACCTACCCGTAGAAAATGGAGCGCCGGGGGAGTTCGCTTGGAAAGATGCGGAATTTCTTCGAGCCTTGCAACAGGGCCACTGGGTTCTTCTCGACGAGATGAATCTTGCCCCTCAGGCAGTCCTTGAAGGGTTGAATGCGGTCCTAGACCATCGGGGCACAGTTTACATACCAGAGTTGGGACGCAGCTTTACGCGACACCCATCGTTTCGAGTGTTCGCTGCGCAAAATCCGCTGCACCAAGGTGGTGGCAGGAAAGGTCTTCCGAGGTCTTTTCTCGATCGCTTTACGAAGGTTCATGTCGAGGAGCTTACCCCCGACGATATGCTGGTCGTTTGTGGCGAACGGTACAAGGAGTATGATGAACGTGTCCTGCGTGCCATGATTACGTTTAACGCTCGCTTGAACCACGAAGTTGTCCACAAACGGGCCTTTGGTCGAGAAGGGAGCCCCTGGGAGTTCAATCTTCGTGATATCATCCGATGGAACGAACTTCTGCGGGCATCCATCACAGCTAATCCCCGACACCTTGTTCGTATTGTCTACTTGAGCAGGTTCAGGAGTTTGCAAGATCGCGCATACGCCCAAGCTATATTCGATGAGGTTATCCCGACCCCAGATTTGCCCAGCGTACCTAATCCCTACCCGGTCATCTCGAGTTCGCATCTGCAAGTTGGTTACTATGGCACGAAGAGGCACAATGCGATTTTACCTCACAGAACTTCTGACATCCTGCAGGCACATCTTACAGCGATCGAAGCTATCGGCACATGTCTCTCTCAATCTTGGCTGGTCGTTGTGACTGGCGTCCACAACAATGGAAAAACAAATCTGATAAGAACCCTTGCTAATCTTTCAGGCAACTGTCTCGATGAAGTCCACATCTCCAGGGCAACGGACACAACGGACATCTTGGGTGGATTCGAACAAGTCGATCACTTGGCACGAACTGTCGCAGTCGCAGAGGAGACGATTCGGCTCACCGAAACCTTCGCGCGTTCTACTTGTGGGGTCAGTTCTAGATATCAGTATCGGGCTGTGGTACAGCGCGAATTGACCTCCCATCGGAGAACATCCACATCAATTTTGAAAGCTGTCTCAGCACTTTTGGAAGAGTTGTCAATAATTGATGTTGATGACTCCTTCATTGATGTAGCGCGCAAAGAATTGTGCTCTAGAGTCCATGACCTAACCCAAGTCAAGTCTGCAAGGGGCCGTTTCGAGTGGATCGATGGTCCGCTGATACGAGCGATGAAGAACGGTCACTGGCTTGTTCTCGATGACGCGAATACGTGTAACCCTTCTGTTCTCGATCGTCTTAACTCCCTCTGCGAACCGAATGGCAATTTGGTACTAACTGAACGAGGCCTCGTCAATGGCGAGGTACAAATATTGACACCACATCCAAACTTCCGTCTACTCATGACTGTGGATCCTCAGTATGGTGAACTATCTAGGGCGATGCGTAATCGTAGTGTGGAGGTTTCTCTGTTGACCTATCTTACTGACGAGGACGGATCTCGTTTGCTCGCCCACTCCCGCCTCCCTGTTGGCTCGACGCCGACGGCAGCTTGCTACGTATCCTACGAAAAGGCTCGCCGAGGCATTCTTTCGGTGTACTCACCCAACTTATCTCAGCCTCTTCCATCTGTTGGTATCGACCATGACTCAGCCTTATCCACCCTGGTCATTCATGCACCAATTATGGCCGTCTCCGATCTTCAAATCTCACTTGCCCTCGTTTATTTCGCTGTCAGGTCGATTCCCCCGTCTTTACAATGGGCTTTCAGGCGTTATCTTGAGGTCTCGTCGCCTAATGGACTTCTATGTTCTGTGTTAACAAATCCCGCCTTCGGTGAGGTGTCGAAAACACTTTCTTCAAGTGTAAAGAGAATTTCTCAGATACTTCCACGCCCATTCGATGATGTGTTGGTCAGTGTTCATATGACGGGCGGGATTTGTATCCGCTCTCCTGCATCGGTGTACTCAATTTGCTTGAATATATAGCCAATGAATGATTTCATGGTTTATCCACCGTGTCCATGCTGTACAGAACATGCGGAATACTGCTCGCACCATGCGCTAAAACTTGAAGTTCTACGTCTTTTCACTGCCTTCATCCTTGATAAGAATGATGATCGGGGATGGAACCAGCCAAGCCATTCGTTCAGTAGTGTGCTTGCTCGATGCCCGGCGAGTCTGATTGAGGCACTGCAATCGGTGTTGACGGAAGTACGAACAGTTGCCGAGACCTCGCTGCAGCGATTTCTCTGTGGTTTCTCTGGTTGTCAATCCGTGAGCATTTCGCGCCAATGCTTAAGCCATCTTACGACGTTAAGCTGTAGGATTATAGTAAATCTGCCGACCTTCTAAGCATTTCGAGGAAACTTCGACAGGTCCTCGCTCAGAAGGAATTGGACTACTCCTGCGTTCAGGTTCTATCAAGGATGATCTCCAAAGCACTCGACAATCACTCTCCTGCATATCAACATCTTGCTCGTGCAACTACTATTCTAGAGAATGCGGTCTCCCCGTCGTCCGGACTCGGACTGGTGGATATGTGGTCGCAACTACGCGTGGACAAGCCCACTGAATTTGCGTCAATTGACGTCAAGTTGTTAGCTTGCTCACCCACAGAGGTTTCAAAACCAGGTATGCTGGTCTCGTAGGGTGTCACCAATAAATTGACTTATCTATCTAGTATCACGCCGGGAGCAACTAGACATCCTTTCTATCGCCAGTTTGCCGGTGCACTTGAAGCCAGAAAAGGCCGAGCGAATATTGCACATATCTAGCCAAATCAAAGACGTAAGAACGAATCTGCATTGTTCCTCGCAATATCCTGATTGTCCAGCATAGTGGGTATCGAAAGTTCCTAGGGAAAATGTGGGTCTTCACGGGACATGCAATCCTGTTTCTCTTCTGGCAGAACTGCAGGCCCTCTGCGATCTTGATGCGGGAAACAAGGATGTGAGCATGCTGTGCGACGGTATATGGAACAGATATCTGAACAACAATGTGCAGGTGATTATGCTGATGCTCCGGCGGCTTATTGAGACGGCTCTTGAAGAACAAAATGAAGATCTACGACGATTCGCATCGTACCAACACGTAGTGTGGAATTATGATGCGGACCATGACGGTGTGTCTAGGCTTTATCACCATTCGTGCTGTTCTTCACAGTCTGGTTTTAGTTTCCCCTAACATCATTGCCACGGCGGAAACTCAATGGCTTGAAGCCCTGTGGCACACAAAATCAGTATGTAGCAAGATTCGGACGTACTACTTTCTCACCCATCTGTCTTTCAGCAAGTCAGCATACCAATCTTCCGCCCAACTCAGCTTCTCTGTACCTTTGAAAAGAGGTACGAGCTTGTGCCGTGCGCGGCTTCCTTTCTTTACCTTTTCCATAGTCAGATCGCGGGTCTCTCGTTGGCATCGCTCGAAGAGCACGGAGAGTCGGTCAAGCGCCATATTGGGCTAACTACGCTACAATGCTTCACGAAGACGTCGCGACTGCAACAGCTCACCACATTATTCAACCAAAGCATAGTATTGGTGAGTGAAAGTAGCAGCCTTTATGTATTATGAGCTTACTATTCATAAGGTTGCCTCTTGCTTTGCGACTTCATTTGATGAGTCCCATTTCTATCGCATACGTACGGGACTCCCAAGAGACAGCATCGAAGCATCAAAGACTCTTCTAGACTTTCTAGGACAAGCAAACCACGAAGCATTACGGAAGGCCATCAGACATTTGGCTACTGCGTTGCAACGCAATATTGACGCGCACCCCTCGTATGAGAGCATGGTATCGCACCTTGGGCGATGTTGGATCGGGTTGAGCAGAGTCATCCTTGATCTCTTTGTTCCCAATGTACCCGTCGACCCCGCCGCAATGATACGTCATGCGGCGCTGTACGCTCAAGATCTGGCAGACTGCATGACACGTCAAATTGCACTCCATGTCCAGTTGGAGTCTAGAACAGCAGCCAACGAAACAAACAGTGTCATCGCTTACCTTGAGGCCTCTACCAATGATCTATTGAAGACTATCCATGCATCGGCGAGCGTTCCAACTCGGCACAACCTGACAAATCTGCGCAACTATTGGCTGGAGGTGTCGCAATTCATGAGTCAAGTGATCCATCAGTCCAAAATCGATGACCTGGTGCGTACTCTGGAGTCGAGGGATCCTTCTGCCATGGATCGCGAGGTGGTTGTCCAAGAATCCATCTCAGGTTTTTGTCAGCGCCTAGAAACTTTTTACACGGAGTTGGATGACATCACGTGCATCCTTCGTTTGGCATTCGCGAAACTTCGGTTGGGTCTCCACCTCGTGCGCTGGGCTTCAGAGCAATCCTCACAGAAACACGCTGCGGAACTCGCGACTAGTTTGGTTTCGTTCCCCTCCACACGCAGTGCGTGGCTGTTACAAAGTCTACCCGCTCCCCATGGGAGCCTGTCTGCCGCTGAGTTCGTCATATTAAGAATTGCCGCAGCCACACATTGTGGCCCATTTTCATCGGCAGCCATAACACTTAGGACTGCGTATGAACAAGCTTATCGTCTCTGGTCGATAGATCGATTTCGTGACGGGAAAAGAGAACAGGATCTCAACTCCTTATATCGCACAAATACGACGACGCATGACGGTTCGACGGAAGTCGAAGCTGAGGAGAGCGAGTTTTTGGAGTTGTTCCCTACTTTTGAGGATGCTCTTCATACCCTCGAAGTCTTGGCTGTGCGTGTCAACGACGAGCCAGAGGTTCACTTGACTCCAGATCGGCAACGGCAACTGCTTGCACTTCATCTGAAATTCATGGGCAAAACAATTGATTTGACCAAGATCAGTCGCGCCGCAAGCGAATTCGACGCTCTACGACAGACCTTTCTACGATCTTGGATTTCTGACCACCCTTCCTTCCCAGATTCACTTGAAAGAGTGTCGTTGCACCTTCAGCTCTCGGCTCTCCATCGCCACCTCGCGGACATATTTGGCATTTCCAATCCCTCTTCCAATCCTTTTAACTTCTACGCTGATGCGAATATCCAAGAAGTCAAAAAAGCATCAACCACGATCAGATCTCTCCGTTCCCGGCTGATGACGATCCTCCAAGATTGGCCAGACCAAATGGTTCTCCGGCATCTCATTGGTCGCTGTGATATCATACTGGGGTTCGATCTAGCCAGTCCGATTGCCAAGTTTTTGTCAGCCTTGGAACGATTACTAGTGCAAACGGAAGACTGGGAAATGTACGCAAACCGCGACAGCAGCCTCAAGGAGCACCAACATGAACTGACTAATCTCATCGTGGAGTGGAGAAGATTGGAACTATCATGCTGGAAGAGTCTGCTGGAATCGCAAAGCCAGTCATTTGTTGGACACGTGGCGGAGTTCTGGTTCCACTTATACGAGGTCCTGATACGGGGACCGTTGAATGCTGTGGTTGAAATCGCAAGTGGCGACATTGGCAGCCTTCAAGGTTACCTCAGACAGCTGCCCTCATTACTGGATGAATACATTCAATCCAGCTCTCTCGGTCAATTCCAGGCCCGTTTAGATCTTCTCCACAGTTTCGAGGGCTTTATTCTTAATATGTTACCTGGGGAATCCAGCAGCCATCAAGATGCCTTGCTCCAAGTCGGTCGTATTGTCCACTCCACCTGGCGATACTTTCGCCTTTTTTCTTCGGAACTCTCTACGGTATTGAAGGACCAAAGACAAGCGCTGGAGAAAGAAGTTCAAGCATTCATTAAGCTTGCGAGTTGGAAAGACATTAACGTCCAAGCCTTGAAACAAAGCGCGCAAAGGACACACCATCAACTATACAAGATCATCCGCAAGTTCCGCGGTGTCTTAAGACAGCCCGTCGCAGACAAAATGAATCCATTGTTCGCGGGAGACGCCGAGGCTCACCATCACCAGGCGGAGAGGGCCGTCTTCTTGTCCTCGGCTGTTCCATCCGTCATTTCTTTTGCAGATGTCGCCTCCAGCTCGACTTCGATACCAGCTCACCTCGCGAACCTTTGCCAAACCTTCGGCAGATTCAATGGCTTCATGAACAGTACCATCCGTCAATTCCTCTCAAAACATTCTGCCGAAGATGTGGAACAACTGTCATTGGACATTATTTTGGCTTCCAGAAGCCTTGCAAACTATCCCATCCCTCCAGACCTAACCAAAGAAAGGCGAGAAAAATACAAGAAAAACTTACTTCTGCGCAAAAGAAAGGCCTGGAGTGACCTTCTCAAAGAACTCAGGCGTGGCGGCTTGGCTCACAACGTCAAACCTGAAATCCTTAATAAGCTGAAAGACGAATGTTGGATCCGAGATCAGCCTTTGATCCCCGCGAGTGATATGATTGCATCTGTGGAGAAAGTGGAAAACTACTTTGATCGACTGCGTGGATGTCTTCCTGCGCTCAGGAGGGTACTTGTGGGCCACCACTCAGACTTGGGGACACGAGATCTCTCTCGGGGTATCTCTGCGGTTGAATCAGGGTATTTTTTAGCTCTTGAGGGTAGATCAGGGTAAGCATTCTTTTGTGTCATAATTCTATGGTTCTTTCAATCAGTTTCCATATCGTTTAGGCTATCTCAAGCTCTTTCTGGATACATTGCACTTTGCCATCGGGTAGACCGACTCCAGGTGATTTCGGAACATCCGGAAACGATCGTGATCGATGCGTATGACAAAATTGAACCAATGTGCAATGCATTGGGCCACTCCGTTCGCGCACTGGAGGAGCTAGCCGAGGGCATGCGTATTTTCTCTGAAATAGAGAAGTGTATCGACGTCGTCCCCGAACTCATTGCTGGATGTCAAACTCTCCTCGAGTGTGCATGCATGTGGCGAGACCGTGTTTTCAAGGTGCTGCACGCATGTCAGGTCATCATGCCTTCTGTACTTCTTCGAGGTACGTTCCAAGAGTCGTCATTAGGCAGCGGAATAAATAACTAGTCCATTCTAGACGATTACGATGCTGTCGTAGGCGCTGCCAGATACCTGAGCGAGCTTCCGGAACAACTTGAAGAGATGTCAAGAACCTGTCCTCAGCTGACATACATTCTCCAACCCACCCGAGAATGGATTTGCGAGCAAGGCAGTTTTTCGTTTTCCAAACTGACCCAGCCTCTGCTTGAGGATGACACTGCGGAAAATGTAGATTTCGTGGTCGATACACTCCTTATCACCATCCAGTCCATGCTTCGCCAATGCTCTGAGTCGGCATCGCCCCCTGAAGCAACCCCCGAGTCGGAAGAGGCCAAAGACAACTATATTCGACTCGGTATTCAGACGACATCACTCTTTGCCGCTCTCCTCGACCTTGCCGCACTAGAGGAGCAGCTGAACAATGCTGGCGCCCATCTTTCATCTCTGCCGCACGCCTCACGTCAACGAGCATTGAGGAGAGTGATGCCTTTCTTATCGTGTTACTTGACTTTTGCAGGTGAGCTCGTCGAAAGTCTAGCGGGGTGGACTCGCGCACTGTTCAAGTTGGATTACATTGTGTGCTCCGTCGTACACACGCTCGGAACGCAAGGGTTCTGTATACCCCCAGAAACGGAAGAAGGCGAAGCGGCTGGCGACGAAAAGGGACATGCGACAGAACTTGGCGGATCGGGTTTGGGCGAGGGTGCTGGAAACGAAAATGTGAGCAAAGAGATCGAGGACGAGAGCCAGGTGGAGGGGCTGCAGGGCGAAGATGACGGTGACGGAGAAGTGCAGAGGGAGAAAGGCAATGACGAGGAAAATACGATCGAGATGAGCGAGGACTTTGGAGGAGAGATGGAGGACGTGCCAGAGCCCGAAGAAGGCGAGGGAAATGAGGAGGATGACGAAGGGCCAGATGAACAACTGGGTAAGCTCGACAAGTCGGACTCAGCTGCGGTAGACGAGAAGCTGTGGGGAGATGAAGGGGGTGATGGTGATGGTGAAGGTGAAGGCGGGAATGAGTTGCAGAACGACAGGTCGCAAGAGGATCAGCAGAAAGGGACGGATATCGTGGCGAAGGAAGGAAAGAGAGGCAAAGAAAAGAAAGACGAAAAAAGGACAGAAGATGCGAAAGAGGAGGAGAAGGAAGATGAAGGAGTAGGCGACGAGGATGCTGCAGACGAGACGGAACCCCCAAATGCTGCTGGTGCCCCAATAGACCAGCATATTCCGGATGCAAATACCCTTGACATCCCCGAAGACATGCATCTTGACGAGGACCAGGCCAAGCAAGACGATCACGGAGATGATATAGAAATGGAAGACCTCAGCGACGAAGAGCATGCATCAGACGATAAAATGGTCGAGGATGACGGCAAAGAACGACCAAGGGACCAAACTCCCGATGACGATTCAATGTCTGCCGGACCTGATGATGCTGAACAACAACCACCTCGAGCTGCTGATGAAAGCAATATTGAGGAGGAAAAAGAATGTCTTGAAGAAGAAGAGAACAAGGACAGCGCCGTTGCTCAGCCCGATCTTACCGCCGGTGATGGTGATGCTGGGACGTCCGAGAACGAACGACAACCCAGGGACAGTGCCCAGGGCGGGCAACAAGGTTCTGCTTCTGCCCAAGCAGAAATAGGCGCTGATGGGAGTGAGACTGTCAAAGACGTCGATCCTCGAAAACAACAGTATGTCCTTATCATCGCTTGTTCACCTGAGCTTATGTGGATTATTCTAGGCCCGATGGCGCCACTGAGAACCAACCCCAGACTCCACCTTCCTCGAGACCCGACACACAACCTCAATCTTTCGATCCCAGCTCCACGGGTGAAAGTACACAACGCGGTCCCTCCTACGCCAATCAACCCGCCCCTGCACCACCTCCCGATTCTTTGCGAAGCCTCGGGGATGCACTCGAAGCGGTCCAAAAACGCTTCGACGAGATATTTGGACCCGCCGATCAGCCCCAGCCCTTGCCAGTTCCCCAGCATGGAGACGCAGAGCGGGTCGAATACGTCCACCAGGAAGATGGTCCGGATAGCAATGATATGCAGGCGCTTGGTCCTGCTGCCGAAGAGCAAGTCGCGAAATTGAGGGACCTCAAGTTGGTTGACCAGGGAAACGACAACAATACCGATGCCGACGCCATGGATATCGATGAGCTCGATATCATGGATAAAAAAGAAGAGCTGAAAGAGGCGAAAGATGTCGTCATGGAGAGATTGGAAGCTGACAAAACGGCTGAGCGTCCTGCTCCTGATATCGAGGGTACCACTGTCCACTCGGGACGAGACAGCGGCGTTACCCAAGGTCAATCCCATCATCTTCCTGATCCCTCCACGCCGAAAGCCGCGGAGGATGCGGAACCGGAATCAGAGCCACCGTCCTCTGAGCATGTTCTCGGCGCCCTGCTAGATCACGCTTCAAACCCTACCCCGGCTTCTGCCTCCCATCTTTGGACCCTCTACACGACAATGACCGCCTCCCTTTCCCTGGCACTCTGCGAGTCCCTCCGCCTCATACTTGCCCCTACACTTGCAACGCGTCTGAGAGGTGATTTCCGGAGCGGTAAAAGACTCAACATGAGAAAAGTCGTCGCATGGGTGGCAAGCGAGTACACCAAGGACAAAATATGGATGCGAAGGGTGAAACCCAGCTCTCGAGAATACCAAGTTCTCTTGGCCGTCGATGACTCGGCATCCATGCGTAACGGGGTTGGATCGGGCGGTGGTGCGGTCCACCTGGCCTATCAGACAGTTGTTTTGGTTGTCCAAGCACTCGGAAAACTCGAGGTGGGGGAAGTGGGTGTGGCGAGGTTTGGAGAGGGCTGGGAACTCATCCGGGGATTCGGTTCGGATGCAACGGGCTCCAAGGACTGGGGATCATCGCCGACCGAGGGTGGTCGCGTCCTGAACGCATTCACCTTCTCCCAATCGCGCACAGATGTCGCCGCCTTTCTGGAAGGCTCTCTGTCCGTACTCGAAGCTGCACGCGAGAATTCGAGCAGCACGAGCGGCAAGGAGCTTTGGCAACTCGAGATCATCATTTCAGATGGTATCTGTCAGGATCATGAGAAGTTGAGGAGGTTATTGAGGAAGGCGAGAGGAATGAAGGTGTTGGTGGTCTTCATCATCATCGATGCGCTCAACAATGTTCCTTCTACTTCAAATCCATCCGGCGCGGCCACTACATCGAGCGAAAACCAATCGTCCATCCTGACTCTTTCCCAGGTCTCTTACAAGCCTTCGCCCACTACAGGCGCGATAGAACTCACGATGGAACGTTACCTGGACTCTTTCCCATTTGAATACTATGTGGTGCTCCGGGACGTGGAGGCACTACCAGGGGTGTTGGCAGATACGCTAAGGGAATTCTTCGAAAGAGTAAATGAGGAGTAGATCTATAGCGATAACAAGAAATTTATGTATCATAGTATACGAGTGAGGCATAGAAGAACGTATCTCGGCAATGCGGCACATGCGTCGGGGAAATGAGTCGGAGAATGAAAATTCCAAGCGGTTGGTATATAGTGCGTAGACTCCGCCAGCAGTCGATTTTCCAAGTGTCCATCCAACCACACGAAACGTTAGCAGAGTAACTTCTGAATGGCGTCTGGTTTCAAGTTGGTGGAGCGAGGTGTCCTTTTGGATGCTCACAAGATCAAGTGCCGCTGTCCAGCTCGCTCTCGCTATGGTCTTCTGTGGCTGAGTCCACCTTGCGGTGTTGATTCGTTATGGGGGATCTGAGGGCTGATGTAGGGTGGTTGCATGGTGTCATATTCCTGTATCTTCCGTACCCGCTTCTCTTTGGAGGAGTTGCTACTATGTGGCTTTGACGGTCGGGTGAAACCATGACGCATACATCTATAGTACTATACTCCACAATGCCGAACTGCTCCCGATATAGTGGTAGACGATTGATCACAGTCTGCTGCTTATTATATAGAGATAGACATGCTTTTCACCTGCTCTAGAGTCCGGGCACGTGTACGCCAAGAAATGTTTAAATACGAGAAGGTCTCACAGATCGACATACTTGTTCCAAAAGCCAGCCGTCCCGTTATTCGGTGCCGCCCAAGTTTCGATATTAAGCAGTCGCATGACGAGGTTATAAAGCTCGACGTTTGCAAATCCAGGTATGATATAGGTACCGTCGGTCACAGAGTGCCACGCCGAGGCATCGACAGAGTAGAGCTTGGCACCATGTGAGAAGGGACCATGGGCGACAAATATCGCATGCATAGAAGGTTCCTCGTTGTCGTAGCCATGGTTCTTTGTCGGGAAGGGGATATCAACACAGAACGATAGGCGAGATGCAAGAGGGGTAACTTACGCCAGTGCTCATCCCATCTTCGCCCATCTCCTTGGTTGTCAGAGCATACCCGAGCTTTGGAACAACCCAAACAGGGGCGATTCGCTCGTTTGCAGAATAGTGGAAGCGTGCGGGCATGGGTGTTGCTTCTTCGAGGTATCCTGCGGCAAAAACAATCCGTATTCATAGGATTTGGAGAGATCGAGGTGAAATGTACACACCGCCAGTATAAGATGCTGTCGTATACACCTGAAACTGACCACTGAACTGTGGCTTGTTGGATGCATGGATAAGTTTCTGTAAGATGACTCCTTCGTCTGTCCCTTCTGTGAAGCGAAGTCCAAAGGAAGGCCATCCATCATGGTGGGTAATATTGTTCCATGCATCGCCTATCCGGTTAGAGAATCAACCAGGTTGTCTTGACGTAATATGGTAGGAAGGAAAGGGGCTTACCAAGTATGTCATCCTCATCCAAGTAAATCCACTCGGGGTCGCTGGTATCAGCCATTCCGTGGTCACTGACAAAGATGACATCTACTATCTGGGAGAGGTTGCGTTCAAGGAGGGAGTTGTGTAGATCACGAGCAAACACATCGATGTTGGCAAGTGTTTCCTGTAGGCGAGTGAGACATGCCAGCATGTAAACATGGCTGATGAACTCACATTTACAAGGGCAGACATGGGTCCAGTTGCATGTCCAGCCTGATCCAATGAAGGTTCGTACGCTAGCATGGGGTGAGCAGACGCCGCTGTCTGATACCACAGTCACTTACTCAGAATGAGCTCTGGCCTCTTGTCAATATCCTCGATATCCACCCACTCTAATATCTGGTCCAGCTTTTCTTGAAGGGGAACCTTGTCGCGCCAAGGAATGAAGTAGGTTGGAGAGGCTCCCGAGAGCGTGGTAGGGGGACCGGGCCTGTGACATGCATAATTCGGAGGTACAATCGTACATAGAGAGGGAGACGCACCACATTTGATTCGCAGTAACGACACCAGCACGTTCAGCAGTCTCCCACAGCTATCTCAAAGATTGGCGAGCAAGAAGTCGAGAATAACGACGTACTCACTGGCTCGCCTAGCCACCAGCTAGATACATGTGTGGATTCTATGCGGTTGTACCAAAACTCGGTGTTCGTCAGAGGGTCGAAGAAGTTCTAGCGAGAGATTGTGAATTATTGCGAGTGACAGGCTAATTGGACGTACGTTGGCGATAATGCCGTGTGATTCGGCGTGCAAACCGGTCCTGCAAAATTGGTATCAGACGATGAAGAACGGATAATGATAGACGGCATACATCAAGGCCCAATGATTCCTGAGATGTCGAATTGTCAGCTGAGATGACATGGTTTCGAATGAGACTCACGGGAAAGTCAATGTCTGGTAGAAGGGTCAGAAATAGCCAGGGACGTGCAAAAAACAAACTGACTGGGAATATAGGCTTCATGTATTTGGCTCTCAATCCCTGTTGACTAATGTCTAACAAATGGGGTGTCAATCCACGGTCGAGATAGCTTGCGCTGTCGCCGAGATTAGGACGTGAAGCAACGACATAGAACCCACTCGCCTGAGTCCATCGATGGAAATAAGAATGACGGTCCTCTTGAACTCGTGCGTCCCGTTAGAGAACGTGTTTCTCGTCGGTCTCGGTGACGTCCGGGCACCAAAGTAAGCAGCACCACCAACGGAGAGGAGAACGAAGACGGTTAGAGAAGCCAGTATCTTCCACGGTGAATAAGACTTGGCAAGTTTGACTTGTACGTCTGCTTGCTCGTCCTCTAGCAGCGGACGCTCCTCGTCCTGGATGTTGGCCATGAGTAGTAATTGATTGCCCTTGTTTGGGTTAGTAAGTCGGTAAAACGTGGCTGTGTAACACGACCCCATGTTACCCTCTGGTCTTGTCGCGTTCCTTCGACATCCTGTCGCCTACATCAAGATATGGCTTATTTACTGGTTTCTCGACATTCTCGCGACCGGACCCATACCAAGACATATTTCGTTTGAGATGGACGGGAACAGGAGGTATGCAAAGAAGCGGGGCAAGGAAGGTAGAGAAGGTCACCCGGCAGGGTTCACGAATCTACTTTGGGTACGTTACAGTAGAGTAATGGATGTTGCACGCCCTCACATTTGCGTTTCTAGGTCCTGGAACTCTGCCTGCGACTACGTATACGCTGCGTGACCGTATACGCGTTTGCGATCGAAAACTTCAATCGACCCAAGGAAGAGGTAGACACGATCATGAATCTTGCCGAGGAGAGGCTCGTCGAGATTGCACAGCGCGGGTATGTCTTTGTTTCTTGCCCAGCGGGTGTCACTCATCCTTCATGAAAGTGAGATTCTGGATAGACACGGAGTCCGCTTGAACGTGTTGGGAAGACGAGAGTTACTGCCTCCAAGCGTGCAGGTAGCCATCGAAAAGGCCGAAAACATGACCCGGCACAATAATACGTGTGTCTGATTCACGTTTGTATCTGCAACGTTCATATCGAGCACGGCAGTGCAATCCTCAATGTGTGTGCACCCTACGCATCGCAAGACGAGATCACGACCGCCGTCGAGACTGTCATTCAAAACGCGATCAAGGCTGGGGATTTCGATGGCAGGCAAGTACATTTCACTGTCTTTGCTTATAATCTGCCTGAAACGTCGGCTAGCACGATTACGGAAGAGACCATCGACTCGCATCTGTCCACCTCTCTTGCTGGCAGTCCTCCCCTCGACATATTTGTACGCACAAGCGGAGTCAAGCGACTCAGTGGATTCTTGACTTGGCAAGTAAGTCGTCCTGCCATCCTTCTCGCCCACAGTCATTTATACACGGCTACAGTGTTGTGAGAATACCCAGCTGCACATGGTAGATACGTATTGGCCCGAGTTTGGGCTGTTTGATCTTGTCCCGATACTACTTGAGTACCAGCGCAAAGTGTGGGCTGAGCAGGGGCGTGCCTTGTACTAGACTGCGTATTACATAACCCTTGCTATCCAAGACTGCTGTACGAGCGCACAGTTGGACAGTGACCACGATGTCGATGCTGGACAAGTTCAAGCGAGGTGCACAACGAGCAAGCGTACAAGCATCTGCCTTTGTCAAGGAAGGTTCTTCCCGTGTTGCATCAGGCTCGCGCGATTTCGTACAGGGTTTCAGTCTTCCTGGCGAAGCAGACAAGGCCGCCAAGATCCTCGCCAGTTTCCTCGGTCAGTCCTCCCAAATCCACCCCAAACACCCGTCTGACAACCCACAGCCGATCCCAACCACCCCGAGTCTGCACTCAACGCCATCCCCAAGGCAGTCCTCCAACATGCGCGAGGTATGTCTGTCTCGCCATGTGCATATATTCACCTCACCCCCAGCCCAGGCCTCGCCGTCTTCCAGGTGATCAAAGCCGGATTCATGTTCTCTGGAAAAGCCGGGTCAGGGCTCGTCATTGCCCGTCTCCCCGACGGCTCCTGGTCCGCCCCATCATGCATCGCCACGGGCGGTCTTGGATGGGGTCTCCAAATCGGCGCCGACATTACCGACTTTGTTATCGTCCTCAACTCGGAGGATGCCGTGCGCGCGTTCTCTCTCGGCGGGAACGTTACCATCGGTGGGAACGTCAGCGCTACGGCGGGCCCTATCGGAACCGGCGGCAGTGTCCAAGCAAGCTTGGCCCACCCCACCAGCATGTTTTCGTATTCCAAGAGTAAAGGTGTGTGTTGTGGTGTGATGTGGGAACAGCTGATGGATGCGTGGTTAGGTCTCTTTGCAGGTCTTTCTCTCGAGGGGACGGTCTTGATCGAGCGCAAGGATGCAAATCGCGAGTTTTATGGCTCGCCTGTACCTGCGCGGGATATCCTTGGTGGGCGTGTTCCTCCACCAGAGGTGGCATCGAAGTTGTATGAGATTATCGAGGCTGCAGAGGGTCTAGATGAGACGGGCGTTCCCGATGCTGCATATTTCCCAGGCAGTATCGGTCAACAGATTCCTGCACAAGGCCATCAGACCGTGTTTGATTCGGAGGGTCACTAGGCGGGATGCACGAGAAACAATAATGACATTCACGACCACTTTTTTTTTTGTTCTCTTTGATATATGCTGTTCCATTTTCAATGTAATTTTTCCTTGGTCATGCTCTTGGTATACGGATTCAGATCAGTTCTTATCACAAGTACGGGTATGCCGGTATCATTTTGAATTCATTCCAACCAACGCCTAGCGCCACACGTCGTTCAAGGTTTGAGCCCCGGATGCCCCAGTTGTGAACGCGTTATTGGGGTCTGACTCCCAAGTCACTTGCCCGTTCTCGATGCGGACGTACTTGTATTGAATCTCGGTGTCTGCTGGCAGATTCACCGTTGCTAACGAGCCCGGGTCAGTCAAGGAGTGCTGCATTCCAAGGCGCACAGACTTACTGCTCCAGATCGGGTAATTGGCAGCGGACATGAGGATAGGGTCGGAAGCACTCCAATCTTTCAGGGCATTGACTGACCCAGTGAGATATATGTTCTCTACAGCGTGGTCAGCATTCTCTAACCGAGCGCATGGCAGTCGCGTACCTCCCAAGGCGGTGGTGGCATTGACGTTGAACGCGACAGACACCGTTGGGGCACTGCTGGTCAAGCACGTGCTCGAGACGGTCAATCCCTTTGCGCCCCAGCTGGCCGAGGTCTGTCCTGCACGAGCGGCAAAGACGGTGAGCGCAGACGCATAGCTCCATGTAAGGTTAATGGCACTAAGCGGCGTGCCATTGTCCCTGCTGAATTGCTCCGAGAGTGCGCCAGACGAAGGCGTGTACTGAGCAGCAATGGCTATAAAGCCGTCCGCAAAGGTCTTGATGGCAGCCGTGAGAGATGCAAAGGTTGAAGAGGAAGCGTCATATGTTCCCATCGTGAGGGAGGTGTTGAATTGCTGAAAGAAACCAAGCGAGGTGGACGTGACGGTAAGGGAACCTTGGTTGTTCCAGACGACGAGTGCGTCGTAGAGTTGTTCTGCGACTGCGAATGTAGTGAGGTACCACGGCTAGAGAACCATGTCAGACGGGGCGAGGTGCAAGGCATGGGGGACTGACGTTCCCGCCTTGGTAGATGTCTTCGGGGTATCGACCGGTTGCAACGGCGGCATTGGCGAAAATGCCAAAGTTGATGGCATAGATGACGCGGAAGGCATCGACATACGTCTTGAGGTTTGAGAGGGCCATGTCGGAACAAGGCTGAAAGGTGGTGGGGTCGCAGCCGGCATCGACATCAAAGATATGTATAGAAGCCAGGACGGCATTTGCGTCGATTCCGGAACGACCGCCGCCAGTATTGGCGGTCATGAAGCCGGGAGAGGGGGACCAAAAAGACTAGAGAATGATGAGAGTGGAAGAGCAAAGGAAAAGAGGATGCATGCCTGGAGAAAGCAGAGGACATGGTCGGCCTGAGAGGTATAGTGGGCAGCGGCGTCCGACTGTCCGATGGCGGATGCAAAGGCGGCCCCCTGACGCAGAGCACGGTGTTGGACTGCGGCCGTGAAAAACGAGGACGAGTCGATCTCCTCCCAGAGATCAAAGGTGGACGCGTTCCAGTTGTCGGCGACGTAATCGAGGTCGAGTTGTAGGACGGGCCAGAGATTGTCCGTGGCGTAGGACGTGTTGTCGTTTTCGATGAGCCAGTTGGCGTAGGTGAGGATGGCGGTAGAGCGGAGTGCAGGGCCATCTCGCTGAGGACGACCCCAGGGACCTGTGAACGCGGTTTCGTTGATGTAAAACTTGGGTTCTCCGAGGCCACCGGTGGAGACGGAACCGCTCGGATTTGTGACCTGCTGTAGGGTTGCTTCGGCGTGCACAAAGTCGTCGACGAGGGAGCGGAGGGACGTGTCCTCGCCGAGCGTGTACTGGTCGACGAGGCACTTGAACGCGAGGGATGCATCGCGCGTCCAGGTGTAGAGGTAGTCTGGGTCGGACGTGCTGGGACTGGCGATGACCACGCCGGGCTGGTCGAGTGAGCGGGCGGGCCGGTCGGTGGTGTGGAACGTACATGTGCACCCGAGCTCGTTGGCCCGATGTTGGCGAGCACGCCGTCCTTGGCGATGCCCGACTCGCTGGCGAGGACAAGGCACAGATGTGGACGCATGCCTCCCTTCACGGCAATTCCCGTGCCATGTTCCTCCTCCTCCTCCTCCTCCTCGCCTCTGCTGCGACGGCCAGTCCTGATCTGTTTTATTTCCTGCACCGATTTTCGCCAACCTCTGCAGAGGGTACTTGGCTCTGGGGTTGGGTCTGGGGCGCAGAGAGTTCCGTCACCGTCGTCGATCGCACGCCCCCGCTCACGTTCCACGCTCGTCCGGCCGCGTTTGGCCCCGAGTTTGGCGACCCTCTCCTGGGCTATGTCCTCCCGCTCTCGTCCTTTACCTCGCCTTGTCCCTCGCGTGCACTTCTCAACACCTCCAACTGGGCCTGCCCGCCTCTCTGCCCATCTGGCCCACATCACCCCGACCCAAACGAGCCTTGGATCGCTCTCGTACAACGTGGCCAATGTACCTTTGTCGACAAGGCACCTCTTCTTTTTCTCGTAACATCTACCCGCTTATTCGGCTTTACTTAGGTCAGAGAGGCGCAGCGTCTTGGCGCACGCGCGGTCGTCGTCGGCGGTCAAGATCCTGCCCTCACCGGATTTCCAGACACCCTCGTCAGCATGTACAGCAAAGGTCCCCCTTTCTCTTTCTTGATCCCCCATCTTCTTGACCCGATCCCAGGCGATGCCTCCGACATATCCACCCCCGCCACCTACATCACCCATGCAGACTACACCAGTCTCATGCACCTCATCGACTCTTCCACCACCCGTCACGCCGACTTGAACACCCTCTCTCTTCTCATCACGACGCACTACTCTGCTTGGGAATGGTACTCGTATGTCCCATTTCCCCTCTCATTGCGCCCCTTCGAACCCTTTCCTACCTAGCCCTATACTCACCTTTATCGTCATCCTAATTCTCCCCTCTTGCCTCACCTTTGTCACACTCCTCATTCACCGTGTCCGCATGGCTCGTGCGGCGCAGCGCGATCGCGCTCCAGAACATCTCGTAAAGAGTCTCCCTTGGCGAGTCTGGAACGGCACCGCCTGGGAAAAACACAAGGGATCCTCTCCTCACTCCGACATACCCCCCCACCCCTCTGCCGTCGACATCGAAGCGGTCGATCCGAGACCATCTGGATCACATGACCCGATCCCTTGGTGCGAGACCCAGCTCGAATGCGCCATTTGTCTCTTTGAATTCGTAAAGGGCGACCGTGTCCGCGAGTTGCCATGTCATCACATATTTCATCTCGACGAGGTCGACGCCTGGTTGATCAATCGCAAGAAATTCGTACGTGGTCTGTTCCCACCATCCTGCTCCCGTTCATCCTCTTTTCCCAGTGTCCCGTCTGCAAGGCAGACGTCACTCAGCCTTGGCAACTCACCAAAAAGACCACCGACACAAACCGGCGATCAACGCCCGTTACGCCCTCGCCTCCCACGGAACGTACCCCCCTTCTTCATGACACACACGAGGATCCGACTGCATGATGCCGTCCTTGTATTATTGTACGATAGCCTTCAGAAATCAGCCTTTGACTTTGGGACATGTGCTACAATAATCTTGTTCACGCGGCCTTTTATCAGTTTGTGATGTTTTAGGTTTCATCATCACCGTGTGATTCCTCGCCATGATCATCTCCGCGAACAAACAATAAGTTCCTCACAAGGTTCGCCACCATCTCCAAGGTACGAATGGAAATTTGACATCTGAGCCTTGCAGTACTATTGTTGTCTAGTCACCACATGCCTCTCCGAACCACCACCGTCTTCCGATGGCAACCGGTTTATGCATCCCA
Organism: Pulveroboletus aff. annulatus; assembly: GCA_038094595.1. Taxonomy (NCBI): domain Eukaryota; kingdom Fungi; phylum Basidiomycota; class Agaricomycetes; order Boletales; family Boletaceae; genus Pulveroboletus; species Pulveroboletus aff. annulatus. Next base: position 550,758 of record JBBPTX010000001.1, on the reverse strand, counting down.
ACTTGTCCATCCCTATTGTTCCTGCGTTATATTTGACTCCACGCGACCTTGCTGTGAGTACACGCTCGTTCCATTCAACCGACAGCGTTCCACTCTGTCTAGTGTCGGCGCATGCAATAGAGCTTAACGCCCTCACTTCCGCCAAGGGCCGGCCTTCTCCTGAACTTTACCGGTAATCTATCGCTTCTAGCCATCCTTGTGAGGGAAATGCGGGTTATCTCTTACTTGCACCATCAACTTTCGGAACTAGACCGGTTTCGGATACATATAGCCATTGTCCTGTTCTTGAAGGTGGCGGCGCGTGCATGGTGATGAACTAGCTGACCCAGACTGTGACCCCGTCTCTTGACATTTTTCCTCTTTGTCTCACTCGTGCTTGCTACCTTGTCTCCTACCTCCCAACAAGAAGCGAGAGCTGGTTTAAACCGTGACATCCCCATTCTCTTAGTCCCCCCCTCTTGACGTTATTCCTGTAACGGATGACTCCTGTGGACTATTTTCACGATGATCCGTTTTGCGCTGTATGTAACGGTGAGCTTGTCCCACTCCCAGTTGACGTACTCTTATACCGCCCACCAGGCACCCAGGACATGGGCACGCCAAGCCCTCGTAACAAACCAGTCGCTTGCCGATACTACCAGATGGGCAATTGCAGACGTGGCTCCAACTGTCCTTTTGTGCACGTTTTCGTCTCAGGTCAAGTAGAAAGTCAGTACCGTCTTCTACTCCGCGGTTTGTTTCATCTGATCCAGGTTAGCTCCCACGTTATCTCATCCAGCATACCAAGCCGAGAACATGTACGGTGAGACGAGCGCATGAGACGCGCTGCGCACAACCACTGATCACCTTGGCCTGCAGCTTACCACCCTCTCGGGTCAACCCCTGTCTATCTCCCTCTGGAGTCTCAAACGTATCCACTTTACGTGTGGAAACCATACCCATCGCTTTCCCCCTCTCTTGATTTGCAGTACGGCTTTGTCGGTCAGCCAGAGACCTTGCCCGACTACCCGGACGATAAGAGTGACCCATCCTCTGCCGAATCGTTCTCCACGGTGACCAGCATGGACTATCAGCTCCGCACGGCGCACAGTGCACCGCGGGTGGAAGGCGTAGAATCGGGAAGCATCCAGGGCACCGCAAGTCTGTCCGGCGGCATCGGGGCGAACTCGTCACCAGGATATGCAGTTTATAACTATCCGGTCTTTTCCGGGGTCAAGGCCAAACATGTGGTGGGGCGAGATCGTGCAGCGTCTGTTCCAGGGTCAGTGGTACCGCCTCAGACCTCATGTTTTCTACCGGGGCGCGATGCCTCGCGAAAGAAACCACTCGCATACAAGAGTATGTCATTTTTCTGAAATTTTTGACGGGTACTCATGTCCCCCGTAGCGAAGCCGTGTAAATTCTACGCGGCTACCGGCAGATGTACGAGCGGAGAAAAATGCACATTGTAAGCATTCATGTTTCCATTTTTACCCGTGCGTCTTGTCTGATGTGCGCGCGCGGCAGTATCCATGGTTCGGATACCAATGACAGGGCGGAAAAATCGCCCAGCAAAGTAACCCTTCCAGCCGATGTAGAGCTGCCGCCCAAACCGCTGAATAAATACGACGAGTGTCGAGCGAGGGATTTTTATCCGATAACGTGGCGTGTGATTGGGGGCGGTGTGATGATGGGAGGCAAGAGTAAGTTGCACGTGAACCTTATCCGGATCCAATCTGAGTGATGTCTAGGACAAATATGTCCGGGGTTTGCTGCGGGTAACTGCCAGTACGGCAGTGACTGCAAGTTCGCGCATGAGACGGAACTCGAAACGGACCGTACGTGCCCCGGCGTGTTTAATGATGAAATGAATGCGACCTGACAAGTCGGCCTTTAGCAGTCGGTTTCATCGAGTTCAGGAATGAACCTATCCGAGAGGGTGATCAATCGCCACGGCAACCCAGCAAGGGCGGGAAACGGGGACGTCTGGGTATGCAAAGACCCAAGGGGATCAAGGTAACGACTTTGCAACCGGTGTCTTTTCCTTCGCCTCCAGAGAGCGACGGGCGGGCACTCGAGGGTGCAGAGTCAGCGGGAAAGAAGGGTCGTGAAGAAGACGCGGGACCGTCCGGTCGAGATGCGCCCACGTCGCCGGTGCACCGACGGACGCAGTCGATGTCCATGGTTCTCACCTCACCACCACCCCTGGATGCGACGCCATCCAATGTACGTTTATCCTGGATTCGCCCGTTTGTCCGTGCCGCTGACTGGATCATAGTACGCAGCAGAGCTCTAGAGTGGATTCACGTGTTGCATTTTCATTTGTACCCTAGGTATTTTTTTTATGTGTTCAGCTTTGCATTAGAATCGCATGTACCATTTCGATCTTGCACGATATCCAAGTCTTGTTGCGTTTCCACCGTGAGGCTTCCATTGTTGTGCGTTCCACGCAGCATAATAGATCAATGACCCACCGCTGCCACGCATTGTTCTGTGTGTTCTGCACGCCTTGTCCGCAGCACAAGTACAAAAACATGATCCCTCGCCGTCTAGTCCCATCCGTAAATTTCCCCCTCTAGAGAACGGGTGGCGACATGTCTCGTTCGTGCATGCCGTCCACCCACCCGGACACAACGTTCGCCCAAGGCGGTGTCGACGGCTGGCTGCACGACACGCACATGCTCAATAGGTAAGCACGTACTACGTCACGACGGTGACGCTGCTGCTGACCGTACACTTCCATGACGGGCACAGTATCCCACCCAAGCTAATCACCACCGTGGATACCCAAGCCTTGACGCGGACGCCGTCTAGTACACTTTCCCGATCACCGTCACCGTCAGACCCTCGGGTCTTGAATGCTTCTGAATCCGAATGCACGCTGGTATCCGCATGGCTGCCATCACACCCGCTGCACGCTCCAAGTCTGACGTCATCGAGCCGGGCGGAGGATGGCAGGGGCTGTGTCGAATGTACCGTTTATGGATGGGTGGCGGTGCCTGTCGAGGCCATGTGCGTGTGCTGCCGCGATGATCTCAATGGCGGATATGCGATCGGATACACCGAACGGGCCTCTACCATGCGATTCAACACGCGGACGGCTCCACTGTCAAACTTGAACACGACTTGGGCGGACACTGGCACAGGACGAGATCGCCCGGATCTAAATGTACCAGATCCACACGAGGCGCGGGGCGTCGGTGTGATCGTCAAGGCGCTGGCTCAGCAAAACGCGGGGGCATCCTTGTTTCTGAGGACGACAATCCGTGTCGCGGCGCTGTTGTGCCTTGTACATTCGATTCTCGTCCTTGGCGAACCCAAGCGCTAGCAGTCACTTTTTATATTTTTAATGTTATCAGAGAGTACAAGTTGTGACATGTGGTTGTCAAAGAGACACTCTACATAAATGCAATGATATCGATGATGGCAAGAAATTGCCCAAGTCCATGTAGCCAGCTACTCAAGCTTGCGCGTGGTATCCGACAAGTCCGCGAATACACTACCTAACGCCGTGCAAATGCATCTCCACCGTATTCATCTTTAGACGATCGCATGGGTTTCATCACCAGAGACGCAGTACTCCCCGAATCCGGCAACTGTGCGTACGGTCCAGTGTTGAACCCATCCGTCTGCTGCTTTGCCGCCTTTTTCTTGGCCAGGCGTTTGCTTCTGCAGCAGCACCGCCAGATACAGAACCCGACGAGTAGCAGAACAACAACAAGACAACCGAATAGGATATACGGCCATCGACTCAGCACCTCTTCTTCGTAATGTGCCTTCTTCTCTGCCTCGGTCTCGGGCGAGTGCTGTTCTTGCGACGCGGGCAACAGCGCATACTGAGGAGAATTGATATCGTTCTGCCCATTCAATCGCACATTGATGAAATCGTCGACTGCGGTCTCGTTGGTGAGCGAGAGGAGTTGCACATATGGGTTAGCCGAACTCGAGCCTCCCTCGACTAGATTGCCAAAGTTGATCAGCGTATAGATATTTCGCACTTGAACAACGATCAGTGGCAAATAATGTGAGAAACAGACGACCTCACGAAACGCCATGCCAAGAATCATGTCGTATTCACCGAGCAAACTAAAGGCGGAGCTAATGGGTTGGAACTGACGAAATGAGGAATGAACGCGACCTCTTTAAAATGACTCACAGTCCCAAGACAGGCGGGTTCTCCGTTTGAAAAGGCCACACCGAAATCACTAGAAGACACATCCAATGGGTGAACTGGAAATGGCATGCCACCAAAGTTGAAGGTGAGGTTGATCAACTGTCCACACGGCACAAGCCACGCCTGGTCAGCTGTGGACCATTCTGCACCCTGCACCCGTCCGTAGATGGCATCAGAAACCGAGCGAGGAACCTGGGGCAGCGTAAATCCAGAATCCAAAACAGCAACCAATTGACCGTCCGGTGCTTTGGGCACGATCGACGAGTATTGTATCGGCTGTCCGTCGGGGCCGATGATGCCAACATTTTTGTCAGTCAAAACCTGCCAGTGCTGGTCCTTGTCTGTAACTTTGTAGACCTTTTCTACGGAAAGCTGGGGCTGGCTTGTTATATTTTCAAACCCGGGAACAATGGACGACATCGTAAATTGGCCAGTTATCTGGCTGCTCGGGTCGTTATTACGGCTGAGCATCAGGGTGATGTAATTATCGGATGAAGAGTTTTGCTGGAATATTTGATTGATGGCGCTGTTTCCGGAATCACCACTGAGCTTTTTGTAGATGGAAGAGCCAGAGTTGGGACCGAGGCCAATAAGACCATCATATCCCTCGGCGTGGATATTAGTGGAGAACGATGAAGTATTTGTCACAAGAACTGTATCAAGTATTCAGCCCGAATTTATAGTGGAAGGAATTAACTGACGAAATGCCTGGTTCTGGACCGTGTAACCGTCGAATTGAAATGGAGCAGTGTAGATGTCGCCTTTGCAACAAGTGAAGACGAGTTTGTGGAGTGGGAAAAGGACATACCAGCGGCGTTGCCGACGGCGTAGGATAGTGTTAGTGATTTGCCAGTATCCTGAGCACCAGGCACGGAACCGGTCACCCATAAATCAGAACTGTCGACGGGTGAGAGTCTGGCAGGAAGAGAGGACAGAGAACGATACCTTCCAGTGTCAAGCATGACGGAAATTTGTCGGCTACCGAGTGTGATGTTGGAGTAGTAGAAAGCATTTTGCGTGTTTCCGACGGGGACGATAGCACCTGTAGAAGATTGCCGGGGGATACGGGTGTCAGTTGAACGAGCGGTGAATGGGATAGATATTGCGAGGACGGAAGAAGCGAGCGACAGAATAAACGAATGGACGAGTAGCGACATGTAGCAAAGTGGAACAAAGACAAGGTGCACTTTGTCGGCTAAAATCCACGCTCATTGTCATTGTCATTGACACTGAACTTCACACCCACGACCAGTCCCGCCCATTTTATGACAACAATGTCGGTGGCTTGTAATCTTCACAGAGACCTGTGCTCGCCACGCCAAGAGTAGCGCAAGTGTCATATTGCCAATTATCGTAAGGCAGCCTGCTGCCCTGCACGCTCCACCATATAATCCTCGGCAGACTAGCCATACTAGCGTCTCTTTTTTCTTTTCCTTGGGTCCGTCATGAGGTCCCCTTCCCTTCTTCCCCTCGGCCTTCTTGCCTTTGGCTCTCGCAGCCATGCCCTGCAACTCTCAGGTCGTCTTAGCCCGGCCTCTCCCAATGGGCTCCGTCGCAGGACTTCGATGTCTGGAACCATGTTGAATGACACTCAGAATATGGCCTACTTGGTCAATGTCACTTTCAACGGCGAACCGTACTCCATCATGATCGACACGGGCAGGTACGCCGCCACTGCTGATCACCACCAACACAGAGTCATTGGCTGGACAGCTCGGACCTATGGCTTTCTCCTTCTGTGCCCAACGCTGTCCCCCAAAACTATGAGGCAGGCGTAGACTATGCGTCTGGTTCAGCCTCAGGTAGCTATACTACCTTGTATATCTTCAGCATTTATTCAGCTCGTGTACTAGGCGAGGTTATGTCGGCTACCTTTGATTTCGCCGGGTATTCTATCTCATCCCAGTTTTATAGTGAGTCTATCCTACACTCGTTTGACTTGTCGACTCACCTGCTTGCAGTCGACGCTCCAGACGGAGATGCTGCCGGCGGTGCCGATGGTTTAATTGGGCTTGGACCTAGTTCGGGATCGAGCATTCGAGATCTGGGAAATTCGTCTGCAGCTAATCCTCCCCTCGACCGAATATTTACTTCCAATTCTTCGGTCTCACCTTATGTTGCCATTCTTCTTCAGCGTTCCGAGGACCCAGATGAGCCCTATCCAGGTGATCTTGCCGTCGGAGAGGTTCTCTCTGATTACCAGGATGTTCTCAATCAGCCTCGCCTCCCCGTCACGATTGCTCCCCTTTCTGGTGGCCAGCATTGGCAAACGTTACTGGATGAAAATGGCATCATTGGCCCAGACGGCCAACCAATTGAGATCAAGACCCAAGTCACAGGTGCACAAACACCCAATGCAACTGTCATATTCGATACGGGTTTCACTCTCCCTCAAGTTTCTTCGTGAGTTTCACCGGCACTACATCTTTACAATCTCTCATCCTGCACCGCAGTGATGTTGCCCAAGCGTTGTATGGCAATGTCCCCGGTGCTGTTCTTTCCAATGTTTCTGATATTGGAGAGATCTGGGTCCTCCCTTGTGATCAAGAGGTCAACGCGACTTTCCTTTTCGGAGGCGTGGAGTTTCCTATCCATCCGCTCGACTTGAACTTTGATGGATTCGACCTGCAGCAAAACGGAAATACTGTTTGTGTTGGCGCGGTGAGTGTGGTCTGTTTATGCGTCGCAACTCTTGGCTCATTTCCACTAGTTCCAGCCATATTCGTTCGACATTGACCAGGACGGTGACATTCTCTTTGATATGATTTTGGGCATGGCGTTTCGTGAGTCATTTCTACTGCCAGCAATCCGGGAGTCTCACTGGTCATTCAGTGCGCAACGCCTACATGCTAATCAACTTTGGCGACTTGCTGGACGCGGCCACTCCATCGTCGGACACTGCATACATCCAACTTCTTCCAATGACGAATGCAACTCAAGCAGCCCAAGATTTCGCAAATGTCCGCAATGGCACCGGAAGCAGCAGTGACTATGGGAATGAGTACAACTCAACTGGCTCCTCTGGAACCAAATCCTCGAAAACATCGCTGATTGCCGTGCTTGCTGGTGCTGGCCTTGTCCTCGGCTTGCTTGTCACCGGTATCCTTTTCTACCGCCGCCGCCGCATCAGGAATGCCGCGGTGCCTGCGAACACTTGGGCAGCAAACCCGCCGACCTACCGACCGATTAATGAACCATCACCCCAGGCCGCGTATGATATGCATATGGTACCTGGTACCCCTGGTGCCCCTCCTGGCTATACACCCGCGTATGCACCCCCATACAAGACGGCATGGGACCCGCGCTACTAGGGCTGCTGGGAATGTTTTTCTTTGTTCTACCATCTCACGGACGATATTCATCTCTTGCTTCTACTGAACAATTACTCATTCATTGATCACTACTCTCGGGATTTACGCTGGTTCGGACCTAGACACTGTCATCGTACTTGAGGCCTCTAAAAATTTTTAGTCAAGACGTGCATTCTTTCTGCATATACGATCACCAGGTCCATCAATCATGTGGACTGCAGACCCAATGCTTTCAGGAACTGGGGCGTTTCCAGGCCCTGCCTGATCTTGACGACCGCCACCGACAGTGAAACGTGTGGCCCTTCCCTTGTCCTTTTTTCCTGCAGGTACACCTCCCCATTCGCCAGTGCGAAGCGCGCCTTGGCATCCACCACGCCCTTACCCACCCACACGTAGACCACGGGATAGTGCGCGTTCCCATAGTCATCGAGGACATAAATAGCGCTCGCATCAAGCCCACTAAGCGCGGATGGCGGCGATTCAGCGGCGGAATATTCCAGGTTAGGAATGGTCTGACGGAGGCGGTATAGTTTGGCGGGGGGCCCCACGGTATGATCATACACGCGCGAATGAAGGGGCGCCACTGCCTTTACCCCGATCAGTTTCATAAATTCGGTATCGCCTGGCGTGCCTTCGTCTAATAATAATAGTAAAAAAAGTGTGATCAGTCAACCCGAGAAATAAATAGAGAACCGAAAATACTATAAGCACTGACCAAATTGAGCAAAGTTGTTGAAGAACCCTGTCCTCGAGTACCCAATGTGCATCGCCATTTCCCCAACCCAAAAACGCTCCCAGGCGAGACTTGCTCTCGTAGAGAACAGTGCGAGCTTGTCGCTCGAATCGTAGACGTAAATCCCTCCTTGTTCAATCTCGAGATCGTCCAAGGAGAGCTCGTACGAGATGATTTGCTTTCGCTTTGGATCGTGATGATAAAACTCTTCGTGGACCATGTGGGTCGTCGTCCACATTCTGTAGAGCTTTTTGACACCAGGCTGGATGGGAATAGAGGGATGGTGCCACTGCGTGGACCTGCCCCCTTTATAAACCATGAAATTGGGGAAGAGGGCGAGGAAGCGGTCAGATTCGTGGCCTTGGGCTTCACGGTACTGCACTGCCTTATGCCCAAGGACTTTTTGCACGAGTCGTCACATTGAATCTCGTACTCGACAACAGCGCCTTGAAAACTCACATTCCTCGAGCCCAACACTCCGATATGCAGCGGTCGCAGTGTCGTCCCGCGTTGCCTTTCGGCCTATCCAATAGTAGACATCATACGAAAACGCCGCTTTATTGGGATCTGGCTTGTACGTCTGATCATGACCGCCATCAATCCATCAGTCCAACAGGAGGTGAATAAACGAAAAAAGAGACATTACATGCACCACGACATACGCGTCCTCGTCGTAAAAATACCCATACCGATCATATGGTCTAAAGACATGCGACCCTCGATCTGGCCAGTCGACCAGTTTCGACTGCTCGACACGCCATATCTTGACACCCCCCTTTTTAGCGACGCCGTCCCATGAAGCATCCCGACCAGCTCCTGCGTGATACTTGGCTTGCAACTGTCAAGTGTCAAATGGCAGTGATCACCGATCATCAGCGGCGTTTCTACCTCTGGAAGGCCTAGAGCGGCGATGTTGGACGCGTTGATATCAACCTTGGTTTGCCTTGTGAGGAGGGCCGACATGGTGTTTGATGAGATGGCGCCGGGCCTAGGCGAGATAGCGCAACACGTGTGTCCGCAGCATGGGCGCCAAGCCAACGGGCGCCTCAAAAAAGAAAAAAACACCGGGAAGAGGGTGGTGAAATCAGGGATCGAAATTAGGCCTCATGGTCCAACCCATTGACCGAACACCATGTTGTACGACGCAATCTAAGATGGATTACGATGAAGTCGGCGAGTCCGTCATATCAACCACGGGGTGATCATCTTCAACATCAGAGTCCTCGGTGCCTCCCCAGTGCCGCAGTGTGAACACGTCCCCGTCACCTTCTTCCCTCAAAATGCTGCGTCGTTTTCTGTGAGGACTCCCCCCAGATAATCCGCCAAGACGACTCACTGATCAAACAAGGATATCGCTTCTTCCTCGTCGCCTGCTTCGTCGATTCCCTCATGCAGCGTCGGATGCGGACCCAACAGTAACGCCCTGAGGAAACGGGCCGAGGCATCAAGGGTTTGATCCCCCAGTCGTCTTGTGTCTGTTGACGTTCTGGAGAGTTGGGGAGCAACCGGTGATGCGGGGGTCGGGCTGTGCAAAAATACGTGTTGTTCGATGCCGGACGTGGCAATGTGGAGTAGCGACGGGTGTATCGCAACGGCATTGACGATGGACCTGTGCCCTGAAACACAGCATGCTAAATCAGCCGTGCACGTCGGACCCATTTCGATCAACACACAGACCGTTTAGTCGACAAAGTGGTGTATCGATCTGGACAGGGATGTACCGCGTCGCCCATTGACTTTCGGCGTAAGCTGAGCTCCGACAGATAAAGCGATATTGCATCGGGGTATTGATGAACTCACCACAAACGCCGTTCCATTCATGTGACATCCATTCATCCGCATTAATCACCTGCCTAAGTCCTAAAAGAGTGCCAAGTTCTGGTATTTTCCAGACATAGCCTCTGAAGTCATCAGACCCCGCTGCATAGAGGATGTCTTCGTTCGTCCCGGGGCCACCAAACGCCCCTGACTGTTTACGTTAGAGAAGCGAGAACATTGCCCCCGAAACACACCTTCATAGTGCAAGAGTTTGAATACGTTCTTTCTCCGAAATTGACTGGCGAGCCATCGGGGTTATTCTTGCCAGTTAGGACGGCAAGGGGGTGAGGATCCGAGAGGGCGTAAATGGTTGGAAACCAATGCTATCCTAGAAGTCGGAATAGCGTCATGGGACCTTCGAGGCCAAGACTTACAAGCATTGTTGCCGCCAGCTTGCTTCCTGGAGGCCAGGCCAACGTCAATTTCAGGTGCGCAGCCAATGGCGCAAAAAGTGCTGACCGTCACGATCAAAGACGATACTGCTACTTTCGGGATTGCTCAGGTAGCTCAAAGACCGTTTTGACAGCCTTGTGTTATACTACAAGAACGATGGGATTGTTACGCCGCGGCAATAAACGGTCTTGGAAGACTCACAATTTGCACGATGCCTTGGTTGGACCTGCTAGATAACGGGCCGAACGCCATGCGGGTATCACGAAGACATACTTGCCCGTGAGACTCACTAGTTGCAAAGATGTGTTCCATTATGGGATGTGTTTGCACACCCGTAAACTCTGTTTCGCATTGGAGTGTCCCCTGTGCAAATGACTGTCTCCTATCAACACGTGTATCGTGGAGAATGATCTTCCCATCTTCACTAAGACCACGGGAACGATCAAAGAACCAATGAAATGCAAATTCATGAACTTTAAACATCATGAGGCCTACCTCGCGCTGAGAAATACTTCATCTTGATGGGGGTGTGCGCTTACGCTCCGCACACTGTCCTATATGCGTCATAGCTCGTCATTGCGGCCGATAGAAGGGGTAGATAGGTAGGGCTCCACTTACATCATGACGTCGATAGACAGCCTGAGGAGGACAAGCACCTAGACCGGGACCAGCCGCGAGTCTCGAAATGTCAAACCTGAGTATGAGACTATCTGCGCCGCCGCTAAGAATGTTGGTAACTAGGTCCTAGGAACGAAGATGAAACACTTGCGGACCTTATAAGATACTGGTTGCTGGCGGAGAAGTCGAGAGATAGCACATTGCCCTGTAGTCGTTATCGCCCTCGATGAGCAACACAGTTATCTCCGAGGAAAAGGATACCGACGGCAGGGCCTGCGTAAGTTTGGGACGGACATCGCACATCATCTTGATAAAAGTCCCAAAGCTGGACACGAAAATCTTGGCGGAAAAGATATGTTCGTGCGGTGAGCTCAAGCATCGGCCCACTTACCATCCCCCGCACTGGCCAGCCATCTCCCGCCGTTGCGCGAGAAGGCGAGACTGTTGACGCAAGACTTGTGCGCCGTCAATTTCCTGCCCGTTCCGACACTTTTGGTCGCCGTCAGGGATGAAACGGAGGTGCATACCTGGAGAAGGGAAAACCATCGGCGCACGTTCTCAACAACATATCCTTTCTCAATCGCTTGATGCCATTCGAGGATAGATTGTCCATGTGGATTGAACGCGAACTAATGCGGGCGTGCATATGGGCGTTGTATGACGGTCGGAGTTCAAGTTTTTCGTCACCCTGAAACGACCTTGGCAAAAGATACACTCCTGCATGCCTCTGAGCAAAAAGAGGCTGATGAGTAGATACAGCGGGGATATTAGGACTACATAAAATACGTCCTCAAGATGCCTGATCCCTATATACGTGACGCATCTATGCAAAAAATATGGACCGTCTAAAAGTGAATTCTATGTGGAGGGGAAAAAAGGTTGTTGCATGCAGAATAGACAAAGGATGAGTTGCGGGTAAGAAAGGCACAGTAATAGGATAGGGATGGTTCGACAGAAGAGACATAATTAAGGTATGAGAACCAACGTAAGCCGATCATCGAGCAGCGCGTGTCGCAGCCTCGAATTCCCGGAAACCTGGGAGTTCGACCTTGCGTGCCTTCTTCTCACGCGCATCTTCGTCATCCGAGCCATTCATCTCCTTGTCGCCATCTGCCGCGTCTTTGAGAGAAGTCGAGTTGAGCTTCAGTGGCGGTAGCGTGATGGGCGGAGAACCCGAACGAGAAACAGGAACCGAAGCGGATGAGCAATTTAGCATCGCGCTTGGCGAGCCGTTCAACTTTGCAAGTTTGGTCGACGGCCAGGACGTATTGCGAGGTGGCCCTGACATGTTGATGGGAGTCATACCGAACGCAAGGCGGACCGAATGCGCAAGATGGTGGCCATTTGGCGGGGCTGTTCCGCTGTTGACGACTCCGGGAGGGGGCGACGCGGGACGGGAACTTGATGGGCTCTGTGTCATCGGTGCCATCTCGAACACGGGGCGGGTTGGGTATCCAGCACCTTGCAGGGGGTATGTGAAGCTTCCGGGGCTGCTTCCACTGCTGCTGCTGGGCCCGCTCGAGAGCTGCGGCGTGGGCAGAGAATAGAGACTCCGATCGACCTGTGCGGCGTGTGACAAGTGACCGGGGTAAGTGTGGACATGGGGTAGTGTTGCCATCTGAGAGACTTCGCCCGAGCTCCTTTTGCGTGATGTAGGGCCAAATACGCCTTTCGAAGCGGGGGGACTTCCGACGATGCTGGATCCCCTCGAGCGTTGACGGAGACAGTGTGCTTCTATCGGGCTGGCAGGCGAGTCGTTTTGAGCGTATGCATGGGTGGACGGAAGCAATATCGGAGACGGCGCTCGGGAGGGATTTGTGGAGTGAAGGTTGAGGGTGCGAAGAGGACCAAGGAATGGGCTTGCTGAAGGGGTAAAGGTGAACTCGGGTTTGATCGCCGGTGGCGAGATGTCGGTGGATGGGCCAGGTGCAGGGTATGATGTGCGCGGACGGGGTAACGGTGGATGCTGGGGCGGGACTGAATCTGAATCTGAGCTGAGCGGGGAGGGGGAATCCTCATGGGTAGTGAGTTGGCGGTATGACGGGGGCAATGGTTGTGGGGGTATTCCAGGGCCAAGGGTTGTTAGACGAGCATTTACCGGTTCTGGGAAAGCGGCAGAACGCGATGAAGAGTCCGACATCGGACGGCCATCTTGCGCCATCGGGGTCATTTGCCAAGCAGGACCGCTCATTCTCCTTTTGGCTGGGTTGGCCGCATCGTCGACTGGCCAGTCTGGTGGGCCCTTGAGGGGGAGGGCGGTGTGGAATGGGGTTGGGCTTGTGGTGGCGCTTTTGCTGGGACGACCGCGAAAGTAGATGGCTTCTGCAGAGCGGGCTTCGTATTCTGCGCGACGAAGGGCCTCTGCATGGCGTGCTTCGTACTCTGCACGACGGAGGGCTTCTTCGCGTTCGAGGGCGTAGAGTTCGTCCATTGCGATGCTGGAGAGGGTCGAAAATGCAGAGGGATTTGCGGGGGAGAGATGGGGATGTGATCGCCGCGGATGGTGGGGGGGCTCATATGAGCCGAGCGAGGTGGGGCGGGCGTAAGAATCGCCCTGTGAAAAAAGAAGCGATGAGCGGATGACATAAGGTGTGGGGAGCCGAGCATGGGGAAGGGCCACATACCTCGTCATCGCTGTTGGCCCGGCTTCTCGCCTTTTTCTTGACGCGAACAGAGGGGTCGTGGGCAAAGGGGTGGAGGGTGACGGGGGGGTCAAAGTCGTCGGGGAGGGTGTTTTCGGACTTGGGCTTTGGTTTTCCCTTTGGTGCGGCGACGCTGGGTGTGGTGTGGTCGTTGTTGTGTATCCGGGAATGGCGGGTGAGTTCGTCTGAGCGGGAGAAACGTTTCTCGCAAGAGGGAAAGGTGCACACGAACGGTTTTTCGCCGGTATGGGTGCGGATGTGACGGGTCTGAGGGTGATCGGAGATCAGCGCGCAGTGGGCGAGATGAACACGAGACAGACCTGGTGTTCGAGTCTGCTGAATGCCCGCCCGCAGAGGGGATATGGACACTTGTACGGGCGCGGGGTGGACTTGTCCTGGGGGAGCGGGGGCTGGTCCATGGCGGCAAAGGTGAGGGAGAAGGGGAGCTGTGGGCGAGACATATAAGCACACATGAGGAGGGGGAAAACGATGGAAAAGGGGACCCACGCAGATTATTATATGAGATAGGGATCTATAGAGAAGAAGAGCGTCCGGGGCCAGCAAAGTGGGGGAGCAAGTGTGGCACTGCGGGGATGGCGCTCTTTTCTCTCTCCTTTCCCGTATCGGTCCGAGAGAGAAATAAATAAATAAATAAACAATATATACCCCGCATCCGGTCTAGTTTCACGGCGCTCGTGCTGTATCCGCCGTGCCCCCCGCCCGCGCCCGCTCTCGTCACCACCGCCCACCACCCCGGCGATTCCCGGCACTACGGGGACGTTCGCGGAAGCGTTATTTTTGTCAGCCAGGATCCGCGGACCGTCCATGGGGCCTCATATCCTGTCTCTCCGCAGTTGGCTGTATTCCATTCCCCCCCCTCTTGCACAATGGAAGCGAATTCCGTCTTCCGTCGCCCGTCCGTGGCCCTTTTAAAATTCGCTCACGAGCACGTGCTCACCGCTCTCCCTCTTCCCAGCTTATCGCCCACATTCCCAACAGAACACGGCAACCCGCTGGCGTTCGGTAATGATTCTGGGGGTCTTTACGTGTCCTCACTCCAAATACCCTCACTGAGCCGTAAGATGATCGATCCATGCAACAATACCGTCCATCTACTTTCGGCATAGCAAAGTAAACGCGTCGCTTCACCGTCGCCTCGTCCGTGTCGTCTGGAACTTGGACGTCTCCCGACGCAATCGTCTGCAAACCATCGCCTTGAGCACACCATCCGTCCTCAATCACGGTGACCCACCTGCTCGCCCTTTCCTTTTCAATCTCCCTCTTTTCCACCTCTTCCGCACTCAACACCTCAAATCGCGTCCTAAACTCTTCCGCCTCTGACCACTCTCTCCACACGCTCTTGAGCGTTTTCGGTCCCCTCCCGTCCTTTGGCGTCCGTCCCCATCCCCCAAGACCAAGACCCGTCTTGTCTTTCATCACCATGCCACCCCCGCCCACCATGCCCGTCCCACCCGTGGGCCCTTCCGTCGTGGACGAGGCTGGCTCGCGTTCACCGGCAATGACACCCCATTCAATCGCGTCCTTTTTGTGTTTCATGAGTTCCTCGTGTATAGCATGTGCAATCAGCGGGACAGCTTCGCCAGATAGCCCTAGCTCAGCGCATAGCTGCTGCGAAAACGCTTCCGGAGTTAGGGGCGATAGAAGATCCCATTCGATGTGGTCGAGGAGGTGGTAGGTAGCTATCTGTACGTCAATCTATGTGTACACGGGGATGAGTCAGTCATCCTCACATTCCGCACACGTTCAGTCAGGGTCAATCGCAGTGGGAACACGCGATACAGCAACGACGAGGCAAGGCATGAGGACTCACGCTCAGTATCACTCTGCACTCGGGAATCTCTTCAACGCTTTCGCTGTCCCTGTCCGTGTGCCTGTGAATGTAATCGTCGACACCCAAATCCAACGAAGCAACACCCTCGTGCTCTTCAAGCTGTGCCCTAATTTGATTGGCAACAGTCTCGGCCCATGGAACGATCGGAAGATCAAGGTCCATGCAGAAAATATTCGCAAACGTCTCGGGCTTGATCAGTGTTTCGTAGAGGTTCCAAACGAAACAGTCTCGAATCCGATGCGTCTCGGTCTCGAACTCCACACGAATCGGAACAAGCGATGTCCGTTTTAGTGAATGCGTTTCGAGAGACTCTGTGGATCTGTGCACCCTGTCATATTAACCTCGATAATCCATGTGTGATGGAAATGGATGGTGGGACACCATACTTTCCATCGAAGAATATCGACGGGAGAAGACTCACGGATATTCATGCGCAGTGGGACCAACAGGCTTCGGCTTGATAAATCGGGATGGGGGCATCACACCTAAATAACTCTGTTCCAGCTCCGCTTTTTCTGTTTGTACTGGTTTCTGCTGCTGCTGCGACTGCAGTGGTAGCGGTTGAAGCTGGGGTGTCGATAGCCCGCTTCCAGAATGGAACACGGACATGCCAGTACCCATGCGTGACCGCGATTGTCGCAGGGCTGTCCGAGTGCCTCCGCTGGCGACAAAGTCCGAGTCGTCCGAGTCGATGGCACCCGCATCGGGGAACTCGTCCCCCGATCCTGGCTCAGCATAGTTGACCATGCCTCCCCGGCGACTGGAAGTGCGTGCAGTGGTGGAAGGCGCATTGAGAATGGGCTGCATGAGCAGCGATGCACCCGTACGGAGACGGGAAGGGTAGGTCGAATGTAGGGCTTGTGTGGTGACGGGGAGGGGGTGCGGGGGTGGGTTCGGCACGAGCGGTGGGGGCGCGGGCGCTACGGGAATGACAGGGGGTGGTGGCTGGTACGCGACGGGGATATACGCTGTCGGAGCGGGTGTCACGGGCGTGGCTTTCGCAGCACGGGCCCGAGAGCGCGTTCCCGTCTTGGGCGTGGTCGTCGCCGTCGACCATGTATGTACATTTTTGAGATAGGCTGGGTTTGGCGTCGATAGCGGTAAGACAAGGAGGGGACAAACGGACCTTTGGATGGGGCTGTCTGCGCACCGGTTGGCGTGAATGGCTGGAACTGGCTCGTCGCCGCGTTGGAGAGCTGCGTGATTGTCTGTCTGAGCTGGGCATCGGTGAGACTGGTCATGTTCGTCGTCGGGTACGACGTCGACGCTGGGGGCGGCGGTGTGTCGGTCATCGCTGGTAACAGTCAAAAGACGCGTGTTACATAATCGCACCCTGAGCGCGTTTCTTTCTCCCGACATTCACGATGCTCCCGACGCTCGTCAAGAAACGCGCCCTTGTTCCTCTGGCGCGGGCATGTTCGAGATACCAATCAACCACCACAGGGCCAAACGACGAGTTGATACAAATGTTGACGCGACGTAAGTTTGGCTAATGACCTGGCGAGCATTGACACACGCATGTGCGTGCAGACATGGAAGAGGAGAAAGCCGCCACCCCCACGAACCCTTACAAGGTGCGGGCTTACACAAAGGCCATCAACGCCATCAGCGAACTGCCCGAGCAAGTCCGGTCGGTCGACCAACTCTTGCCCGCAAGTGCCCACTTTGCTCTTCATTGTGTTCCGGTCTCACGGGCTCCTATAGCTTGAGGGCATAGGCTCACGCATTATGAAGCGCATAGAGGCCCATCTTTCTGGAACTCCCTATGTTCGTGGGTGATTCACCTACCACTTCCTACCACAATTTCATGTCCCTGTCGGTACAGGAACCACCTTCACCATCCGATTCGAAGAAAGGTAAACAAAAAACTCTCGAAGAACTGCGCAGAAAACAAATGGTATCCGCATTGACAAAAATTAGTGGCATAGGGTATGTATACCTGTTGTTATCCATCCGTTTATCTGATTCCGCACCCACAGGCCAATCAAGGCCAACGCGCTCTACGACGCAGGCTGTAAATCTTTTCAGGATCTTGTAAAGCCCAGTATTTTCCAGATGCTAAAAGATCCCCAGAGGACTTATGCACAGTACGTCATGAGCCTAGAACACCGCGTCACCCACGAGCAAGCATCAACTGTCCGTGTATGTATCATATGATACTCGCTTCTCCGTGGTCCTCAGCTCTGCCTACAGGACTTTGTATCACAGAATATTTCATCGAAATTCACTGTTTTGTTGGGTGGTGAATTGTGGGTCCCGCACCCCTGTGCTCAGCATTGATCCTCACCTTCTTTTAGACGTCGGGGTGCATCCAGTGCTCAACACATCACGTTTCTCATCCTTCATCCTCAGCATGCAGATATATTTCCACCCGAAGGTCCCCCAAGCACTGATTCCACTATAAAACAAAGGGCTAAATACACCATCATTCCTTCCCCCTTTGCAGACCGCCGTGAGACCAAGGTCAAGAAAAGGGGCCTGGCGGACAGCTCTACATTCTCCACAGAAATCATTTGCCCGCTCGAGTGTCGAGGGCTTCTTGCGACCAGTATCGCCAATGGTCCTCAGAGGTGGGAAGGAGTCGTCAGAATCCCTGAACGTACCGAGGAAGAGACCGAAGAGAATGTGTTGGAGTCGAGGGCAAAGAGGGTTCAAGCTGTGAAAAATCGTCAAGGTCGATTTGCCGCTATCGAGATATAGTGAGTCTGGTCCGCAACGGCGTCGTACATGGCCAATGATTTGACCAAACACTAGTTATGTCCCGCACCAATGTGCTGGCGCAGCCATGATAGCGCTGACGGGGGATACTGAATTCAATGTTGCTATACGAAGAGCTGCTTCCCAACTTGGACTTCGTCTGAACGAATATGGGTTGTGGAAATGGAAAGAGACGGCCACGACGACTTCTGTTGATGACGTCGAGAAACGGCACGACGGATACTGGGAATTGATCGCTAGTGAGAAGGAAGAGGAAATCTTGGAGGCAGTGAGGATGGAATGGGTGCCCCCAGAGAGGAGGAATTTTGCGAATTTGGAGCGTCGTCGGACAAAGCAAGAGACAGGAGATGACCGGAGCCTCTGATTTGGTTCGTCTTGCTTTAGTAGCGAAGGAAGTCAGAATGTACTAATTGGTCAGTAAGCACTTCAGCCGCGATGGTAGCAAGTATGTAGCAAGCTCTTTTGTAGCGTCTCTTCCAATACGGGAAAGTCATACTTGAAAACGCAGCCGTCCGGGCAGAGACTCTTGTTGTCTTTCTGTTATCCATCGTCGGATGAGTCGCTGGCACCAGCAGACACTTGGGTCATTCGCAGTTCGAAGTGTATATTCTGTTTAGTCTCCCGCAGTAGTCAAACAATAGCCATTCCTTATCATGATAGACCGTATTTAGGCTCACCACCAGTGCCAATCGGCGTCTCTCCAGCAGTCTTTCCCATGGACGTTGTTCGCTCCTCCTTGTTCACCGAAAAAGGTACATCACTGGCAAGTTCTTCTATTTGCCAGTGATACTGCGAACTCGGAGTGCCCCGCACATGGCACCGCCAACATTGTCCTCATTCCACCCAACCAGTACTGC
Source organism: Pulveroboletus aff. annulatus (assembly GCA_038094595.1). Classification (NCBI taxonomy): domain Eukaryota; kingdom Fungi; phylum Basidiomycota; class Agaricomycetes; order Boletales; family Boletaceae; genus Pulveroboletus; species Pulveroboletus aff. annulatus. The sequence goes on along the minus strand of JBBPTX010000001.1, from coordinate 531,663 downwards.
TCTCCTCACTGACGGTGTCACCCCGGTAGGCCGCATTTCCGCCGCACCGTCGAATCATACTCGCTAGAGCTGCCACGACTCGGAGGAGCGACCACCCCACACTCAAATACCTCAGTGACCGCATCCCCTTCACTCTTGCATGCTCTATGACTCTACACACTCTACCAAATCATGTCTAGTACCATATACTCCTTGTCCTGTGGGCGGGGAGAATTTCTACGCTCTCAATTCCTTCTACTTGATCTTTCCCGTTCTCAATCCTCTTTGCTAGGTCCCAAAGATAAAAGTCAATCAGCACGCTGTTGACCTCTCCACGTGTCTCACTCTCGCCCCTTATCCGTTGAATCTCGTCCCTGATTCGCTCCACACTCACAATACTCGCCGCTCTTAAACTGATTTCTTCATCCGATCCGGGGGAAATACCCTCGCCATTCCTCAGCTTTTCCCGCAAGGATAAGGGATACACGAGTATGCCGAGGTGATGGAGGATCTGAGGAACACGATAATCCGCGAACATGGTCAGGGCGGATATACAAGCGCCTGGACCATGTGGAAAGAGGGGATGCGGGGCAGAGACGTCTGTGGGGAAGAACGCGGCCCAAGTTTCAGCGACAAGGATTTGGGCGCGCTTCCAGAAGAAGACTGCATGGCTACGATGAGGGATAAAGATACAAAGGGGCTGTCAGTACGTACCCCGATGTCCGCGGAGGGGTCGCTCATCTCTAAATGACGGGAACGTGTCGATGACAGTCTGGACCAGTTCCAATGCCGTTCCTCGACCACGCCGAGATTTCTGGAAAGCATCCAAGAAACCCGCATACGACCCGCCAAAGTTCTGCGCGTGTCAGTTCGGACGACGAGGAATGAGTCCAGATGACGTACATTGCAGAGGATGGAACCAACTTGTCTCATGATTGCGATTCGTTCCTTGAGCAGTGGTATCTCTTCTTTCGATATCGACGCAGCACGGAAGACGTGCGCAATTAGCGCGTCTGGACAAAGCACGTCGGACGAGTAAAACCGCGGATCCGTAATAGGAATGTTTTCTTCAAGGGCTGCACGAGTATTTCATGTCCACGGACATGCCAAGGTGGGTCTGAACACTTACCCCTGTTCAGAGCAGCGACAAGACTCCAGTATCCCGTATGGACACTACGGGTCTCCGTGTCCCACCCCGCCCGCCATTCTACCCCGTATCGCCCCGTGGTCCCGTCTCTTTCCGACCAGAAGCTGAAATTGAGCGACGAGATGAGGAAAATCCAATCGAGACACTGTTTCGTGAGCGGATTTGTGGCCGAGTATGGCTCTGGAGGACAAATGTGTAGAGGATGGGTACGCCATGTCCGTGGCGTGTACGACTCGACGAACATTTTGTGTGATACCTGGCGGGTGCCCTCAGACTAGACCAACGTAGCACACTGAATACGTACATATTCCGCAGCCTTTTTCACGCCATCCTCGCTGATGTATACAATGTTGGTCTCCTAGCGTGACGTCCAGAACGTGGAAGGACGGTGAAAACGAGGACTCACCGCGAGTGCATATTCGCAACTGGGGATGACCGGATTGATGACCCTTGTGGGCCCTAGTGGGCCTATTACATGTAGTGTCTGTCTGGGCAACGAAAGCTCGACGGGGCTCGCGACGGATAACATGATGGTGAGAGTGTGGATTTACTGTCACTGAACCACTTTTAAATGCTTCCACTTGACAATACCTCCGTGGAATGGTTTGTTTCAATGCCGGCTCGTTCGATTGCAGTAGTCTTGCCAAACGCAGAAAATTTAAGTTTAGCCTGCGCGGCAGATTTGGCGCTCAAGCGGATCTCAGATCTCAGATCCATCAGTTGTACAAGCGCTCAGACTCGACTACACTAATTAACACTTCTCCTACTTGCTCGCTTGAGAGCCCCGCCGCAGGGGAATGCTCTGCTCCCCACGGAGCACCTGTGTACCTTGTTCCTTGACGTCGGGCTTACCAAGTACCTATCGCATCGTTCGTCAGAGGTTTCGGCACAGCAACCGTTGAGCGCGCTCACTGTGCCGCGGATCAACTTGATGCCACGCGCCAGCGAGAAGTCGTCAGCAGACCCGAACCGGATGCAAACTTAGCAGCTTACCCTCGCATAGCCTGTCGCAGCATTACGAATTAGTGACAGTCTCGAGCGCACTCGAAAGCAAGACTGACCATACACTCGCTCCTTGAATGTCTGACTCCGTGGCTCAAGTTCCACGACGTTGATGTTGGGATCATCTCGATTAACTTCAGATGGCTTCTTGATCTGGTCCGCAGGTACATCCTTTGCATCACTGAGGGGTTTTATACTCGAGGGCGCGGAGGCTGACAGGAATACAGCGTTCAAAACCGAAACGTCACCGTTTGCATGACATACCCTGTTTAGGAGGGGAGCCAGCGCCGGCCGACGGACTCGCAGCAAAAGACGACTGTTGGGCATGCTGCTGTTCTGTCTCGGAGAGCTGTTCGACAATGCTAGTGCTTTGTGGAGGTTCTATCACTTGGCTGGTCATGATAGGAGCAGATTACTTGGAGTATTGACCTCCATGCTTTTATGGCGCGGTGCGTCCACGTGATATGACATCATCATTGGATTCCAGTGTACTGGCTCTTGGCCATCTACATTACTAGGATCCCCTATAGAGCGCACGAAAACTCAGGTGCTGCACCGAGTTCTTCGGACGAAGACATGGATGGCGGACCGTATGCATCCACACCTGTACCGTCAGCGTCCCAACGATCAGTAGCTAACCGGATGGGTACAATCATTCTAAGCTCTCTGAACAGCGATTTTGTAACGTCAGGAGGAGTCATTGTAAGCACCAGAAAATCCTGTTGTTTGATCAGAAAATGGCCCCTCTTGCATACATACAATGTCAATGACCATACCCGCACGGTGAATCCACTAGCTCTGAACCCCCCGACTGTGATCTCATCACTAATAAAGATGTCACCAGAGAATGCTGCCCAGTCGGTCCCAATTCCCTTTAAGTAACATTAGAACAACGGCGGACAATAATTGGTTTAAAATTCGCACAGCTTCTCTGAACGCGCCCTCGCCGATGCAATCTACTCGCCAAATATTTGCCTTGGTACCAAAAACGAGAGCGTTTCTGAAATCGTGATGAACAACGAGATCTCGAGGTTCCGTTGGCTACTCCTCACCGGACATCTACCGATGTCTGTCTCATGAGCTGAATCCGCGTGGCCTGTCTTTTCGGAGCGATCAAACCGGCCACAGGAGCGAATGGCAGAAAGCCAAGTAAGGAATTGGCATCGAAATGAAACGACAGATGAAACGGGATTGGTTGACGAACACAGAATATTCGTGTCGAGGGAATGTACAACTAACACAACGTTGGGACTGTGTGAAAACGATGTAAACAAACTCACCTTGGCGATCAGATCTCGCATCCCTTGTCGACTAGGCGTAATAGTTGAGGAAAACAACTTCCACTGGGCTGTTTCTGCAAAACCACTGTTCGCTGCGCTGGCCACCAGAGAAGCAGGTATTGGTACAGATGGCCGAGTGCGAGGGTGATACAAAAACGGTGTGGAGACAGTCCTATGCAAAATAGCCTGTCAATGGCAATTGGAATATGGACACGCAGTGCGCCTATCGACGCACCAATCGTCCTTGCGGAAGAACGCGGACTTGACTATACTAGAGGTATCGTTAGGCTTGACCACGACCGCGCTAACACTGTAGCTGACGTTTGCCCGGAAACCAGGAAGCCCCGAAAGATGCGCTTCGAAGCTTGGGGGCAGAAACTAGCGTGACATGTGAAGGATGGTATCACTCTGAAACCTATTCGGACACGTACATACGTCTTGTCCCCATCGAGGTAGGTCGTGGGGAGTGAGAAACTAAATCGCAGCGAATTGGGACATGGTGCATATTGAACCCTATCCTTGATCCAGAGTATGTTCTTGTGCAAGAATAATTTGTGGGTAGACGTTCCGCCTTCCCCTACCTCTTCGAGCTTGAGGACTCCCTCAGCCTGAACGGGCGGTCTTCAAGATCCCGCTTCCATCCAATGAGCGATCGACCTACCTGGACTTCAACACTGGTGATGCCCTCGGTCTTGTTGATTTCTACCGCACCTTGAACAGAGGCAGCAAGACCATAAACGGGAAGTGCTACCCGATCATCCTGGCCAACCAGTCTCAGACTCACGCTACCACTCTTTGTCTGTTTGACGAACGAACGAGGTGGTCTATTGGGCCGGAGTCGAGGATTGAGCGCCAACCGGCACTCGTCTGTTTGCGGTAGGCGAGTGTACGTCGGTGAAAAGAACTGCGACGGCGAGGGAGCATATTCGGGGAGAGTCGCCGTGCGCATGGGAGTACCCTGGCAAGGTCAGTGCCCCCGGAGACGAGCAGGGAACGTGCGATTGCTTATGTCCTTTTACCATATGGCACCGTCGAGCTATACTTAAAACTGGCTTCCCACCCCGCGCGGTGTGGCCATATGGACCATGAGTCCTTGTTGCGATTTCCGGGTATTCGGTGCTATGATGACCGCTGGCAGCAAAAATTGATCAGACTTCTTGGCACTGCTGAGCTTTACGCGGTGGACCGTGACTAAGGCATAATAACTAACGAAGGCGCATACGGCTAAAATCCGCCCTTGCCACGCGCCCGAGCAATGGACCCTTGCACGCCTTTAATAATACCCTTCAGCCCACTCCCAACCCCCGTCGAGTCCGTCAGAGGGTTCCCGTCTCGGTCGAGGTATATCCCGTCCTTCTGCAACTCATGGAGGTGCGTGTTCTGCACCCTCCTGATTGTGTCCCGCCAGTCTTTACAAACCGCTGGGTTATCAATCATCACGTTTACCTCCTGGCTGTGGTACCAAGACTGTGTGTCTGGTGGGTGTCTGTGTTACTCTTCGCCAATGTCTGCTGGTCCGAACTTGCCTTGATTTCCGTTCCCGGCGATGCCCACAGCATCGTCAATGATCATCAATTTGACCTTGATCACACCCTTTAGATCAGCCATAAGCCATAATGCAATGGTATACGTACGTGGCAGTTCCGTTTTTGTGCAGACGCATTGATGGGTTTGATCTGGTCTTTTCCTGTGGAAAGATAATCACGGGTTGACTCCACCATGTCGTCTGATGGAGGTGAGGCCCACCAGTGTACCAATAGAATCTAAGTCTCTCCTTCTCCTCTTCGTTCAGCTGTGCAAACATTCGTTTCGAGACTTCTTCGTTGATCCCACCCTGACCAGGCAGTACTTCTCCCCCATCGTTGTATCCAACATCTATGTAGAGCGTGCATTCAACTCCGCGACGCACAGCATTCAAGACACCTTCAACAACCGGTACAGCGTTGAACGTTGGTGACTGTATGAATACGTTCCTCTTCGCGTACTTCAGTCCCGCAAGCCAGGCAGCGTCTTGAGCATTAAGAATTGCGCTGTCCGGGTTGCCTAGTTTGCCGTAAGGCGCACGATTCAATAGTACCATAGGACATTCCTCATGTGGAGTGTGAAAGATATGAGGCAGGTATTCATCATCAGATGATTCGGGCGGTTTGTATTCAATGGTCGCACGCGTATCAGGCTGATTATCTGCGTCTAGAATCAAATACATCAGCATTCAGACCAGTGCGAATGTAAACAGTGGCCAACTTAGATGCTCCGTGATGGTCTGGTATTTCCCCGAAATGAATATTTTTCCATCTAATGGTGTATCACGGGGAGGCTCTTCATTCCTTAACTTGTGGTAAAGTTCTTCGCCATTCGTTCCGTCGAGGAGATGTACCGATGCATATTCATTGTCCATCCCAAACTTGTAGCCACCATCCGGTTTTTCGAACGGTTTGTTCAACAGAGGTAGCCTTGGGTGCATCGGCCTAAACCAGCTAATAAGGGCCATGTCGTAAAAACCGTCCACAATGGGACCTTCCAGGTGCACCATCATTTCCATGTTTGCACGGTCTTGAATATTATTCGAGTTGACCAACGCCACCTTCCTGTCAACGATCATGAATTTGCAGTGAAACGTCCCGAGCAGGGGTCTTGGGAGTCTCCTGAATCATACAATACCTTTGGTCTGAGGTGTCACTTACTGGTGAAAGTTGACAAGCTCGAAATCGAGCCAGGGCATCTCGCTCCTCTTTGGTAGTTGCACCTCGTCGCTTAACCACTCTTCCTCTTCGACAAGAACATGACTCTCTTTGAGCATCTTCAAATTCGCGCGGTCATAAATCATCTTTACAACGACTGTCTTTCCCCGTTTTTCTGCCCGTCTGGATAGCTCCTTGAAGGCATCGCAGACGTATTTAGAGGCCTTGGATGCTTCCCAATAGTTTGTAGCAAGAATGACTTCGTGCTGTGCGTTGACGATACAATCATAATAGTGCTGCATGATATCTGGTATCCTGAAAACGTTTTAATCTTTATATCCCACAACTTGCATTAGATGGCCCTACAAGGATATTATGGACAAGTTCACGACTCCTCTAGAACCCAAAAGGGGCGGAGACACGACGCCAGCCCAGGGGTTGTTGTCCAACGTAGCCAGAACGTCCACGTATATCTAAAAGAACCGTCACGATGCAGTGGTATCTCGACAAGCGATGTTATTTCAACTCACTGACCTTCAGAAACAGGTCGCTGGGTCGAGAACCGAAATTGCCACACTGAGCGGCCTGATCGAGGTCCTCTTGAGTCGGCTCGATCGCTTGAATACGCTCTACATCCTTCTTTCCCGTGTGCTGGAAAAGCCCCTTGAAGGCCTCTAGATGACCACTACCATGAAAGCTATGGTGTTTCCTGGCACCCTCTTCGTCGTCATAAAGCGCCCTAGCTAGAAGACCAGGGGCGACGGCGTCAGAGTCGAGTCCTGAGTCTGGTCCGGTCGCGCTGGCAAAGGCGGCCGTCAGGGTGTTGTTTGAGTGTATGAGGGCGTAGACCTTCTCTGAGATCGCCATCGAAAATACCCGATGGCAATGATCACGGCGACAAGCTTGAACGTTCTGAACTTCCACGGTCTGTCACCTGCCGGTAACTCAGGTACACCCCGACGCAGCTTAGGCTAGTGCACCGCCTATCAATATCAAGTTCATCAAGTTCGTCGTTATTCCACAGTTACTAGGGTAGCCTCGACGAAAAACCGCTCGAATTGTACATACATCCTGGTTAGACCTAAGTAAAATTAAGACGCGCAAAGACGTACACATAAATACTGTATAATTCTGGGTGGAATCCCCGGTATAATTTAGCATCTTAAATAAATGATGGGAGTGGTATACAATTATGATCTGCAAGGATGCGTCACCAAACGAATAGGGAATGCTTGATAAAGTTGCGGGGGGATAGTTTTCAGCGGGCCAGGAGGAGCGAGCAAGGAAAGCACCAAGAAATCCTGCCAGTGCATGGACAATGTTCAAATTAGCAAGATTCTAAAAACACGCAGAACGCGACTCACCCTGACTTCTACTACAGAGGTAGTAAAGCTAGAATATTCAATCGGTTGCTCGCAATGGATTTCACCGTCCCAGCTCAGGGTCGCGGAGTTCTCCAAGATAGGCTCGACAGTTGTGATGGGACTCGGGAAAATTCTGCCTATGCCCAGAACTTCCTCTTGAACATTCTTCCAATGTCTGATTGACACGGTCGTCCGTCGAAGGAGAAATACATGGATGGGTTTCTCAAGGGAAGTGTCGCCTTGTTTCACGTGCTCAGCGATGCTATCCAGAAATAACGTCGAAGAACAGAACGATATATGGAATGGTACGATCTCAGACGATGAAAATACTCGAACTGAAGGCACGAAGAGCTTGTGGGAAGGGGTCAACAACAAGCGAGGTTTTGTACTGCACGACTCACATGGCATTGCGCAACCAGTGGTTCACTGTCTTCACTCGATGGTATTTTGGTCATTCCCCAAATCTCTTCTTGCCATTCTTCTGGGCAGATTTTCATGGACGAAAAAGAGGAGGGTGACGGCCTCGGTGGACGAACCCGGGGGCTATAGCGTAGATATGCAGACAGGTGCATTTCCCTGGGCGATCCTGATCAGCTCTAGGTCGTAGGTTATACATTCGCAGCACTGACTTTGTACGGGAAAAAATTGAGGTCGCGGTTTTACGGACCACGACGCTTAGCGAATGCACAATGGCCACTCGACATGGCTCCGTGACAGACATGGACGGCGGAAGACGACGTGGGCGATCATGGTCTTTGTCCCGATATGCAGAAGGGAAGGATATCGAAAGGGGCAACAGACTAGGGCATACGTCTGTCGAGTCATCTCTCCGCCACAGCGAGCGCTCCTTGGAGAAAAGAGTGTGGAATAATAATCCAGTTTTAGCTTTCACCCTAATTTGTGCCTCTAGCTGCGTCCAAGATTTAAAAAAATGGAGGTGAGAAGAAGATGCAATACGAACCTTGACTATTACAGATACAATTTTTTCTCTGTTCGATGGTGCAAACTCGCCGTACACGGTGCTGCATAGCCCAAAAGTGGGTATGCCATCCTCCTCCCGACAGCCTCGCAGAGTAAGAGACATTCCATGTTCTTCATACGTGAAAGCACAGTTTTCGCGAGAGAATTCTGATTGCCTTGGCGTCTTTTGGATACACTGCTCTCCGGGCAACAGCGTCGAGGAGTAATCGGGTGGGATGGAGGGTGAATAACCAGGAAGATCTGTTTCTGTTGGGAATACTTCCATGGTTCGGAACAGTGTTAGGGAAGGGGCCACAGTAATCAGCAGAATCAAGCGGGAGATGCATTCTCGTGGCAACGCTCGGAGTATATATGAGGAACAGCCTACAGGATTCCCAGTTAGTCTGCGGTATCTTGATCAACCGGTAGTGCCTGCAAGCACCGTGCGGCCAGGAACAAGGCAATGCACCTGAGACCAAGCAGTGGCAGTGTTTGATGACTGATCCGGAGCATAGAAACAATGATACGTGCTGTGTACAAGGTATCGATGCATTGATCTGAGCTTGGACTAGGCTTGGACAGCTTGGACAGAAATTCGGGACTCCACTGTAGCATCTTGCACTCAGACCCAGTGGCGGTGCTATTGAGGTCCGAGAACGCCGCTTGGTGACCAGTAGAGCTGTCCGCTTAGTATGTAGTTGGTTGAACCGACGCAGTCACGCGGTGCGGCCAATCTCCAATCTGTGGCGGTCGTCAAGGCACATGTACGAGTTGCGTCCTTCTTCAGTTCACGCCGTGGGTGCTAACACACACCCAGTTGATAAGCTCCGGCTAGAGAAGAGACGCGGCAATATTTGTTTGTGTGCAAGCAATGTTTCAGTGTGTCTCGAAGCCCTGAGCCTGAGAAAGAGGCTCACAGGGATCCTATGGACCGTCACAAAACTTGGATCTTATCAACCTGGCCGATTGAAATGGTTTCACCTTAACCGGAAAAAGGTGACTTGCCAGTGGGTTTACGATTATCAATGCAAGAATGAACGTCAGTGATTAGGAGGAGTGCTGGCACTGCTACGAATGCAGAACTTGATTAAGCACGTGGCGTCTTGAACAGTGGTGCCGCATCTGCAAGTTGAAAGATCGCATTTGCGATCCTAGCCGATCTTTTCCTATACTGGAACTACGCTCCAGACATGTTACAGATCTACGTCCAGATACGAGACACTTGCGACAGTCACGCAATCGAGGCTCGTCAGTCGATTTTCTTTGTTTCGGCGCCAGCTCATGCCATACCCCCTGTATCAAACTGAATCCGATGACAATTTGAAGGCGCCTGCAATCGCTGAGTTCAAGTTTGGCCCGGGGTTGATGCTGCAGACTGTGTAGTTGAGGGTACCCTACTAAGGTGCCAGGCTGTGGGACCACCGCGACATATGTATGCGATTCAGCTTGTTTAAGATGCACAGACATGATCCCGTTTCTCCGAGTCGCTCCTACGGTTACGGCAGGTCGAATACATGCGACGGGTTAGATTCCAAGCCCATCTGAAACATCTCTATTGCGGCTCGAGTGCATCTGCCTGTTTTCCAGAAGGCAACCGCAAGTGATGCCATATAGCTCAATTATCCATTCATAATCTACTAGGCTGCAGTATTGAGCAAGAAACTATTCGAATCCCTAACTGAGTAGTCTGAGTAAACGAGATCCTGTAAACTAACTTAGGGGCAAGCGATTGCAATGCCTACATGCATGTCTGGCTTCCCTCATGTAGAGGCACAGAGAGGAGCAACATACGGAATCAAAATATCCAGGAAATAGTCCCGACGTCACAGGTTTCCAGCCACAGAAGCCGCCCACGGTGCTTCAAGTGTGGCCTCGGGTTCAGCGGAGGAGTCCATTGAGGGTTCGCCAACGGGCGTCATGCATTATAACGGAAAATGGAAGCATGGCCTAGCGGCACAGACTATGAGAAATATTAGTGAACAAGACAACTCAGCTTCAGAAAATCGGGCTCACTATAGTTGGGACGGACGGATGGGAAATTGTGCGGTCACTGATCGGCTGACCTGGACTTGAGTTACTAAACCACAGCCTCGTCTGACCATGGATCTGTCACGAATCGTATCGGGGAGGAATGCTTAACCCCAAGTAACGGGGACCTGAGCGGTTGTCTAGGAACGATCGAGAGGACGATTGAGTCCTGCGATGAGAAGGTGAGCACAACGACACAAGATCTCAAGCAGATATACATGCCTTGACGGAAAATTGATCCGTGGAGAAGCCAGGAACTGTGACATCTTTATCGCATCGGAGCACCCCGTCCCAGTCAAGGGAATCCAAGCCCTCCCCGAGGGGATGCCTTTGAAACGCGTAATGACTTAACGGCAAGGACTGTGAGGGTTCCATTATCCCCTCTCCAAGGTTGCGGCTCGCCGAGGCGGATTGTCCGTGTATTCTGATCCTAGTTTGTCGAAGGATGTAGACTCTGATAATTACTCCCCCGTTCCGTTGGCCAGTGGCACCTTGACAACTGTCTGGGCCTTGTTCAAGGAACGGGATAAGTGATGCGGGATTACCACGAATCTGTAGATGAAACGGAATTGTGTCCGAGAAAGCGTAAGCTCGCACAGAGGGGATAAATAGCTAGAGGAGTTGGATTGAGAATGATTTGTCACGCATTCGAACATAATCAACTTACGAGACATTCGACAGGTGCCAATCCGGAACTCTGTGTCATTGGCAGGGTACACATTACTTCATGCCATTCTTCGGGTGAGGATTTGACGGTAGACATGAATGGCAAGTCGCTTGGAAGCATAGGTAGATGGGGCCGACTTCGTGGGTGGTAGATGAGGGGCACCTTGACACTAACAGGAACAATAAATGGAAGTCTTAGATAGCGCAAGAACGATACTTACACTTCATTTCCCTTCATAAATGATTGAAACCACGGACGCAACAGTTCGACACCCAGGGAGTACGAGCAGGCTGCGTGTGGTTCACTATTCTCGAAGGTCGGCGGTAAGGGCCGCGCCTGGTCTTGATCTTTGAATGTGAGTGGGAAAATGGCCTCAAACGCGATGGTCCGAGGACAACGTTGTCCATGAGACGCAGCCCATAATACATAGGTCACGGAAAGAAATGTGGTCGAAACGGGGGCCCCGGAAGCACGGAAAAGTTGGAAGCAGCCTTCAAGCTGGGAAGTCACAGTAAGAAGGCCGACTAAAGATATAACATACGGATCAACTCTTACCTTTAATACCACGGATGTTAAATCAGCCGTGTTCGAGTTGAGGGCCACCTCCCCCCGGATGACCCCGTTCTGGCCGTATATAGGGTATACACTACCTGGATGTTGGTCTCTGAGAGTAATGGTAAGATGGTCTGTTATTCTGCGGTATACTCCCGCAGGATGTGGAGACGATGCACGACGGGTGAATTCAACAGTATGCTCTCCCGGTAAGAGCTTACTAGAATAGCGTGGTGAGGGAGGGGAGGGTGTATATGGAGGTACAATGTCGTTTCCCATCGCGAGCGATTGGGCGTGATTCGGATTCAAATCGATCAAATGTAGTGGGACGAGTGGACGCAGTGACCGCGTCAATGCCCAGTATATAAACGGCGTCATGGCGTGTACCCCTCGACGAGTCAGATCAGAAGATGACGCGTCTCCAGAACGCACCCTCAGCTTCCGCAACTCAGGTCTCACCGCAACCAACGGCGAGTCATACACAATGTAGTGACTCGGCTCAGGCTGTGAGTCACCGCAGTATCGGAGCCTTTAGATTGAGATTAGTAGTGGCCCAATCAGAGACCAGTTTCCTGTGCCTAAAAATATGATTACACGGGGATCTAAATGAATACAGGCCGAAGGCAGTACCCACTGGCAGTGAGCAATTACAAGGGCAGTACGTGAAAATGAGCCCTATAAATCTGCATCAGATTTATCATCCTTTGCCACACTGGGTCCAAGATCAACGACGGTGTAAAAGGAGAATGTTTTGACTTCGGGCGCCTTTGCTGTTCTGGATGGTGTGCCCGCATCATCCTCTGAGGGCAAAGGATCATCGGCTCGGTACGTGTATGATACCATCATGTTAAACTATGTAACCGGTTAGTCCGGGCTCGTCCAAAGAGGAAAATGATACAGACCTTGATGTTTCCCCTGACACCTGGTTTGACATTTACTTCGCCACCCACGACAGTTATGTTTGCCCTCTTTTCCAGAACACCCACATTTTTAACGCGACCACGTGGATCTTTGCCCCTGATCACTCTTCCACCATCCCCTGTACCAATCCCAAGTTCATCGTCTTCTACTCCGAACATGTCATCATCATCGTCATATTCCCATGCTTCTGCAAAGGCTGCAACAGAGAAAGGCGTAGTTGGCAGCGACACCTGGTATGAGCGGCCATCCGCAACTCTTTGTGGAGATAGTCGCACTTGAATTGGATCGTACAATGGGTTGGTCAGCGCAAGCTGAAAGGCATTGGTTGTTCCAGCGTGTATAACGCCACTCTTGGTATCTGTACTGGAACTTAAAGCCTTGCCAACCACCCGCTTGGCTGCCACTACCAGAGGAAATCCAACAGAAATAGCGGGCAAGTAATTGGCTGCCACAAGCTTGATCTTGTACCGCACAGACTGCGCCTTTTGTTCCGGCTTGATTAATATATGCCTGCATGCTGGACATCTTTTCGAGACCTTGGCGTGCAGAGGGATCCGATGTGGTCGCAAGTCGCTTAAGCAAGATTAGTTGGATATTCTGCCCAATAACATTAACATTACCTCGATCGTGGTGGCGTTGTCCAACTGCTTCCCCACCGCTGTTCAAGCTTGGCCACCTCCTCAACGTCTTCTGTGTATCTAAGAAGTTCGACATCCGCATCGTCTCCACTGCCGCCAAGCTGACTGAAGATAGCAGTTTCCACCCTGCTCTTGTACTCCGGCATCTCATCTTTGTTTGCTGTTCTATCCCGACCGGCACGACTGCGGCCGAGCGGGTTATATTTTCCAATCCCAGGAATATCGCGCGCGAGTGCAGCTGAGGCAGCCGCTGTGGCGGAGGATGCGTGCATGTGATGAGATGATCCTATCGGCAGATGCGATGAAGGCGAAAGGGACGATGTACGCAGAAAAGGTTCGAAGTGCTCTTTCAAACGTTCAAATTCCAGCGACTCTGGAGCAGAGTCTTCAAACTTTTGTAATTGTGCTAAAACCACAATACATCAGCGGGAGCGCAGGAGATACCGATACCACTGACCTGCTAACCCAGTCGGTTTTTCAAATGTGATGTTAACTTCGGCCGAGTCCCAACGGCAATGACCACAATACAAGAAGTACGGTGCCTCTCCGACATTGCTGAGCGAAGCCGAAGGTCGACCATCGTCCTCTGGGGGGTCGGACGCTACCACAGACAGAGTAGAACGGCATATAGGGCAAGAAAAACAATTGCGTGCACATCTACACACGATGAGCTTGGACATCTCCGCCAGTCAAAGATAGCTCACCGGTTCTTTTCCGCCCTTACACTTGCACTGGGCACCTCGAATAAGCAATTTGGGCAGTAGTAACCACTGACTTCAACGGAGACACATCGATTGCATCGGACCGCATCGCATTCTTCGCAAAAATAGAGGTTGTGCAATGGGTGAAAACTTGCAGAGGATGAAGCCAAGATTGGAGGTGGCGGGGCTTGCAAGTTTGACCCAGACATACAAGGGCAGTAGTATTGGATGCCTGGCCACATCTCCGATGCATAGAAAGCCCGGTGAAGCCTAATGCGCTATCAGAAAAGTGATAGATTCCAATCACAAGCGCCTGAAGAAAAGTGCCAGTGTGGAGTACATGTATGTCGGGATTCAAAACATCAACCTAATCATTCTGGTGGTACTACAAGTACATCTTTCGTAATACTAGTACACATGATAGCAATCTGTCAATTCTTACACATCATACACAATTCTCGCACCAACCCACGGGTAGGGATAGTTGTGCTGGTACCAGTTGCGGACGCTGCGTCGCTCAGCGATCCGCGGGATCGTTGCATAAGATCCTCCCAGCTATAAGCAGATATTGAATAAGCTCGGGTGGAAGATAAAAGGGAGTTGACAACGACGTACCACGACTTGGTGACAGCCATCAAAGAAATCAGCCGAGTACCTAATAGCAAGTCACGAATAGTGCACCATCGGATGGATTTTGCTCACCCTGGGTACAGCTGAGATGGAACAAAGCCCTCAAACCCATCCAGTATGGTCGAGGTCCACTCCCATACTCCTCCATTGTGTCCTTTCCCGCCATACTTCTCCACCCCGGTCGTAGCACTAGCCAGTGTCCCGTTAGAAAACAATCCTACACCCAGGTGTATAGAGAACGTACGGAACAGGATGCCAGTTCCTAAACCCGATATTCGCACCGCCCTCGTACCCGCATACAAATTTGTCCAAGAATACACGAAGTTCTGGTTCGGTGGGGAGTCGTCCGCCCTTAACGCTTGCATACACGGACAGGTTGTCATAGGAAGTGAGAACGGGCCAATCCCAACCGATATTCATAGACACCGGCCCATAGAGAGTACGGATTTGAATGCCCCCATTTTCATCCTTGACCCAGCTGGCTGGGAACTGGACTATGTCCTTCCCAACACCGGTGTAGAGATTGAAAAATTCACCGTTGGTGACGGGCCTCCAGGAGATTCTGAAGGTATCAATGGAAACCGTGCGAGTTGGACTCTCGTTATCCCAGCCAAAGATATGCCCTGCCAGATCCACCGCTTTGACATCATCTTCGGCTTCAATGTCGTCAATGCCCAAAGTAACAGTGGTAGCTTCAATGACGGTAGTAGAGGAAGAAGGTTTAGGGACAGCGTTCCACGACGCAAGCAATGAGTCCCATGGAGGAGCAGTAAACCCCGGAGGTGGGACCGTTCCATTCCCAGCCCTCTGGATAAGCATGTACAATAAAGTCTGACATCGAGTCAAACGATATCCAAAAATTTTGTGAAGACATAGATACCTCAATGTGTAGCCCCTCGTGTTCATATGTCATAAAGAGCACCCTGGCGATCCTCCTCGTCAATTGGATAGTACCGCTAGAAATATTCATGTACAAGTTCGTGAGTCGCTCACGTACACGTTCCCTGAAGGAGAGAATGCTGCTGAGGGATGGCCAATCTTTGTTGTCTTGCGGGACCTCGGAGTGCGCCTAAATACTGTTAGCTCCTGGAAAAGATGGACCAAAGAGGAGACAAACATGGCACAGAGTCGGGTCATCCACGTTAGGATCGATACCTCTCTATTTATGGACAGAATATTGAGCGGTACCAGCCCAGGTAAAGACGACCTACTTCGAAAATAAACTACCATTGCAAATTAAAGAATGAATATAAATCATTTTTATACAGTGAAACGAAACCAACCTTGAATTCCTCGGGTTTGGTGTGGGGTTCTTCCAACAGACGGGAAAGATGAATGTCCAAAAATGTGGGGATATGGCCAAGGTAAAACAAGCAGATATGACGGAGGTCGATAGGTTTCTCGAAAAGCATGGGTAACGAAATCATCCGAAGGGTGACGAAGTCCCACGCGTTCCACATGTCCTGCCAATCTTGCATGCTAGGGGTACCAAACTTCGCGCCGATGATTTTCTCAGCGGGTGTAACAGGCGATGATAGCAAGGGGAACATAAACGGTGGACGCTCTAGCAACCACAGGGAATAGCGTGATGTGGTATCCATCCAGCGCTGGACGGGTCGCAAGTTTGCATTAGTGAACAACGTATAGGCGTCGATCTCGGAGTACTACAAAAGATGGTGAGTCTCATTCTCATTCAAAATTTAGTAATACTTTTACCTTTAGAGACATCTCTATCTTGACGAGCTCATCCTGAGAGAACTGGACTTCCTCCTCGGTACCTGGGACGGTGATACGATGGGAACGAAGGCATTTGTAGAACGCTTCATGGGTGCCTAGAACAACATGAGTAAGAGAGCAATGTCTTCGTGCTTTCATATACTCACGAGCGCCTTCGTTATAAGAGTTGATATATCCCCAATTGCCTAGATCAAAGAGTTCCGAATCACCGAGAGTGGTCCCAGCTGCTTTGAGGCCATTCATAATAAAGTCTTCAGTACAACCTTTAGGGTCATTGTAAGCGATCTCGATTTCTTCGCGGCCATTGCTGTGATCTAAACCGAGCAAGAGAGTATCCCCGTAACCAGCGCGCAACGGCAACGAACGAAGGAACTGAGCGTCTTCTCCTCGTGCAAAGTTGCCAATAGAGGAACCTAAGAAGAGGATATGAAGTTGTGGGTATCCGGGAGTGGACCACTTTGTTGTATCAATATCTTGGGCGGGCGGGGGTAGTATGGAGAAAGAACCTCGAGTGTGATCGTCCCGAAGAACACGACGGTCGGGAGACGGGCCGTCACCATCGATACAGACCACCTTATCAACTGCCTCCTGCAGCCCCCCCTGGAGGATGAAAGCGATTCCATTTTCATAAGTGCCAAGTATTCCTTTTGCCTCGATCTTTCCCTGGATCGCGGGGCCTACGTCCGAATGGAGCAACTGAAGTAGAGTCCGTTGAATCTCTCGCTCTTCAAGGTCGAGTGCGAAGAATATTCCGGAAGGCATTGCAGGGGTTCTCGACACCAAAGTCGCAACAGCATGCAGTATATGCGAGGTCTTTCTGAGGGAACTATGGTAGATATCAGCAACACCATAAACGAGATTTCCAGCTGGATACAAGTGAATCGTTCTCTGCGTTGCAACAATATTTTGTCCAGAGTGACACAGCGACGTGAGCCTGGCGTGACTTACCCTGCGCCAAGCTCTAGTAAGACTGGGGGTTGAAGTATGTTCGCATCGCTTGCCAATGAACGGCTCTGCATAATCCGGACAATCTCGGAAGCATATTTTCCAAGTATTTCTTCCTCGGCACCAAACAAGTAGTACTCTGGCGCATCTGTCGTGATCTTATCATAGAGTCTGAGACCGCACTCGTCGTACAAAAGTAAGGTGGGTAATGTCTTTGCATTGAACGATGCTTTGAGACCACTGGAGATGGCGCCGAGGATGTCCTGGGGGGATTTATCCACAGTGTTTCGATAGTTCCGGATGTCTAAGACATGAATCGCAGCAGCTGCATCGCCCATGGTCGCGAGTGGGGATGTGGAGTGTGGAACCTACTGGCGGTGGCCAGAATGTACCCCTTTTATCTTGTAACCGGTTAGCTGAAGTAAGCGGATCCCTCCAAAGTTGACCACCAGCTAATGAACCTTGGCCCTAACGTGTGAAAAGAAGGGCTCGTTCTGCGAATAGGTGACCGCAAGGTGTCAGAGAGATCCCTGGAATAGGTATCATTTCGTGATCATGGGGCCCAAGCCTGGTACTCTTCTATACGCGCTGACTTGCAAGGCGGAAATAATGCTGGGTGTGTTATAAATGTCAGCACCAGGAACGTAACTCAAAAAAGGGGGGTTTACAAGAGAGATGGCAGTAGCGGGGTGCATTATTGAGGTCACTGTGTGAGGTGCGACAGCTATATACCTCAATCGCGGCATCACGCAAGATGGCGACATCATGATGTGGCACGCCATCTTTTCGCAGCTCACAAGCACCACTTTTAGCTACTAGCACCTTCATAAGGCAGCAATGCTGAATCATTGAAGTCCTGAGTCATTAAAGTCTCCTTCAGATAGATCCTGAAACATGATTGTCGTCGATAAGGGTGATTGGCAGCCAGTTCAACCCAACTTGAACGCTCGGTGGTTCTGGCCACCGCCTCGCTAGGTAAATTAGCCAGTGGCGCCAACTTGGGCTCTGGGGCACGGTGCCATCGTACCGGTGCGGTTTCCCACGGAATTATGCAGGTCCAGGAATTATGGTATTAGTTGGGACAAGTGCATTTACTGCGTGGCAACCCTAGTCCTAACTAAGGCAGCAATCCTACGAAGATTCCCGGCCCAAGGGAAAATGAGCTTACGCACATCTGCCAGCCGAATCAAACTTGAAGTCTGGGGCATTTTTTATAGATACTACTAGTGCTAAACCTTGTTTGGGGTTGTGCCAGCCAATCAGAGCTCAAGAAACCATCACTTTTGGGTTATGTTACTTCTTTGGACTGCACCGCGTGGAGATACGGGTGATGGAGAGTGAGAGCGGGCAAAGCGCGTAGCGCTTTCGACCCCGAACGGCAGTGGGGGCCAGGCATGAGCCGCGAGGGTGGGCGGGAATACCCCGCAGGAAGCCCAGATCCCGCCAGCCGACGCGCTCGAGATCCCAGGATGGAGAGGCGGCTGCGAGGTGCCCCAAACGGGGTTTGAGGCCTGGGTGTGGTGGGTGGGCGTGACGAAAGGCGGCGAGGAGCGGGCGAGGTGGTGGCGCGAGACGAGGAAGCGCCGCCGCTAGCCTGCGCTTGTCCATAGCTCTGCGGCGTGCTCGCTCCTCCCATGCCTCAGACCCGCACAGAGAGCCCGAGCGATGAAGTAGGGGGCTCCACACACTACTCGGTGACTTCGGTCTATTCGGAGAGCTGAGGTAGCTTCATACCCACTAAAACCCCAGGACGTGTGGCCCAGTATTCGCATAGTTGCTAGCTGCAGGCCAGGAGGTGTTGCCGGGTGTCTTCAAGGTGGAAGATCCTTAGAGGATGGACAGGAGATCGTGCCATTTGGCGGTCCGAGCCAAGGAACATCCTCCAAGACTCCCTTTCGTAGTAGTTTGAGTCGGTCGCCACCCTGCTGCCTTAGTTTCCTTTGCCAGGGGGGGGGACTTTCCGAGCGGTGGGATGTGTGGCGGCATTGAGGATGGCCCTCTAAATTTGCAAATTAAATCGTGGGAAAACCATGGTGTGTTAGTCAGTAAAAAGTCGCTTTCTCGTCGCCCTCAACATTGACGATGAGCGTTCCTTTTGTCCCTCCACCGCCGGGTCTGCCGCCCCCACCACCGGGCATGCCTCCACCGGGCTTCACACAGCAGTCCTCCTCTCGTATACCTCAAGAAATGCTCTCCCAGAAATCGCAGAAATGGGTTTCGATGCAAAAGAAACGCTATGGAGAAAAGCGCAAAGGAGGTTACGTTGATATGGGCAAACAAGTTTGTGAAAATTTCTCTGCTGTTGCTCTTCCTGCCAACATGTATGGTAGGATCTGCCTCCCGAACACGTCCGTAAAATCATCAAGGACCATGGGGATATGAGTAACAGAAAGTTTCGCAATGACAAGCGTGTCCACCTTGGTGCACTCAAGTACGTGCCCCACGCAGTCATGAAGCTCCTTGAAAACATCCCCTACCCTTGGGAACAAGTACGCGAGGTTCCTGTCCTCTATCACATCACTGGGGCCATCACCTTTGTGAACGAGATACCTCGCGTCATCGAACCCGTTTATCATGCGCAGTGGAGTACCATGTGGCTGGCGATGCGTCGAGAAAAACGTGATCGTAGACATTTCAAGCGTATGCGGTTCCCTCCCTTTGATGACGAAGAACCACCTCTCGATTACGGTGACAACGTTCTGGATGTCGAACCTTTAGAGGCTATTCAGCTGGAGCTGGATTCTGACGAAGACGCTGCAATTATCGATTGGTTCTACGATCCCAAACCGCTCGTCGATACCCCCGCCGCAGTTAACGGTTCCTCGTACCGTTACTGGTCGCTTACTCTTCCAATCATGGCTAGTCTTTATCGTCTTGGGCGCACTCTGTTATCGGATCATCCCGACATCAATGCGAGCTACTTATTCGACAAAAAGTCCTTCTTCACAGCCAAGGCGCTCAACATGGCCATCCCAGGAGGTCCCAAATTTGAGCCGCTTTATCGTGATATGGATGCGTTTGACGAAGACTGGAATGAATTTAACGACATTGGCAAGGTGATCATCCGGAACCAAATCCGTACAGAGTACAAAGTTGCATTTCCTCACCTTTATAACTCCCTACCTCGGTCGGTTCACCTGTCTCCTTACCATGTGCCGAAAAACGTGTACATTCGAACGGATGACCCGGACTTACCGGCATTCTACTTTGACCCCCTCATCAATCCCATTTCTTTGCGAGGGACGACGCCAAAGAATGTTCCTCTTGTCCCACACGAGGATAAAATATTTGGCCCCAATGGCGCGGACGAGGACGATTTTGAGCTTCCTGAAGAAATACAACCGTTTTTGGAGGAAAAACCTTTGGAGAATGATCTCACAGCGGATGCTATCGCCCTATGGTGGGCTCCTGATCCGTTCAACCGTCGGTCTGGCCGGATGAGACGCGCGCAGGACATCCCGTTGGTGAAGAACTGGTATCTCGAGCACTGTCCCCCCAACCAGCCTGTCAAAGTCCGCGTTTCATACCAAAAACTGCTCAAGTGTTATGTTTTGAACGAACTCAAGAGTCGTCCAGAGAAAGCAATGACGAAGAAGAACCTATTCCGACAACTCAAGTCTACGAAATTCTTTCAGACGACAAGGCTTGATTGGGTAGAAGCTGGCTTGCAAGTTTGCAGACAAGGTTACAACATGCTAAATTTGTTGATCCATCGCAAGGTAATCGACCTTTCAGCGCACAACATGCCTTTGTTCATCTCGGTATCATAGAACCTGAATTATCTTCACCTCGACTACAACATGAACTTGAAGCCCGTCAAGACACTTACCACCAAAGAACGCAAGAAGTCACGCTTCGGAAATGCTTTCCACTTGTGTCGTGAAATCTTGCGGCTCACGAAGCTCGTCGTTGATGCGCATGTTCAATTCCGGCTTGGGAACGTCGATGCCTTTCAACTTGCTGATGCGTTGCAATATATCTTCGCTCATATCGGTGCCCTCACAGGCATGTACCGGTATAAGTACAAGGCTAGTTACTGCGATATCGGAACGTTCCTGTTGGCTAATCACCATCATAGTTAATGAGACAAGTGCGCATGACGAAGGATTTGAAGCACCTGATCTACTATCGCTTCAATACGGGCCCCGTCGGCAAAGGCCCCGGATGCGGCTTCTGGGCTCCTGGTTGGCGTGTCTGGCTCTTCTTCATGCGCGGCATTGTTCCCCTTCTTGAACGTTGGCTTGGAAACCTTCTTGCTCGTCAATTCGAGGGTCGTAACAGCAAGGGAATTGCAAAAACTGTGACTAAGCAACGCGTAGAATCACACTATGACCTCGAGCTCCGTGCGGCCGTGATGCACGATATTTTGGACATGATGCCGGAGTCCATCAAGCAGAACAAGGCGAAAACAATTCTGCAGCACCTGTCGGAAGCATGGCGATGTTGGAAGGCCAACATTCCTTGGAAAGTTCCGGGGATGCCCACCGCTATCGAAAATATCATTCTGCGGTACATCAAGAGTAAGGCCGACTGGTGGTGCTCGTAGGTTTTTTTGTCTTTGTAGGCGCAAAGTGATGACTCATAACATATGATATGTTCCAGCGTTGCTCACTATAATCGCGAACGCATTCGGCGTGGTGCCACGGTTGACAAGGCAGTTGTCAAGAAAAATTTAGGCCGGCTCACTCGTGAGTGGATTAGTCATATACAATCACTACTCTGAAGTATTTGATTAGGCCTCTACCTCAAGGCCGAACAGGAACGGCAGCATGGTTACCTAAAGGATGGCCCCTACATCAGTGCAGAGGAGGCCGTCGCTATATACACCGCAACTGTCCATTGGCTAGAGAGCCGCAAATTTTCTCCTATTCCTTTCCCGTAAGTCAATCTTTGGCGATCGAGCGTTGCTCCTCACGCAAGATGTAGACCTTTGTCGTATAAACATGATACAAAACTTTTGGTCTTGGCCCTCGAGAAGCTAAAGGAGGCTTATTCAGTCAAAGGACGTCTGAATCAGTCGCAACGTGAAGAACTCGCTCTTATTGAGCAAGCGTATGACAACCCACATGAATGTGAGTCATCATTCACCAATCTTGCGGTGATGGTGTATTTTAAGCAACGTTAGGCTTATCTCGCATTAAACGTCTGCTGCTCACCCAGCGTGCATTCAAAGAAGCGGGTATTGAGTTCTTCGACACATACGACAAATTAATCCCTTGCTACGACATCGAGCCCGTAGAGAAAATTACTGATGCAGTGAGTATGCCATGAGTTTGTATTTGGTCACTGACGAGTTGTTGGTGTAGTACCTCGATCAATTCTTATTCTTCGAAGCGGATAAGAGGGGGTTGTTTCCTGCCTGGATTAAACCTGCCGATACTGAACCACCCCCTCTTCTCGTATACAAGTGGTGTCAAGGCATCAACAACTTGACAGATATCTGGGAGACTGGTGAAGGCGAGTGCAATGTCATGATGGAGACAGTGTTTTCCAAGGTATACGAGAAGATCGACTTGACACTTCTTAATCGTCTACTCCGCCTCATCTTGGACCATAACTTGGCGGATTACATAACCGCGAAGAATAACACTGGTAGGTTTAATGCCTATGTTGGCACCGCTGATTGCTGATATTTTTTCTCCAGTGTTGACATACAAGGACATGGCGCACACCAATGCTTATGGTCTTATCCGTGGTCTGCAATTCTCCGCCTTTGTCTTCCAGTACTATGGTCTCGTACTCGATCTTTTGGTCCTCGGACTGCAAAGGGCCAGTGAAATGGCTGGACCTCCTCAGATGCCAAACAACTTCTTGCAGTATCGCGATTCTGCCACTGAAACGCGACATCCGATTCGACTATATTCCCGTTATGTCGACAGACTGCACATTCTTTTCCGTTTCACTGCCGACGAGGCCCGGGATCTAATACAACGTTACTTGAGCGCCAATCCAGATCCGACGAACAATAATGTCATTGGTTACAACAATAAACGCTGTTGGCCTCGCGATTGTCGAATGAGGCTCGTCAAACATGACGTCAATCTCGGGAGAGCTGTCTTTTGGAACGTGAAGCAGAGCTTGCCCCGGTCTTTGACAACTATCGAATGGGAAGACTCGTTCGTCAGCGTCTATTCTCAAAACAATCCCCAACTTCTGTTCTCCATGTGCGGATTCGAGGTTCGCATATTACCAAAGATTAGGACGATGGGTGGAGAACAGTTCTCATTAAAAGACGCTGTTTGGAACCTCACGAACGAGCAGACAAAAGAGCGCACCGCACAGGCTTTCCTCCGCGTATCGGACGAAGGTTTGTTGGGTTTTTATACTTTTCCTTTCGACGCTGAAGTTGGGTCTCAGGTGTTCAGCAGTTTAACAACCGCATACGACAAGTGCTGATGAGCTCGGGTTCCACAACCTTCTCCAAGATCGTCAACAAGTGGAACACTGCCCTCATCGGTCTCATGACCTATTATCGAGAGGCAGTCATTCACACGAATGAGCTGCTTGATGCCTTGGTGAAAGCAGAGAATAAGATCCAGACCCGGGTCAAAATCGGCTTGAACAGTAAAATGCCCTCGCGTTTCCCTCCAGTTGTCTTCTACACTCCCAAGGAGCTTGGCGGTCTCGGCATGTTGTCCATGGGTCATGTCCTGATCCCTCAAAGTGATCTTCGTTGGTCGAAGCAGACCGACGTTGGGGTTACACACTTCCGTGCTGGTATGTCCCACGAAGAGGATCAACTTATTCCCAACTTGTATCGCTATCTTCAGCCATGGGAAGCCGAGTTCCTGGATTCTGCACGGGTTTGGTCTGAATATTCAATGAAACGAAAGGAAGCAAACGCACAGAACCGCCGTCTAACTTTGGAGGATCTCGAAGATAGTTGGGACAGAGGTATTCCTCGCATTAACACATTATTCCAGAAAGATCGACATACGTAAGTCTACGAGGTGGCTCCTTCCGTCCTGCACACTGACGATACCTTCCAAGTTTGGCGTATGATCGCGGTTGGCGTGTGCGCACTGACTGGAAGCAATACCAGCTATTGAAACAGTGCGTCATCCCCCTGTCGTGCTCTATCTCAACTGACTTTGCGCAGCAATCCCTTCTGGTGGACCTCACAGAGGCACGATGGAAAGCTGTGGCAGCTCAATAATTACCGGGTCGACGTTATCGCTGCACTTGGCGGTGTCGAAGGAATTCTCGAGCACACTCTGTTCAAGGGCACTTACTTCCCCACATGGGAGGGTCTGTTCTGGGAGAAAGCATCCGGCTTCGAGGAATCCATGCGATACAAGAAGCTCACGAATGCGCAGCGATCTGGTTTGAACCAAATTCCAAACCGTCGATTCACTCTATGGTGGAGCCCAACCATCAATCGCGCGAACGTTTATGTTGGTTTCCAGGTTCAGCTTGACCTGACTGGCATTTTTATGCACGGCAAGATTCCTACACTTAAGATTAGTTTGATTCAGATCTTCCGTGCTCACTTGTGGCAGAAAAGTAGGTCCGCACTGTGTCTTACAAGCGAACTGGTTTTAACGACATTCTGTAGTCCATGAGAGCGTGGTCATGGACTTATGTCAAGTATTCGACCAGGAACTTGAACCCCTGCAGATCGAAACAGTTCAGAAGGAAACAATCCACCCTCGTAAGAGTTACAAGATGAATTCATCATGTGCCGATATCTTGCTGTTCTCTGCGTATAAATGGAACATCACTCGCCCATCCCTTGTGACTGATGTAAGTTCCTATTTAACAGATTGTTGCGCGGCAGCTCATTCTTTGATTTAGAACAAGGATGTCTTGGATGGCACCACGAGTAACAAGTATTGGATCGATGTACAACTTCGGTGGGGCGACTTTGATTCACATGATATCGAGCGGTATACACGTGCGAAGTTCCTGGACTATGTAAGTGGCTATGAATTATGATTGGCTTCTGGATCACATACTGTTCAGGTGTCTGACTCCATGAGCATTTATCCATCCCCTACTGGGGTTATGATTGGCATGGACCTCGCGTATAATTTGTGGTCGGCATATGGGAATTGGTTCCCTGGCATGAAGCCCCTGATACAACAAGCAATGGCTAAAATTATGAAAGCAAATCCCGCCTGTCATGTTTTACGCGAACGAATACGCAAAGGTCTCCAACTATACTCCTCAGAACCGACAGAACCCTATTTGAACAGTCAGAACTACTCGGAGCTCTTCTCTAACCAGATCATTTGTAAGCGCAGTAGATTCAGCGTATGCGACTTCGCTCACCTTTGATACAGGGTTTGTGGACGATACAAACGTCTATCGCGTCACAATTCACAAGACGTTTGAGGGTAACTTGACCACCAAACCCATTAGTGAGCAAATGATTGGTGTACTCAGCGCAGTCGTGGCTTATTTTTTTTCTCAGACGGGGCTATCTTTATCTTCAATCCAAGATCAGGGCAACTTTTCTTGAAAATCATCCACACCAGTGTCTGGGCTGGTCAGAAACGATTGGGGCAGCTTGCGAAATGGAAGACCGCTGAAGAAGTGGCTGCCCTGGTTCGTTCTCTCCCCGTTGAGGAACAACCCAAGCAGGTGATCGTCACTCGCAAGGGAATGTTGGGTAAGCATCGGTATTCACCATATCCGCAAACACCGCAAACACCGTCTCCCAGATCCTCTTGAGGTGCACTTACTGGACTTCCCAAACATCGTTATCAAAGGTAGTGAGCTGCAGCTTCCATTCCAAGCATGCATGAAGATGGAAAAGTTTGGTGATTTGATCCTCGTACGTTTTCTTGGCCCTTCTGTCAAATAGAGACCAACAGAGTTATTTCTTAGCGCGCCACTCAACCCCAAATGGTGCTTTTCAGTCTATATGGTATGTCCAATTTTCTATTGACGATCTTAGCCTTACATCCCCAATAGATGATTGGTTAAAATCCATCTCCAGCTATACTGCCTTCTCCCGTCTCATCCTCCTTTTACGTGGACTCCATGTCAATAATGAGAAGGCGAAGATTATTCTTCATCCAGACAAGTCCACGATAACAGAGCCTCATTTTGTGTGGCCGACTCTATCGGATGACGAATGGATCAAGGTCGAGGTTGCTATGAAGGATCTCATTTTGGCTGTGAGTGACGTCCTTCCTCGTTTGTTAGTCTTCCGAGACTTATTCGTCTTGTTCAAGGACTTTGGCAAGCGCAACAGTGTCAATATTGCATCGCTGACGGCCAGTGAGATCCGTGACATCATCCTTGGGCAGGAGATAGTTGCGCCTTCTGTGCAACGTCAACAAATGGCAGAATTGGAGAAGGGAAGCGAGGCCCAGGGACAGGTTACAGCTGTTCAGACGTGAGTCACCGCCAAAGCAATTGTCGGATGTGTTGCTAATTCTTCATATCAGCCAAACGACCAATATTCATGGTGATACTATCCAGACTGTTACAAGTGAGTGCTGTTGATGTCTTGGCGCACGCTGTTGCGAATGACTTGATAATATTGCAGCAACGAGCTATGAACAACAGGTGTTCAGCAGTAAATCTGACTGGCGCGTGCGTGCCATCTCTGCAACTCATCTGCCACTTCGTCTCCAACATATCTACGTGTCCAATGATGATGTGAAAGACGATGCCGCTTCATACACATATGTCCTGCCAAAGAATGTCTTGCGCGCTTTTATCACCGCTGCAGACTTGCGAACCCAGGTCGCAGCTTTCATGTATGGTGCCTCCCCACCAGACAATAAGCAAGTCAAGGAGATCAAGGCAGTGGCCTGGGTACCGCAACGCGGTAGCAACAACAATGTTGAACTCCCAACTCAGTTCCCCAAAGACGACTTCTTACTGAAGGATCTCGAGCCTTTAGGATGGATCAAGACCCAAGCACTTGAACTCAACCACCTCTCGCCCACGGATGTTACCACGCAAGCGAAATTCATGGCGGACCACCCCGAATTTGGATCGTCGACCATCTGTATTGCAGCCTCGTTTACGCCCGGTTCCGTCTCTCTGTCTGCCCATTCATTGGCCGTGGGTGGATTCGAATGGGGTCGCAAAAACATGGACAATTCAGCCAATCCACCTGGTTTCAATCCTAACATGTCCGAGCGTGTCCAGCTTTTGCTGTCGGACCGTATCTTTGGCATGACCCTCGTCCCTGAGGGTAAAGTCTGGAACTACGGTATTGGTCTTACTCAGTTGTGGTCACCGAATTTGCCATACAGCATGGTTCTCGATACGCCCCTCCTCTTCTGGGCTGAGGAGCACCGACCTGCCGCGTTCTTGACCGTAAGTTGACTTTCGCCTCTTGGTGGAAATTGTTTACTCATGCATTGCCGTGTAGTTTGCAAACTTGGAGCAAGGCGAGGATAGCGCCGACGTGGAAAATAGCTTTGCTTAATGTATCGTACTCTGGTATCCTCACTCATGCTTTTGTAGATGTAGCTGTTTCAATGTCAATTGTCTGACCGTACACCAAGCAACTTTTAAGATGCAAGAAATTAGCACAAAGCATTACAATCTATGATGTCACAAAGTCAAGAGAAACCACTGATCCCTGTTGAGAAGGTTTTACTAGTTTATTTTCCTCCCTCTGCGCTGGTCTTTCCACCTCAAAAATATTTGGCCGCTTCACAGTGATTACATGGGCTCTGGAGCTCCTCCGAGGGGGTGGTGAAAGGGCTACAAAGTCGCGATCTGGTTCTAGCAACGTCAAACCATTCATCGTGCTCGATAACAATGGCGTCAGATGGGAGGAGCTGAGAGGTGGAAGCTTGGGAGCAGTCGGAGTTACGGGGGTGGAAAGCTGGAGGAAGCTTGGCCCATTTTGCGTTATGATATGCTCACCAAGCCCAAACGGCTGAGAAGATTGGCAGCAAGGCGTAGGAAGATCGTCGTCATTGTCATCACTGAGATCTAGTGTGCTAACCTGGACGGACGGCGCCAAGAATGAGGGTGATGGGATAGGAGAGGATGAAGTAGGAGGGGTGCTCAAAATGCGCAATCGTCGTCTGATGGAGAGACTCCTTGAGGAAGGAGATGCAGAATCGGTAGAATTAGACTTTCCGGAGAGAGCTGAAGCAGGACGCGACGATGGTGGATGAAAATCAAGATCCGATGCACCAGCACTCGAATTCCGGCGATGAGTCGGAGCAAACGGTGGTTCGTCGGGTCGAGGGGGAAGAGCAGAGGAAGGAGGAGGCTTGGGTGAAGTTAGGGAGAGCCGCAAGGCCCGCTGGGCCATTGAGCTTCTAAAAGACTTTCGGGACGCAGGAATAGATGCCAATGGAGTAGTCTCCAACACAGATTCCTGAATCCGCGGGGCAGGAGGGGGAGCAAAATTGGGCGCTGGCCGGGGTGGTGGCATTGAGCGCCGCTTAACTGTACCAGAATGTCCCACTTGTGACGAGATGGGAATTAGCAGAGACATCGGTCTCGACGCTACCCTTTTACCATTCGGTCCTGATGACGATGGGAAAATCTCCCGAGAAAAGGCTACCGGCATCTGAGAACGGCCACGCGAATCGGAAGTGCTTGATGAACTAACGCTATACGTCGAGCAACTGGATGCGCGTTTCCAGAATGCAGGCGACAGTGAAGAACCACTTCTGGAGCCGAACCGAACCTGAAAGTGGGAATTGGAGGATGAACCACCTGGAGACCGGTCAGTGGTGTAACCAACTGGCATAGATATGCTCGATTCCATTGAGGTACGGTGGTTACACTCCGATGAAGGCGGAATGGAAGGTGGGGGGCCTGAGGGTGGTGTAAGTTGCTTGGGAAGGGGAATACCTTGCCGAGACCATCTTTTGGTGATAGCTGTGGTTTGCAAAAGCTTTTCCGATGGTGCGGACGTACTCCGAGGAGTTGACAAAGGATTGACAAATCCGTTGTCCAGTAGAATCGAGGCCACCTCGTCGCTCTGCTCGTCACTATGTGTGTCGCTAACAGAGGAAGACTGGATCTCAGGGCCCAACTTCAAAGAGAAAGACCCAGAGAGTCTCCCTGAAAAGCTGGAGGTACCCGGGGAAACGGGTGAAGTCTCCCTCGGCGTAACTTCACCGGAATCCCCTGATGGAATTCCAAAGTTTCCTGCAACACTGCGATTGCCACCAGTTTGCTTATACATTCCCTGCTGCTCGGGTAGAAGCGCTGTGGGAATAGTGGTGACAATGTGTTTGCATTTCCTGGGAGGGGGCTGCAATGACAACGACACCGCGCCTTGGGGTGAGAAGGAAGGGGTAGGTGGAGTGCTTAAGCTTGGAGATGTGCTAGAACTGGCGTCCGAAGCAATAGTCGATGACTCTGGCGCATCGCGCTCTTTCGATATCTTCAAATCTGATCCAGCAATAATGATGGGTACATTGGCTGACTGCAGACTCGGTACAGGCGAGCCCTTTCTTGATACGTGTGGGAGTGGTAGGGGGAGCGAGCGAGAAGGGGAAGAACTGGAATCTGCGGAAGATTTGTTGCGGAGCATAGTGAGAAGGCTGGCGCCCACTGCACCAAAAGAGTCTTCTGAATGCCCCGGAGGATATGTAGATATAGGAGTGCCTTCGACAGTAGGTGAGCGGGGCCGCGTCCCAGTGAAAATTCCTTTCACAGGAGGGGTAGGCGATGGTGATGCAGGGATGCTAAGTTTTAGGGAACGAAGGGATGGAGGAGGTGAGGGTGAGGCTGGTACAGAGGGTGATGGAAATGAAATTGCAGTTGACGGTTTGGTTGAGTGCGTTGGAATAAGGCCCTGCAAATGCATTGAGAGCATAACATCCATATCGCCCTTGGGCTCGTTCCGTCCATCTGCCTGGGGGTGAATATCGAGACCGACACGCACAGCTCTACACCACCTGTCAGAACAGTATGAAAGCGCAGAGCTTGGCAACGATACCTCTGGGACAATACCGCGTTCTTGACCGCCGTGATCCAACGCTGCGACTCTGCAGGGTCAGGGATGTGTAAAAACCACATGATGTGTAGGCTTTCTCCCCCATTTGGGCCGTTCCGTTTTGCAGAAACATCTTTTCCGGCGAGTTTCACGACGTTACGTCTTCCGCCGACCTCCTCTTCAGCAACAAAGATGACGCTGCTTTCGGTGACTTCCAATCTTTCTAGTTCCCTCTCGTCTTTTGAGGACCCCTTGAATAGATGGACGTGGGTCTTTCGACTTGGAGAGTGTGACGTGAGCACGATGATGCGAGATTTCCACTGTTTTGCTAACGCATAGACGAGTAACGAAGAAGGCGGTGTAAATTTTGGCAACGTCGAAGACAGCTCCGTGAATGGCCGAAGTGCGGCCAAGGTTGCGGGATACGGTGGGATGCGTGGTGGTTGAGGCGGACTTTGAAGGGAATCCAGGGATGACCGACTCTCAGATCTGCACGAGTCGTGCAACAGTTCTGGATCAAGGCCAATGGACAGTGCGGCTACATCGCGCAAGCGTTCGCGTTCCTCGTGCTCGTAGTCTCTGTGTGCAGTTGTACCACCAACCGTCGCGGTGACAGTTGTATTGTTAGAGGCACTGATTTCGATGACTTCTGGCACGATGTTGCTTGCATGGGATAGAGAGTGCAAGTTTGGTTTCTTGCGGGACGCGGGACCAATTTTCTTGCGAAAACCGAGCGCGTCCGAGGCAGCCGACAAGAGACTTGTACGATGCCTGGAGGGGAGGGATGACGAGAATTGGTGAAAGTGCGAGTGGGGTGAGGAAGAAGAGGCCTCATAAGCGGCGGGCGGTTCTACCGAGGACTTGGTGTTGTCTGCGTCTAACAAATCATCAGCACGGCCTGGCAGTAGAAAAAAAAAGGACACCCACTGTGAGCGTGTCTGCACGCGGCATCGGACGGAGCCGTGTCTACTACGCCATCTAGGGAACGATCCTTGCCCTTTAGCTTCTGGCTTGGCGTATGGCTCGGGGATGAAACAGAAGGGCGTCTGGGCAACCAGGACTGCTGGGTGAGAGGCATGTCGAGGAGGAGGTGATGGTTGTAGTCAAGCTGGGGAGAGACGGGTCAGAAGTGGGCATCAGAGGCAGTGGACGCGCGCGAATAGCCACGCGCGCCGCGAGTCCAATGAAACATGCCATGAAACTTGCCTTGGTCCACCCGTCCTCGTCCTCGTCGTCGTACATGCCCGACAACTGTGTGTAGGACCCACGCCGGCGACCCACATTGATGTCCCTGGTACCTCCTTGTCAGTGTCGCTGGCAGTGTCAAGCAACGCCTAGTTCACATCAGGGTCGCTTCTCTCTATGCGGGGGAATACACTACAGTTCTAGTTGCTAGGGAAGCCTCCCAGCGTTCCGTTTATACGTCCCATAAGGCCCCACTGTGCCCGGCGCTCCGCCCAACATCTTCCTTGGCACCGCTCCATCATTGTGTCGGGGAACAGACGCTCGCGGGTGGTTTCCAGAATCGGTCCCTCCAGACACCGTTCCCGTCAGATGCTCAGGTTCGAGGCCAAGCAATCGTCTCAGCACGGCATTTTCACGCTCCAGACGCGCAAGTTCGCACTCCCGCTCTAGGGCCCAGTCGTCGTCGTCCTTTTTCCCAAACTCGACGTCGTCCTTGTTGTTTTCAGGAGAAAGACTTTGCGAGGTGGGAGATGGAAGGTCTTCGCCGTTGAGAACACGCAGGAGAGTGCGCAACGTAGCGGAGATGCGACCGAGCGAGATCGATTCTGCAGTGGTCGAGGAAAGTACACGAAGGAGATTCTCTGACTCTTTGGCCAAAAGCCTCGCTTCATACTCGCGAATCAAGGCGAGTTCATGTTCTTGGACATCCCGCTGCACGATGAGATGAGTTGGCGGCGGGCGACAATGTGTGGCCACGTACAGCCTTTGTGCGGAATGCACCCATCACACTCTCCAATGTTTGCTCGTACTCTTTGATGAGTGCACCCAGCTGCTTGTTGTCGTGAAACAGACCCTGGTTTTCTGCCGCAAGAGACGAGTTCATGCGCTCCAGTTCCGCATCATACACATCTATCGTGTATGAGCTCGAGACACAGCGCATAGTGTACACACATACCCTGGGGCTTGTCGAGATTGAACCTGCGGACGATGAGTGCATATGCATCGTCTCACGCAACTGAGACGTACCTTCTCAGCACGAATCCGGTCTTTGAATGAGCGGCCTGAGTCTGCGGACGGTGACCTCGTATCGACCCGGGTCAGCGCGGAGGAGATGCGAACCTTGACAGACCCTGCGGACGCATGGAGTGTGATAGACAAGGATCTGTTCTGTGCGAGCTGTTCCGAGAGCTCGTGGATGGTGTTGAGCAGCTGGCCGAGTTCAGAGTCCCCCGCCGTGTTGTCGAGGACGGTCATCGCATATAAGCGACAATTCGTGCCCGCTTTGACATCACACCACACACATCTATTGTCCTCTGTGGACTTGTGGACTCACATTGACCTCAGAATGTGTATATATTCCCCATTGTCGTTCTGGAGAACATCTCCATGGCTTCTCTACGCATTTCTCGCTCCCTGGCGCGTCTAAGGTCGGCCCGTCGTCGCACCCAACTTCCACCAGCCGCGAAAACGGCGAGTCTCGGCAGCAACGATTCCGTGCCGCCCACCTCCGAAGCTGTCCTCGATGATCGTGCCGTGGGCTCTCAGTTCGATCTGGAAAAGACCTTCCCTGCCATCCTGGCACCACTATCTCTCCTGCGCAAGATTCCTGTATCCCAGGATATCGATGCATTACGCGCGCTGGCACCCGTATTTTCTCATTGCCTCGACGCGATCTTGCACTCCATGCACCATCTCCCCGAGCATATACCCACCAGTCCAAAGTATCATCTCGCATTGCGTGGGGTGACCTTCTCGAAAGACATGTTCTTGGGTCACGTCAGCCGTATATGGCCACACGATCATCCCCAGGAAGCGATCCAAACTGCAATGCATTTTCTTGACATGACAATGTCCAGTCTCAAGGGCTTCTTGGACGCTGCTGCCTACGAAGTAGCACAGTTAAAACCCTTGCCGCAAATCCCTGTCCAGGACGGTGGTGACCGAGAGCCCGATGCATTGGCTTCAAACTCCACTGAGAACCACCAACTCGGCTCGAGCACAGACACTTCGACGGACGCACTCGACCAACTTTATAAACCCAAGGATTCAGTGTTTTTCAGGCCCACCCTCCTTCGCTGCAGAACGAGCAAGAGACAACATCGCCGGGAATGTGCTGGCTCTACCGTTTCTAGTACATTGGTCAACAGCGAGCCGGACGATCTGGATTGTGGTTACGTGCATGTTTCTGTCAACATCCGCAATTCATTGGTACACTTTCCCGTTTCAATCGATCCTACCACTGGTACAATACCACATCCTGAAGATGCTATGGAACTCTGGAAAGATCGTAATGGATTGGCTCAGCTCGCATCTCTCAAGGCTCTCGTGCGTTACATGACAAGCCCCGACGCAGATAGCGACGTGGAGATTGTCGACGTCTTTTTCCTATGTTTTCGCTTTTTCTCGAATTCAAAAGAGACATTTGATGCTCTCGTCGCCAGATACGACGAAAGTCTGGCTTACCAATCTCCTTCCGAGACACGATCACATTCCGTGCAAGTCAGGATACGCATCGCGAGGCTGTTATACCTTTGGGTAGACCTTCACTGGCGAATGGAGGACGCAGAGGTGCTAAGACCTCTGACTCAGTTTGCCTTCTCCCGATTGGCACAAGACATACCTCGGGAAGCTTCTATGAAGCTGGTTGCTTCGTTGCACCAGCGGGCTTTTGCTGGCGAGCAATCTAGGGGACTCAGAATCGAAAAGACAATTGCGCACGCGGAAGCAAAGTACCGACAAGATCTACTGAGCAGCACTTGGGAACCACGAGAGAAAAGGTCGATGATGAGAGGTGACTTCTCCAGAGTCAAACTGGAGCATTTTCACTCTCCTGGGGGGCATACAATGCTTGCACTTCAGATGACCCTCCTCTTGTGGGAAAAATATCGTGCCTTTGAGCCCGAAGATGCCGTTCGATATCTGATGACTAGGCACGGTGACGAGGAACCCATGTCCGATGTCGCTCGCAAAGTGGCAGATTTCATGGCCTACGAACGAGCCGTGCACCGGTTTGTCATGGATACTATTGGGTCCGCATCATCGGTGCAAAAGCGAACAGAACTGACCGAGTTTTTCCTGGACTTGGCAACAGTGAGATGTCTTTTGATCGATTGATGAGGACTGATTAACACAAAGACAGAAATGCCATGAACTCCGTAATTACTCGGCTTCCTGTTTAATCGCCCTCGCTTGTGACCGTCCAACAGTGCTTCCTTTTATCACGGTACGTGGCTTTGTGTTCCAGCAGACATTTCCCAGTTATTTCACCTGCCTTCCAGAAATTGAAGCTCGGCCCAGCCCATGAACGGATGAAGGCTGTATTAACGGACTTCTATACACGGGAAAACCAACACATGGCAGGTTATAAGCAAGCTCTGCAGAGTTGCTGCTGTCCCGCTCTCCCTGGAATGAGTGAGTGATCTTCTTGTTTGCTGTAGACACACCTGACATACAAGACAGTGCTCTTCATCCGGGAAGTTGCGCGTGGGTGTGGGTCGGGACCATATGATTATCATCCAACATCTCCTGGACCTCGTCTGATAAACCTGAAACGCTATCGTCCAATAACATGGGCTGTTAGGGGTGAGTGTCGAGCATCTGGTGTATACGATGACAACTGACACTTTCTTGTACAGCGATGGAGAAATGCCACGCACCGTTTAAAATTCAGCGTGTCGATTACGTCTGTGATTGGTTGGAACACGTTTTGTCCCAATATCTCGTTGGTACTGAAGTGGAATGGGAAAAACGCATATACGACAACTGGTACGTCGATCACAACTGCACTCGGGTAGGATTCAATTGTTCTCTCTACAGTCGCCAACTATGAGAGCTAGAGATGAATATCACGCAGGGGGGGTACGGTTATGGTTTGAATGTGACCATTGATTTGTTTAACCTGACAGTCCCGACCACCCGTTACTTCACTCGTCCTTTCGTTATTTAATGTCGTTGTATTTGTCGCAAGATTTGTCGAACATGATCCACACCTTCGTTGTTCCCTCTCGATGGGATGCATATGGTGATGGCCGCCATAGCATACATGCATATTTGCGTACATGGTCACATGAGAGTGATGTCCAAGGACATCAAGCTGGGTGAGTAGAATCACGCACGAGCTGCCTCGATCCGTCTCCTTGCAATCTGGCGTCGGTTTAGTGATGAAAGAGAAGGCGAGGCGACCGCATCCTTGTCCTTGCTCCGCTCCACCTCCTCACCCGACACGCTCAAGATAATTTCGACATGGCAGGGGTGACCTTGGTAGGGGTTGATGCGACCGTGTGCACGGTATGTACGACGACGAGTTTTCTAACCAAGTTAAACAACGGGGCCATTGCATGAAGACTTGGCAAGACATACCGGTGCCTGCTGAACGACGATATTTTTGATGGTAAGGTCTTCGAGTTCCAAGTTCTTTGCGTCAGCATTGGCCTCGGCATTCTTCAAGAGACGAGTTATAAACTTGACAGATTTTTCAGGCCAACGACCTGTGATGGTAATGTCAGGCCTTGTCCGGTATGATCTCACCGAGCTCATGGCAGTCACCTTGAGTCGTCTTAAATTGCTTGGCTTGGCTAGCACGACCGACACCACCGGAGAAACGGCGGAAGGGGATGACTTGTTTGTGGTCTAGAACATCACCAAGATAAGCGTAAGCCTTGGTCAGTTTCAAGCCTGTTAAATTCGTTTGGTTTGGGTTGATCATGTGCATTAGGTCATACCCGAGAGCGCAGCAGCAACTTCGCGCATGTTCTTGAAGTGAGTACGCAAGTACTCGCCACGGGCGCGGGCGGCTGTATGGATATGATATGATCAGAGTAAGATCGGCGTAGTCAGTCTGCAAGGAAGACCGACTTTTTTCGGGATTGGTGGCGAGGGCAGCGGCAGCGTAGCGAACTAGGCGAATATATTGTCAGGGTTTTACAATAGCGGGATTGTTGCACGCACCCATCTTGAGGAGCTTGTCGAGCGCGTTGTATGTTGGGTGGGTGTATCGGGGAATTGAGCAATCGTGGCTTGAACCTTACTTTGGCAGTTTTACGGATTTTGCCGAAAACAAGTCACACGTGACTGCTGGCGGGTAAGCCAATCGGAGTGGTTCACAAGCAACTGCTCTGCCCGGCCATGCCAGCAAACAATGGTAGTCATGATTCGTCGGGAGTTGCCCCTGCACACCACTCCAATGTATCCTTCTCTTCGCAGTCGACGGCCTTGACCCCCAACAGCGTGTCCCAGGAAACGGACAACTCCAACAAACCAGAAGACCAGGTGCGCATACATATCGTGCGACAAGGGCCATGTCACAACTGCGACCACAGCTGGAAGCGTTAACAGCCCTCCTGGAGAGAGAGAATCGCATAAAGGAAGGCGCAGAAAAGTTCCTCAAACTCCCTATTACCGTAGGAGCTGGTCACCGATCGCAATGAATCGCACTGAACCTAGGTCCCATAAGGACACAATGCGTATGCAAGTCGAGTCAGAATTAGATATGGCCACAAACGAAATAGAGATACTCACCAGGAGAATCGAACAAGGTGAGGTTGGCTTATCGCTCAACTGTTACTGGTGCCTACTGGACACCTCCAAGAAGCATCGCGTGGCAGACGAAGAAGGAATGGTATTGGCCCCACTACCAAACGCAAGTTTGCTGGGCAGGCTCCCCCGTCCACCGTTCGCTTCAGAGCAGACAGCGATGACAGGGATCGAGGTAATCACTCGTCAATGGTGATTATTAGCCTCATTCAACAGCTCTTAGATGACTTCCGCACCGCACTGAACCAGGCAAACTCTTACCTAAAGTCACTCGCCACTACTTCTCGCCCCAGTTCATCTTCTCTAACGTTGGCATCGTCATCGAACAATCCCACTGGCCCCACGAACGCTGAGGTCGAGAAAACGCGCATTGACATCATGAACAAGCTTGTAAATCTTCTCCAACGCAATCTTCGCGTTCGGTATGAGTTAAATGTGTCCGAGTTGGTCCAAGCGTCAGTTCCGTTTCCGCCTTTTCCCATGACGCAACGGCTTACAGACATACAAGTGTGATACATTGTCTCTCAGACAGATTTTCAAAGCACTGTCGCGCCGCGGCGTATAGGCTTATTCGCCATTCACTAGTCGATTATACCTCGGTAGAGGAGTTGCATTGTCAGCCACTAGAATGGTTTATTGTAAAGTGTGTTTTTATTTCTGGCTGAGAACTGTGCGTGACCCGCTTCAGGTCACTAGCCCGTGACAACAAACACGCTGTTGAGAGAGAACAGGTCATCAAGCTCATCCGTGCTGTGGTAGATATCGTATCCGAAAAGCGCGACAGACGGGGAAACACTGGATCGACTCTGATTCCACTGTCTGAGCCGATCATGCGCGCGTTCGTTGCTGTTGCCGAGCACGCAGAGGATCCGTTTAGGCAGATATGTGTCCAAACGTTGGCCGAGATGAGTTCGTCAAGACCGTAAGTGAGTTGTTACCCTGCCCTGACTGTACCCTCGACAACAGGTTTGCTTGATATCGATCTGGTTGCAAGGACAGGTGGTATCCGGTTTCTCCTTCATGCTCTCGGCGAAGGCCCAGTGGAGATTGGACCCATCCTTGCAGCCACGTTCCTCCATATTATCGACTCCCCGCGCACTCGTGCTTACTTGCGATTGGGTATCGATGTCGAGGTATGCTGCCAAAATCATGCACTTTTTTGTCTCCTTAAACATCCACAAGATTGCACTGTTAGCAGTGACCGATGCCTACGGACGAGGCTCTGATCATGCGGAACGCATGAGAAGCTGCACAAAAGTCATAGAACTTATGTTGCGGACCTGGAGTGGTTTGTATTACAAAGTTCTGGACATTCTCGTGGCTAACGCCATCTTAGGACTCATGTATTTCTGCATGGAGGATCAGAGAGCGATCAAATCCATTGTCAATACACTGCGGATACCTTCCCTCGACACAAGGGTATATATACTAACCTTCTATGGCGGCTCAAGTACTCAAGGAGATGTAGGAAATCATTCTCGATATGTTCTTTGATCTTCTTAACATCAAAGCCCCTGAGTGGTACAAGACTTTCATCGATGGGCGTCGTCTGACGAGTAAGTGATTTGATCTGTTTTACCGTGGAAATCAGGGTCCATCATTTGTAGTGTACCGCAAACCTCGAAATTTACCTGAGCGTATTGGTGAAAACAGACCGTCAGAGCGGCCCCCTGAAACGCTGAAGCTGACTGACCAATACATTGCTCTCCTACTTTTGGTATTCACTAATGCGGGTTTGCTAGATGTAATCATATTTCGCATCCTTGGCAAACATCACACACTGATGCTGTTCTCAGGCATTAACTTGCATGCTTGAGGAAAGCACTGTTGGATCCAGCTTGACGCGCAAAGCCACACTACTCATGGCGGAAGTCATGCGAATGGCTAATCGAGTGTTACCACTAACAGTTGCGGCAAATATACAGGCTGTCCCTCGCGTCTTCAATCTAGCATCGGATTACAACCGGGGGGAACATAGGATTATTGGAACATCAACGATATCCGCGATTGATAGTTTTAATCGTAACCGCACAAGATTGCAACCTAGTGTTAAGGGTACGAGACCGAGGTTAGTCTGATATTTCTCCCATACCTTTCATGAAAACATCGTTCTTGTTCAGGGCCAATTCTGCAGAAGATGCTGTCCGACGAGGACAGCGTCAAGTAGAGCAAAGCAAAATTAAAATCGGCATGCAAATGGACGACAAAACATTCCAGTCATGTTTACTTGAAACTCAGGTGTGGCTTCATGTATAACGTCAAGTCCCGTTTTGTAAGAGCATCCCCAGGTCATGCTCACGAAAGACAACGCGAAGTGGAATTTTGATATGCTTCAAGATTTGATTGACGGACCACTCTGGAACCCTAAGCGACTAGAGGAAGCGATCAAAGTCTCACGCTTCATGCGTCGCCTCATGTCATTTTTCCACCCATTTTCGCATCGTTTCTCCGATCTTCCGCGTAAACAGGTAGGTTTAACGCGAGGTTTCTATCTCTAACTCACCGGTGTCCTTTGACAGTCTAATTTTCGATGGGTGCGATTGGGATGTAACCTCCTTACGACTCTCCTTGCGAGCCCAGACGGTATTCGCTTTCTCATGATGGAGGACGATTTTCTTGATCAAATCGTGAAGAGTTTTGCTCAGCTGGATCCAGTGCGCGTCCCTTCTTTTTACTAGTTTACCCCTCCAACACCAAACGACAGTTTAATCCCACTCCCGAATCTGACCCCATATTCTCCAAAGCCCGCATATCGGAGACTTTGACTTTTGGCTACTTTGAGATGCTTGGCACTCTCAGCAAGCATGCAGACGGACTTGAGTATGTGAGCGGTACTCGCATGATATCGGGACTAACACGATCCATAGTCTTATGGAGAAGTCGAAGATCTTTACTGCGTTCTACCATCTTAGCGAGCTCCGAAATCGTGAAGATCTCATAACTGCAGTAATCACGAACCTGGACTACACTATGTATGTATTGACATGTCTGATTTCGACGATGTTCAAACACAACAAATGTATAGTGATGGCCACCCTCGGGTAGTGTTCTTGAAAGCTCTGACGTCTGAAGACGTTCACGTACGACTATTTTCGACGAATCATCTTGGCGACCTTATCCGCAATTCCCTCAGCCCAGTGCCATGGAGCTTACGACTTCTCCTTACCCAACTTTACGATCCTTGCCCTGGAGTTTGTGAGATGGCCATTCAATTCCTTGAAGAGGCCTGCGATGCAATGGAGGTACTCCAGCTGGTTGTGGAAATGCAACCGACAATGGACCACCTGGGCGAAATTGGCCATCCACTATTGCTGAAGTCAGTTCTAAACGTGACATGGTCCCTGAAACTATCTGACTGACCTGGTGCCATTAGATTTATGTCTACTCCGATGGGATTCCGGTACCTCTTTAACGCTGGCTATATTGACAGAGAAATGGACATGTGGTTCCATGTAAGAACAGTAGCCTTGCCCCTTCTTCGACTGACAACTAGCATATATAAGGAACGAAATACCTATTACGTAGTCCAGGTAGAGATCTTTTTGGCCAAGGTGTTTAGTTCTGAAGCTGCGGAAGATGACGAGGATGTTCTGCGAGTATTACATTTGTGTTCCAGGTCTAGCTCTGATCGGCGTTGTAGTGCTTTCGATGGTGTCGTCCCACCTCATTTCTACGGGGAGATGTCCAAAACCGAACTGGGTTGCCAAGTCTTGAGCGAAAAAGGACACTTTGCGGAGTTTTCCCATTTTATTCGACAGCATGGCCTCGAGAGCGAGGATCTTGAATTGATCCTCAAGCTCAAGAGCATTCTTTGGGCAGTTGTGAGCCACACAACACATCTTTCCCTGCTACCGCCCTGATTCACCGGTATATCTAGGGTAATGTTGGTGCTACTGATGGTGGCCTGCCGTTCCTGGAAGAAGAAGAAATCATTCCATCGATTCTCGACATAGCTGAGCATTCTCTTATACCTTCCGTACGAGGGTGAGTCGAAGGAGCGCGGATCTCGACAAAACACTGAAATTCCTAGAACATGTTTCTTCGTTTTGGGATTGATATCATCGACCACGCAAGGGGCTGAAATACTTGACGATTACAGGTGGGAGGCCACTTTATCACCGCTGGGCTTCCCCACTGGACTGTGTGTGCCAGTGGACTTGGACCGATTCATTTCGGTATGTGTTGTGTGCATTTACGAAATTTGTTTCCCACAACTTCTCCAGCTTCCCACCTGGGAACCGGTTGAAATCAAAAGTGATGCTGACGTTCGTCTGCTTCCACCTACTGCACAGACCGAACTTGAAGTGATCACTGCGATTGACAATTTGAGTAACACCGTGATTGCAAATACCGCCTCACGTTCTTTGGCGAGGTCAGTCCTTGCTATTAACAAGTCATCACTGACTCATTTTGACGGACCAGAATGAAGTCACGGCCAGAGTACCGTTCTGCGTTCACCTCTCCGACAGTGTTATGTAGGGCCCTTTATATCATCTCTACGCAGCGTTATCGTCTCCCTGTGCGGAGATACATTCTCGATCTGTTCAATATTGAACTTGATCAGGATGTGATCAAGACGATATGCGACGCTGCCATCACGCTTCGCGCACCCCCGTCTTTCAAGCAATCCGAGGCTCACATCAGTCGGGTCGTCAGTATGCTAGGCCCGAAACACGCTGGTAGGGAGTCGGATAGCGACGCGGAGGAAGAGGATTCAGAGATGGACGACGTTACCGAAGAGGCCGTCGTCAAGAACAATCCTGTCATAATGTTGCGTCCAGTGAGCAGGATCATTGGGTTTGATACATAGCTCCTTTCGGATTTAGCTTTCTTGGACATTTGTAAGCAAGACATTGTAATTTATGTTACATAGCCACAATCATATACCCTGCAGCAGCTTTGGCAAGTTTCAGAGAACCATCTTTCCATACGTCAGGAGCTTTTGGGATCGTGAGGAATAGCTTATGGAACCAAACAGACTTACTTTTTCGTAGAACACAAGCAATGCCGAGCGACGCACATACGCAAGAGACAAGAGCGCCAATGCGGACACCTTCAATACCCCGAGTACCTTCTTCATTACCCGTTTCCTCGACCACTTCTGCCCATCTATTGCTGTATAGTGCGTCCAGATCGGTCGGCGAAGCCACCACCACCAAAATGTAACTGCCCAAGGGAATGAATAAAAGACTTTGCCAGTTCCGCCTATGCGTTGCCAGGAGTAGCATTGGGTGAGCACCGAATGCGAGAGTCGTTC
This sequence comes from Pulveroboletus aff. annulatus, assembly GCA_038094595.1. Lineage (NCBI taxonomy): Eukaryota > Fungi > Basidiomycota > Agaricomycetes > Boletales > Boletaceae > Pulveroboletus > Pulveroboletus aff. annulatus. The sequence continues at coordinate 489,583 of JBBPTX010000001.1, read as the reverse complement.
CTGAAGCTTGACATTATATGCATCCGTTGCATCTGCCCGGACGGTGAAGGCCGATACCAAACCGTCAAGAACTGGTTTGATGAGTTGTAAAGAATACCTGATCTATTTGACCGTGAGTGGGGATCATGGCAGTACGAAATGGTCACGAACCTGGACTTCTTCTACAAAGAGAGTCGACGTCGATGTGCCAGTGTTGGGGCCTGGACGAGACACATTCGAGTGAACGACGACATTGAGTTGTACATGTGACGTACCCGCTAACATGTAAAAATTCGGAATGTCGGGGATTGTTGTACCATAATAACCGGTTGGACCTCCATGGGCATCGTAATATCCTCGGACAGTCGTTCCGTTAAGTCCTTTCACGTGCACCGGATACTGATCCTGGTGCGCGACACCGTCAGCAAATCCAACTTATAAAGTGGAAAAATGTGATACCCCAATGAATCCTGTCGCATAGATGATGACATCGAATGGTAATATTTCACCTAAAATATCATGAATGGTGGCACATCAGGGAAACAAGATGTATTACCTTTCTTCGTCAAGATGCCATTCTCTACTATTTGTTCGATACCATCAAAGTTGAGTGCAACGTTTGGTAGACTTAGGCTTTTAAGGTAACCGCTATCAGCCACTTCCGAGTGGATGAACGTAAGCTTAGTGACTGATGCGAAACTGAGGGAGCCCACCTGTTCGTCTACACCCGGGAGCTAAAAGAGTACTAAGAAACAATACGCAGGGAATGCGCATCAGACTTACGGTACGTGGGTACCAGGTAATCGTGATACTTGCTTGGCGTGTTGTCTAGTATATATTGTCGTAAGCCCTGCCAGAAGACGTGAATGTTCTGATACGGCGTGCAGTGCAATATGTACTCGGCGGTATCTCTCACGGGCCACTGTACTCAGAGGCCACAGCAAGGGCCAGTCGAACTATGAATGATAAATGTAAGGTTCGAGATACGACTCAGGGGGGGATCCCAAGTACCTTGAACATGATACACGCACGGTGGAGCCTCATCACAAAGGGTATGTTGGCGAATACCCATTTCGCCCCATCAGAGTAAGGTACATGGGGCTGAAGTCACGGTGAGCGCTGCGATACTATGCCAGCAAGCAAGAGACCCAACTCGTGTGTTGAACCACACTGGAGTTCGAATAAAATTGACAATGTGAACACTCGAATCCACCGCAAGGAAAGGGACAAACTGGGCGCTAGGAACGTTGTCAATATGGTGACCAGAAATTCGTTACCTTGCCAAATACCCAGAAGATGCATTGCCAATGACAGCCACACGTTTGTAACGAAGATCCAGTTCTAGAGGCCATGTTGCTGAATGAAACGAAGTTCCCTTGAACGTCTCAATGCCAAATATTTCGTACGGTACTTTCGGTATTTCTAGGGGGCCTAACGCTGAAATGACGACATGTGCGATATCAACTGTTTTCTTTCCTGTCATAGCGTCTTCACAGATGATCTCGTAGCACTTGTGAACATGACTCCACTCGGCCGAGATAACTTTGGTATGAAAGACAAGGTGGGAGTACAGTTCATATTTCCTCGCAAGATCAATCCAGTAATCTTGGATTTCAGGTTGTAGACCGTGAGATTTGTTCCAATTAGGATTGAGGTCAGACGAGAGGCTATACCAATGTATCTCCACGTCAGAAGAGCAGCCCTAGAAACAATGAATAGAAGGTTTATACATGGCCGTGGTACCTACAGGATACGTGTTAACCTGGAACATCTACTGTTAGCTTATTACTTAGCTTGTTACTCACTCTCCAGCAGCCGCCTACTTCGCCTGCCTTTTCATATATCTAGGATTGACGATGAGTGAACCCACCCACCGAGGCAAGTGAGCTACGCTTGCCGTGAAGTTTCGAAAGGCAAGTCTAGACTTGAGTGTGATAGCAAAGGACAAACCTCCGACGCTTGGGCGCAAATAAGCATATTGCAGTCGAGCAGCGAGGCGACTCACCCAGCGCCGATGATAACCACCCTGGGTTGCCGTGTGGCCCTCTCCATTGGATGGATAGGACGTGAAGTTCAGCCTGAGAGACTCGCCGGGGCGGTTTATCAAGGTCTATTATCATCGGTCTACATTCAGCCTAGTTGGGTAAATAGAACAATCTAACGATGTGGACTCTCACCTTCATGGACCATACGGCATATGACTCTCGAATTAATAGAAGGCTGTCTCTGAAAGAAAATGCTACTAGTGCCAGGCCCCAAACCACAGGTGTGTTGGAGTAATTGCTCGTAGTCCCTTCAACTTCACCCCGCTTACATAATACGGTACCATAGATAACGCGTCGTACCACTAGTAGTACCTCGTTCACTATCACGAATATCCACGGCGTCTCGTCAAGCCTGATCAACAAGTCGCGAGTCCGACGACGCAGACTTTTCAACAAGGTGTTCATCGTGTGGAATGGACTTAGGTAGATTTTGCATTGCTGTTGGGTTTGTCTCCATGGCGATTTGAAAATAAATAAATAATATAAACACAGCCACAACGGCGTAGACCGGATTCAGTGGTTGAAACGAAGAGGCATCGAGAGCAATAATGTCCCTCCTTCGTGCTTGCCGTGCTCGGTCAACTTTGAATGTGTTGGGGTGCACCCGTGGTCTCACGACAGATATTCCCATCCAGTCCCAAGTTACTGCACAGAAATCCGAAAACACGCAGATCGCAGAGCCTGTTCATGGCGAGGTCTTTACCGCGGACGTCGTCAGCGGTGCACCTGGTAGGTATCTCACTCGATATTGAAATGCGACTGACACCCGTTTCAAGCCGAGCTTCGTCATCGCGCGGTACGCATCTATCAGCCTACACGCAACACCATGCAAAGTGGCTCTGGAAAATCGGAACGTTGGCGCATCGACTGGGATATCCTCCAGGGCGCCGGTCGTTGGGAAAATCCCTTGATGGGCTGGGCCAGTTCGTGAGTGGTTGTTTTGCGGACCTTGAGACTGCGTGTCAACTCCAGCGCTAGCGCGGATTACATGCAAGGCACGCGTCTCTCGTTCAAGAGCAAGGAGGATGCTATCCATTTCGCTGAGAAGCAAGGTATGTTCTTTTTATTTCTCCGGTGTTCCTCACGTTGACGGCACTCGTTTGATCCTAGGGTGGGACTACTACATGTATATTTTGGTTATCCCTTTCAAGCAGCTAGATGCACTGATTTCCGTTGGCAGCCAACCCGAGACCGCAAAGAGGATTCCTCCGAAAAACTACTCGGAGAACTTTGTATATATACCTCACAAGCTACGCATCATGCGTACAAAGTAAAGTTCAGTGCTTTGTTAGAACCCCTTTCGCTGGTGATGGGTAACTGCCCTTCGAGGACGAAGACGATTCTCGTAGCTAATATACTTGGCCCGTATTACTAGCCCGAGATATGGTCGATGGGATGGCCAATTCTAGCCTTGTAGAAAGCGGAGAAACCATATTAATCCGACAACTTTCGCTGGAACTGTTCGACGTGGCTGATATTCGATGCACATGGCTCGACACAGATCACCATTCTTGTCTCATCACTGGACCAGATGACCTTGCTTTTCATGTGAAGGTGCACACGATGAACCAGCACATATGCAAAGGCCATGTGTTATTCTATGGCCGATATTCCGTTCTTTGCTATTACAATCATGAACGTGAATTCGATGATCCGAGACGAAAACGAACCCGAATGGCCTAAACTGCTGTTTATGTGCAATAAATCGTGCCAATATGGATCCCTTGATAAGGGCCCAAGTGATCGAGAATATTACCAGCCAAAACGTTGGGTACTGTCATGATGGTACATTGTTGATCGTTCGCATCGTCGTCACCTAAGCCAGATTCATGTTTACTAGACGGGGTTGGACAGAGTGATGAACTGCTGTACTTGCCTGGACATTCAACCGCGCTGTTGGGCTGGATGATATGAACCTCACCTACGACATGCGAAAAACTCATGAAACGGCCTGGGACGATGGGAATAATATCCTTTCGGTTATTTATCCGTTGAAAATTGGATATCTGCGAAAACGATGGGTCATGTTGCTTTGAGATAAGAAACGTAAAGGAAACGAACGGTTTTATCGAATAAAGTGGCCCACGCAGAATTACCGACGCGAGGGGTGCCGTAGGTGACACCCTTGATGGCGATGTTGGACGGTAAGTTGAGGGCCAGGAGTATGCAATCGAGTTCGGCAAGTGCTCCTCCGAGGGAGTGGCCAACCTTGAAAAAATCAATACAAGATGCGAGGAAAGCAGAGCGCGCACCAGAGTGACGGCTGTCGCACCGTGGCGAAAAATAAGAGACTTGACCTGGCTGAGAATTATGGGTGCGGTCTTGGCATGTTCATTGGCGAAGCCACCATGAACCTGGACACTGCGGTTTATGCCAGGAAAAAGTGTAGGATCAAGATTTTTCATGGAAATATTAGCATCGGTGAGGTCGGAGAGGCTATGAGAAGGTAAGCGGATGTTACCCGAGGGCGGAGGAATAATCACAGGCGGGTAGGATCAGTTCCTTGGTGTGCAACAACGACGGAGTTGGTGGCGGGCCAATAACCAACATAATCTTAACATCGTCGTAAGAGAAAGGTAGGAAAGAACAGATGTGCTGCTACAACTTACAATATTGGACTGCATTGCCGTCGCCACCGGTTAGAGAGACACGAAAGTCTGGGACAGCTTGACAAGCCTCTTGCCGATGGATGTGTGAGACGGACGGATTTTCCAGGGGTGACGGAGGACATACGACCACAGGTCCAACCCTCCACGATGGCAGGGGGACAGTATGCAGCCCTCGCAAACTGGGTGTAGGGGGTAAGAGCGGAGAGCTGACTGGGGGTCATGGTCGTGACGGACGAGACACGGGTATAGATGGGTCCAGCGGTGGCTCCGAGAGCAAACAGGATGAACGGGAGCATGCCAGTGATGGCATGGGACTCGAAGGGTACATTTTATGCACCGATACTATGACCTCGTCGCTGGCAAATCAGTCGACATTCCAGTTCCGAGTCACCATCTTGGTTTCGCATCAAGAAACCCGCAGAGGTGTGACGAGCACGCCAGCGGGTGATCATCTTTTCAGGCTCAGACTCGCATACGACACCACCACAGATCCCACTTCAAACCTCAGGGCCTCAGCGTCGTTGGTTGTCGCCGATGGCGGATGACGAGCAGTCATCATCTGGTTGTGACCAAACGTCTACCCCAATACATCTCAACCTTCACACCCAAGGCAACTCCCTCAATTGCCGCCCCTGTATCCATTTCCCCGTACGAGGATCACATCGGCACCTCCGAGAGAGATTCCTTTGTCCGCCAGACTTGGTGGGATTTCCTCCTTGCTATGTATCCCCGTATACAACCACGCTTAAACGACAACCCAAATTACCGAGGATTTGCGTTTACTTCCAATTATTGGTTCTCCTTCATCAATGTCCCTCGGTTCCTCTCTCCATGTATTTCGACCCACAGAGATGGCTCCGCATGCGACCCTTTTTCAGTCTTGGGAGGCTGGATTTGGCAAACAAGGTCTCCAGAAGGTCCGGGAAGTTGCTCTAAAAGCCAGCCTGAACGCTCACGAAGGGCTGGTACAAGCAGCTTGGGTAATCCATCCCAATTATACTGGCGAGCGATACTCTGCGTGGCGGACCGCATTCGATTCCATATTCAGGAGGCTTTGCTGACGTGGAAGCCCGTCCTGCACTAGATTTCCCCCACACTTGGTCCCTTCGGTTGTGTCTGCTTCGCCATTGTGGGCAACTGGCTCATCGTTCAGTGTTGGATCAGATAATTCGCCGTCGCGTGGCAGAGCTACTCCTGTACTTCCCGACCGCTGGCACAATGTTCGACAGAAGGTCACAAGCACACTTTCCTCTAGCTATCCTCTCCGGGGTGGGATCAGTCCTGGTGGAGGAAACTTGTTGTAGACTCTGCTGGAGCATCTCGCTACTCACTGCTGCTCAAGCCAGCCAGCCATCTATTGAATTTTTGGAATTGGCTAATGTATGCACTTCACGTCCCTATGTGCCTTTACTGACGTGTAGACGTTAGACCACGCTACTCTTTCCTGTGGTGATTCAGCTAAGCGTTCGCAGTGTATGATTCATTTTGGTACGTGAATGTCAACGATATATGCCGGTCGCTACTTCGTAGTGCTCCCTGTTTCACCGACTGGAAATGCAAGTTAACCGTTTTCAGTAACACTCCAGTCAAATTTTTCATAAGAAAGCGATAGAGTGGCGTACGTCGACCTCCTCCCGATCGACATGAACGCGACTCCCGTCGATTTCGGGTCACCCACCAAGCCGATGTCGTACAACGTGTCGTCCAATCACTTGGGGCCGTGATCGAAGAGGTTTGTATACCGGCTCTTCTTTAACTGTGTAATACTAGGAACCTATGTTTCACGTCACTGATCCACGACCGGGCATTGTCTCTTTGGGCATGGGACAATTCGTTGACGCTTGTTCTTGACGTGTGCGCCACCTTCTTTAACCCGATCGACTGCCCGAGTGTCCTATGAGCCTATGACCGTGTGGTGAGTACAGTACCATTGCCCTGGATCGGTGCTAAACTGGTTTGCTAGGACAAAGACGACATCACTAAAGACCCGCGCAAAACACACTAGGTCTCCCTCTTCAGTCTTTTTGAGTTGACCTGAGAGCTGGGTTTATTTACAATGGGACTGTTGTGATATTACCGATGCATTCCAAAAAAGGGAATGATGTGGCTGCCAGTACTAGTCACAGACGTACTTAAGGCTGAAATGCGCGTCGTTTTGTACATTGACTTTTGACTTGCATGATAAGTGGCTCGCATTCCATGGGAGACGTTCACCCAGCCCATGGCTCTCCAGATGCACCCCTCCCCTTCAATGACCATCCATCCACCTCCTCACTGAAGCGACCGCCTTCCCCCTCCTTTGAGGCTGTCGAGGAGATCACCAGGAAGAGGTTCAAGGAAGAACCGCCAGAACAGATGCCACAACTACCCGTAGTATCTACATCTAAATACGAAGCTTTCGTCGAGGATCTTGCTCAAGAACTTCAATGTGGTTGCTGCTCCGAACTCGTTTACCGGCCGGTCGTCGTGTCCCCCTGTCAACATTTCTTTTGTGGAAGGTATTCTTGGTTTGTATTTTTAGTGTGTAATTAGATGCTAACGATTCGCCAGCTGCTGTGTGCTATGGATCAAGGCAAGTCGTCAGATTGCTGAGACTCAGTACCGCGCAATGGCCTACACTATCATGAGCTCGTTTGCTATCAACAAACACGTGGTTCTGTCATCTTCGCGTTTCGGGAATGCTATTCGGAGGCGACACAGGGACTAACTAGACCGATCCACAGAACGGCGGCACCAACTGTCCTGCTTGTAGAGGGGTTTCGAGTTTTGTTACACCATCACGCCCTCTCCAGACGATCGTCGAGGTGTTGCTACGCGCGGCACCCTCGAGGACACGTTCGGAGCGTGAGCGAACGCAGGCGGACGAAATTTATAAAGCCGGTACATCAATGCGGGTGTGTAGGATGTTTCATAAGCATTGGTCGCGTCTCGAGCTTTTTTTCAGATTCCAACTCCTCGAGAGGCATCTCCCGAACCAAATCTCAACCAGAACTCAGATTATGCGCGTCCTTGTCCACATTGCGGGCCGGATAACCCATATGGATGGAGCTGTCCACAGCCGATTGTGGACTTTTCAGTCGACCCAGAACAAGCTTGGCATCTTGACGATGGTGTACCACCAGGACACGCATATTGCGGGCACTGGTACGAATTCCCGGTGTTTTGTGGTTCGCATTGCTCATGCTTCCCTACTAGTGAGATGCTGATGGCCCTCGGAGCTCCCATAACGACGAAGTGTGACTTTTGTCAGGTATCATTTTGTGGAATCAACGTCCAAGGCAGATGCACTGCATCCTCTTTAATTTCTCAACATCCTCACAGCATGAACGACGTCGGCGACCTCATTCAATCCTCAGAAGTCTATGAATGCTTTGAAAACAACACCGTGGAAGTTGAAATCATGTTGGATTATTTGACTAATGGACAAATCACCCCAAGACAAATATATCGTGACGTGCGTTCATCGAACCTGTTCTAGAGCATTAGAGACATTGACTTCTGGCTCGCAGATCGTGCAGCATCTACAGTCACAGCCCGGCGGGTTTCGTCCACTAATCGAATCAGACCTTTTCGTGGACATGCATAGTGTTGCAGCAGGAATCGATGACAACCCTAATGCTCCAAGGACCCGCATTTGTAGGCATTGCGCAACAGAAGTATTGCTCTGGGGCTTGAAGGAATGGTGGATACGTGAACGTCAGAAAGGCCACTTGGATGCAGTCATTGCAAACCGCCCGGACTGCGGGCAAGGTGGCCTATGTAACCGACAGAAAGACCTCGGTACGTCATGTCCAGAGCGACGTTTAGACTTGCTGAAGCAGCGTCTGACACTCATTCCAGCACATGCCAAGGAGTGTGAGTTATCGTTGGTTGAGAGGCGTCCCTTGGATGATCTGACGATTTATCGTGTCTGGCAGACAATCATTTGGTGTCCCCTTCAATAACTCAAGTAGGACAAGTACCCGAGTCATTGTCCGATAGCATTCCTGCGAGGGAAAGGGCCCCAGAGATAGAGGCGCACCGGAGTGGAACTGTGCCAGATCTGGCCACTGACATTTACAACGTTGGTCAGGGTTCGTCCAGTGCCGAGATGGATACGTCTGAAGTTGGTAGCAGTGCTGTCGATACATCGACTGCCGACCGCACCATAGGGGTGATCTAAAAAAACGTTACTGACTAGCATTCTTCTCTTACCGCATCACATGTCTCTTTCTCTTCAACTTCACGTCATTGTATGGTTGGGCGACAACCCAAGCCAGGTTACAGCTAGTATGATACATATAAATTCTACATTAATGACAGTTACACTTGCCAAAGTGCCGAAGGAGCGGCGAAGTATATGTACGCAGAAGAATGTCCATGAACGAATGACGTAGATCGAGCAACACAAAAGCAAAAAATACCCTACATCGCGTTTCCAAGTCCGTCGTACATGGCAATTTCAGAGTCCCATTGTCGAGAGCGGCCACCAGACCGGTTTGAGTGGACAGATCCCTTTTCCGGGGCAAGGGCTTTGCGTCGTTGACGCTCCTTGAGTTCCTCAGCCAGCCGCTCGAGCCTGGCCTTTTGTTCAGCTTTTTTCATCCTTTTTGCCTCTGCTTTCCGTATCTTCTCTTCTTTCACATTTTCCTTCTTGGAAAATTTCGACGTCGACGTAGAGGCAGTCGGTGACGTCGAAGATGGTTCTGATCCGGATTCCGAATGCCTAGAGGTCTTAGAGACAGGAGAAATGATGCGGGTCAGGGAGAGTTTCCCGCCCAGGCCCGGACGTGGTGGAGGGATCGCTGGTCGGTTCGCAACCACGGATGGGGTAGACTCAAGGGTGGATGATGGGGAATGGGTTAGAATGGGGAATGGCACAGAGAGAGGCGGCACGTTGACACGCAAATTCTCAATGTTACGGTTCTTTGTTCGAAAATCAAATGGTCGCAGAGCTTCGAGTACGTCCTGCCCCGGTGGAGGTTCCACGGGTGCGAAGATGATGCTCCCAGAGTTCTGCGAGAAACGTCTACTAGCATGTGCCTGGTTTACCACGGACCGCTCCTCGATGTTAGCAGGGATCTGAGAGGGTGGAATGTTGTCGAGGGGGGTTTTCAGAGTGTCTGGACTGCGTGGCCGAGAATACAATTGCGAATGTGATGAGCTGACAGATGTAGTCGAAGAGGAGAGTGATGGGGTATCCGAATCGCTTGCACTCACGTCGGCGCTGGATTGAGTGCGTGCACGACCACGTCGCGGAAAGTGATGAGAACGTAAAGGGGTATGTGGGTGGGAACAGTTTCCTTCCGACAACGGTTCAAATTCCGAGTCAGAAGGAGTGAAGGTACAACTAACAGGAGAGGATGACTCGGAAGGATGTGGAGGGGAAAACGGTTCCTCGCATTCCAAGAGAAGGTAAGGTGTAATCGATGCGTTCCTTTTTCGCTGGCCGCTGGGCTCGACGCTTGCATCCAGGTAATCGTCAAAGTCGTCATCGAATGCGATTCCGGCCGCCTCTTGTTCTTCAGCAAAGCTGCGTGTATGTGAAACAGCTGGGGATAGCAGATCCGCAACCGCACAGAGCTCCAAGTCGGTATGTGCGGAGACGATGCTGAATGTCCTGGGGTGGTTTGACGTCGTCCAGCACCGTCCAGGTGTCAAGGTACTCTCCGAGAGGGTCGATTTGTGCGAATGTTCGTTTACTTCACAGCTCGAAAATGACGTGGCTGAAACCCGTTCATCGTGGTTCAAAAAAAGAACGGCTGGGTGATGTGCGATCACAAGATCAGACTTTACTGTTTTACTCACGGCCTGACACACGTGTATTCTACTTACTGTTTTTTGCAACATGTCCCCTGCTGGTTCCAGGGTTTTGCTGATCGACGGCTGGCAGATTGGTGTCTGGTGCACCTCGGGGCCGAGCCGATGATCCTAAGGTCTCGTCGGATCCCCGGCCCTGGTAGTCACTATCACCTGGGTCAAAATTACGATGGCCCCCACCTCCGCTGCCGTTGCCGCCTTTGCTGTCTACGCGTGAGCGACCTGTCCTCTTCTGGCTATACGACTAATTGTTGTGGTACCATAAGTTGCATACATCACGATGCACTTGCAAGTAAAAAGCTTACCATCACAGTTTTTAACGCACTGTACCCCAATAGGGACGAATAAGTATATCATGTCACTCGAACCCCAATATCAAGGGACGGACATACCGTATTTGCAGACTTCGACAGCTACATAGCGTTGCTACTTCGTAAACCCCAACAGAAGTCGAATTGGATAGAGCCCGGTGCATCGCATGCTTCACTAAAGCTTCCAAGTGTGTGATCCGATACGTATTAGAAAGGATCAATAGTTGACTTAAGACCGCGGGAGCATGTTGAAGAGGCGTAATGAGCGCGAGTGAGTACAAGTATTGTAATAGCGCCAAAGTGATTGGGTAGGGTTCCGAGAGATGGAAAGCGCGGGGGGTCAGCCGCGGATCTGGCCGAGGCTCTGACGAGTCTGGCGCTCCAGGGAGGTCTGGAAGCCCGACATCCATCGAAGAGGATGGTAAAGTTTCAGCGGCCTGACGTGCGCGCTCTAGGAATCTTATCCGTTGGTCCTTAAACCATGGCCACCTATCCTCCAAAATCTTCCTTGAGCAGGTTATCTTGCGCCCGTCATCACAAACAACCTCGAAATCCGCCAAAATGCCTTCCTCGAGCGCAGACAGACCAAACTCCTGCATAGGAATATCGAGCCGTAGTTTCGGAGGTTGGTAAATCCCAAATGATTCCAGATCAATCACTGCGACATGATCCCAACTGAGCAGCCGTCGATTATAGTCCTCCACCAAATTCCCATTGCGATTTCCGAAGATGACGAATTTGTTGGCTTCTGCCCAGAGGCATGCTCGAAACCATGATCCAGAAGCAACCGCATTTCCTGGATCAATGCGTGACCAAGTCATCGTGAGCAGATCAAGCGCCCATATCGAGTAAGATTGGTATGTGTGAGCAAGATAGGTACCTGCAATAATAAAGTGAGTGCCTAAAATTGCGCCAGAGGGGAATCTAAGGCCAGGGGGAAAGGATGTTCCCGCCATTGCTGTAGAACGATCGGTAATTGTGAAGTCTGTGTCTGGTAATGGAGAAAAGACTTCGAGTTCGCGTTTGACATCCGTGAACTTGAAGCATGTCATGAGCAAGGATCAGAATGATCAGCAAAGAGCGTACATTGTAGTTGCTGTAAAGATATATGTCGTTCGGAAAGTCGTCTGTCGGCGAGGCAGAATATGGAAGATGGACGAGAGATTCAGTTGGCGTGAACTCTTGAGAAGGTGAAGACTTGTCTGAACGGAAACGAGACCCCGGCGAACCAAGAACTGCAGTGCTGTCGGTAGTGCGTGATTCCTCTTCGGGTAGCCGAACGCGTAGATTGGCGGATACGGCCACGCTTCTGTAAGTGCCACAATGGTGAGGGAAGTTCCTTCGTTGCACCCAAGCTTTTCCCAGGAGATCATAGACGTAGACATCATCTAACCACACATTTGATAGATCCTGGCCGCCAATGATGAAAAGTCTATCAGCTGTCACAGAGGAGAGATGTGCATATCGAGGTTTCGGAACAAGTGTCTCGGTAGGTGGGTCTGTAGAAGGACCATTAGTGGAGGAGGCAGGGAGCCAGTGACTCGTGGAGAGATCAAGGAATCGGATATCGTTCAAGACGCAAAGATCCTCTGCGCTGGATGAACTTGAGCTATTGCCCATTCCACCGAAAATGATGAGTTGATTGTTCCCTGAGGACTGATGATGAGTAGACGAAGAGGGAATCGGGGACGGGGAGACTTGCATGCTTCCGCGCTGTGAAAATATCGGGGTTCGGGGACGTCGTCCTCTGGAAATGGAGATATCTTTTCCCAGGAGAACGTGTCGAGGTCAAAGACATAGAGGTCGGAAACCATGCGTCGCTCGGTAACCAGACGACCACCCTACGGCAGGGTGAGGCGAGTAACGGACGAGATGAGGGAACGTAGCCTACAAACAAATACACTTTGGAACCGACAACGGTGGTAGATGCACCCTGTGAAGTGGGTCAAGCGGGAAGGGTCGGTCGAGGTGAGGAGGACGTACGACAAGCTTTGCCGGGACATCGCCGGAAGTCTTCCTACAGAATGTGGTGAGGTCGGAAATCGAATGCATTGAGGTGGGGAGGGGAGGGGAGGAAGGGGAAGGAAGGAAAGTGCGGATGGAGGGAGGAGGAAGAGTAAAAGTACGATCAGACTAGCTGGATGATCTGAGATCGGTCTCGGCTCGTGCCGTCAGTGACGTGATACAACGAACCACGTGCCGTGTGTTGCCGTTTTGGATTTTGGGTGCCGCTTCAAACAGCGAGGGCAGAAAATAACCGTGCCGATGACAGTGCCGACGGCAGCAATGGCACAGTGCCTCGTCGTCGTCGTCGTCGTCGTCGAGACAAGGTGCACGACTCGACGCACAACGTCCGATTCCCAGTCCTTGGAAGATGGGGCGTCTTATCAGCTTCCTATCGCAGCGATGCGGCAAACCTTAAGCATTTCGCCGCATTACCCGCCCTTACCTCCACGAACAGTAACTACTTTGGCGAAATAGAGCTATTTGCGCTCGCTCGAGACGCCCATGTACCTCACAAGATGGCAACGAATTACTCATCTCTAGGCCGTTATTGTGCATATTTGCATTTGGTCAGAGTTCCTTCCCAACCCTCGTCACTGCGATATCTCATCATCCCGCTTGTTACCGCCGATCAATGTCAGTTGACACTGCAATTTCAATGCTGAGCGTTGGATGGGCCTGACGGCAGGTCTCTAATAAATGATTCACGGCACTCCTTCTTGCTCGGAGGGATGTGACAACGCATATGAATGTGTGATTGCTCTTTCATTTCGCCACTGCCCGTAATACTGTGTCAATCAGTGATAGAACTCCTGCACCAGTCACTGGCTCCCCTACCCTCGACTCTGTGTTCCTGTTACACCCGATCACCTAGAACGCTGTGCAGCCTGGCTTGTTCGACAGACGTCCGTCAATGTGCCTTTGCCCTTTTCCAAGCAGGCGATGCGACGGTGTCATACTTGTTTGGGGAAAGTTGCCGAAGTACCTTCCAGTAACCAAGTCAAACTAACTAGCGAATCTGACACCCGACGTGAATACATATTGACAAACAAACACAGCGGATTCCGGGAGTGTGATCCGAATCAGACGCGTGAATTGCGCTCGGACGAGCAGCCAAAGTTGGCATGTTCAAAGCAACCAAAGTGATCCCGAATAGATCCTTATCGCAGTCCTTGCTCCATCCTCTTCCAAGGCGTGATTTGCCTTCCCCACACACAGCTACCATCATGATAGACGTCGCAGAAACAAATGACACTATTCAAGTTCGCTCACACCTACAGTATGACACCCCAGAACATATCTCTCCACTCAACGTCCATCCATCTCCACTAGAACAGTTCCACGTCTGGTTCAACGAAGCTCGCAATGCTGGCGTTCGTGAGCCGGAGTCCATGTCATTGTCCACCGCTACCCCATTTGGTATACCTTCCTCTCGTATGGTGCTCTTCAAACAACTAGACAAACGGGGCTTCGTCTTTTACACAAATTATACCTCCCGCAAGTCTCAGGAACTCGACCATAACCCATATGCCGCCTTGCTTTTTTTCTGGAGAGAGATCTCAAGGCAGGTCAGAATCGTCGGAAAAGTGGAGAAACTAAGCAAAGAGGAAAGTGAAGAGTACTTCCACAGTCGCCCTATTGGCAGCCAGCTTGGCGCGTTGGCGAGCAAGCAAAGTACTACCATCGGGGAAAATGTTCTGCAGGAGAGGCTTAACAAACTTCGCAAACTATACGAGGTTGACGAGAGCACAGAGGGGAAAATTCCCCTCCCGGATTTTTGGGGTGGCTGGAGGGTACTTCCAAGGTAATGAAATGACCTGATGTGCATATCTACCAGGTACTGATTCCCCATCAGCGAAGTGGAGTTTTGGCTCGGAAAGCCATCCCGTTTACATGATCGAGTCCGGTACCTCCGCGTCGAAGGATCTTCCGATGAGGAACCTCACTGGAAGATTGAAAGGTTGGCACCATGAGACGGATCGTTCTACATGGCATCCGAAGCTATGTGTATCATATTCAACCCAGTATCATACATGGAATAAGTACAATATACCAGGAGCATCACCTGTCGGAAACGGTAATTTAATTTGGCCAATACATTTATCGTATTTCTGAACACTGCTGTCCATCCCCTGTTGGTGTTTGGATGGGCCTTTCATCATTCACCTCATTTCATTAATCGAGGCCCAAAATTTCTTAGGACTGTTCTGGTCGATTCTCACTTGCAACGCCCATAAGGAACACTCACTATTCCGACGAGATTCTGGCCGTCTCGGTACACCATCCACCTAATCCATTAAACACCGCCCAACTAGCGATGATTGATGATGAGCGTCACATTGATGCGTTTTCTCCGCTGTTCCAACCTGGAGTGTTCTCTTGCACTGGCATCGTGTATATAGTCTAGTCACTCTGGCATGGTTTTAACTGAGAACATTCGAGGGTGAGCAATACCATAGCCTTGTACAACTCGCATGTATAAGCGGTCATCGTATCACTGAAATTAAGTCATACTAACCCTTGGAGGCAAGTTGGAGCTTTCGACAACTCAGATTCCCTATGCTCTTTGCTGATCATTTTAGGAACGTTCTTTTAGTCGCACAACGCGAGCCGAATAATCCTTGCGTATTAATAACCCCTTCCCAAGACATTGGGTGATGGCTTCTGGAAGGTACAATTCGTTTTGACGGGTCTGGCTGCGATTCCTCTTCTCCGCCGCTACTAATGCGGACTAGGGGACTCAATGGAACAAAGCCAATGAAAGGTACCGGTGCTTGTTCTCCACAGGGCCCCGAGCCCCCGATCTACGTCAAGCTTTATGAACACCGAAACCGATCCAATTTAGTAGGACCCTCGTAGTTACGACAGCGAATTTGCTTCCGGATTCTTCAAAGGTCTGGCCACTTTTGACGCCGTTGGAATAGGCGGTTATCGGCCAAGTGTACGAGGTCGCATAAGATCTGCACAATTCCGCTCTGTATGGATGGAAGTACCGGGGAGGATGGCGAGAGGCTATGATATGTATCATGATGAAAACATAAACTTGTTGATGCAAAATCGAAATACGAACAAGTGAAGAGCAACGGACCCCTTGTGGCTTTCATCTTTCTTTCTGTGGCGGATGATAATTTGCGCGCTGTTTCTCGACCAGGAACTACCCATTGGCAATTACTGCTCATACTGCGAGCGGTATAAGTAGGCATCTTACCCCGATTTCACATGATGGGGGGCGCCCCGCTCAACTGGCGGAGAAAAATAGGGGAAAGCACAGCTATACCAGTGGCGTTTTGCGGCTGAACGCTGAACATTATTAGAAGCACAGGCGTAAGCGTTGAATATTGAGCGCTGAGCTTGATTGCCGACTTGATTGGACGACCGGACTCGGATCTGCTAAAATTCGTGGGTATTGCGGTTTCGATGAAACGATATTTGATAGCTCACTAGTGCTCACTAACCCTCTAAGATGTCTATCCACGGGCAGGCAGAACAAGAGAGTAGGAAGGAAGTAGTCCAAGGACACATGGCGTGAGCCTGAGTGTACCAAAACGTAGAAAGACAACGCTGCGATCAGAGAGCACTAGCAACGTTAGACGCAACAAGTAGGAATTGTTGCGAAAATCAATTACTTGCCGCCTGGAACACGTAGTGTTGCTCATAGTAGAGAGCTGGATTTATTGTGACTGGGGTTACTAGACACCTTGAGCAGGAACCGGAAAAAAGGAAGACTATAAACGATACCGAAACTGCAGGACCTTATGACCTGCAGATCAACATGATCATGAAACATGCACATGAATTGAGCTGAGTCAAACCTGGAATGATACTATACACTAAATAGTGAGGAAAAACAGCTTGAGCGTGCCCGATGACTTAGTAGTACAGTGCACTATCTCATAGTGCATAGCGTTGGTTCCCCGTTTTTCTTATGCATCATGAGAATAGTGTTGTTATATAAATTTGCTCCGCCAATCACTAATCTTGTGGGGCCATTGGGAAATACCATTGCCAGTGTAAGCCCACTGGCATGCTCGTCACGTGCACCGTACTATATCTACCCCGCGCGTCGTAGATAGCAGTCAGTCGCACCTTGTACCCGTACGTCTTAGTCGCCCCAACGCAGCGTGGTCCTGTGTTTCCCGCCGCGGTCACGGTGGGCTTCCAACCATGTAGTAAACGATGCGCGCAGGAACACGGCGCGCACAATCTGACGGACATCTGGTATCTTATCAAACATGGAGTCTTACAGAACAAGGAACAGGGACATTAGTCAAGTTCACGCTTCTCCCTTTGCAGCCAACCAGCATGCCTTCGCTCTAGCTTCAAATGTCTGCTTAGCTCCCGCTTCGTCACCTGCGACCCACTTGCTCATTGCCTCGCCTTGTAAACCGCGACCAAAAGAAAAGGTAAGGTTGGGCAAACGAGACAGAGCACGCGGTGAGCCGGGAGGAGGGTTGTTTAGAATGACATTCACGGCATTAAGATACTTGACAGCATCTGGGTCCGATAGCCCTCCTAATAATAGTGGTGTTAATGCATGGAAGCTTGTAACCAGTCCTTACCGGAAAGAAAAACGACGCCAGCGACTGATACGGGAATAGAGCGAGCAAGTGCCGTGGCTGTCGCAAGGCCGATTGCTTCGACTGCAGTGCTACTACGAGAGGGGTGTTTGAGCCCCGGTTGTGGGAAGGATGGTTTGATCAATGAGCCTGACGTAGACGTCATAAGCCTCTGTTCATTATTCGATCGTCGAACCCACCCTCGAGTAAAACGCCATAGACAGCACATCGGGCATAGATCAGACTGATTATCTTAACATGAACCTCAACGCTTTTCTTCAAGTCCGCATCCTCGGAGAAATCAACATCGGGTTCAACGATGGGGACTAGTCCAGCCTGCTGACTGATCGCTGCGAAGCGTGCCAAACTCTCTGCTTGAACTTCAAGGGCAGCTTGAGTAGGGAGAGTAGATGAATTGCAAAGGATCGGAGCTCGCCATTTGCTGAAGCGTGCACCAGCTTTGTAAGCGGCTTGTAGCCTAGGCAGAAGGTCGTCGAGGCCTTGAGTGGCGGGCTCGAGGGGGGAGATGGGCAAAGGGTGCGCATCTGTATCAGCGCGAACCCCAGGAATAATTCCCCTGCTCGTCAAGACAGGAGCCAGTTGAAAGTCTATGAGTGTTTCATGGTACAAGATGACCCCCGAAATGTAGTCTAGATATGTGATGTTAGGTATGGTTGAAGTAGGGGGTCGTGCTGGAAGATATCCAAACCTGTCGGAAGGGACTCATAAAGACACTCTCTCCAGCGACGCCTTCGTTCGCGACTCTGTGCATCAGTGTAGACCTTGGACTCTGCCGCAATACCTTCAGCGGTCAGGAGCCTAGCCTCGATGCCTTGGATAGTCTCATCGGTGGCATAGACACCCTTGCCGCGTGGGTTCACCAAAGCTTCAGCTGTTGCGATCAGAGATGCAGCGACAGATGGGGAGTGATGAGGGTAGAGGTAAGAGGACGGATCGGTGTTTGGGGGAGCGGGAGCACTTCCACTGGCGGTGAAAGTATAGCCTGGGGTCGTTGCTGCGTTCAAGGACATGTTGTCGCGTCGAGATCAGATATCAGAGGACAAATCGATGGTTCCCATGAATGGAGCGATTAAATAATGACGGACTTGGAGTCGTCCGAGTCGGAAACCCGGAGATTCTGCTGGGAACGTGTACCACAATTGAGTGAGACAGAAGCCGTTACCGAACGATAGTTTTGTAGTATCCAGCTAGTCTGGTGATCCCATTGACGAGGGCGGTGGGTCGAGACCTGGGGAACGAGGCCTGGTCAGTGGTCAACCAAACAAACTTGGTAACACTCATATGCGACTACTAGTAATCAAGCCACTGGCTCGAGTGGGCAGAAACGCCTCCACAAAGACTGGGCAGAATCGGCGATACATTGAAGACGACGATGGTGACTTTCGGCCGCCATGGGTGTATTCGGGCTCGCGCTTTTTAACGTACACGACAATACCCCGTGAGGCCATTCGACTTGCAGTAACCAAGAGGCTCACACAATCCTAGTCACGCTCCTCTACTGTGCATTTCTCGCCGACTGGGGCGAACGAGAACACATTTTCATGCCTGTGAGTTGTCCCTCCGTCGTCTAGTACTCGCCAACCAACACATGCATCAGTTGCGCAGATGGACATCAAGATACAAGCAATCGATTCTCTCCCTCTCTCCCGAGGAGGCTGCGCTTGTTCACGGAAACAAAGAACAGGCATCACCACGAAAAGTCGACTAGGGTGAGGACCGTGCAGATTAAAGTAGTTTAATGCCACAAGTACCCACACGGGTTCGGTCGTACATAATAAACTTTGATTCGAAAAACTATGCAGCTGTCGGAACGATGCAGACTGCATCAACAACGGTTGTTCCTCCTTTGCAAAATGGCTACCAACCATTATCTGGTAGGCGTCCATATGTCTCAGGGCGATCTAACAGCCGTCTTATTCGTGTCATAATAGACGCCGAAATCTACGCCATCAAACAGCAATACCTGGGATTGCTCCCTCTACAGCAGGTTATTGACATCTGTCTTACGTTTGAAGCCCATGCACCTCTGCACGTAAAGAGTTCAGTATGGCCATACGATATTCGTGCCGCCATAGCATCTATATTGGCCTCAAAATCTCAGGCGTCTCAGACCCAGACCTCTCCAGATTCCGAGGCACCTTCGAAAACTGCTCCCCAGCTCGATAGCCCGTCAGGCGAAAAGACAGCACCACCTCAATCTAGCTCGTCACAGCAGCCGCCAACCCGAACTCCCGCGTGTACGCCGCCTGTCTCACAACCTGCTACATCGCAGATCCCTCCCGCAACTCCAGGTCCGCATTACCCCCATCAACCGTACTACCATCCTACTTATCCACATGTGTCCTACTATACCTCTCCTCATGCAACATTTGGCCACCCGCATTCTTACCCCCCGTGTCCTCAACCCCCTGTATTATATCCAACAACCCCGGCCCATCATCCTCCATTATTCACCAACACACCACTCGCCCATCCTTCAAATCCTCCGGAACCACCTCCCCCACTTAGTAACGTCGACGATCTCCCGAGCTACGAGGAAATGATTGTCGAAGCACTTTTAGACTCGGGTGATCCTGAAGGATCTGCACCAAAGAGTTTATTCGGCTGGATGGCCATGCATTATCCACTGCAAATGAATTTCCGACCCTCAGCCAGCCAGGCATTACAAAAGGCTTACAAGAGAGGCCGTCTGGAGAAGGGAAGCAATGGAAAGTACCGCTTGAACGAAAACTGGGAGGGTGGTAATGTACGCCCAGTTGTCCATTCCGAATGGGCATTTACTCAGTCCCTGCAATATCCTAGACATCCAGGCGGACGACGCGTCGCCCGCAAACCCTGGTGCATCCTACCATTCCTGGCTCACAACCACCGCCGTCACCGTTTACACAGGTTCCTCTCGTTCCCCATGGAGCTGCCAATGCGCAAACCCGCATTCCCCTATCTGGCCAGCCTCCAGGATACCTGGGGTATCCTTTCGGATATCCGTATCAAGGCACGTCGGGCTGTGCGCACCCGTCGACTATGCGGGATAGTTCGAAAGCACCTTCTCAGAAGCAAGCGGCCAACGGAATTGATCATGAAACAGGAGAAGGCAGTGATGCCTGGGAAGCAGCGCAGAACATTCTAAAAGCCATCAACTTTGGACAACTTTTCCAGATCTCGAACGAGGAAAACAAGGCTGGGGAGCCATCGATATCTACCAGTTCGATCAGTCAACAACCTCTTGCTTCTGATAAGCCATCGTTGAGTTCGGGCACAGTAGTCTCCGACGAGCCAGTTGTCTCTCGCCATGGGGGTGTCGAAAAATCGACCGAGCTTAGCGCAGAGCAAAGAGCGGCGTTACAAGCACAACTTGCACTCCTCGCCGCGCAGCTAGCAGAGCTCGCAGATGTTAGCGAAGATGAACTTTCCCACAACCTAGAGGTTTCAGAGAGGACCACCACAATGTCCGGCGCATGCACGCCGCAGGTCTCAGGTGATGGAGGAAATGGTGATGACAATTAGGACATGGTAGAGGACCCGGTGCCAATGATGACCCCTGACAGCTAGAGGTAGTGTTCCGATAATTTTATAACCGGCGACTACATAGAGATCGGACTAATTGCATTATCCCTGTCCTAGTATCCCGGAGAATGGCCACGTTTGTTTTCTCGAGTGCACAAGCAAGGGTTGGAGCCCTTTAAAATGGTCGTAGTCCTCGATCAAGCACTATGTCGTTCTGTCAAGGATATTGTCTCCTCGACAGATTCTGCTCATTCGGTGTATTGGCACGCCAACGTGTACATGACAGAATCAGCCAATCAAACAACTTTGTACTAGTTTACATTGCGCACTAACAGCACAGCGCGCAAATTCACTCCTAGTCTTGAACGTTGAGTGGTGGGTGGACAACAAAAACAGTCAAGATACAAAACATAACGCAGTCGCACACCGCCCAAAAATAGTTGTTGTACATGTTGTTTCAGAGTTGTCAGATAATCCTGAGTAATTCCACCTCGAATATCAAAGTAGAATGCGGAGGAATCACGGTGCCGAATCCCCGAGCGCCATAGCCCTGTGTAGCGTTAGAATATAGCTCAAGCCAAACATTTAACATACGTAATCCGATGAGATAATAAGCTTGGCCTTTTGACCGAGTGATAGTTGCGGAACACCTATAGGAGATGAATAAGTTGGCGAATCCTGGAGCAATCGGATCTCACCCTCGTCCCATCCTTTGATCACTTTTCCTTTACCAATCTCGGTTCTAAAGGGGACCCTTCCGCTGACAGCAGATGAGGAGATCAGCACAACGAGGAGGCTCGATGCGAACGTACGGATCTCTGCTCGAGTCGAACTTCTCACCATTCAAGAGTGTACCAACATAATGGATCTCCACTGTATCTATTGCGATTTCAATACGATTTCGTCTGGGATTACGGAAGTGAGACTGAACGTACCACCAGGTTTCGGGAAGTTCTTGCCATCTCCAGGTTTGATCGACTCGATGGTAACACCCTAGCGTATCATGTTCGGATGTAGGGCACGAGAAGGCGTGTTGTTGTGGAACTTACCATTGTGCACGAAATCGACGTTGTGGTGTGGAGGGCAAGGATTCGTGGCGATCACTTATAGCAGCGGGGAGGCGGAGTGCGGATCTTGATCCGAATCTGGTATCCTGCCCTTGCAACGACTCGCCATCACATCTAGATTGGTTATCGATGTCGATACGATTTCGCTATCTCGAACGATACACGGAGCATGACAGATATATGACATGTATAGTCAGTCATCATTGTCCGGAAAGTGTAGCGACATGCCCTCTGTTGTTCTTGGCCAGCATTCAATCGATTGGAGTCTCGAAGCAATACGCCACGTCGATGAGACAAGGGTGGACTTTGCAAAGTTTGGATTATCGACCGAAGGTTATGGTCCCCAAAGCGGGGAAGATGATCAAACGGCCAGATTTATCATCTAGCAGAATGATTCAGAAATAACAAATGGAAGACAAATGAACGACGGTTTCATTTGGTACGAAGTCATGTCGCCCGAGTCGGGGTAGGAGGCTGGACCGGAATATTAATTTATATCCGAAATTGCGATGTTGGAAGCCGTCGAATCAAATCACTGCCAGAGAAATCATGGATCAGATGCAACCAGCATTTCGAGCGACCGGCAATCAAGTTGCGCTAGGAAGTGAAAGTAGCACCACGGGGGAAAAGAGACTCGCCCCTCGCTGCCTCTTGTGCGCAAAGTTTGAGTCCAGAGCGGTCTCGCTCAACATGGCTGTGCGCACCAACGTTTCGATCGTGTTCGTACTAGCCACATCTATTGGGGCAATGCATGTCGCTGGCGGGCGATGAGCAAACTTGCTATTGGACGAAGAAAACACGGGTCACCGGCGTGACTGCCCCCCGGACCTCAGGGTGTTGCTCCTGCTAGTTTCAAGTTCTGGATGGCCCACTTGCCAGTGCAGGGCTGGTTGCCAGACTTGTCAGTGATCACCGCTTGAACTTGAAGCTACCGTAGCCCTGAACAAGTTCGACTCGGAGCCAGTGAGTAATATAGGATTTCAGAGTCCCTGAATGCCAGCCTGAGTGTGGGTTAAAATCGTCGCTCCCTGTTTCGCCTGTAAGTGAGGCTCTAATAGTAGCCTGTTCGAAGCGCAAGCCTCTCAGACTGGCTTCTGAGAGGCTGAGTCTTCCTTTCGGTCACGATGCAACCATCACCTCGCAAGTGTGAGATCCCCTTTGACATATAACAATAGACGACCAATCACTCTGCCAATGCACATATTTTGCCTAACCCATGGGGAACTCATCGATCATCAAGTCAGAGTGTTGCCAATGGCAACATGAGCCTGATTGTGCATCCTCTGCACACACTGCGTCCGGCCGTTGCCGCGGTGAGTGCCAAGTTGTCTCAATGTCATTCACGCCACTGGCACTGGCAGATCTATTGCCTCAGTGTACCTCGATCCCTTGTGTAATAGTCTCTGGACAATGCTTTATGGCAACCATGATCCTCTCATGCGGGACGTTCACAGGCTCGATGCATCCTTTCCCCGTTTGGCTGAAGGCGGCTTCAACTTTGTGATCCTGTTCCGCTCTTACGCACGTTCTAATGACGTGGTGATGACAGCTCGAGGAACTTTCTCACAAGCTTTGTCAAGTTCTCATATATTACATATTTGAACTCGTGGTTATGGTGCATCTCTGTAGGGTCGTGACTCACTGGCATCACCAAAGCGAAAGCTCACCAGTTGAGTGCAGCTGTAGGTATGGCATGCAGTCCGTTTGTCGCTCCGAAAGTACGAGGAACTCATTCCGATGACCAATAGCTTATATGAATACACCAATGAGAAGCAGCTGTATACCTGCACTCCCACGGGCTTTGTTGGCCGCTTAGAGGCCTCCCACTTGTCGCAAGGTTGATTGGAGTCGTGTCCATGGATTTTGACTAGTCAGGGCAGGGCTTCCCTGAAGCATGTCAGATCCTGGAAACGATGGTCAGATTTGCTCAGCGCCTAAATCGCTGGAGAGGAAAGACGGGTCCGATGCGGGAAGCCCCGTAGCCGTAGCGTAACCCCCGGAACGCTCATCCCGATATCTCCCTCAGGCTCGCAAACACTTGATTTCTCCGGTCTTCTGGCGTGGTCGTGTCCGCCTCACTGCGGTCGCACTATAATAACACGGAAAGGTGAATCAGATGCATTCAGATTTATTGACATGGAGATGGTTTCATACACAAAATGAATGGTATGTGCGTGATGGGTCTGTGGGTCCACAGGTGGGTCCCACAGTAGAACAATTTACCTTGGTTACACGCGAAGTGTACCTGTTTTCGTTTCACATACCAGGACGGGATCGCGGAGTGCTTGTAGCGTGCCACGCTGGATTTCGGAAGGACCTGGGTACGGAACTGCGGTTATCAGTCAGCAATCTTGTGACAAATTTTAGCCACGAGGGGCATTGGTCGACAAGCATATGAATCCATGGCACACGTCACCTCGATGAAGTAGGCCTTGTTCCGGGCGCAAGAGGCACATCTAGACTGATTCCGGCCCATGCCTCGAGACATTCTTTCAGGCACATAGCTTGCCAACTGCTGTGGATTAGGCGCAGATGCCAACCAGTCTAACCGATCAGATGAAATTTTGGACATGCTGTGAACATGTCCGCACAACCCGACAGCACAAAGATGGTGGTCTCCGCCGACACGCTGCACACGGGAGGTGTGGGGCATGGGGTAAGGCTGTGGAGGCATTTTGTACCACTGGTGGACTAGGCCGTCGTTGACCGGATCTAGACTATCAGCGGAACACGGACACCCGCAAGATGGTAATAGCGAAGCTCTGCGAGCTCGAATCGCCGGGCTGCGTCGCCTGCACAAACACTGGAGCCAATTTCGCCTGTTTCGACAGCTTCATTTCGATGGCAGAGTTTATTAATTCCTGAAACATGTGCGTTATACAGTGCTACCTACAACAAACCGATGCAATGCGATAGCAAATTGTCGAAGTGTGCCAAGAATATGAAATCATAAGGAAATGGAAAAATACTAGAAACAATGGCACAATCATTAGCCCTCCAATCGAGTATGCACCAACCAACCCGAACAAAACTCGATGCCAATGACCCAAATAGGTAGACTATTAGTCCAAGCTCCATATGCTAACTGGTAATGTAAATGCGCAGCTAGTGGTACAAATGTACAGAACCGAAACGAAACGAAAAAAAAGGGAATATTATCAAGTACAGGTGTATGGCACAAGAGATGCGGGACTTCTGCTCAAAAGAGCAACCATGGCATTATGGTGTAGCCGAGGTCGAAGGTGGAGATGTGGCGCAATTAGGGGAAACGACGAGGTCATTGCGTGCGGATGATAATCATGCAAACGTGCGTTTGTGCATAGTGCTGAGGAGAAATGCGAGGTAGAAAGAGAAGATTTGATAAGTCAGGGTATGTGTCGTGGATTGGCGGTATAACCGCCGCCGTCGCTCCGCAAATGGATCTGGGTATAAGGTGCTCCAATGGCAAGACATTTCGGATATCATCTACCACTTTCGTTCGGGGCTTGTTTCCTTTCCTTGAAAGAGAAAAAGGCGCTTGAGAGGTTGGACGACTTCAACCTCAACTTCGACCTCCTTGAGGTTTCCGTCAATAAGACGTGTTTCAATGCGCTTCTCCTTCTTCGAAGGGGGCATCATAACAGGGTATGTCTTGATGTTATCATAGGACCACGAGCGCACTAGATTGCAATGAGCGATGACAAAGGTGGTGTTTTATAACGTACCTTGTACTTGTGGTCGCGATGATGATACAGACGTGCCATGTTGTTCATTCCACATACTATCCTCGCTGATCTCACTAGGGTAGCGGCTGAGTGGGCTACACAAACTCGCAGAGGAGAGGCTCTGGCTAGACGCGCTGTGTGCTCGCATGGTGATATTAGGTACGAGCAAGCGACCTTCGGCACCCGCCTTCACTAGTGGTGTTTCTCGACGGCGACGAGAAGATGTCGATGTTGGGGAGGAGGGTGGAATGGAAGAGGTAGAGGAAGTAGCAGATGGGAAAAGAGCGGACCGCGACTCACAACGACGAGACAGCGGAAGCGAATATTTAGCGTACAGTTCATCTGTATAGGACTGACTCGAGCGAGGCAGAAGTTGTGATGATCGAGACTCTGCAGGAAACGAGGAAGAAGCCGGTGTCGCAAGGTCATTGCATGTCCACTGGACACCCCTGCTCGACGTAGCAGCAAAGGAACTTTTACTTGCGGTACCGACTGCTGCAACAGGATCCGAGCGAGGAGAGAATAAGTATACAGACTCGCGCCAAGCATCGCTGCCGTCCGTCCATCCAGGGATTGGTTTCTGAGGAGGAGGTAATTCATTTCGTGGCAAGGGACGCTTAGCGGGAGGATCTGCACAAAGAGCAGCCTGGATTCGCCTAGCAGCCATCATGACGCCGCCCTGATAGTTGTTACGGAACTCGAGTTCAATTGAGGAAGGGGATTGGGCAGGAATAATTGGTGGGGGGGGAGGTAATGGAGGAAAGTCATATATGGCGGCGAGCGTGGCGATGCTCGGGGAGACGGGAGGAATGTCGGATGAAGAGGAGAGACACGAGTCGAGCGACGAGCCACTTGTGGACTCGTCCTCGGAATCACAGGACATGGGACGTTCAAAGGAATTGTGTGGCACGGGTGGCAATGGAGGAGAGGCACGGTCTGGATTATAGTTAATGGGAAGGGCACCGTCGAATCTGCTTAGGTCTGCCATTCTGCAGTCGTCAGAACAATAAAGAGGAATGGGCCCTTGGTCGATGACAGTGCGAAGTTTAGTTGGCGGGGCACCGGGGGCAAGTTTGGTCTGCGCTTGAGGCTGAGGTTGCGCAACGTTTGGTTTCGCGCGGCTGGCGACGAGACCGCCGGCTTTTGCGCGTATGGTTCCAGTCTTTGTTCGGGAAATGCGGGCAGAAACATCGACTTGTTGGTTTTTCGGGGCTGAAAGATGAGTGAGAAGGCGGGGAGCAGAGATGGAGAGGGCTTACGAGAAGGAACAACGGCGGCTGGGGGTGGGGGAGGCTGTTCGGGAGGGGGTTGAGGCACGGACACGGTGAAGCGTTTTGGCATGATCTGCCTGTCGCAGGCGGGACACCAAGACTCGTCGTAGTTGATGTCCATTGGGGGATGGGGAGGGTGTGGGGAGAGCTGGGGATATAAAGGGCGAGAACAAGGCGGGTGAGACAAACAAAGGGCAGACGAGAATGGAATGGAACCACTTACGACAATAGATGGATAGATGGGCCTGCCACAAGGATGGAAGGGGGAGAGGAGGCGGGGTGGAGTGGAGTGGAGGACAATGGTGGCGAGAGGCAGGGATTGGGCGGGGAGATGTGGAAAAGGCCGTCTTAATATTTGATTTGCTGATTCGCATCGCACCGTTCAAACAGGGTTTCCAAATGCGGAAGTGCCGTGTTGAATTTCGCGTCCCGGATTTCCCGAAAATACACCTTCTGCTTTTTTTACAAATTCCGTTATTACCTGTGATTATGTGATCAGACATCTCCATCGGCAAGCCAACCGCGGAGCCTCGGGCGGCCCATCTCCTGCCAAATGTGGCAAGATCATGCTGTTACACCGTTACAGCGTGTTACGTCCCTCTCGAAATCCCACACAGATGCCGGCCCAGCCCTGCACCGGCCCGCCTACCAATCAGCACTCTCGCGCGCCACCGGCACTTGCCGCAATGTCGGCTTACCCCGCCTGTTCCCTCCGCCACCCTGCCCCTGCCCGCTTCCCCGCACCGGGTTGGCTTGATCGTTCCCACCGAATACAAGTCTGAACAATGGCTTTGCCAGCGTGCAGTTCTCGGATCAACCACGTTCATTCCTGGTGGTACCAGGTGATGCGCCCGCACTCCATGACCGTGGTTATCGCTGCATTTATAAGCAAGTACAGGTGGACCAACCATCGGCACCTTCTCACCCGCACGGTGCTCCCTGTGTTTCCCAGCAGTTGCGCTGTGCTCCCACCCCACATTGGAACAACGCCTCTGGCTCTCGCCCCCCTAGCACGGGCCACTACTATCTAATCACTCCAAATCCCGCAAAGACTAATAGAATTAGCATACACACTGCTGGTAAGCATCATGAAACCTATCATGACGACCCATTTCCCAAACATCCCATGCTTTTAATGTGCCGTCAACCAGACACCTCAAGGGCCTGTGTCTGGTACCAATCCACGTCCTGATTTTTCCCCTCAGATCGTCCCTTGATCAGGTTCACACCAGTTGATCATTTCATCCGGCAGCCCGCGTGTTTACTTGTCTCCACGACTACACCCACCTGTGCTTTCCGGTGCTGCACCTTTACCAATCAATCCACTCATGGATTTACTCAGCTCAGCTTCGTGCTCACGAATGTGGCCTATTCCCGTCAAGAAATGAATTCCCTTCCAAGTGAACCAACTTCGGTCAAATAGGTATCAACGTGCCTCCATTGGCTCTCAGGTCCAAGTGTCATACAACACCACTAAGCAATAACCTTGCCAATTTATAGATTTTGCCACCAAGAAGCTGACCCACATGGTTACGTTACTATTCAGCTTCACCAACGGGTTAAACCCGTCGAGATCAGTGGCGCCGGAGGGAGGTAGGGCGTTTTCAACGCAGGTGAAAAAGGCATCGTGGTGTAACCAAATGTGCTGTAACAGATAGACTTCAAGTTTCGTGGGTTCGTTTCATCATACGTCGTGTCGTGCCTCCAGTACCTTGTGAACGTTTGAACCCACAGCGGGAAATCCTTTTCTCAAGCCCAGACGAGCTCGAGGACACAAGTAAAATGATGAAACAGTGCCGTTGACCCATCGGCGATGATGTGTCGCCGGCGGTCTATACTGATATAATTAACTAGCATCAGGGACAAATACACTGCGGCCGACGCTATCGGCCCTGGGTTAAATGTATGTCCCCGCTCCGAGGCTCCTTGAAGGGAGAGTGTACACAGTCGACTATGACAGTTGCGGTATACAATGCGAACGCCATCGTTAATGGAAAGACGCTTGCGAAAACTCTGCTAGTGTTGATGGAGAAACGTGCATGGTAACACACTGATTTGAAGCTACGTCAAACCGTCCGTTATTTACGGTGCACTTATACCCTTTCGGAACTGGTGCCTTTTCTGACAAAGTATGCCTCCAAGACTGGGCAATCACTCGGGCGAGGATCGAGCTCAATTTGTAGATTTGAATGAAGGCGTTTTACGTGGAGAAGGGCCTGGAGTGGTGCGGAACAGTAACAGAGGCAAAAGATTTTCTGTTGGTATACGGCGTGAGAAGAGATCATGATATGATATCGATAATCGGGAGTACATGTTGATCGGGTCTGCAGTCCCTCGGCTGAGGAAACCGGGATATTGCAATGTAGTTGACCGGTCTGGAATTCGGTTCTGGAAAACTATGCACGCCATCGAAATCGGCGGACCAACGGTATGACGCGTAATTGCAAACACCTTGGATTTGATTGTTCAAGTTACTTTGCGCGGCGGTGCTCGACTCCACCAGAGTTTTAGCGTTTTCGATTGACATAGCCGACGCTCAGACTGTTGAGTCACGCCAGTGATATGTAATCGCCATTCGCCCGTGATATCAGATGGCGCTCACCCAGTCATATCGGTTACTATGTTAAGAGTATCCCAGTACCTCGGGGTCTTGTATAGTAGAACCGAACACCGCACGGTGACCGCGGTATCTCATCGATCATCCTCCGTTGTTCCCGCTAGTACACAGCACGTATCAGCCAGGCTGAGCCAACATGTCAGCCAATGACCACGGAGTATGCCCTCTGGACATCACAGCCTTCCTTTCCAATTACCCTGGGGTCCCGAGATCGGATCCAAAGAAGGATCCTTCCGCTAACTATCTCTTCTATCTCAATCAGCTGCGGTGTCAGCCTGATAACCTGCTGATTGAAGAGATAATTTCAAAGTGAGCGGGACCCGATGAGATTCCTGACAAGTGTTCAGTATTTATTGGAGCAGATGGTACTCCGACTACGATAAACTCGAGCGGAATCATGCATACATTCAATGGCTGTAGGTCCTGTGTTCCTTGTTCAAATTCCTGACATCCGGACCGCTCTAGATTTCCGATCCAAGAAGATGGTGTGAACATGGACGCTTGTCGGCTCTTGTCCCACGAGATAGGACTGATGAAAAACAATGACGAGATCATCCGCCGTTTAGTAAAGTCATACGAGATGATGCTCGACTTCTATGGCATGCGTCTGCTCTCGGATACGGGATTGCTCGGGCGCTCGATCATTCCTCGCGACTCAAGTTTCAAATCGCGCTACCGAAACCTCCTCAGTAAGTGTCCACCAGAGGTTACGTACATGCAGGATAATAATGGCTAGGGAATTCTCACAACAATCTACGCGTCACGCGCATTCTCAAGTGCTTGTCTGAACTGGGAATGGAGCATTTGACCGCTGGGTTTCTCTTGCATGTACTAAACGAGCAAAGCGAAAATGGGACGCTCAATACCGCGTCGCTGCAGCTCAGCATGGATCAGTGGTGGGCTAACTGTATACGGGATGATGGTGAGCGGAATCAAGTTGGTCAGACGATTGCAAAAGTAAGATCCGGTGCATTGTTCACGCGGAGGATGTACGAAAGTGCAATGGAGATTAGACAGTCAACGGGAAGGTTCCCTGCTGATTTGGTCATTAGGATTTAATAGTCTCCGCTCTGCATTCAAGTTGTTGCTCGAATTGCATATTATTGCATGGCAAACGTTTATCGTCCTAAAGAGTGGGCGTCTAGATCGTATATAACGTCCTCGGCCATCTTCGGATGCACAGTTAAATAAAAACAACGGTATAAATCAAGTTAAAATACTGTATGTGGCGCCTTAGCCTTTGCAATTATCGAGGTGACGTCAGAGGCCGTACTCACATTCTATGATGATGCGGTTATTGCAGACCTTGTAGCTTGGTAATGATCATGTCTTCTCTTTTTTGCATGTACATTGGACTAACGGACTGCAAGAGTCCTTCGATCGACTCATATGTCTGTCCACCATCGAGCTTTAAGATGCAAGTTTAGGTCAGTGACTACGATAAACGGTTGAAATTCACCCGATAGCCACGAGTGTTTAGGTGCACTCTGACAGTTGTCCCCTCCAGAAGAGTCACAGCAGCGGCCGCTTCATGCGCCGAATATTGTCTCGTGACCTCATACTGGGTCAATCCAAAGGATTGCTCGGAGAGAGCCCGGGTAAGCTCGGCATGATAGAAAGAGGACGATGGGGAATTCATGTTTGGGGTGGGCTGGGGACTGCGTTTGCGACGTTGTGTATCATTGGGAGATACGACAATGCGGTTATATAGCCTGGAGATCCACCAAAGGACGGCCATGTTGTCTTGCCCGGTAATCGAGAGAACCTGCCGCCAAAAGTGAAAGCTGTGAATGTGAGATAACAGCAGCCCTTCAAGAAATGATCATGATGATTATTTGGACGTTCTTGACCCTGTTGCCTATCACAGCTTCGTGGATTTGTCTTCATAAAAGAAATGGTAATACCGCTACTCCGCGTCAGAAACAAAGAATGTCAAGGGAACATTCAGCCGAAATCGTTTTTGGTTTTGTGTGTCGGGATCACGAGGGAACATTCTAAGTAGATAGATAGTGCACAACCTCAGGCTGAGCGTCCTTCATGCTAAAATAAAAAGGGTGTCTATATTCATCTCACGTGCGCAACGAGTAACAGACAGTCGAGTCGGAATCGACCCGCGTAAACAGACGCCCTTATGTGGACTGGCGCACATCGTGGATTCGGAGCGCGGAGATCACGAAAGCGTCAGAAGACACAGGGATGTTGGATGAAGTGAACGTATCGAGACAGGGGGACTCGATAAGGGAAATACCATGCAATCCGCTTACGTTGTCAAACGAGGGTTGTAATGCGAGGGGAAAGAGGGCGATTAAACGCCAAGTTTGTTATCAGAGAGGTTATCAATAGTGTGTGCCCTAAAACTTTGATTTTAGTAGTTTGCAGGAATTGACTTCCATTGAATGGAGGGTTTACGACCTAATTAGTGCGAGTGCAGAGAAATCTGGATGACGCCAGGGACTCATGGCTAGGAGAGCAACGTAGCCCAAGATCACCGGATTGACCTCTCGGCGGCTCAATAGATCATAGACAGAAGTCGCTGAAACTGCCGGGTCTCGCTCGTCGTTACGTCTGGCCGGGAAATATGTCAGTCCCACTGAATGGGTCCACAATGGGGAAATTTAAATGAATCACAGGACGAATTCTCAATGGAATGGGTTTCAGATACCTGGTGTGCGATGTCGCGGGAGGGGACAGACTTGATGACCCGGGTTCTCCTGACCAAAGTATAGCAGGGCGAGTGAGGCTAAAATAAAGGCTCGGTTAATGACCGTCGCTGTTTTCGTCTACTCAGCGCAGCCACTGTCCGACTGTCGTCGTGAAACTTGCCGCCGTCTTGCGCCACTGCCTCCACGCGTTCGAGATTTGTCTCACTTCGACTGACCGGCGGACCTGCAGTTTATTGCCATGGACATAGTCAAGGCAGTGGAGACGTACATCACCAAGTTGGTGTCTGCTCCCTCAGCTATGAAAGTTCTTCTGCTCGATACGCACACGGTCAGATCGTCCTGCTCGCATCCCTATACACTGACTTATCCTACTTGTGCCAGACACCAATTGTCTCTCTTGCCTCTACACAGTCGACCCTCTTGTCGCATCAGGTTTACCTCACAGATCGGATCGACAACAGGTTGCGCAACGCGATGCCTCACATGAAATGTGTCTGTTTTTTGCAACCTAGCGAGACCAGCATCGAAGCAGTGTGCGCAGAGCTCCGCGAGCCAAAGTATGGCGAATACTACCTGTGTCAGTGCGTGAATTCTTTCGGTAGGTCAATTTCCATCCTGATATGTATGAATCAACCAGATTTTAGCAATGTTTTGAGTAAATCCTCGATCGAACGCCTCGCAGAAGTAGACGAGTTTGAGGTGGTTCGTGAAGTGCAGGTGTGATGATTAACCCCACTCTCACTGAGTTGAGTTGACGATTCTATAGGAATACTTTGCCGACTACGCACCTCTTCTGCCTTGTCTGTTCTCTCTCAACCATTTTCCCACAGTCAACGAACCCTTGTATGGATCATCGCCCAATAGCTGGGATAACTCTGCTCTAGAACACACTGTACATGGAATTACAGCTGTTCTTCTCAGCTTAAAGAAAAAACCTGTCATTCGGTACGAAAAAATGAGTGGTATGGCTAGAAAATTGGCTACTGAAGTCCAGGTGAGTTTTCTTGCTATATTTCGTCCTCTGCTCATATGACCGCAAAGCATCGCGTACAAGCGGAGTCGGCCTTGTTCGAATTCCGGCCTACGCCGGTAGCACCGCTGTTACTCATCCTTGATCGGAGAAATGACCCAGTCACGCCTTTGCTATCTCAATGGACATATCAGGCTATGGTCCATGAGCTTCTCGGCATTCAGAATGGAAGAGTCAACCTTAGCACGGTTCCTGATATTCGGCCTGAACTTTCTGTAACTTCATTCCCGTTGGATAAGCTTCTAATTACCTCTCACACGTTTGATAGGAAATTACTCTCACGACATCCACTGATCCGTTCTTCCAAGCCCATTACCTGGCGACGTTCGGTGATCTTGGTACTTCGTTGAAAAATTACGTTCAGTCTTATCAATCGCGGTCGCTGACCCAATCCCCCTCGGCTATTAACTCCATATCTGACATGAAACGATTCGTAGAGGAGTATCCAGAGTTTAGGAAGCTGGGTGGAAACGTCAGCAAACACGTCGCTCTGGTTGGGGAGCTCAGTCGGTTGGTTGAGAGAGACCATCTACTGGATGTTGGCGAAATAGAACAAGGCCTCGCGACAAGTTCAGGCTGTGACTTCAAGGTTCGTACAATGTTTGAGGACTGACCGACCTTTATGACGACATTCGCACGTCTGAACGTAGACTGTCCAAGCACTCGTCTCAAACAACACTGTCCCTGCATGGAATAAACTTCGAGTTGTTATCCTCTATGCGCTACGCTATCAGAAGACACAAACGAACAACATTGCTACGCTCATCAATCTCCTCCTTTCCAATGGAGTGTCGCGAGAAGAGGCAAGGGTAGGCACGCTCCAGCTTTTTTGTAGTGTCAATTTAATTCTTCGTAAAGCTTGTCTATGTCCTTTTGAACATCGCTGGCTCCGACCAGCGGCAAGATGATTTATTTTCAACGGAATCGCTGTTAGCCAAGGGCAGGTCCGCGTTAAAAGGTTTGAAGGTAAATGAAATTTATGTTGTGACCGGTACATGCTAATAGATGGTATAGGGCGTGGAAAATGTCTATACTCAACACACTCCACACCTCTCACAGACACTAGAAAATTTACTCAAGGGACGTCTGAAGGAGACCAGCTATCCGTTTCATGATGGTGTAGGGACGAACCTTGGCTTGCAACGGTACGTTGTCCGACCTCGTTGAATTATTCGTATTTACGACTACCCGTAAGACCACAAGATATTATTATATTCATGATCGGTGGAACGACATACGAGGAGGCCCGGACAATTGCTTTAGTGAATCAGGATTCCGCCTCGACGGGAACACGGGTGTTACTGGGCGGCACATGCGTCCACAACTCTTCCAGGTAATTTATTCCGATTCTCGTTCCCGTCATGTTTTGATGCTGATCTCTACTAGCTATTTGGAGATGCTTCGAGCTGCAGCAGAGGACTTTCCGAATTCTGTGTACGAGCCACCGCCCGAGTCGTCATCAAATGCGCCATCGTTAAACCTCAATTTGGGTGGGGTCAATGTCAGTCTTGGCGGTCCTGGTGGTTCGGGAGTATACAGAACGAGCTCGGACAATGTTGGAGTTCAAGCTGAGGGCATCAGAGATGGTGTACGCAATTTATTTGGTAAAGTGAAGCAGGGCGTAGACAAAATAGGATTGTGATGGATATTGGGCTAGATTGCAACTACCCGTTGTTTGTCCTGCGCGCGGACCGGGCCGGGACTTTCACATCTACTCGGATGATCGGAAATAAGGGACACGTCGTCCATACAGTCACGTGACGTAGTAAGAACTCGACGTCGTTCGTTCTCAGTTTGTTTCTTCATCGTATTACAGTACACTCCATTCTTCTCCTTCACCACGGGCTATCGCGATGGCGAAGGGCTTTTTGGCGGGCCTCAGGGGAATTGACGCATTTGGCAAGGTAAATTGTTACCATGCTATCTTTTGCCACGTCGGCGACCGCTGGCATGTCTTACCATGTCTTTACGGTTAGACAACAGAAGATGTGAAAGTGAAGACGCGGACTGGTGCTTTCTGTATGTTTGTTTCATTCCTCCGATTGCTTACATTCACACTTTGTATTTTTAGTGACACTCATTTCAGCATGTATTATATTGGCTTTCACGACCATGGAGTTCTTCGACTACAGAAAAGTGGGAGTTGACACTTCAATCGTAGTTGATAGAAGCCGCGGACAGAAACTGAGCGTGAAGCTCAATGTGACATTCCCGCATGTCCCTTGTTATTGTAAGTCATGCCCACCAGTCTGTTTCACTGCTAAATCGCGTGTCGATGAACTTTTCCATGGACTGCGGACACCATGGTATCAGTGCTCAGCCTTGATGTTATGGATATTTCCGGGGAACAGCAACGCGACGTTTCGCATAACATTGTCAAGAAGCGACTCACCAAGACTGGTGTCGATGTCCCCGGACAACGCGGCGGGGATCTGCGAAACGAGATTGACAAGTTGGCAGAGAAGCGCGGGTCTGGATATTGTGGCTCGTGTTACGGTGGTGTGGAGCCCGAGAATGGATGCTGCAACAGTTGTGAAGATGTTAGACAGGCATATACGAACAAGGGTTGGAGCTTTGGTAATCCCGATGACGTCGAACAAGTGAGTTAAATGTCTGTTGAGCGACCTTTCGTCTGTTAACAGTTGCCGTGCGCCAGTGCGTCCAAGAAGGATGGTCAGATAAGCTCAAAGACCAAGCAGAGGAGGGTTGCAACATTTCGGGACGCATTCGAGTGAACAAAGTTATTGGCAACATCAACATATCCCCAGGCAGATCATACCAAACCAACAGCCGGCATTTCTATGACCTTGTACCCTACTTGAAGGACGATAATCATGTCCACGACTTTTCTCACACCATCCATGAATTTTATTTCATGGCTGATGACGAGTATAATCCAACCAAGTCGAGGATAGGAAAAGAGATGAGGAAACGCATGGGTATCGATGAGAATCCTCTGGACGCTTATGATGCTAGGGTTTGTTGACTGGTAGCGCCTTCACGAATTTTAGCTGAGTCAGTTCATCTTTAGACCACCAAGGCTCAATACATGTTCCAGTATTTCATCAAGGTCGTCTCAACACAATTCAGGACACTTGACGGGAAATCTGTATGTGAAATTCATCCTGGGGCGCAGCGTGGACCTAATTGGTGTACAGATCAACACGCACCAGTATAGTGTGACTCACTTTGAGCGAGACTTGATGAAAGGCGCGAGTGAAGAAGACAAACAGGGCGTCTTCACACACCATGGTTACTCCGGAGCCCCAGGTGCGCAACTGGAGGTGTCTCTCACAAGGCAACTGAATACGAGACCCACATAGGTGCTTTCTTCAACTTTGAAATATCACCTATTCTTGTCGTTCACTCAGAAACAAGACAATCATTTGCGCATTTCCTTACATCGTGAGTAATGCTATCCTCTGTAACGATCTTTGTCGCTCAGTCCCTTTCAGGACGTGTGCCATTGTGGGAGGTGTGTTGACTGTGGCCGCACTGTTGGACAGCGTATTATTCGCGGCTGGGCGCAAGCTGAAGAAAGGAAGTGTTGCCAACGGAAGTGCCAAGGTGATGTAGATGTTGTACTCTGTAGGTTCTCTTTATCTGCATATTCATTGGCTATGCATTCCGCTTGTGGCCTCTTATAATTTGTGCTGAACTAAGCATGAACCGAACTCTCCTGAATCAATTCGCTTTCAAAGTCTGAATGCTTGACTCTGCCCATTCCCTCTTGTCCGCCCCGAATAGCGCTCTTATGCGGAACAACCCACTTTGGATTTGAACGGGGTGATATCTCGCCCTCGGTAACGTTCTGGATAGATTTGGTCGACGGTTTGTCGACAGGGGAAGTGGCATGCACCTTGGGTGGGTTGCGGACAAAGTCGTCGTGCATGTTGTGATGTATGGTCTGCGGACGCATGACCATCTGAAAGGGTTTTTTAAACGTCTGGCCCTGGTCTGTGCGAGCCGTGCCGGCCTTGCGTGCGGTCTTGAGCAATTGGTGCTGGTTGAGTGGCATCAAGTATGTACTCGGGAATCGCCGAGATGAGTTAGTCCAACACGGTCATGAGCAAGACACCTTCCGCAATCTTGTCCGACGCGCTCACTGTCTTCAACAGAGCTGCAACACTCGCCGTGCGCGTCCTTCTTCTCTACCCAACTAGTTACTGATCGCACGCCAGTTTACCTCAGTACAAGATCAGGCGCGCAAGGATGTCGCCCAAACGACCACGGACGCCCGCGAAGCGCGCAGAGAACGCGACGAGGCCATCAACGCCCTCCACGCCCACAAGCTCGAAGAGAAAGCTTGGAAACAAGAGGCCGGTGTATGGAAGGCTGCCGTGCGCGAACTCCCTTGTTCCACGCGTTCTCCCGTTCGTCTCACCTTCATACATTAGGCGAACCAGGCAGAGCTGACTGTATGGCCCTCTCCTTCGCTTCAGGCGCGCTTTTGATCACGTATCTTTGGCAGATCAACCATCATCTCGAAACGATCGCCCAACTACGTCAGGAAGCCACACAGTGGAAAAACCAGTGCCTTCGACTTGAGGAGACCGCAAGGCAAGAAGCGATCAGCTGGAAAGAACAATTTCTTCGTGTAGAACAGGAGCGCTCAAAACTTGCTCAGCGGGTAGAAGATCTCGTAGAAGAACAGCTGGCTTCTGTATGTTCCCTCGACTCTCGTTGCATGCCACCATCTCTGAACACTTTTCCAGGGCGGCCATGCGCAAACATCGACCGTACCATATACTCCGATGCCGAGACGCTCTGCTATAGGCGATTTGACGTCATCTACTCGATTACGCCCTGCCCCTACGTCTGATTCATTAAGTCCACATCTCCAGGAACTCCCTCCATCGAAATCTCTGCCTTCTATGTCCAAGACAATTTCAAACACAAATAGAGCCCGCCCAGGACCTATCTTGCAACTCCCGACACCACTGTCGGAGAACCAACGCGGCGCACGCCAAAGAATCACACAAGATACGCATGTTTCTCAGTCCGGATCGTCATCAAACGGCACACGTCAAATAGTCCTCCGTCGCGTCCATGCCGTCGTGGAGGTCCCTGTAAAGGAAGAGAGCGTTGACCCAGATGGTGTAGGATTTGGCACACGTGTTTCGTCACCTAATATTCCGTCAACGTCTGCGTCGGCATCCAAACCAATGTCTGCGCTCAAAACAAAGGCGCCTACCTTAGCAACGGAACTCAACAGAGTAACACCACGATCTAAACGGAAAGCATCAGCCAAGCGAGCATACGTTGAGATCGACGATGAAGAATCGGAACAAGACAGTGTCAGCCACAATTCCAAGCGAAATGATGCAGAGGAATACCAACCTGTTTCAGATGGTGACGATGAATTACTGATGGGTGTTGAGGTCGGCAACACCCCAAGTGTCAAAGTGGTCTTCGTGCTGACGCTACACTCACAGGCGAATCGGAAAGAAGTCTATGGCATGAAACGTGT
This sequence comes from Pulveroboletus aff. annulatus, assembly GCA_038094595.1. Classification (NCBI taxonomy): domain Eukaryota; kingdom Fungi; phylum Basidiomycota; class Agaricomycetes; order Boletales; family Boletaceae; genus Pulveroboletus; species Pulveroboletus aff. annulatus. The sequence continues at coordinate 450,933 of JBBPTX010000001.1, read as the reverse complement.
TCCAAAACCAAACTCGCTTCAGAAAACAACTCGCACTCCTGTCGTGGCTAAGAAACGAAAGGTGCCTGCAGCTACTAGCGGGAAAAATCGGCCCTCTGCCTCATCCAAGTCATGAATACATCTACATCTGTCTCTAGTTTACTTTGTTTATTCCCCTACTTATGACTTATCTACCATGCTCTCTTGCACGTCGGAAACACATTGTTATTCTTTATGGCACGTAATCAAAACCAATTCTTACATGGTATTGCCCAAGCTCAAAGTAGACGTTCATTGACTTAGTTACGCTCCTGGACCGAAGCATTTTCGCCGACATATTCGTCGAACCACTTGAATACTTCGTGGTGCCACTTCAAACTATTTCCAGCATTCAGCACCCAGTGGTTTTCATCGGGGAAAATCACCAATCGGCTAGGAACGCCAAGTCTAATTCCAGGTAGTAGTATCAGTGCAAGCACCGAGAAGCTGAGTTGAAAGTCACGTACTGCACCAGAGCGTGCCAGACCGCGATGCCGTCGCTCTCGGGTAAACGATAATCTTTGCTTCCATGGATTATCAGCTGAGGTATCGACCATTTACTCACGGTATATGCTGGGCTATGTCTTCAATCCGATCTCAGTGCCAAGTCTAGGTTCCCAATGACCGAAGGCGAGAACATACTTGCGAGACAACGCAAGGGCATTCTCCTCCCAAGGTCGTCCTCCCCACTCGTGATTGAACTAGCCATAAATCAGTAATGCCTAACCAGTTGGATGGAGATATATATGTACGAAAACGAGCTCGTCAGTCGCATAACCAGTGTACGTGGTGTCGAAGACCTGGCATCATGTCAGTAGCGGAATGAGGACAATACACGAGACCTACCCCGTCATGACACACCAAGGCCTTGAAGCCGAAACCAAACTCGGGGTTTCCTTGGATCCAACTAGGGAAAGTAGCTTCAGCACAATTTCGAAAAGGTGTAGGTGTAACTTACTTGACTGCGTAACCTCCGTAGCTCGCGCCGGCAGCAACTGTGCGCTGAGGATCGATCTAGTCGATAATGTAAGAGCACATCCGAGGGGAATGAGTTCTGATGCAGTTTACCTGAGGATAGTTCTCCAAGACGTATTTCCAACCGTTTCTGAGATCCACGAAGGGTTTTCCTCCCCAGTCTTCCTTGACACCGTCAGTCAGGTCTAGGACGTTTTTTTAGAGGACTACCTGAAAAGAAAAATTTCACGTACCCTGACCGAAAGAAGTGGAACCAGTGGGATTGATTGCCACGACCACATAACCCTGGCTTGCAAACACTAACAAGTATTGGACTCGAAGGAAATGATGGCTAGTAAATAGTTACCGACCGTTATGGTTCCAACGAGTGGACCAAGAATCAGTCCAGCAGCTTTGGGGACCTACGTCATTGCAGGTCAACCTCCGCGTCATTTTATAATCGAAATGGACCCACCGCCGTGGATGAGCAGGACTGCAGGCCATTTCTTCACGTCCGTGGACTGATAGCCAGGAGGAGTGAGGATCCATCCGTGGATCTTGTGCACCGCGCCTTGGAACCAAAAGTCCTCACCAGAGTGTAGCTGTTTGCCTTGGAGAGATGCAGCGGAGAAGTTGGTGATTTTGGTTGGCTCGCGTTTAGCGATGCTCGATGTATTGTTTTTGATGTCCGCCTCCACGAGATGGAGGTTGCTCAAAACATACGCGTCGTTCGGAGACGTGAACGAAGACAATGCGAAGAGGAGACGACCGTTTGAAAGCACTTGCAAGCCTGAAGCATTGTGTGCGTCGGTCAGAGCAATTGGGGTATTGTATGGCGGGGTGAGTTTGGGTTGTACAGTAGATTCACTGGGCGACGGAGGGATCGGAAGGGTATAAATTTTGACTCGGGCGATATCCTCAGCTAGAAAGTAGATAAATTCGCCACTTTCTGAGAACTAATGGACATGGCTCAAGTATGTCCTGAAAATGAAGTATTGCTACATACCGCCAAGGTGCTTGGGGAGCGATCCCAACCTTGGGTGATGGTGAAACTGACACCTTTTTCGAGGTCGCGAATGACAATCTTGGCTCTAGGTTACGCACCAAAGGAATTGGTAGAGAAGAAACATGTTAGAATGGCCTACCTGTCTGCTTCGTGACCGTCCACATCAAGCTGAAGCCAAGCCACCTTATTGCCCCGGGGACTGAAGGCTGGGGCATGGGTTGCACCGTGCACACCAGAGGTGAGCTCTATGAGGTCGGAACCGTCAAAGCCGACGAGGTATATCTATGGCCAGGTCAATAAAACCCCGATGGATGTGGGAAGAATCATACATTCTGTTTTGTGTGAGTTGCTTTTGGAAGTATGGGGTCTTTTGCAGTCAAGATGATCTGACTGTCTGAGATGTCGAAATCGCTAGTTCCACCAAAGGGTTCGACAGGGGAACTCTGCATGTTCGATGGGTTGGTAACGCTGTCTCGCTGGGGGCACCAAACATACCAAATCAGTGCCCTGCAGGACATTGGTGAAGTCCTCCCCGAGTATAAATTTTCCCTGACTGCCGTACAGCCGCACGGTAAAGAGAGATTTGTGTTTAGGGCCAACCCAAGTATCCCACAGGCGCTCAAATGTCTTGTCGTAGACCAACGCGGTATTTCCGCGGTTTTCGTACTTTTCATCGTTGTCCTTGACTGCCTTGAGATCACCATCCGCGTGGACGTACGCAGAGAAGACGAGGAAGCCAGTGGAATGGGCATAGCGGAAGTCTGCGGCGGTAGTGACAGGAAAGGACCCAATGGAGACGGAGTCGCCAACACTGATCACACCTCCAGTGAGTGTGACTGGAACTGCAAACAGTTCTTGTCTCTTTTCTTTTTCCGCGCCTGTCTCGACGACATGGCCGATGGTGCGTGAATCGAGCCAAAAGGCATCACCTCCATCGGGAAGCGAGAGATGATATGGCTCCGATCCAGGCGCGATGGGCGCGATCGCAAGGAACTTGTGCGTCCTGCGTGGAATGAGATGGATCTGCGCGAGATGGATGTGACGACTCACTTGCGATCATCAAACGAGTATGTGCTGAGGGGTATGAGGGCCAAGTCCCCGGCCGGATTGGGGAGGGGTACACCCGGCCTAGGCAGGGTGAGCATGTCCTGGGGGGAGAGACGGTCAGACGACGCTCTAAGGGTAAACTCTGCAGACATGGTGGACGTTGAGATTGATGAATCGTAGGTATCGATTCCACGCACAGTAATATAGCAGAACCACGGGAACTTATTCAAAGACGGATTAGTACGGCGGCTACTCTTCCATCTTCTCGTCCTCGTCCTCCACCTCTGTGACCAGTCCTGTGTTAGAGTCCCACCGCACCTTCAGTCCTACTCTGAACTCCACCATCTTCTCCCCAATTAACTTTAGCAGTTGTGCCTGCTCACTCGTGAGGACTTTGCCTTGCTCACATATCTTGTGCGGTGTTTCCAGCGTAGGGACACCCCGTTTCAGGGTCGTAGATAGTCCCAGTTTGCGCAGCTGAGGCTCTTCGTTGTGTGGAAACGGCTCTGGAGGATCTGAATGTACCCGCATTACAGGGCCCTCGGGGAGTATCACCGTCCGTACAGCGATGTTGCCGGTGCGCGCAAAGTCGGCTTGTCGGAAGTCGTCGAACCACTCGATCACTTCCTGCGGCTCTGTGTCGGTAAATAGCAAACCAACTTGGCCTTTTACTTTCTAACGCACGGTGGTGTTCATGAGTTGCGTGAAGAGACTGGACCGAGATGACATGCCTCGGCGAGTTTATGCAGACCTGGTCGATGTTCTTCTTCAGGCGTATTTCCGAGTGCTTTTGCCATCACCGCAGCCCTGCCAAAAAATATCCGTGCTGAACTGGGCCAGCGTCATGATCACATTCCTCTGACGGGCAATCACTCACTCTCTCCAGAGACTTCGGACGGTTTTGAGATGCGTGTTGCGCATCGTACCTACTTCGAATAGCCAGCAGTACTTCCATTTTTCGGCACTCTGTTGGATCTGTCGAGGTCATTGTTAGGATGTGAACAAGTCGGCCACGTTGTCCGCACCTCGCTCAAAAACGCATTTTTGTGTTCTCTGGTCTTCTTTGAGACCTTTGTGAGCGATACTGGAACGGCGTGTCATTGGCCCCGCATGTCTGCAGTCGTTTGATCTCACCGAGTTTTGCGCGTTTTGACTTGGGCATGGTCGATTTCAGGAGGGTTTTCAAGTCCGCCAACGCTTCATGTCGGCAATCTTTCCAGCAGAGCTCACTGTCCTCGAGGATGTCCTCCTCAATGTCTCCAGAAAAGTCCCCCTTCACGAGAGATTCCGAGCCCTTTTTGCCTTGAAGTCGCTCAAGAACGACGATGCAGTCGCGATCATATCCAAAGGTGTTGTCTACTCTGCGCTGTGCCTCGTCCATGACCCAACCGTACAATCAACAGCCTTTGACGACCCGTCTGCGCTTCTCAAGCACGAGTTGGCATATTGTCTCGGGCAAATGAAAAAGACTTCCGCGTTGCCCGTTCTCGAGTCTGTTTTGCGGAACCAAGACGAAGACTCCATGGTCCGACACGAGGTATGTCATCTTGTTTACCATCTCCTCCTTTCCAATGAGCATCTGGAAGGCAGCGGAAGCAATGGGCGCGATTTCCTCTGTAGAGTCTGTCCCGATCTTGCGCAAATATCTTTCAGATCCAAACCGGAGTGTACGCGAAACTTGCGAGATCGCACTCGCCAAGATCAGCTGGGATAACTCGGAGGAAGGGAAAAAACATCTTGCAGAAATAGATTCTCCGGACACTGTACCGCGAGTGTCCTTCCATTCTCTGGTTTCCTGACACGCTCATCCAGCTATGATAGAACATATACCTCGGTCGATCCCGCTCCACCGTCTTCCCACCTCCTGACTGGGCAACCAAAACCCGGTGATGTGACAGAAGCGTCTATATCATCACTCAAAGGAGAATTGCTCAACCAGGAACTGTCACTCTTTGCAAGATACCGTGCGATGTTTGCCCTGCGTAATATTGGCACGCCAGCAGCGGTGGATGCACTTGCATGTGGTTTCTCTGATGACAGCGCGCTTTTCAAGTAGGTGAAGCACTGCACACGGTCTCTCGCCCTTGAAATGGTTGCAGGCATGAGATCGCGTTTGTCTTTGGCCAGCTGCTATCGGTACATTCTGTGCCATCTTTGATCAAGGTCCTCCGAGATACGAACGAATGTGATATGGTGCGGCACGAGGCAGCAGAAGCTCTGGGCGGGATTGCAACCCCCGAGGTCCTTCCACACCTGAAGGAATGGATGACACGGCAAGATTCACCGACCGTCGTCCGTGAGAGCTGCCAAGTTGCCATTGACATGTGGGAGGTAGGGAATCTGCCTTTATCCACCATGCTATTTTTTGACCGTCCATTTCAGTACGAAAACTCGGGCGAGTTCCAATATGCAAACACGATAGAGACGCTGCGCACCGCTGAGCCTGCGGCCGCCTGAAACTAGTGGATCCAAAGACCTGTAATGCTAGAATTTATACATGGAGCGATAGTTCCATCTCGAGGTGTAGCTGACGCTTGTATGGAGACCCCGCCCGCGGCGTCTCTAGTATCTACTTTCTCGTTGACGTAACAGTCAATACAACCATTGGATTGATGTTCAACTTGAACGAGAACTCGAACCAACTCCATGGCTGACTGCGCCATCCTCACCATCGCATCGACGACGCCGACAGTCCTTGCCCTTCTTCAAAGTATGTTGGCTACCATTTGATCAGGGCACAGACTGACTGGTAATCGCAGGGCTCGTCAAGGGCGCCGTCCTCGATGAGCGCGCCTCTGTTGTGCCATGGACAATCGTGAACAAGTATTACACTGCCAACGTCGAGTTCCTAGTCTACTCGCTGTCTTCTTGGACTTCAGTCCAACACGAGTTCTTGCCCCCTGCCCTTCTCTTCATCTGGAATGGAGGAGAGGTGCGCCGTCGTCTTGATCTCTTGGCCCACTCTCATCTACCTTTATAGCCTTATCGCGACCAAATACGCGCTCTCTCGCAACACGTACCACTGCACCGATTTGAGGTTGCCCTTGCCATCAGACTCTCCCCCATCAATTCAACATCGCAGGTTGAGATCGAGGACGACCAAGATATAGATGCCTACCTGTCTTCCAACGGCTTCGAGTTTGTCAATGTCCCGCACATCGAGCCTTCTTTGCCCGATCGCACGGGTGAGTTTCCGCTCATCTGCTTCACTCGACAATATGCGCATTCCCTTCTTCAGGAATCCTTGGCGTGCCTCGGATTATCGATGCATTGAGCACCATCATGTGGCCATCAATGACTCGGCAAGGTTTCCCCAGTGTGGTACAATCGAAACCTGGCATTTCCTCTGATGATTACCACAACCTCGCACGGCTCGTTGGAGAAAAGATATCTGGAAACGTGGGTGGTCGTATGCAGCGAGACCTGGAGGAACTTGAACGTTGGCTCGACGAAGACGAACTTGATGCACGTTCTACCTCCAGTGATCACGATACCGTTCCTTGGAGTACCGCCGTTACTCCAGGTACCCTCTCACCTTCCTCGAGTGGTTTCCTGGAAAATTCGCGTCCTACTACTCCCAAAGCAGGTTTCGACGATGATTTCTCGTCCTTCGTCTCTGCCTCGTCTACTAATGTTCCCGGTGCCTCTTCGGAGATGACATCATCTGCGCCCAGCTTTCCACATCTCTCACACACACAGTTCAGTTCTACCTTTAGCTTCGATTCCCCATCTTCCGGCCTGTCGACCCCCATTTTGGATGACCATGCGAGCTTTGACACGACCCGCTTACCGCCCGGTGGATCCTACAAATCCCTCGGCTCCGTGTCCGACTTTGGCGATCCAGACAGGGAGTTGGTCAATTTAGAGCCGTTATCCAACGGTAGTGATATGGAAAGCGAAGACATGCCGTCACGGGTTGAAATCGAAGAAACCTCACGCAGGATTTTTGGCACCATTGACACGCCTCTCTCGTTCTCACCCATGCAAGAACGAGGCGAGAGAAGTTTCCAGGCTCTGGACGTGTTTGGGTCGCAAAATCGTCCCGACGAGGAACCCGATGTCGAGATGGCGGACGCTAATCCCGAGCACTTTGATTTGCAAAGCGTGTTGGGCGCACTGCAAGGACTGAAGGAGGAGATTGCCGGTATGCCGGATAGGGAGAGGAGGAAGGCTGCAGCAAGAGTCGCTCTAGGTCTTGCATATGGACTTGACCCACATTCCCAAGAGAGCAAGGAGCTGGTCTGATGTGTTCGACTTTTGTGAAATAGTACACGAATGACGGCTTTCTATTGCTAGTGTCTGTACGCATCCGCTAGCCACGATTCACCTCTTTCTTCCTTTCGAGTCTGCGCAGCGAGGCAGATAAAAGTTATTCTGCCTCTCCTTCCGCGTCTTTTGTGTTGCCAGTCTCATCTCTGACCCCTCCCTCGACAAAGCTCATAATTCCCGCCACATCCAACTTTGAGACCACATCTTCGGCTTCTGGCACGTCCATGTCTGCGAGCACCGTGTTCACTGCCTCTAGTGTGCCGACCCTCAACGCATCTTTCAGAGTGTTGTTGAAGCCCTCAAACACGGTCCATCGCATCATCAGTGCTTTGCGCACATCCTCGACGTCTAGGTCCTCTGTTCCGGGGCCTTCGAGGACAAGATCGTCGGGTGGCGGACCTTCGGGTACGTTGAATGTGATGGACGAGTCGGGATTTTCGGGTACCAGCTGAATCTGCTCCTTTTGTGGAGTGGAGGAGGACGCTTCCGCAGCGGTGGTTGCCACGCGCGTGACGAGATGCGCATAAGTGTCTTCGACGTCCTTGACGAAGATGGGGATAGCACGTTTGTCGCCGGCAATCATCCTAGAGTGGCGGTGACGACGACGACGATGATCAGTGCTGGGATGGTCACACTGAGGAGGCAAGGGCCCACTTCTGAAAGAATACCCTGACTCCGTCACGACCCAATTTGTCACAGTATTGGAGAAGCAAGCTCTGATGGACGCATTGCTTTGCGTATTTCTCGTGTCCATCTGACTCTGCCTGGAAGGCGGCGACGAGGAGGGCGTCAGAAGCACCCGGGACGACGACGTCGCGATTGGCTTGAATGAATTCAAAGGACTGTTCATATTCCCAGAGAGGCAAATGGGAGAAACGAGCGAGGGATGGGGTGAGCTCTGGTAGATCCTGCTGCTCGTCGTCTGCAGCGGGGGTAGGGATGGCATGAGAAGAAGAAGCGGCAGGATTGAGTACTTCGTAGGTCGTGGTTGTCGTCTTGTTTTGGGGGGTGGTATCCACGATCGCGTTCTTGATCGGGGGCGGGGCAGGTTTGGGGGGGACGTACTGGACGAGAGTGAGCACGTTTGCGAGAGTCAGCGATGGCGGTTACCTTGCTCTCCCAGCCTTCGTGTATGTCGTCGCTGGTAATGTGTTTTCTCTGCTCCTTGATTTCAGCGTCGAGGTTGGTCTCGAGCTCGCGTGTATGCGCTGCAAGCTGGGCCATGTGCTGCTGCAAGCCGTCGAGGACGGCAATTTCCTGCTCGTCCTGGGGCAGCGCCTTGGCGGTGTCGTAGATCTGGAGGAGCAGGGAGAGGATCATGGCATCGTAGGTGGGCTGGTCTTTTGCGTTGGTGGGGGGCGCTGCCGGACAAGGGCTGGACTGGAGACGATCGATGAGATACTGAAAAAAGGCGAGGCCGGTCTGGGTGTGTGCGATGTCCTCTTCTGCGAGATCTGCGACGCCGCTGGGACGTGCGCCGGCGATGCGCGCGCTGATCCTGACGAGGCGGGGATGGAGGGCGTCGTTGCAGGCGATCTCTGCGGTGAGCGCCTCGATTTTGTGCTTGCGGGCCTCGCGTTTTTCGTGGATGTCGCGCTGCTTCCATCGGATGAGGGAGCGCTTGTCGACGTTGGGGTGGCCCTCGACGTCGGAGTCGTCCGAGAGCTCGAGCTGGTCCCACTTGGAGTAGTTGAGAGGCATCGCTGGTCCGTGCGCGTGGCTGAGCCAAGTCGGGGTTTCTTTGCTTTCTCTACACCCACCACCATGGACGACGACGACTCCCTCCGCGCCGCCGCCCTCCAGTCCAGAAAGCGCCGCAGGGTCGCCGACGCCCCGCCCCGCCTCGCGCCAGAGCCCAGCCTCGACTATGGCCTCGACGCACCGACCCACACCGACGACGGCCAGACGCGCGAAGAGGGCGAAATAAGCGACACCGAACACTCGCCGCCGCCGCCTCCACAACACTCACCTACGCCGCCCCCGAGACTGCGGAAACGCCAACCCCAGGAATCACCAGCCGTTGAACACACACCAGCCCCCCCAGTCACACCGTCTTCGCAGGAACCATCCGACACCCAGTCGTGGCAGACTGCCAGTCTTGAACCCTTTGTGCTCGAGACATCCACCTACCGACTCGATACCGATCATGCCCGGCCAGGACTCACCCGTTCGTCGTCACTCTCCCATCAGCCCCTCTTTGCTCACCCCATGTCTAGTGTCCCAGGATCAGTACAATACCGCCAAGGACATTGTTCTTGACCTCCTCGGATGGGGCGTCCCTCCAGAATATCTCTTGGAGTGCGGCTTGAGCCGCCATGTCATCTTCTACGTTTTTTCGGAACTCAATCTCCGGCTCCCAAGCAATTTGGATACAAGTGGGCTCATTCCGTACCCAACACCTGAGATGCTCGCACTTATATCAGTTTCTCCATCCTTGTCTACACGCTCGCTGCATTCTTCGCCGTCCACAATGCCGCCTCCGTCTGCCATTCCAGCCCGAGTTTCTCTTGCCGAACGTCTGAGCATGGAGCATATTGACACCCGGATGTCCTCACCCGACCCCTCCCCGTGCATCAAGGTCGAGCCCAGTTCGCCGTCATCCGCTGACCTCGCCAGTCCACATTCGTTGCTCGTAATAGAACAGCAGCGCCGTCAGGAACTCCTCGCTCGGAAAGCTGTTATTGCCTCTCGAAAATTTCGACAAAGTGAACCTCCAGGCTTCGCCTCTCCATTCAAAGACCAGGATATCGACATGAACACGGTTCCCGTTCAGTCTGTCGACGATTTTTTAAAAACGATTGAACCCGCTCCGCCTCTGAATGTCGATGACGGTGACAGTGACAACTCGGGATCCTCCGTCAGCACAAGTCTCTTTGCTGACTTGGAACATGCCAATGAGCTGTTTCCTGGTGTAATTGGCACAGGCAAGAATGGTCGTACTTGTTCGGCAGGACCCTCGGGTCAATTCAATTCATCGTCCATCTCGGCGCTCCCTACCGAACTTGATTCCTCCATGACATTAGCCTTTGAATCAGTGGATAACACCGGTTCCATCGACAATGGCACTGATCCAATCTCGGCGACATCCTTGGACATGGCTGGCTCTGGTTCACTCACCCCCAATTTTCAAGGCAACTCGAGTCTTGCCAGCTTGGATAGCGATACAAGCCATCCGCAACGGCGCGGCGTGAAGCGTCCTGTGGCAGCCGACTTTGTAGATTTCGACAGTGGTCCAGAACCTTTACGCGGCCACGGAACCCTATCTCTCAATGGTCATTCCAATGGTGCTCCGTACCCCAACCCTCTCTCAAGACGCAAAGGTGGTAGTTTCGCTGGAATTAGCGGCATGCGCCGTTGTGTAATTGAATTGAGCGACAGTGAGGATGATGGTGACAATCAAGGGGTGGGGGATCAAGTAGGGAACGGCGACACTCGGGAGTACTCCCCGGCGGTTACTACCGCACGCGTTCCAGTGCGGCTCACCGCGACTCCGACACTGTCATCGCCTTTGGGGTCGTCGGGGGTTGCGAATGGCAATGCAGGACAATTGCCACCCACGGCGTCTGCAACGAATGCGCTCGCAGAAAAGGAGGAAGCGATCAAGAGAATGCGGCAGCTTATTGCTGAAAGGGAAGAGCTGAGGTCGAAGAAGCTTGCAGCTGTAGGTTTCCTCAAGTCCTCGTTCAGGAGATGTTTAGCATGTGCGTGTTCGCAGATGTCCGGCAAGTCGACACCGGTAATTCCACCTACCGCTGAAGCACAGCCCGACATGATGGCAAAACAGGATGAAGCACTCACTAGTTCACTGAGTCGCCGCAATTCATCGACGTCACTCGCTGCACGGGATCGGGAGAACATCCACTCTTCCGACCCAGAATTAACAAGAAGACATGGTTCGTGTCGTTTTACCGTCTCCCCCATCGCCACTACGTGTGCATTCCACATTCGTTTATCACGGCGATCTTATACTGGTTTGATTATCCGTTGACCCTTTTCCGGATCCAGGTATTTCGGTAGCAGTGACTGATGGGGGGCCAGATCTTGCAACTTTCGACCACTCAACGACGGTTCGCAGTCTTGGCGCATCTGTCCCCACCGGTGGCCGGAACGACTTAGAGACACTCCCTACCATTGGTTCTCTCTCTCGGTTCTCCGTCAGTCCGACGGTCGGCTGACCTTTTTTTTTGTTTCATCCCCCCCCCCTCTTTCCCTCCTGTGGTTGCTGTTTTCTTTTTGTCTATGATCATGTTTTTCCTTTTCCTTTACTCACCTACTACTTTGCTTTCCTCTTCATATTTTTCCCTTCCGGTTGTACTGCATGGGGTCTCACTGGTCTGGTTTCATTTTCTTTACCACCTGTGGGGATTTGACTGGGGGGTTACAGGATGCGAGCCATCCGCACTGGACGTGGACTCTGAAGATGAGCAAGGTAATTCGTCATTGACTTGCCTGGCGCTGGTGTTGATAGGTTTCTCCCTTTGTAGACTTGGTGGTGACTGGGGAGACACAATCTGTACAAGTGGCAAGAATCTGTTCCATTTCTCATGTTGGCGTTCACCCCCCTTCCTGACTGTGACTCGTTTTGTTTTTCCCCTTTCCCTCCACGCGACACCGTGATCACATGCACAGGTTTCGCCGTCAAAAGAGGATATTCCTCCCGATTCTTTCGCCGCCGGTGATTCTGGAACCTCATCGTCGGCACAGGTGCGTGCTCCAGTCTGGCTTGTTATGGAGGCCATGTGGCCTGATGTGTTGATGTGTACTGATGTAAATGGGTGGTTGCCATTGGCGATAGGTGGTCCGGTCCCAATTGCCGCAATCACAAAATGAAGCACCACCGCAAGTATCAAGATCTGGTTTTCCATTGTACGATTCCCCTCTCTCTCGATATCCGCTTCTTCGACCTCGATTCGGACCGGAGACGGGCGCTGGAAATGCCGCTTTTGTCGCGTCGCAGCCTGCGATAACTAATGGACTGCAAGCCAGTAGTAGTTCTCCTTCTAGTGTACAAGTTCCTTGGGCTATTTCCTGTGGTACAGGTGCTGTGTCCTCTCACCCTTGCTCCCCTATTCCTCTACCAGACCTCAAGGAAATCAAGCAGGTGGTGCTGCACCGCTGGCTCGCGCAAATGACGAGATGCAGCCCGGATCTTCGGGTGTGCCCATATGAGGTGCCCGGTGGCGGTGTGTGTCGTGACAGGGACTGTGGAGAGCTGCATCTGAGCCGAATAAGCAAGGAACCGAGCGGTACGTCATCAGGTTGCATTGTGTGCGGGCTGACGGGTGTCGATGGTGTGATACTGACTGACCTGTCACTGCCGGGGTTGCAGATACGGAGGTTGCGGCGTACGTGCATGGGATCCTTCCACGTCCGTGGAGCGGACGGTGTGACGTACGGGCTATCGAGATCGCGCTCGAGGGCGTCCGACTGCGTGGAGGCGCCACAGATGTTGACAGTCGTGTCCGGGAAGCACTTGGAGGACTTGGTATACCGATGACTGGACCGTGCTGACGCGAATGGTCTCCTGCCTGATCGACACTTGAGGAAGCATAGGTGCACGGAATTTTCTTTCGTAACGAAAGAAACAGGTCGAGTGACAAGATGCCAGGGAATATAAAGAGCGCTTGGCGCCACAGGAGCGTTCGCTCTTGCGATGGGGGACTCTCATTTGTTTTTGTCTTTTTCTTTTTTTTGCTTTCTTTTTGCTTTTTTGCTTTTTCAAATATTTTAAATATTTTTGTCACCTGAGCATGGCCGGGTGATCCGAAAAAGGGTAACGATGAGGTAAGCATCCGCAGAAAGGGGAATGGCCGATTCCCAAAAGGAAAGATGTGGGAGTGGCGGCTGCGGAAGCAGATTCCGGGGATTACCGGGATGTGCCTGAGGGAGATATATACTCCGACGAGCCAAATAAACAAATACATTGGGGTGTCTTTTTTTGATCGTCCAGACTGAGACAACACACGCCCCCCGTTGACACTCCCTCCCTTTTCCACCTCCTTCCAACTTCAGCGATTCCTTTTAAGGACGCCCTCCGCACCCTCGCTGACATCGTCACTGCCCGCCCATCGTCAGCACCACTCGCGGCTCTCTCCCCATAGCCGTCGCCGCGCTCCTCCTCCTGCTACATGGCCTATCGCCATCTCCCATCTGCATCCAACAGCTCTCCATCTTATCCGTATTCCAAGACCGCGGCTCATCACGGTCAGCAGCCTTCCCTTTCCGGCCAAAACATCCAGGACGACCCTGCCTCTTCTTCACCAACCATGCGCAAGCGCCAGCGCACGGGCCTCGACATCTCTGCGCCTGCTGTAGCCGATCCCCAGCAGCAGGCTCCGACCCAGCCCACCCAACCGCCACATCAGCAGCAGCCACATCTCCCCCAGCCGGGCGCAGTCCCCGAGGATGGCTTCATCAACGATCAGGATGCCGCAGAGAGCGTCGGCGATGACGACGACGAAGAGGAAAAGCCAAAGGACAAGAAGGCCGGAAGACGCAAGATTAAGATCGAGTTTATTCAGGATAAATCAAGACGTCACATAACATTCTCCAAAAGGAAAGCTGGTATGTGATCACCCTTCCTTTGCCTCTCTCGTGTGTTTTCCTGAAAATGCGGCTTCACTTTCGCAGGCATAATGAAAAAGGTATTTTCTGCCATCGGCCCTTGGTCTATCGCTTATCTAACACCCTTTATCAGGCGTACGAGCTCTCTACCCTCACCGGCACTCAAGTCTTGCTCCTCGTCGTCTCAGAAACGGGCCTCGTGTACACATTCACAACCGCCAAACTTCAGCCGCTCGTCACTCAACCAGAGGGCAAAAACCTCATCCAGGCTTGTCTCAATTCCAATACCCAAGGTGCGCCTCATGGCGGTGCCCTACCACCCAATGTGCCTGTCGGCGCGCCCATGAACCGCTCCACCCAGTCCATGGCCATCCCTCCCGGAGGCACCAACAATCTCCCCGGCGGCCTTTCCATCCCGGGCGGCCCCGTTGGCGCTCCCGTCCCCACAAAGGAAGATGGTGATGAAGATGGCGATGACGAGGTTGCCCATGGTGGCCGCACCGCAACCGCGGGTGACAAGCGTCGCCGTCGTCCCTCCACCACCACAACTTCGGCGCCAGGTCGTACTGGCCCCGGTTCCCCTCAGACACCCAATAGCACCATTCCTCCTCCCCTTTCTATCCCCGGTGCTTCTCAGCATCAACCCACGACCCAGGCACCACCACCTCCGCAGATTTCTCTTGGTTCTCCAACAAGCCCACAGCAACAACATTCCCAGGTGCCTTCATCCCCACAGTATGGTCCATCTCCGACGGGAGGCTATGCTCCTCATGGTCAGCATCATGGGCATCATGCCGGAAGTCCCACGGATGCCGGTATGTATGGTGGGCACATGATGACTGCCCCGCCCTACTCGTATCCAGGACCGGGTGGTCCAGCAGGGCAGGGGGGTCAGCCTCTGGGTGGGCTCGCCGCAGCAGCCGCACAGCATAATCATTGGGCGCCGCCACCACAAGCGGGACACTACGGAAGGAGGTAGTTCATATCTATTGATGGCCCTTTTTGTTGCTAGGTTTTCTGCGCCCGCTTGGTCGGCGTCGTTGCGTTGGTGTATCCCTCTTGTCGAAATGGGTTCGTAACCAATTTATGCACTTTCCTTGCCATTTGGTGGCTCTTCCCTTGCCTTTTTCTCCTTACATGTTTTTCCTCCCGCTACTTACATCCGCGCTTGTCTTTGTTGAAAGTGTACGCTAATCGATCAATGCCTTGCACGATGACATCCCGTCTTGATTGCTATGTAACCTTGGTTATAGGCGGCGCTACTACCCATAAGTTAGGCTAGTGGTGCCTTGGGTTTCGAGGCAACTACATTACAACTCAAGTATCCTCGAGGACACGTTATTTTCGTCGATAGACTAGCAAAGTGATCGGCCCTGCGAGGGCCAGTGAATAGGACCAACCCAAATATAAAACCCCCAACGAGTCTGCCGGTATATTTCTTTTCTTGTCTATTTTGTCTTGGCCTCAGAATTCAGTGATTTAATTTGGACGTCGAGAAACCGGAATTCGCGGAGTGGTCAATTTGGAGTAAACTGGATCTTGTGCACGACGATCTTGCTGCAGTAGCACTGTGCTAGACCATAAGCGAGCACTCGACCGTAGTGTCTAGCGCTCCACGCGTCACGGATCACCAGCACAACGTGGATCATACATTTGTTCAAAACGTCTCAGCTCACCGTTCGGTAATCAGCTCTGCGACCATGTGCACCATGTACTTGTGCAGTCCCACGGAAGATCGGTCTTCATAGCGAGTCCCGGCCTTGGCAAGGGCCTGCCAGCGTTGACAGTCTGTGGGTAATGCAGCCACCTTCAACTAGATCACGCCGAACATGAATTCATTGATGGTGGTAACCACATTATAGGCATTATGCACGCACGTCTTGGTCGATAGTTGACAACTTCCAAGGGTCGCGTTTGTCTCGATAGTGCGGGAGGCACTTGCACCAAGATGACATGCGCGCTCACAAACACCGATCATGTCTATCGGTGCCGCAAACGAGACAATTTGACGGAAAGAAAGAAAAGGCTGCGACATCGAATGCGATCATCCACGCACGCGGCTTGTTTGAGGGACTCGCCCTGTCAATTGAGCCACTACCCAGGAACCTGTCGTTTGTGTGACACGGAACCTCGTACTTTGAGCTCCCATCAGTTGTGATCCGATGCATAGTCTAGCCAAGCTGAGCGTTTTGTTCGTCCCAGGGGGCAAGTACCCTTGTTTGATCTGCATCTCCGTTTCCGCTGCACCTTGTTGCGATTTCGGACAGACTGCGCAAAAGACACGCAGATCGTCGCCACAAATGGGGGGTACATTAGACGTTGGTGCGGCCAAGATATATTTACTCTGCATACTCGGCCGACTATGCGGTGGGTGCTCGGACCCTGTCTGCGGTGACCAATATCTCGCCACTGGGGGGCGCACAATAGTACGTCAGCGAGTAAATATCGGTCCATCGGAACGCTCGCCAAAGTCGAGACTGTCAAGGGGCGTCGGATAACTTATCGGGTCATATGAAAATAGAGCGCTAGACTGATGAGTGAGCATTCTGATCTGATAACGATGGTGACGCGAACATGGTTGCAGGTTACTTGATGGGAATGCCGTGAGAGACAAGACATTTCTGACGGCAGATTGGGGGAGCGGATAAGCAAAGGAGGCGATGCGAGGTTGCCGTCAGAGGCTTCCATTCATACGAGAGTTTGATTGGCATGCATATGGTGCGGTGATGGAGCGAACGAGAACAAGTAGCGTGATTGGTCGGGCCAGAGGGGCCTCGTGTTTCTCTGATCGAACAATACGATAACCTGATAACACGAAAGGAGGGCAATGTGCACAGTCGCTGTCGAAGAGTCGGTTTAGTGGACGACAACTAATGGGGATACACCATGCTTTCATGTGATAGCAACCAAATCTGGCCAAAGACGTGGGTGGCCGCTACTTGGCGCTCGGTGGCCGGTTTAGGGATACATTAATGTTCTCCAATGCTGTGGACATGAGCACGAGGCCATCAACGGAGCATCCTTCCACGTCGGACATGGGTCAACGGTGGTCGGGAGCAAGTTCTGCAGCCAATCGCTGATCTATCGCTTGTGGGAAGGATAAGAGTGCCGTCGCAGACAAGGGGAGTGGTGCCGCCGCTGATCATCTGTTTCGGCTCTCCCAAAGGGATTCGCGGTGGAGTTGCATGGGCGAATCCGCAAAACCGTCATAGTCATCGATCACTGCAAATTGAAATAACGGAAATATACTTGAATTTCCAAACTGCCCAATTGCCGAGTCAATCAACGATCGTGCCCGCATCCATCGAGGAATGTCTCTATCGCCGAAAGCGGTCCAAAGCCAACTATCCTCTCGATACGTCGCAATAGCGGAAAGAAAACCTGCCTTGCAGGGCTAATCCTAGTTGGGATCATCAGGCCTCCAGCGAGCCCTCTACTGTGCCATGAATCCGCTGTGAGGTAACAATGAATTGAGGTGCGGACTTGAAGGCTCAGCCACGTACCTAAAGGCTGCGCTATCACAAAAATACACAAATATACCCATAGCATTCCGTATATTCCACCCACCCTTCTCCCTGTCGCACGACGCCACAGCTTCTCGAGTAAAAGTAACAGCGCTTGCAGCATGAAGAACAGCACTGCGAGCCAGTCGAACCCCTTCCCAAGCAAGTATGCCGGGCATTCGTGGAACATTCCCGAAGCAAAGAATGTTCCAATCAACATCCCAATGTCTCCGGCGAGCCATTTGCCGGGAAGCCCTCCGTAAACAAAGAATGTCTGGCGAAGCACTTGATGCCATCGTTTAGCCCAAAAGACGTGCAGAGAATCAGAGATCCAAGGATTATCCATCATCGGTGGCCACATTTCCGGTAGACTAGACAACATGGTGAGAGCGAACAATGTGATGCAACCATGCACCAGCTCAAAACCTGCGATGAGACACGTCCCAGTTGCAAGATGAACTGCAGTGGAAAGCAAATATCGCTGTAGAATAGGTAGGTTAGACTTGAATATCGTCCCTCCGAGAGGCGAGCCAACTCCTGGGACTAGTTTGAGGAGAGATTCCAAGACGTCAAAAATGATAAAATGTTTGAGCGTAGATGTGACCGTGGCACATAAAAAGGCGGAGCGCTTCGAGGGCCTTGGATCCTCTGGAATATGTATGCCATCACTAAACCGCCACCCCAGTCCGCGAGTCGTGAGTGCGACTTCAAATGAGTCATAGAGCCAAGGTGGTAACGACGAGTTTCTTGAAAGAGAGTTGTCATTGCAGCTGACAGATGACGCATCGGCACCGGCACCACAATTAGGGCGATGGTGAGCGGAGGGCGATTTAAACAATACACCCGGTTTCATTTCACCCTTTTTGAGCATTCCCTCTCTCCTCCACGTAAAGTCAATAGCTTTGGCACAAATTACCTCGGCAAAGAGTCCTATGGGAGCAAGGAACCAAGCATGTTATATCGCATGACAGCACAAGGGGAACCAATTTCGCACCCTGTCCCCAATTGTAGACGTTGAGCTCTGGTTTTGTGTACACGAAACCAAAATATGTTCCGAATGTGAGACAGATCACTAGAGGGAGGAGTGACAGCCGCAGGAAAAAGGTGTCTGGGCGTCTGGAGAGGTAGGCCATCAATAGGAATGGAATCAACGGCAGGAGAAGACGAGGAACGTGGTGGAGACGTATGGGTATGCGATCCCGAGGTTCAGGTATTACTGTTCGGTACACATCATGGGCACTATGATGGTGGTTAGAATCAAGTCTAGGGTTCAGACTGAGACTAACGCAAGATACACCGCAGACAGCCACATGAGTTGGTTGTTCGAAGTCACGATGGAGCCGAGTAGTGATGGCGGACTGTCAATGTTCTAGC
The DNA here is from genome assembly GCA_038094595.1 of Pulveroboletus aff. annulatus. NCBI lineage: Eukaryota > Fungi > Basidiomycota > Agaricomycetes > Boletales > Boletaceae > Pulveroboletus > Pulveroboletus aff. annulatus. The sequence continues at coordinate 432,198 of JBBPTX010000001.1, read as the reverse complement.
CTTGAACTTGACTGTGACTGCCATCATATCTTGGGCTTGAAACGAATTCTAGATGCCATCTGCCAGTACTTTCGCCATCTGACAGCGTATCGTTTCACCCACTATTTCAGCTTTAAGTTGGACGACCATCGCAGCGCTAGGAACTTTGAGTATACGTGCAACTTAATTCTACAGCTCAACTCATCTTCTTCCGGACGATTCGTACAGCTCCTGGCGCCGGCCACATAAGATTGCCTGCTTGGCGGTTTTGCGCTTCCGTATGTTGCGTCTTGCAATCTGCTTTGCGTTGCTCGTGTCTGACACGACCGTTTAGGCCGATTGTCTCTCAGTGCAACTGATAATGCAGCACGAGTGCTTATAATAACGTGTGGACTGTTTTTTTCTTCTTTCAGGCTCGGTCACAGCACAATAGTGATCATAGTAAGCCCAAATCCCTCTTCAACACACTAGTGATCAGAATGTCGCTATAGTTATCAGCACCAGCATCTACAATAAATTAAGTGAGGCTGGATCAATTGGATCGATCGTAGGTGTGTACTATCACTCCATCTGCGGCCCCAGTTACATGTCTGTTGCCAGTAAGGACCGCTATCAATAGATCTTTTTTGTTCGTGGTTGGTTCCGCCAATTCGATTGTTTTTGGCAGAATCCCGTGTCATCGTAGGATATTGATCATCATACGACTGTTGCTCCGATTTAGCGCTAGTATCATCATCCGACAGGCAAGCGAGGCATACACGAGATTCAAATCAGGGAGGGATAGACCCAGAGCTTACCTGAATCAGAACATGTTGATAATGTGACTACTTGGGTCTTTGTAGATCGTTCGTGGAAGGTGCGCTCGTTCGATACCAACAGTCTTATGGTATGTCTAATTGAGCAGATGGATCTTGTATGTATGTTGTTTAGCCTGGGTAAATCTTGCCTCGTCGCTGACGGATGCAGGGAGTCCTGATTTGCCTGGTGCAACGGGGTCCGATACCGCATCCTCAAATGTTCCACTTGCCGTCTCTGCATGGGCGGAAAACTGGACAACACGCGAATACCCCCCTCGGATGTCGTGATCTTACCTGTGAGATTCCCTCATCCCTTTTGACACTACGGTGTGACTCATGTTGTTATTCACAACCGTCAGGATGACCTTGGTGGATTCACTTGATTCCATACTGCTACTCGTACACTGGATTTGCTGGCCACTTGTGGAGAGCCAAACAGATCCCCTGACACGCTGTCGGTGGTAACACCGGAGACATGCAGAGGACTAAGAGCCCCGCGATGCGATCAGGACAGAGACCAAGATGATGAATAATGTGGGGCATACCGGCGACGGCGATACAGTGGGGAAAGAAGAGCGCACGGTGCTAATCAAACGAAGCACGAAGTCGAATCTCAACAACCTCCCCTGAGTATCTTGCTTGCGTCTAGGTCAGAGAGATCTACTACATAGCCAAAGAGTCGACTGAACTTTCAAGGTCACGGGACTGATTGGGGCAATTTGTGCCAAGTGCCAAGCGTCCACAACTGCTCCCGATGGGGGCGGACTGGCAGGTGGTGGAGGGTTTGAGCTCAGGTGAGCCGCGCAGGGCATGGCAATGGCAAGGGATGAGTACATTAATGGTGCGGCAATCGCGTTGTCCTAGTCGGTTGATATTTAGTTGGTGTTTTGGTGTGCTTGTATAATTGTGAAATTGCTCATCTGACATATGTTGGACTCGCCGACGTCGGTGCCATCGTTGCCAACGCCCTTCACGACACTCACGACACTCAGCTCCTTGTACTATTCCTTGTACACTCTCCATCCATCCAGCATCGTGCACTGGCAGCACAATCAGAACGCCATCTCGTGTTGCGCCTGGCCGTAGAGCGTGCCCACCACAGTCGTTTGGTACGTCATCCTTTTCCCCACATCGCCTTTGGCAAGCATGCCAGAAGTTGACATACCTGATAGCAACCAAGCTGGTTGATACCATTCTGATCATCCCCCTCCTAGACCATATTGATAATGGTCCCAGTCCGTCTTCGCGTCAACACCGATGTACACCGAGACACTGTTGCAGCATCGAAAAAATCGGCAGGCCCTTCAAGCGCAGCATCCTCGGCTCTTCCTTCCCAATCCCGTTCGCGTGGCATGCGCGTGCGCAGCGGATCCACAGCCTCCACTAGTTCTTCAATCTCCCTCGTATCCCCTTGTCCTTCTTCCGCTTCTGCGTCGTCGTCGTCTCTACGTTTACCCGAGCCTAGCACGCGGGCTTGCCAGTCTGCCTCCCAGTCTACCTCCAACCTACCCAGCCCTTCCGTAGATGAGACAATTCGAGTCCAGGCCACTGTGCCCGAATATGTACTGGCTCTCCATGATTTTGTCCCTCAGCAGCAAAACGCTACCTGTCTATCTTTTCGCGCTGGTCAGGTCATTCGTGTATTCAATCGTGATCCTAGTGGATGGTGGGATGGTGAACTGCATGGTCAGAGAGGATGGTTTCCGAGTAATTATGTCAGTGCCGACGAACGCGTGATCTCTCTGACAGAGGAGCAGCTTCGCCCGTCGGTGAGCGTCGTTTGGTTTCGTGGTTATTTTGGACTAACCCCACCTTTCGGCTCGCCAGCCCCGCCAACCCTCCCGTCACGCGCATACCATGTCGGCTGTATCAGCTGCGTCGTGGGCCACCACTCCGTTGCGCGGTGCATCTCGCAAGGATCATCGTCCACTGGTCACGGAAGCTCTCGGTCCTGACATCGCCTCATACTGCCCGCCTTTAATGGTCAATCTGCTGCAGAGTCTATCCCTCCTGCAAAGTGCCGTTAGGTCTAATCGCATAACACACTTTCAGCCATCCACAGCATGCATTATATCCTGTGTTCGGTTTATCCTCTCTTCTGTGGAATGTCTACCCCGGGAGGCACCATTGCTAAAGCGTTTCCCTCCTTTGGCTTTTGAGCGAAAGCAAATACTGTCCGTCCTGGCATCGTTGGTTTCTCAAGCAAGAAAAGCCTCAGATGAGACATGCGACGAAGATGCCCGAGATACAGAGATCGAAGGGATGCTCAAGCTTGGTGGTCAGGTATTCTCTCAAGTTCGACGATTCTTAGCAGTGGCAGTACAGTGCGGCATCGAACTACCAGAGAGGGGACAGTCTTCACCCGTCGACAGTATCGCGTCGACACATTCACAACTCGAGCGCGCTTCTCCAGACCCAATGGCTGGATTTTCAATACTATCGGCAGATACCATCCAGCTATCAGACGAGATGTCTGATCTGAGAAGTCCCAAGCTACCAGACGACGAAACGGCAAGTTTTTCTAGAGCAGCTTCGCGTGTAAAGAGCCTTGGTGACCTCCGATCTCAGCGCAAACTGCCATCATATCGAGATTCAAATTCTTCCGTTGCTCCTTTACTTCCTCACAGAGTGGTCATCACTCGTGCGAAGGAGCAATATCTCGCCCACGATGTCATCAGTCGTCACAAACCGGCCATGCTGTCAATAAGCAGTACTTCCTCGTCTTCGTCATTTTCCTCCACCGAGTCACCCCGGCCCCACGTATTACCCTCCTTCCCTTCGGGACCTTCGACTTCTTCCGAAGTTATGGAAGCACTCAAGCATACCCATGATCAATACCTTTCAACGATCGCGGCCTTTATAGGCCATGCACATTCCCATTCACGTTCATCTCATGCCTCCAGTACCGGCCATATGTATGAATTGGTGCGGGAGATCGTCGAAATGGTCTGCAAACTCCTCACCATTGTCGAGGCGGTCATGCGACATCCTGAGATTCCCAAGCACAAGGTTGGCAATCTGAGAGCAGCGAAGGAGGGACTATATAATGTGACCAGTTCCCTTGCAGAGTCAGTTCGACTTCTTATGGTCCCTCTGTCGCCGGATGTTACAGAGGAAGCAGAGAAGGCATCATTGATCCGTTCCGCCACGGCTGCTTGCAAAGCCGGCGCCGACTGCGTTTCCGCGGTCAAGATATGCCTTAGTCGAGCCTCTTCGGAACAGCAGTTCATTATCCAAGTTCCATCGAGGACAGAGTCAAATCCTGCCACACTCCCCCCGAGTAAGTTTTCACGAGGCCAGCGCAACGGATCTTGTCTGCGACAGTCGTATAGAAGCAGTGTCGATGAAGGGGATCTTACCGCCCAGGGTCAAGCCCCAACGATCCATTCGACAAAAATTCTGACACGGATTCAGGAGACGTCTTCGAATTCCTCCGTACTCACTGGCCACTCGAAATCTTCTGATGGCTCGCAAGATACCGCACCAACCTCTGTAGACGAGCAACACACCCCGTCGCATTTGAGAACCAAATCAAATTTGCCCGGTGATGTCTCACCTTGCTCAAAGTCGATTGAGGTTACTTCTGGAGACGCTGGAGGAGGCCAGGAGACAGTGGATGCCTTTGAAGACCAGCTCGTGCAAGATGGTATATTACCCGTTACCCTCGATGTTAAGCGTGACCCTCTGGGTCATGACCACTCGATTGAGGATGTTATCTACAACGCCGATGGTCACCTCGTCGCCGCATCTTTGGAGGTCCTTGTTGAGAAGATGATACCTCATGATAGCATCGTCGACCCCGCATTCTCTGCCGTGTTCTTCCTGACATTCCGACTGTTTTCAACGTCAACGGAACTTGTCCAGGCGCTCATTCACCGGTACAATATCATGCCCCCTCCCGATCTTTCGGAGGAAGATATACTTAGGTGGCAGCAGTGCAAGGGAATTCCCATTCGCCTTCGTGTGTCCAACTTTGTCAAGAGCTGGCTAGAAATGTACTGGCGTCCAGGTGTAGATGATGTGGTTCTGCGACACTTGGAATCTTTCACCCGTGAAGCGTTACAACAGTACTTTCCTGGGCCATCTCAGCGAATTCTTGATCTCATTGGCATGCGTCGGGATACCAACACGAACTTAATCAGCCCGAAGAGTGAGCGAGCACGAGACCCAGGGATGTCTATCAATCCACCCACTTTTTCTCCTTCGGAGATTCCTCGACCTATGATGACCAAAGCGTTGCTCTCAAATTTACGGAACAAGAATTTCGACACCATCACTGTTACCGAATTTGATGCTTTGGAACTAGCGAGACAGCTAACGATCATGGAATGTGATCTCTATTGCGCGATCCAACCCGAGGAAGTTCTGGAGACTGGACAAGAGGGCACTAAACCACCTGTGAATGTTAAGGCTGTCTCTTCCTTGAGCACAGTGGTTACTGGTTGGGTCGCCGAAAGCATTCTGAGCGAACATGACATCAAAAGACGGACACTCTTGGTCAAGTTTTTTATCAAGGTTGCAGATGTATGTGTTCCTTCTGAATCTATTGAGACCGGACTGAACTCGTAGACAGCGATGCACTTCTTTGCACAATTTCAGTACTCCTCGGTCGATACTTGCGGCACTTGACTCGTCAACCATATCTCGCCTACATCAGACGTGGATCGTGAGCCAAGCTTCCGTCGTTCATTATTCGTGTGCTAAGAGGTTCTTAGGGCGTTCCCCAAAAGAACAAGTTGCAGTTGGAAGCCCTGCGACGACTAGCAGATCATAGCCGCAACTACCATGAGTATCGCAGTAAACTTCGGAATACTGCTCCACCTGCCGTGCCTTTTTTGGGTGAGGTTTACCGTTTCAAGAATAAGTGATAAGTGCTCACCATGAGATATGAACAGGACTCTATTTGACCGACGTGACATTTTGTCGAGAAGGTAATCCTTCGTACCGAGATTCACCATTGAACCCTGGCAAAAGGCTATTGAACTTCAACAAGTACCATAAACTGGCTCGTATTATTCAAGGTTTATCGACTTGTCTACGTGATGTCCAAGTTACTGATTTGTCGATAGACATGCAGCGCTTCCAAGTGGCTTATAATCTTAAGAAGATCCCCGAAGTGCAACAGTATCTGAATGTTGCTTTCGAAAACTCTAAGCACCATGGTGATCTTCAAGACCTATATAGGAGGAGGTGTGTTTCAAGCCGTTACCCCACGTCGCTGTATTGACTGGATGACGCAAAGTCTGCTTGTTGAGCCCAAACAGCCGGCTGACACTGGTCCACCTTCGAGCGATATGCGTCACCTCTTTAATTGGGCAACTCGTTCGCAGGCGCAACAGCCCACATCTGCCTAATGGACCGAAACAATTCTATCTTAATCTGGGATATATCATCTTCGACTGTCCGGTTGTTCTGTTTATGATGTAACTTCGGTTTGCTCCCCCTCGTCCTCCATCGTTCATCTACCTAATTCGTTGAAGCATACTACTCCCCATTGACATCTTATCCGACATCGACTCATTGCATACTTTGGTATATCGTTTGCTGTTACAACTTTTTCTGCCTTGTACACGTGTGCGGAAGTAGCTAGCTAATCAATGGCCCTCATGATGACGCAGCTTGAATACGTTGTGCACAGTTGCACCACCCGTTACTACAACCCACTATCTCGCCCGCAGCCAAACAAGCGACGACACCATGGTGAGTCGCAAGGTCCTTGAGGAACTTCTTCAGCAGCCTCTAGGACCATATCGCGATCGCGATGTTCTCCATGAAACAGTATGTCAAATGAGTGGTGCCACCGAACTCGTCCTGTACTCATTCGTTCTCGAACACAACGGTCATGTCGTCGGGTAACGGTCATCCCTTTTCTTGAGGACTGCCTCCTTGTGACGACGTCTTGTTTCGTCCAGCCTTGACGAATCCGAACACGATTCGCAAGAACGAGACAATCGTTTCCGTGGACTGCTCAAGATCGCCAATCCAGACTGGCTCTCTGACTTTGGGCTCAAGACCGTCGAGACCGAGCTCAATTTACGCGTCACGGAACGTGCGTTGCGAGAGGGGGAACGTCGGCCACCACAGCTGACGCTGGAAGGTCTCTTTGGAAACGGGCTCCTCACAAAATCGAACAAGGCCACTTGGCGAAAAGAGGACGAGACGAAGCTCGTGATTCGGATCCAGGGCGAAAGAAACATGCCAGCGACCTACATGCTTGGTGCGTGCCCCGTGATCCCGTTCAGAGTTGTACGCGCATAATGATCGTTGGGCATTCAGCTTCCCAAGCACCAAACGGACTGCTTTGGCACTCGAAAGCTCAGTAAGTGTACGGGAGAATATTACCGATGCGTATTCGCTAAAATATTCACTAGTGACCGTAAATACCAGATAGCGACCATGGACGTGGAAACCTATTCACGTTCTGAAAACTTCTTTTGGCAATGGCGACTTTATGCGCTCATGGAGAAAATCAGCAGTCAATATCCATTCATCGCCCAGAAAAAACGAACGCCGATATGGTTTGTTACAAAGTATATCGAAAGATTCGCGTGTCCACCGGAAGACAGATATCGACGATTGATTTTCGATGAGGAGGATACAGATGTCGACTCTGAAACGGGAAAGACGACGATACCGCGCCACCTTCTTAAACCTCACGCAAGCGAAATACTAGGGTTATTCGCTTCACAAGCGGGATGGATCGTCGAAAACAACGAGATGAGGAGGAACAAGATATTTGACATCGGGTCTTGGGAAGGCTTCGCGAAACAAGTGCAAAAGGAAAGTAAGGAAGCTGCTAGGCGGGGCCTAAAGTGGGGTTTGCCTGTAGGGAGAGAAGCGGAAGATGAATCTGATGAAAACCAAGGCGAGGGTGAACTTGACAGGCTAGTCAGGAAGAACCCAGTGATCGGCAAGTCGAACAAGGCAGTAGTTCGGAAGATGGAGCTCGCCCTTGCCAGATCCAGGGCAAAACACGAAGATAAGCCGATAGTATCGTCTAGTTCCGAAAGTGAAAAGGATGTTCCAGGGGGTGCGGTATATGTGTCGGATTTCTCGGAGCCATCAGATACGGAGAATGATTCAGAGCACCAAGATGCAGAGGAGAAGGCCGTCGATCGAGTACCATGGCAGCTGCAACTACCGCCCCTCTTGCCGGATGTCGATGGTCGGTGGTGGTGCCCATTGCGGGAATGCAATTATCAGATCGATTTGCACTATCTCAAGGAGGAAGAGGGGAGAGGTATCCCCGAAGATCTTTTTAGGTATATTCTGCAAAAAGAATGGCAGAACGCTGCACGCGACGAGAAAGTCCTCCGAGGATTCAAGGGTATGGTGACAAACCACTACTTGAAGCACTTTGAAGAACAAGGAGTTAGGGCTGAGAGGAGGGACGGAAGGGCAAGTCGTCATTCTGGTATTTTCAAGAATACTCGTTGACGACTTGTCGATCACAGATACGATTCACGTTTATCAATGGCAGACAGAGGCGCCGTAATGGGGAGGAACATATCCGAGGACCGATGCCTGCGCAAGGGACGTTGGGAGGAGAGTCAAGAGTTGTCCCTATCGTACATGCACAAGGGGGATATTTCCCGTGACTACTTGGTCGGCGGCCAGCTTACTGTGTGCCCAAGTAATAGCCAAGTGATGATGATTAGGATATGCCTGTCCGACGATGAAAATACTTTGAAATGTGATATCCAATTCCGTTTGCCTCGAGTCTGAGCCTGTCCTCTCTTCTACCAGCAGCAGCGTTCGGGCGGACAGGAGCAATGTGAGGGTATGTATCTCTCGTTACCCCAGGGCCAAAATCATAGACGAATGGCCGACTCTGGGTCGCTCCAAAGAGTCTCGAGCTCTCCGAGACGATAGAATACACAGGGGATGGATCATTTCCAGGGGCATGTACGCTCCAGCCTTGAGACGGCTGACGGACATCCCAGAAGGCGACAACACTGTGTCGGGCCAAGCCGGCAGTGACGAAACTGGCACTGCCGCCACCGCATGAGACAGCATAGATGGGTTCGGGTGACCAGGGATCTTTCAGGGTAAGGATGGGGAGGAGTGTTGGTGGTGAGGGGGTCGACACCGAACTGGGATCAGTATGGTGGGTGACGCGGAGGTCATATATACGGACTGAGCCATCGTACCAGCCTGAAACGATGATTTGTTCGGAGGGACCGAGAGGGGAAGAAGGCGGAGCGCATGTGATGCCATATACTGCCGAGGGACGGTTCTTTGGGGACCGAAGGATGATGGACGGGATAGGTGAAAAACCATCGGAGTTTATGTAGTGAAGGGAGAGGGGTGCAGGGGATGTGGTGCCAAACACAGCGTATGGCGAGGAGGAAGACATGCAAAGATGACTCGCCCAGCTCCTCGAGCCCAAGTTGACGGATGTAGAGGACAGAGAGTCAGAGGCAAGGTTAGTGAAAAAGATCAAACCCCACCGAGAGAGGGAGAGAAGTGCGCGCGAAGGACAGGATATGCTTTGTACGACGTTGGCACTGTGATGGTGGATGGCATTGTGAGGTGCACGTGGAACGTGGATGTGTCGGCCATTGGGGGAAAGGAGACAGACCTGCTCGACGAAGCCGTCTGCGAAGCCGACAAGTACCGTACGATCCTGGCCAGGAAGGGATGCGATGCTGGTGATGTCGGGTTGCGCTGTGCCGTGACCGAGCGTGAAGAGGTACGAGCACTCAAAGACGATGCGAGATGGAGATGCATCGGAGGTGTCTCGGACAGCGTAGGAATACAGCACACTGCCCGCAGCGACGAGTAGGGTGGACGGGGACAAGGCGATGGCGGGCTGCAGGTTTCCGTGCCATGGGCGCGAGAGAGGACGTGCGACAAAGTTGGCCTGCGACCAGGCTCGGTCGGTGAGGGTGTTGTAGCGCACCTGCACGAGCGGAGGCCATCTGGAACGCGGATAGTGCAGCGTAAAGGACTGCCTCTGGTTGTGCCTAAGAAATATAGACCAACCCCCGTCGCGGACCTGGACAGACGCGATGAGGACACCCAGCGCGGTAGACGGGACATACGAGGTGATAAACGTGTCTGCAAGTGGCGGCGAGGCGGCGGATGTCCTGGACGTCGAGGTGCGCGATGATGCGCATCCACACGTCTGCGTTCAACGCCATGGTCGGCGTCGAGGTCCACTACTATTCGCTGACATAATGCAACCAAGTCAACCATGAGACGCGATGTCCGCATTCTCCTCGTCGGCGACGGTGAGCGCGTCGTCGTCGTCGTCGTCGTCCGCTGACAACACCGCCAGACGGCGTCGGCAAGAGCACCATCGTCACGTCGCTCATCAAGGAGGCTTTCGTCGCACACGCACGTCTTCGTTGCTCGCCCTCGCACCTCCGCTCATCCATGACAGGTCCAGCACGTCGTCCCGGAGGTCACCATCCCCCCCGAAGTCACCCCAGAGAACGTCACGACTTGCATCGTCGATTCCGGTGGTAGGCATTCCCCATTTGTCCCCGTAACCCCTCCTCCATCTTCCACGAAGCTGGCCCACAGGACAGACCGCACCTCGAGTCAGAGATACGCAAGGCACACGTCATATGCGTCGTGTATGCCATCGACAGTCCCAACTCCTTTGACCGCATACCTACATTCTGGCTTCCTCATTTCCGCCAACTCGGTGTCAATGTCGGTCATCTCCACCCCTCACCACGCTCTCCTAATCGTGTCCTAGGTCCCTGTCATACTTGTTGGAAACAAGATCGATCTGCGGGGTGGAGAGGTGACGAATGAGGCTCTCGAGGACGAGATCATACCTATCATGAACGAGTTCAAGGCAAGTCCCACCGTCCCTTCTCCTCGGCTTAATACATACCTCTTCCAAGGAGGTCGAGACTTGCGTAGAGTGTTCAGCCAAGCTATCCCTAAACGTCTCGGAAGTCTTTTACTTTGCACAAAAGGCTGTCCTCCATCCCACTGCTCCTCTCTACGACTCGAGAGAACATGTGCGTCTTTTCACCTCCTGAGGAACATTCTTTCATCCCCCAATCACTTTAGGTCCTCAAGCCTGCGTGTGTCAGCGCTTTGAAGCGCATCTTCAAACTTTGCGACACGAGCAAGGACGGTGTTCTCGATGCCACAGAATTGAACGAGTTTCAGGTCGGTGATACGTCGCATCGTACAGCTGGTTGCATAGTGACTCTACCAAAGCGCAAATGCTTTGATACACCTTTGCAGTTGCAGGAGCTAGAAGGTATCAAGGATATGGTGCGCGAACACGCTGAAGGTGGTATCCAGGATAATGGCCTCACCGAGGCTGGCTTTCTGTACCTACACACGATCTTCATACAACGTGGACGCTTGGAGACCACTTGGACTGTCCTTCGAAAATTCGGATACGGTGAAGATCTGAAACTAGCCGAGTCGTTCCTCCTTCCCAAGTCGGTCTTACACGCGCGATCATACATCACTTTGACGTATCAATTTTAGGTTCGACGTTCCACATGATTGTTCCGTTGAGCTAAGTCCCAAAGGATATCAGTTTTTCACTGATATCTTTGAGATATTTGACAAGGCAATTTCGCGTATCAGGTTTTCTGTCAAGGCGTTGCTCACCATCTTTGGCAGGATCAAGATGGCGCACTGAAAACAGTGGAACTGGACGAGTTGTTTAGCACATCTCCCGGGAACCCTTGGACAAACCAAAAGTTTCCAGGTACTACCCTCGTGGATGATGCGGGTGCTGCCACTCTGCAAGGATGGCTAGCTCATTGGAGGTATGCACGCACTGAATGTCGAGCACTGTCTAACGCAACCCTGCTAGCATGATCACGCTGTTGGACCATAAAACCACCCTTGCTTATCTCGCCTACCTTGGATATCCAGATGAACAACGTACAAGTGCCCTTATTACTACCCGACCAAGGAAGGTCGACCGTAGAAGAGGAAAAGTCACACGAAACGTGTTTTTGTGCTATGTCTGTGGCGCAGCCGGGTCCGGGAAGACGTCTTTGCTGCACGCTTTTGCTGGAAAGCCATTTAGGGAAGCATATGAACCGACAAGCAAGATGTTTAGTGTTGTCAATGCTGTGGATATCGATGGCTCTGAGAAATACCTCGTGGTAGGTACAAACCCTGCATAGTGGTGTGAGCTCATGGAAAGTTGGTCGCTCTTGCAGTTGCAGGAATTTGGTTCCAAGTACGAGGCTGAAGTTTTGCGGTCATCAAAGAAGACGGACTTGGCTGATCTCATTGTTTACGTCCACGACTCGAGTGATACCAATTCGTTCTCGTACATCAGCAATCTTCGGGTGCGTGGCATGCATTGGTTCTTGTTTGAGATCTCACACGTGTCCTGAAGCAACGATATAGCCTGGACCATATACCCACGTTGTTTGTTGCCACGAAATCTGACCTTGACCTCGCACAACAGGCAAGTACATGAAATAAAGGGTCTTGGGTGACACTTGACTGTTGATCAGCGACACGAGGTTCAGCCCGACGTGTATTGCCGACGGCTTGGCCTTCAAGTCCCAGTTTCTGTGAGCATCAAAACCGGGCAGACGGCGGATGTTTTTCATGTAATGTGCAGTATTGCCATGAATCCGTAAGTAATCGCCGCAGACCGTGTCAGAGACGGTCAGTTGACCTGTAAATTAGCCACGCGGCAATACCAGGGGGACTAGACCGTGCGCTGACGGCGTCTGAGCGGCTCCGAATGTACGTGACGGTGACCGCGCTGCTAGGAGGCATCAGCGCAGGGCTGGTGGTGGTGTACCGCAGTTTACTAAGACCGGGTGGGCCTGTCTTTCCTGGATGGACATCGCCGTGGGCAGCATGGATATTTGGTAGAAGGGACGGTTGATAGAATAGATTTTCTAGCTTTGACAGGTGAACTGAGCAGATCCGATGTCCGACGGGCTGAGATCCGTGATTGCCTTGAGGTGAAGTCGTGCCGCTACAAAAAGAGCGTTGCGGCGCGCGGTAGCCTGTGTCCAACGACATCTTCATCCCCCACCTCGTCCTCGCTGCCCTCCTCGACATGGACTTGGACATGGACTTTGACGTCAACGCCCCACAGCACCCGAATAACCAGCGCCCGCAACGGTCCTATGACGACGGCCGCAAGATGCTGTACGCCCCCCTCTGCGTGCATATTCAGGGGCCAACTCACGCCCGTGCAGGGATCTCGTTTTCGTACAGGACTGTACAGGAAGCCAGGGCTCTTACATTTCCAGCGCTACCAAAAACATAGAAGAAATTTGCGCCCACATCTTCGAATCTGGCCGTCTTCAATCCCCCGAAGATCTACGCGTCGGTTTGGTGGCATTCCGCGACCACCCGCCACAAGACCACACCTACGTCGTCAAGAACTTTGGGTTCTCATCCGACATTAGTAAGGTTCATAGGGACCTTTCCTCCCTTTATGCCTCTGGCGGTGGTGATGGCCCTGAGGCCGTCACAGCTGCTCTGGTCGAGGCATTGAATATGGAATGGAGAGACAGCGCGAGCAAGATGGTGGTGCTTATTGCTGATGCCCCTCCTCATGGGATTGGCGAGTATGGCGATGGTACGCCCACGCTTACCCTGCCAAATCAGTCCCGACACGTTTTCCTCTCCCAGGCTTTGACGAAGGCTCCCCTGATGGAAACGATCCGTTGCAAATCGTACGCGCCATGGCAAGCCGTGGCATAACGCTGGTAAGGCACGCGCCTCCTTACTTGTTATCACCCTATTAACCGCCCTTTGTTTTTAGTTTTTCGTCGCTTGCGAACCAGCACTCAGTGGATACTCTGTACGCACACTTTCATCTTGCCCTCTACCCAGATTCTAGGGTGTGGACACTGACCCACCGCCCTGATATGCGACAGTATGCAACCGATTTTTACCAAGCCATCACGACCATCACCTCGGGTCTTATGCTGCCCTTGACCACCGCGGACCTTCTCTCGCATGCGATCGTTGGCAGTGTGCTCGAGAATCTTGATATGGAGAGACTCGTGCGCGAGGTAGGGCACGCTGTTGCTCAACGGATACTCGGCAACAACGAGAGCGTCGATGACGTGGCTCGCGAACTGCACGAGAAACTCTTGCTCAGGAATGAGAGCACGAAGAAGGTCGTGATTGAGAGCATTTACAAAGAATCGCCCGAGGCTGCACACAATGTATCCGTCTTCATGCATGCTTCATCTTTGGCCGAGGCTCGACCCCAACTCAGGCGGGTACGTTCCTTTCCCAATTCATACAACAATGATGTTTATTTTAATTTTTTTTTGGATCATCAGGTCTTTGGGACGCGATTCACGGATAAATATCTGCTCGCACGGCAGGCTGCCAACCGAAGCTCGTACTCGTACTCCTATTCCCCTCATCTTCCTGCACGAACTACGCCCAAGCCTGCGACCTCTCCGACTGCCTCACCTGCTCTGTCTGCGTCTCCGCCACGCAAAGTTGTCACAGACTTCGCGGCCTTTGGTGCGCCAGCCAATGCGAGCGTATTCGGGACTGCGGTCGCCGCATCACCGTTTTCGCTGGCGGGTGGCAAGGCTGCGTTTGGAGGAATGAGAAATCCAGCCGGGAGGGGAACTTTTGATGCAGATGACGACGACGACGAGGACAATGAGGGGAGACAGAAAGTTGAATTGCGGGAAGATTCGATATCCCTAGATCAGGTGCTTGGCCTACGTTTCTGTCGATGCTTCGTGTGCTGACTGGTGTGACAGGCGCGCCGTATCGCAATGCAGAGTGCTTGGAGGAGCGTCCGAGGATGACTCGTTTTCCTGCTGTGTGGGACATGGCATTCTTGCCACTATTCCTTACTTTCACTCATGACTCACATTCCCCATCGTTGATTTGTTACGAGATACGGCTTTGAACCTTTTTTTTTCTGTTCCAACACTTTCAGGACCATGTAGAATAATGAATCCCGCATAAAGTTGATGACCAGATTATAATTGCGACCCAAAGAAAAAGTGTCTAGGGTAGGGTATCCTTCCGTTTTGCCTTCTTTTTGGTTGTTAGAAATCGGTTGCTTCTACGAGGGTGGATGAAATGTCCTGGTGTCCCTTGCTTGCCAGCGCAAGTTTTCCTTCCAACTTCTCTTCTGTGCACGTTATTAGCCCTGGATCATCACTGACATAACTTGAAGACTTTCGAGCTTGTTTGCAGGACCTTGTCGGTCGCAGGGTTGTTGCATTTCCTTCAAGGCTGTCTGCGCGATTCTTCTTTTCCTTGACCATCTCCTTTTTTAATGCCCTTTCTGCCTTTTTGGCAGCCCTAACAGCCCTCGCAGCCTTGCGCTCTTTTTTCAATCTCTTGTGCTCCTCTTTTGACACTGTGTCCTCCTCTGACTCTCTTGTCTTGTCTTGTTCGCCATGTTCTCGTGCGGGCGTGGAGGAAGACGGGGACTCGAGAGCCACATCTGATGCAGTGCTCGTGCGTGGATCGTTGTCTGGACCCAACACAGGCCCCCTGAAAAACCGCGAATACAGACCACGTTTCGCAGCCTCCCTCTTGGCGGTGGCTAAGAGCGACAGCGTACCGCCTGTGGGTGTGGTGCTGCCCGACGTAGAGACAGACTGAGCGGGCGTGCCGGAGATGGGTCGTCGGTTGGAGATGATGCCAGTTTGAGTGCGCCGAAGGGAGTCCGTGTGATCCAGGCCGTCGGTATCACCAGCGTCCTCGTCATCGCTTGATATCTTGATCGAGATTGCCTTTGACGCGGCAGTAAACAAGCTGCGTATATCGTGCTCAACCGGATGCAACTGGAAGGACCAAGAGCACGTACTGGTCCCAGAAGGGGAAGGCCTCGTCGCGGTCTTTACCCAGGCCGCTGAGATTTTTCTTTGGTGGGATTGCAAGGGGCTTGGCGATGGCGCCTTTGCGAAGGCCAGTCCCAGTCCCAGTCCACCCATAGGACGTTAGATAGGCGTGTCCGTAAGATGACATGCGCGACTAGACCGATAGCATCGCTCAAGTTACTCTTACGTCACGTGATGTTGCTTGAGGTTGTACAGTGACAGCTATCAATGAAATGGTGGGCAATAAGGTCTACATACATATGCTGGATTGCTAGATAGGATGGGATATAAAATTGATGATATTGATCAATCACTTCGATGATCTAAGCAAAGGAAAAAACGGCTGGACTTAGACGAGGTTGCGAGAGTCGTCTGAAAGGCGAACCTCAGGCTTCAGGTTCTCGTCCTCATCTTCCCTATTCTGGTGTCTTCCCTTGGTCGAGAGATTACTTAGATAAAATGTCGGTCATAAAATACCCACCAATGAATGTAGAAGGGTATTCATTGAATATATCTTGGAATTTGTCATGGGTAGGACTGGTGACACCGGTGCTTTCGCGAGAGCATCAGAACCTTGAAGGAGGCAGAATATAATGTAGAGCAAGGAATTGGGTCGTTTGTTGCCGCAGTCACCAAACTTTGTTGCTCCCAAGAAGACTTCGTTGACAAGATGCAAAACGACGAAAACGATGATGGCGATTACAATGTCATACAGGGCAGAACTTCCGGTGGACGGTATCAAACTGGGAGAATGTATATAGGTGAAACACGAGTCAATATAACAAGTCAGAATAACCCAATGCGCACCATCGCTTTTCGAGTTCTCAAAGAGTAGGAGGTCCCAGTACGACCTCACCAAAAACAAACGTATTGTGTGTGAGCCGACAGTCCAAAGCCGAGAATGGGATCTCCCCTCTTGGCTGCCACATGAAGACCAAGAAGAATGAGGTTGTGATCTTACATCCGGTAAGCAGCAATAAGAGAGGTTGGGGATTTGGATAAAGGGAGGGCGAACCCGAACCCGACGAACCCGGCATATAAAAACACAAGTGATTCAAAGTATGATGTGCTGGTCAATTTGGGAGCATGAACAGTTTGCAGTGGTCTATGGCACCTCTAAGAGTTGCAATGGTGGCTCAGAAGACATGTCGGATAACTAGCAGTGGATAGGGGGTGAGGCAATTTTGGCATGTCCCCATGTCGCGTGCTATCGCATGTCATCGCCGCCCAAGTCTACCAGCAGCCTCGTACCACCCAAGTTCACGTCCCCAACTGTTCCACATCCTTTCCAACACCCTCATCTTTTCCCACCGACCCAGGCTAGGATCCTCTAGGTCTTGCACGTCCTCAAGAAACCCTTCGCGAAGTCGTGATCGTGCAGGCAACGACGTCAGCGCATAGTTCCGGAGGTGTGTCAACGACAACACGAGAAGCCCAGTTGTGAGCGGCGGTATCGAGTTTGGCATTGGGTCCATATCACGCGGTTGGTCCACGGGCCTGTACGATGCCTTTGGTTGGAATAGTAAAAGACGTTCAATCCTCCTGTTCCAAGTCAGCTCATGTACCGGTTCTGGGGATAATGCAGACCTCATCGCGAGCCAGACGCTTGTTCGACGGTGTTTTCCGCCGTACCCGCTACCACCGCCAAACACAAGTTGTTTAAGGAACCCTCCGACCACATACACGACCGCAAGAGCCGGTGCGACTCCAACGAATGCAAACGTAAGTTCTTGGGACTTGAGCAGCTTGTCGATGCCCGTTAAAGCTTGGTCAATGTCGACCTAGAACAGTCAGTCCAAGGACCCCCCGGTGACAACTCTGCACGAACCTTTGCTTTTTGTATTTGGACGAATAGCGACCTCAATAGAGTGCCAGCGACGGCAGACTTGAAAGGTTGCTTGATGTCGTCCTCGTAGATCTCAAGGATAGGCGTCAGGTCCCCCATCCTAACCTGATTTGAAAGCGTCGCTAGTTGAGCCTGAGTGTAACCCAGTTTGTCTTGAGCCAGTGCGAGCGCCATTCGCTCGAGGGACTAGGAAAATACAATGAGAAATGGGACAGGACACGGACCGATGGCATACATCTAGGTCGGCAGACACTGCCTCACGACGGACAATGACGCCTTCCTCTCCGCCTGCTCGGATAGTCCTGAATACCTCACGAAGAGGCTCCAAAAGCCAGTCTGTGACAAAGTTGCGTATGGTCTCCAATGTGTCCAATGCCATATCGGTCAGCGTAGCCCGGGAAGCGTATAGAGTCTTGACGCAATAAAGAGTCAGAGGCGGAAGGAGCAGCAGACGCGGCCACAATAGCGTTAGCCGTGATGGTCGACGAAGCTCCTTGTCGTCGAGACAAGATTCGTGCTCATTCTTGCGAGTGACCAGGATTGCCTTGGATAGCTCCAAGAAATTGGCCAGTGTGTTTTGTTCTGCCAGTTCGACCGACGCCGCCGAACCCAGCGCAGTCACAAAGTCGACAAGAAAATTAGGATTGGGCACGCCTTCGGTCGACAAGCCGTCGCGCGTGATAGCCAGGGCTCGCATGAGTGCAGGTCTCAGTCCGACGAGTGTTCCGAGCACCTCTGCTCTGTCATTTCGAATTTTTTCGTTGTCCTGACGCTTTAAACGACATTCATCGCGCGAAAGACGAAGAGGAAAATACAGGGCGAATGACAATCCGTTGACGAGCTGTCGGACCGTATTAAGCAGAACGGAGAGAAGGGTAGGTGCAACGCCTTGATCCACATGAAAAACAGGGTGAACACGCGTCAACGAGTTGGCCTTCAAGTGAGGGAAAAAGATCGATGCAAATGCGTTGCGTTGCAGTTGGCCTGTGGACAAAAGGATGTCACGAAGAGAGGAGAGACGGAATGTTGCGTTGTTGGACTGCAAGACCCGTAACGAGTTCAGAGTGCGTTTCGGAAGAGCTGGTGGTTTTTGTCAACGTTTCGCCTACGAACAGTTTGCAAGCTTACTCTGGAGGAGGTACAAGGCGGCGAGCTGGTTTGACTGTTCGACTTCGGCCCACCACTCGGCGTCGTCCTGAGCGGTGCTTGCCTCTTCCAGGTACAGGTCGAGGGCGTTGGCGTAGAGACCCAAAGCCACTCTGGCAAGTACGACTTGCAACACGACCTCGGAGAGGTGTGCGCCAAGGTCTTGCAGGAGCACCAATACATTCTGGATGGAGTTTGCGGCAAAGGGAGGCTGGAGGAGAGCGTCGAATTGCCTGTAGATTTGCTCTGAACGTGCATCGAGTTGCAGCTGCCAGGTATTAGCGAGGGAAAGGAGCGGTTCGGTGTAATGGGCAGAGTAAA
The DNA here is from genome assembly GCA_038094595.1 of Pulveroboletus aff. annulatus. Taxonomy (NCBI): domain Eukaryota; kingdom Fungi; phylum Basidiomycota; class Agaricomycetes; order Boletales; family Boletaceae; genus Pulveroboletus; species Pulveroboletus aff. annulatus. The sequence goes on along the minus strand of JBBPTX010000001.1, from coordinate 413,338 downwards.
CCCGGGACATGGTACAAGTACACGTTATTCGTCCCTCCAAATGACCTGACCAGCAGCCCATCTGTCTCCCCACATCACTCGCTTGTGGTACACCTTTCTCAATTCCCTAAACTCCCTGACAAAGTCGTCCACGTCCGAGGCGTCGTTGGGCCCAGAAGACGACGAGGACTGGACAAACGACGATGCCAGTGCTTCGGACGCGTTGTCCTGGTCCGTCGTTGCGTGTCGGAGACGTAGGAGGAGGAACTGGGGACTGAACCGCTACGTTCGCGTCAGACCCACTCAGCTGGCCGAGGAATGTACCCACTTGGTAGACTTCCTTTTGCTCACGCTCAATCTCTTTCCACCGTGCCTCGAGTGCCTTTGCCCGGTCGAATGCATCCTTGGTCTCAGATCGCAGCTGGTACAGTCGGTCTTGTAGCGACAGATTCGATTCTGCACAACATGTTCTCAGTGACACGACGGGGATGGATCCAAGTTCACGGACGGGCGATCGCTTCGTTGGCCATGCCTAGTTCAGTTTGTGCTTGGTAGAGTGCCTTGACGGTCGAGAGGGAGTGGAACACGGCTTGAAAGTAGGCTGGGTCGTTGAGGAGGTCCTCGAGATCAGTTCGGCTAGTACAGCGAGGAGGTCAGCGGGTCTATACGGCGTCGAGGACGAGGTCAGCGTGCCTCAGACGAGACAGCTCGGGAAATTCTGTCATGAGTGGGGTGGTCATGGTCGTTGTGGACTGACCGACAATGTCCTTTCTCATGGCCACCCACGTCCTGCCCGGCGAACACGTCCCAGCTGAGCACGTCAACCTCAAGCTGGGACCAGGCTTGCTACAGCTCTCGGGCCATGGCATCATATCCACGCGCTCAGGACAACTTCACCACTCTGCAAACAAGAGTCGATGGTGGGTAGAAGGGAATGCACGACGGGTAAGTCTCTCGACGTGTTCGACGTGTACAAGCCATCATCGCGGTACAGTACGTCCCGGCACCCCAGGAAGGCGTGCTCGGCGTCGTTCTCGGTCGCAGCGGCGAGGGTTGGCGTGTCGACGTTGGATCTGCACATCCAGCGCTGCTCGATGGACTCGCTTTCGAGGGTGCTACCAAGCGCAGCAAGCCCAATCTCAAGGTTGGTGCGTTGGTGTACGCCCGTGTCTCTCTCGCACACAAGGACATGGAGCCAGAGTTGGAGTGTTTCGATGCTCAGACACACAAGGCCGATGGTTTCGGTGAGCTCACCGGTGGATTTGTCGTCCAATGTAGTTTGCGAATGAGTCGACTGTAAGTATAACCCAACACGTTCCCTCGACACTGACCATCTTTCCAGTCTGCTGGACCCAAAACACTTTTTGCTACCCTTTCTAGGCTCACGTTTTCCGCTCGAGATCGCCGTTGGCATGAATGGCAGGGTCTGGGTCAGTGCCAAGGAGGCAAAGCAGACGATTGCCGTCACTCGATCCATCGAGGCTGTCGATCCCGATGGCGGTGGTATGGATGAAGAGGGTGTCAAAAAGTTTTTCAGTACGCTCGAAACCTAATCGATCTGTCCATCAAGACGAGTGTACTTGAGTATGATGATAGCACAAGCGGAGTGGGATGGACACCACCTATTCGTCATCTGCTAGCCGGGCTCTCTTGAGGGGTCTCCTGCTGCCAATACTTTGAGCGTCCTCGTCACTGACTGTCCCTGCACTTCTGCGCATGGCTCGTTTCCGCCTCTGGTATTCTCGGTCTCGGTTCTTCTTCTGCTGGGCAGCCGTCAGTTCTTGCGTTCTGGGGGCTGGTGGCACGACCACGGTCGTGACACCTGGGGTCGTCGGGTGTTTGAAGTCGTCTGGGGCAGGAGTGGACTCCTCGCCGTCGCCAACTAGATCTAACGACTGTACAGAGGTCAGCAGGAGAAACCAAGGCCGAGTGGACGTGCCCTTGACCAGGTTCCGCTGCTGCTCGTGAACCAGCGGTCTCCGTCGCCTATTTCGTGTTTCCGTCGCGCGGCCGCGCCTTGGGTTGGCTTGAGGTAGCCGTCAAAGCCATGTATGATGTTCCCGGTCGACGCAGTGTCCGTCAGATAGCCTGTCTCGAGGTTGTAGATGGACATTTCAATCTGAGCCTAGTCTCGTTGTTAGCCTTTGGAGTATTAGGACAAGCAACACACACCAGCTGGCGGTCGGCTGCCCGTTTCTTCAGGAGCATCTTTGCGAGCTCGTCCTTGACCTTGTCATAACGCGCCTTTTCGTCGGTGTTCGCTGGCGGGTCTTTGTTCGCCATCCTGCTCGTCGTCCTGTGCGACGACCGCCAAGTGTACCGCCACACCCGACTTCCTCTTTCGGTCACCGCATACGCACGTCTTGCGCATCGTCCACCATGTCCTCCGCACCCCCGCCACCACCAGAAGTCCCGACCCAGGACAAGCAGCCAGAACAGACCACCGCTGCACCCACACCCGCACAGGACACCGCAGCCATGGACACCACCCCAGACCACCCCCCAGAAGAGACCTGGGACGATATCCCCGCCGATATCCTGTCGCTCAGCACGGACGAGATCCTGACCAGAACACGTCTCATCGAAAACGACATCAAGGTCCGTGAATAGTCCGTTCAATCCGAGTCGATTGTATTTACATATACCCAGGTCATGAAATCAGAAACGCTGCGGCTCCAACACGAACAGAGCGGCATGAAGGAAAAAATTCGTGATAACGGCGAGAAGATCAAGCAAAACAAGGTGCTACCCTATCTCGTCGGCAACGTCGTCGAGGTAATCTTGTCGTGTTCTCTCCTCGCACCCCCTTTCATCTTGTCTCCCCCAGATCCTCAATGTCGATCCCGACTCTGAAGAGGACGGTGCCAATCAAGACCTAGACTCGATGCGCAAAGGCAAGTGCGCCGTAGTAAAGACATCAACTCGACAGACCGTCTTCCTTCCACTTATTGGTCTCGTCCCACCCGAGCAACTCAAGCCTGCTGATCTTGTCGGTGTCAACAAGGATTCTTATCTCATACTAGACAAACTCCCAACCGAATTCGACTCTCGGGTAAAGGCAATGGAGGTCGACGAGCGCCCCACCGAAACATACACCGATATCGGTGGGTTGGAAAAGCAGATCGAAGAACTAGTTGAAGCGATCGTGCTGCCGATGGAGCAAGCAGACAAATTCAAGACTCTTGGCATTAAGCCGCCAAAGGGCTGTCTGATGTACGGTCCACCGGGTGCGTCCATCTCGTCCATTGGTTTTTCGTTGTACAAACACTGTCTAGGTACCGGAAAGACTCTTCTCGCCCGTGCTTGTGCCGCGCAAACGAAAGCATGTTATCTTAAACTCGCCGGCCCTTCGCTTGTGCAGATGTTCATTGGTGATGGCGCAAAGTTAGTTCGTGATGCATTCGAACTCGCAAAGGAAAAGGCCCCAGCTATCATCTTCATTGATGAGCTCGACGCCATCGGTACCAAGCGGTTTGACTCTGAGAAGAGTGGGGACCGCGAGGTGCAACGGACGATGTTGGAACTACTTAACCAGCTGGATGGTTTTTCGAGCGACTCGCGTATAAAGGCAAGCCTTTTGTCATCATCCCTTGATACGTCGCTGATCGAACGCGCGAAACGTGTAGGTCATTGCAGCGACGAATCGTATCGATATCCTCGATCCTGCCTTGCTTCGTTCAGGACGGTTAGACCGCAAGATCGAGTTCCCTTTGCCGAACGAGACAGCCCGAGCTCGTATTCTGGAAATCCACTCTCGCAAGATGACTGTCAGCCCTGATGTCAACTTTGAAGAACTCGCGCGCAGTTCGGACGAATTTAATGGTGCACAACTCAAGGCAACGTGCGTGGAAGCTGGAATGATCGCTCTACGGGAAGGTGCAACGAAGTTGACCCATGAGCATTTCCTCAGTGGTATTGCAGAGGGTAAGCTTTTCCAGACCACCTCGCCGCTGCGTCTCATGTGCATTGGTGAACAGTGCAAAGTAAGAAGAAGAATGACTTGATGTACTTTGCCTAGTGTCTTATTCATTTTCCTGTCTGCGCTCACTTTCGTCATGCAATCATACATTTCAAACGGAAGACCCGTAACCTGGATCCGAGGATATTGTCGGCGTGGTCTACCTGGATCCCGATCCTTCATTGTGCCTGCTACGCCATGCTGAGATGTACTTACATACGTCTGGTGCGTCCCATCTCCACAGGTGAGTTCATTACCGGATGTTCAGTGGTCCTGAAACGGTGGCATCCCTGCCCGATGGTCGCGGAATACGCAGACGTCATAACTTTATCTACATGCGTACATTCTAATTTATAGTGGAATGCGTCAGACTCGGAAAGAAATCTTTGCTGACAGGTGCGGACATTTTGCTCAATTGGATTGGGTACCACGCCAAATTTTGAGCGCCCCCCTTTGGCTTTCCTGATCTCGTCACAGACGAGTATATGCGCGCTGCATCTCGTCGCCAGTCCAAGGAAGATGACGTCGCAAAACACGGCGAACATGGTTGTCTGCAGGCCTTCCAGCGCACCACATTTCCGAGGACCAGCCTGGAAACCCGAGAGCATCGTTCGCCAGCACACCATTTCCGATCCGTGCACTGGTCCGTCCCCAAGTCAACCACTCACACGAAGACTCATTGTCGAGCATTCGAAATTGACCCGGAAAGAGACTCGATGCATATTATACACATCCAATAATTATACAGGACACAATTTGGTCGACCATGGAATGCAAGAGTATGCCCGATGTAAAACTATGCAAATAAATATCCGAGGATGAAGCCCGCGTGGCCCATCATTACAAAGGCCTTTTCATGGAATTACTATGCATAACGATAGAGTGGTGCTCGTGTGCATGCTGTACGGTTTGTTGCGTGGATACGCGAGTGATATGTCGGCGATGCAATAAAGGGTTTACTTCTTGCTCAGTGCTTGTAATTGAACGTATTCGTAATAATCTCCGCGCAGAGACAAGAGTTCGTCGTGGGTGCCAGCCTCGCTGACACGACCCTCCTTAATAAAGTAACTAAGAATACCCTTGTCAGATGACACGAGATGCCAGACACAAAATAGACGCACATGCAGTCGGCATTCTGAATAGTGGACAGACGGTGTGCAATAGCAATTGTTGTGCGACCCTTGGCAGCCTGATCCAAGGCTTCTTGAACGATTTTTTCTGAATTCGAATCCAATGCAGACGTGGCTTCATCCAATAGGAGGACCTTGGGATTACGCAAAAGTGCACGAGCAATAGCGATCCGCTCTGGTGACTGTGAGTCCAAGACCAAGCCTCACAGACGGGCTACTCACGTTTCTGACCACCAGAGAGCTGCGAACCCTTGCCACCAACTTCTGTATCAAAACCGCTGCGATGGAATTGATCAACATGTCTGGTTCAATACGTGTGTAGACTTACTTTGGTAGGGACATGATGAAATCCAAGATATTGGCATCACGGCAGGCCGCTTCGATTTCTGCCTGTGTGACCTCAGACTCTGGTTTGGATGCTCCAAGCAAGACATTGAACCGAATAGTGCCGGCGTACAGAGTCTGAGAGAATAGCTTCTTAATCATCGCAAAGAACAAGTCAACAATGATACTAACCGGCTCCTGAGAAACAAGAGCAATTTGCTTCCGGTACTCCTGAATGTTGAACTCGTTGATGGGTTTGCCATCGAGGAGAACTCGACCAGCGAGAGGGTCGTAGAAACGCTCGATCATTTGAATACTGCAGAGATGGTCAATGGAGCAGTCAATTTGTAATTTGCAATGAGGCGTACACCGTGCTTTTACCACATCCACTGGCTCCGACAAGAGCGACGTATGTACCGGGTTCGACTTTGAGCGAGAGGTCCCGCAGCACGCGAACACCGGGGCGTGTCGGGTATCGGAAATGTACATTCTCAAACCGGATCTGGCCGCGAACCGTCTCACCCTCGAACGTTTTGCCTTCGATTGACTCGGCATCGATCTCTGGAACGGAATCTATGAGCTTGATCATTGCAGCTCCGGCGCTGCGAGCTGAGGACATATCAGGCACAAAAGCAAACACGCTGCCTGCTTGCATTGCGCCAAACGTTGTACTCTATAGGAGGATGTTTAACGTCTGAGAAGAGCAAAATGCAAGCAACGCACCATAAGAGATACGAAAAAGTCCGATGTATTGACTTCCATGCGAGACACGAGTTGTGAGCCATACCAAAACACGAGGGAAATGGTGTAGAAGGAGAGTGATTGAGAAAATGAATACAAAAAAGTGCTCCAGATTGCAACTTTCTTCGACGTTCGGAGAGGCGTTTCCAAGCTTTCACTATAAAGTCTTAGGCAATCTTCCTCCCGAGTGAGGGAGGCAACCGTCCGGATGGAAGCAGCAGCCTCGCAAGCCAAATGAGCAGAGCCCTGGTGAGCGACTCTGTTTTTTTGGTCTTTCAAGACGACAACTTGCTGTAGTGGCTCAGCATAAGAAATATATTAACGAGACAGAACCCACCAAACGAATATAGCCAGTCGACATGAGAAAAGGGATACAAGCTGTTGCCAGTCAGTGGCTTCACCTATGCAGTAAATAAAACACAAACCTATGCCAACCAAGGCGGGCTTGTACGCATATATCAAGCCAATGACAGAGCCACCAATGAGAGTGACGCAGGCCTGCACAATGCTGGGTGCTCGTTGAAGTAAGTCCAACTTCTGAAACAAACTCTACTCACGCTCCGAGGGTGACTCCAGCTAAACCATTGACCTTTTGCGGATTGTCACTCAAACCGGCAGTAAGCGAACCAGACTACAAAAACGTCAATCAAGGTTTTCCAAGAGAATTACTACTCACGGTATGTTCACTCTTGTCAAAATACTCGACTGTCGAAAGTGATATGTGACAGGTCAACAAAACCCACGGAATAGACTCACTATCTTGCCTAAGAATAGCTTTGAAACTGAGCAAGCGCAATTTGGATGTCAGGATAGCAGCCGAGGACGCGAAGAAATAATTCTGGAAGGCCATGGCAAGTCCCGAGAGAATAGCAATGATGAGGAACCTTTCCCAGGCTTAGATATGCTAACTCAGAGAAGTGCGGCATCTTACCATAGTGCATTTCTGTTCCCGTCGTATCGCCGAACAGAAGGGTTGGGTTCAGAGAAGTCGGAAATGGCACCACCTAAGGGTATGTGAGTGTGAGGCTACTGCAACCGGAGCAAGGTGACTTGCCATAAATAATACCAAATACTGGGTAGATCATTCCTGTCACTTTTCAAGAATTTATTTCTCGGCATGCGAGTGTCAAGTGGAAGAGAGGCTTACTGGAAGCAAACACGGCGCCAACACCATACCGCCATAACTCTCCACGATTGAGCCTTCCAATGCGCATGAAGAGGTAAGGCAAATTGTACTTCGTTTCGTCAATCTCTTTTTCTCTTCTTTCATCATCCCTCTTCTGAGCGAGATCAGAGGCAATAGACTGAATGGTCTCTTTGCGGTGAAGTGGAAAATACTCTGCTTCGGTCTTCTCCGGGTCTTCCTCGATACTAACGGCCGCAGTGCTGAGACCGTCCTCTACCGTGACCTCTTCCTCCCGAAGCTTTTGGGATTGGACGAGGCGATGGTACGCACCGTTTTCGTCGGCCAGGAGCTCCATATGTGTGCCCTTCTCTAAGACGAGTCCGTTTCCCATGACATATATGCAATCAGCATTCTTGATCGTAGATAGCCGGTGAGCGATGGTGATAGTCGTACGACCTGCAGCAGCCTTGTCCAACGCATCCTGCACGATTCCTTCAGACTGTGTATCGAGAGCGGAAGTTGCCTCATCAAGAAGCAGGATTCGAGGATCGGAAACGATGGCGCGAGCGATTGCTATACGCTGCTTCTGGCCGCCGGACAACAGAAAGCCACGTTCGCCAACCATGGTGTCATATCCGTTGGGTAGCTTGGTGACGAAACCGTCTGCGTTGGCCTTGATGCATGCTTCCTTGATAAGCTTGAATTTCTCCTCTTCTGAATAATGCTCGAACGGGGTGTTGATCAAACCATGAGCGACATTGCCTCTGATAGTGGTGGCGAAAAGGGTAGGCTCCTGGGAGACGAGGCCAATCTGGGAGCGCAACCACTTGATGTTCAGAGAGCGGACATCCACGCCGTCAAGTTTGACAGAGCCACTCAGAGGGTCATAAAAGCGTTCGATAAGAGAAATTATGGTCGACTTTCCCGAGCCAGAAGCACCAACCAAAGCAGCTGTCTGACCAGCGGTGAAAGTGATGCTGATACCTTTGACGATAGGCACGTCAGGGCGAGAAGGATAGTTGAACTTGATGTCCTCTAGGGTGATTTCGCCGTCAACGCGTTCAGGTCTTAGACCTCCTGGATCGGAAGAGTCGATGTCTGGAATGCGTTCGATAGTCGCGAACAACTTGGCGGCAGCACCTCGACCGTGTGTGATGGCTGTTTCGAGGAGTGAGAGAGAGAAAAGAAGAAGGAACAGGAAGCCAACCTTGCAATTCAGGCCCCAACATGGCGAGAGAGAAAGATCCAATCAAGATGGCAAGGAAGACGTTTACGACATCACCAGCGGTAGCTTTTGAAGATAAATTAAAAAAACGAGTCGAGGAAGGAGGGCGTTTCAGCTCACCATGACCATCGTTTATCAATGTTGTTCCAAACTGAAAAGCTGACAAGGGGTGAGTGACAAACTGAAAGGGAGAAAAGAGCGCGTACCAAGAGCGTAGGCGGCATATATGATAAAGAAGAACACGCCCATACCGGCACCAGTAAATATGGCAGATTTGCCATCTATGGCAAGGGCTTGCTTGATTTGGGAGTTGTAGAGATTGCTCAAAACAAGTTGGGTGCCAAAGGCATGGGCGGTCCGTATGGAGGAGATGACTTCTTCTGCGATGGAACCACTAGCGGCGACGTGTTGGAGAGACATTCTACGGGGGGTTAGAAAAGGAAAGAAAGAAAGGTAAAGGATACGGACTGCATGTACTTTGAGACGAACTTGTTTACGAGAGCGCCGGTGAAAGCGATGCAAGGAAGGATAGAGGACAATGCGAGAGCGAGTTTCCAGGAGCGGGCATAAGCGAGGATGAAACCGGTGACAAAGGCCGCGAGAAAGTTTACGGCGAGGGCGACTTTTTCAGACATGCCTTGCTGTACGAGATCTGGAGAAGAGTGGGGTGAGAGAGCCAGGGGAGTAGGGCGGAGAGCGACCTACGGGTGTCCGTCTGAATGCGAGTTGCGACCTCACCTGCGCCGACAGTGTCGAAGTAGGCGATATCTTGGCGAAGTATTGCTTGGAGGTACTTTTCACGGATGCGTTTCGCATTTAGCTCGCCCGTGTACGACCATATGACCATGTAGGTGTACGTGCAGATAAACATACCGATACCTGAAAATAGTATGAGAGAGGGGGGAGAGGAACAAGGGTTGATGGGTACCGATGAAAACGAGGTATAGGGCATCCATACTGGCACTGTGGCGGAACTGGGCCGCCGAGGCTTCTAGCTGCTGAAGGGCGGTGGCGTTGTTGACTTGCTGCAGATACTGTGACTCGGCGGTGCCAAAGGAGACGAAGGCCTGAGTCAGGTTGCCAAAGAGCAGACTCATGAGGGGCTATTTGGAGCATATAAGCAGACAGACGGGCAGAGAGAAAAGGTAGATACCTGTGCAGCGCCGGCGGCGGCGGCGGCGACGAGGCCAATGGCATCGATGAAGAGTTCGAAGCGGGTGGAATAGCTGGGAGGGGTGAGCACACTTGACGGGGGAGGGGAAAGAGGACGTTACCGGAAGAGTTGGGAAAAGGAGACGGGGGGCAGCGGACCTGCGCTGTGGTCAGGTTTGGGGGACATGGGGCACACTGGGACGACATTGGGCAGAGATAATATATAGCACTTGGCCGGGAAGAGGAAGCCGGCGCGCGTGATATGAATTAGTCACCGGAACAGAGTGGCTGTACGCATTGCCAGTCGCACCGACGGGAGGGACAATGATTCCCTCACCGCATTGCCACGCCTTTGCTCTGCACCATGCTCAAGGGCCTCGGCAAACTCACCAAAAAGGCGTCCTCTGCCACACTCTCCGCCGGCACCGACGACCCGCCCCGCTCAATCACCCCGACGCCAGCCAACCCCGACGGAAAGCCCACATCCCGCACAGGTCTCTTGACCATCCGCGTCCTCTGGGCAGAACGCCTCGCGCTCCCCCCCGCGACACCCGTCCCGCCCGCCGTCCATGCCGCCCTTTCCACACAGCAGGCAAAGGCCGCCGCGTCCGTCTCACCCTCCAGCGTCGTGCAGAAACGCCTTGCAAAGCGCCACAGCGCCAGAGACAGCATCCAGCGCACCCAGTGCTGGTGGTTGCCCTACCTCGTCATGGAGTTCGACGTGAACCAGGTCCTCATCACCCCCCTCGGCGGTGACCTCGAAAAGCCTCTCTACATGTACCAGGCTCAGTTGTACGTCCTCTCTCTCCGCCGCGACCCATGCTCACTCCCTCTAGCGACGTGTCTCGCACCTCGGAAATCTCCATCCAGTGCTACCTCCGTGCAGAGAAACCCAAAGTCGCCAACGACGGCATGGCAGACGACATGGGCAACGACATCTTCATGGGCGGCATCAAATTCACCCCCGATTTTGACAACGTCGGCACCATCGGTCACGATCAGTGGTACGACCTCTCCAGCGGACATGGCAAGATTCAAGTTGGCGTCGCATACCAGCCCAGCTCCGTGCGTCCTTCGTCTCACATCTGCCCCTCATGCCCATCTCTCCCAGGGCCAATCCTTGACCATCGATGATTTCGAGCTTACCACCGTCATCGGAAAGGGAAGCTTTGGAAAGGTAACTCCGTCTCTCGTTCTGCCCCTTCATACTCAACCTCCCCTCTCCAGGTCATGCAGGTCAGGAAGCGCGACACAATGCGGATCTATGCCTTGAAGACCATCAGAAAAGCCCACATCGTCGACAGGAAAGAGATAACACATACCCTTGCCGAACGTCTCGTACTGGCTCGCGTCAACAATCCTTTCATCGTTCCCCTCAAATTTAGCTTCCAGTCCGAACAGAAGCTCTACTTGGTCCTCGCGTCAGTCCGTCCTTGACCGCTTCTCTTCCACCTAACGATCCGTTTGTAATCCAGTTTCGTCAACGGCGGAGAACTCTTCCATCACTTGCAGCGTGAACAACGCTTTAACGAAGAACGCTCCCGTTTCTACAGCGCAGAGCTACTTCTTGCCCTCGAACATCTCCATGAACTCGATGTCGTATACCGGTCCGTCATCCGTCCCTATCCTCTCACACCATCCTGATAGCTTTCACAGTGATTTGAAACCAGAAAACATTCTTTTGGACTATACCGGTCACATTGCTCTTTGCGACTTTGGTCTCTGCAAACTCAACATGAAGGATTCCGATACAACCAACACCTTTTGTGGCACCCCAGAGTATCTAGCTCCCGAGATCCTCAACGGCCAAGGATACAGTTGAGTTCTTCCACCGTTTATCCCCGTCCGTACCATGACATCCGGTTTCACAGACAAGGTCATCGACTGGTGGACTCTAGGTGTTCTTCTCTACGAGATGCTTTCGGGCCTCCCTCCCTTTTATGACGGTGGGCTAATACGCATGCTTGCTGCAAGCTGGAACTCGATCACTCATATCAACTCTTTCAGAGGTCACCGATAAGATGTATCAGAAGATTCTCACAGACCCCCTGGTCTTCGGTCCTGAGATCGGATCAGAGGCAAGAAGCATCCTTACAAGCCTTCTTGATCGTGATCCCACGCGGCGTCTTGGTGTCAATGGCGCCGAGGAAATCAAGAAACATCCCTTTTTCGAGAAGCACATCGATTTCAGGAAGCTTTTGCAGAAAAAGATCCAGCCCCCCTTCAAACCGAGCGTTGCGAGTCCAGTGGTAAGCCCAAGACTGCGGACAGAGTGTCCAGCGATTTACTCCCCGTCATCCAGGACGTGTCCAACTTTGATACCGTGTTTACCACGGAAGCGCCCATTGATAGCTATGTTGATGGCTCACAGCTATCCTCGACAGTCCAAGCTCAGTTTGCCGGTAGGATGCGTCAGCCCACCGGGATGACAAAATCTAACCTGTGTCACACAGGATTCTCGTATGATGGCTCTGGCAACATCCCGATCAGCAACGCCTAACTATATCTCATGCATATTATCACTATAGCATCATACCCTTGGCATACAGCAGACTCCATTCTTTTTTCAATGTCAATACCTTTGGATGTAGTTTGAGGGAAGAAGTTGGTTGATGTATCTTTGTAGAGAGTGGATGGTTCAATTTTATCTGGTATGTACCGTGTTCCCCGGGACCCTGTGCGGATGTCGCGTAGTAACCAGACCAGACCACCATTTCATTGCTGTGTAAGCGAAAAAGGTTAACTCATTGCATGCACCGCTGCGGGAGTCCGAGTACTCCGGCGAGTTGTAGAGCTGTGCGAGGATGAGTATCGATGACTCACTGTCGTAAGCTCCTGTGCTCATTTGGACTCGTGGATATGGAACCCGAGTCATGATGCGCTCACCGAGGAAATTAGATATGATGTGACACTGTCTGTCCAGGGGAGCATCGCGCGGGCGGCGCTTGCTAAATGTCTAATTCTATGATGGCATATTGCTCTGGACACCGTTGCTTTGTAAGCAAAAAATGTATGACAAGAGGGAGATTCGAACTCCCGCCCCCTTTCGGAGATGAGAAACCCGCATCAGCAGGCAAGCTTTGGGAAGCTTGAGTCACACGCCTTGGACCGCTCGGCCATCTTGCCAGCTGACGCTGGCTGAGCAGGTGACGATGGTCAAGAGGATCGCATGACTAATCCCCGATAAAGCTGTTTCCTTCCGGCTCGTCTTGAACGATGGCCACCGTCGCACACGTTATCCGCTCCCACTACGATCCCGCAGACCGTGAAAAACTTGAGCATGAGACTGGCCAGCAGCCCAGCGACCAGTCTGACCCGTGGCAAACCGAGTCCTCTTTTTCCGCTCAGCATCGCATCCGTGCTGCACCCACGTTCGTTCCCGCAACCATCTCCTATGACGAATGGGGGGTCCCATTACACACGCCCTCCCCCCAAGAGAAACCAGATCAGCCCGCGTCGTCATCGACTGCAGAATGGTATCGGTCTCTGACTGCGATGTCCATCCCGCGCGAGCATCCCCGCGCTCCACCGAGACCCTCGAGTGCTCTCGGTCCGAGCGGCCCAGACGCAGGACCGTCTCAAATACCTCACCGCGAGAGGACGACACGGAAGGACAAGACTTGGTTCATCAGCAAGGCGTTGCGCTCCGAGCCGTCTACCAAGCCGAGCTCGCCAGCACCGTCCCTCGCAGACTTGCTCGCGCGCTCACCCCCACCGTTACCTTCAGAGGGGCGCTTCAAGCCACCTGTTTGGCTGCATATCGGCCCATCGAATAGAGGGTTCGGTATGTTGCAGCGGAGCGGGTGGAGTGAAGGTGAGGGATTGGGCGCACACGTCATACGGTCTGCCCGTACCAGGGACGTCGATACTCTTGCCTCGTCGTCCCGGATGGACAAGGACACGGCTGACATACAGATGGCGAGAGAAGTGATCGACCTCACTCTGTCGGACTCAGAGGCATCAGAAGATGCGCTCGAGGATTTTCATGTCATCCTGGGATCGGTGCAAACACGGGGGGCAGAAGACACATCCTCGCCCTGTATGCAGAGGTCACTGCTGACACCTTTGCCAACCGTCCTCAAGGCTGATCGCTTGGGTATCGGTCTGAAAGCGAAGACTGAGGGCCCTTACAAGCAGTCCAAGAAACGCGTCACCCACAGCGCGACTGCCCTAGCCGCTCATATCAAATCTGCGGAGGAATTGCGCAGAAAGAAAGCAGAATTAGGGAGAGGGAGGCGAGGATTTGCTAAAGCCCACAAAAAAGAGGAGGATCGGCGGAAATCAATGTTGGCATACCTTAACGAATGAATCCGGAGACCACGCCCGCAACCGGTTGCATTCTGCTTCATGTTGACAGTCCTGATACATACACATGAACGACACACTGGACATGGCTGGGGCAACCGCAAGTGCAATAAGCATGATCCTGTCATTTTCCGCGGGTATCGAAGGGTTAATGTACATTTGATAGCTTCCATCCTCTAAGTATGTAGTTGCTACAAGACTCGGTCAGTGAGAAGATGAAGTCGACCGATAGACTGAACCACTTGAAAAATATTACGGAAGGACGGGCTCTCCCCAGACGCCCTTGGCTGGGTCACAACAAACGTCACGAACGTACATCCTAAGCCACTGAACCATCTCCTTGTTGATTTGGTGACAATGCATCACATCAATCGACGACAACCGCCGAGGAGCAGATACCGGAGTGCAACGTCCCACGGTGAGGGCGTGAACGTGGGCGGAAACCGACGCGCTCGACGTAGCACGCAGCACTGCCGTAGAGGCGGAAGATAGTTGTGCAGCTTTTCCAGATAAGCGAGATTCTACCAGGCCACGCAGCGAGTCCCATTCCACGCTGGTACACCCATCAAGGCTTAGGTGCTCCAATTTTGGGCAAATCCAAGGATGCGAGGTCGGTGGCGTGGACAAGTTCTGTCTCACACTTAGTTTATCATAACTCAAGACTGATGGGGAAAAACTTACTTTGAGAAGAAAGCTTGACACGTCCTCTATGTCGATCAACTCTAATGTCGTAAGCGACATCAATCGTTTCAACAAGGTTACGAATTTTGATTCGTTGAAAAAGGAGGACTCGATCCGCAGGTGACGAAGGGGGAGAGATGTGAGGGATTGCTGCCTGAGGAACTCAAGGATGGGCGTCATATTGTCGAGATAGCAGAACTCGAGTGATTCAAGAGCCGGAAACGACATTTGACTGAGAAGCATCCGGAGACGCAAGTTCCCAGAGTAATAGAAAGAAGCTTTGATGAGCCGCGGTAGCTTGACGAGCTTGTTGGACATGAACTCCGGCTCCGGATGCACGGAAGTCTCCGGATCTGCATCTGACATGTTGCGAAGAGCAAGTTCTTCAAGCTGCGGGCAACCACGGAGCATCTCGAGGAGTTTGTCAACAGAAGGAGAGAAACCGTTCCAGTATCCACCCAATTGCAGGACTCGCAAGTCAGACACAATCTGCTTATCCCAGCCAAAGTTGAACGAGGTGAATGAACACGAGCGGAGACGCGGCGTATGGCCATTGAAGAGTGGCAGACGGGGTGAGGAATAATGGTCCTCTTGCATGGAATGAAAAATACATATGGACAGCGTTTCCAGAAGAGGCGCGTCCTCTTTACAGCGCATGAGGGCGGCATGTGCTTGGGGCCTGTTGGGTACACTGAGACGGAAAGACCTTGCACGCCAGAGGGAAGGACGAAGAAGATCCATGGCACGAATGATGCTCTCCATTACACCCGTCGCATTGTCAGTACGGGGGGAAAAGTTGACAGTGATATCGAGAGGGACAGACTTGGAGCGAGCCAGCTTTCGACGGGCCTTTTGAAGAGAGTCCTGAGGGCTGATGCAGATGTTGGCCCATAGCTCTGGAGAGTTGATGACCACGTCTCTCCAGTAGCGACACACGAGCATTAGACTGGACACGAGCAACGAATCTTGATCGCCGGATTGGCAAACTCCAGTGACGAATATGGAAGAGAGAAGTTCTTCAGGAAGACGGTAAATGGGGGATTGTGAACGAACTGCGCGTTCGAGATGCGACTCGAGTTCTTGACGCTGGGTCAAGAGAGAGGCCATCTGGGTATCCAGTGAACTGAGCGCTTCCCTGAGGTGCGAAATCGACGCTTGAGAGCCGCAGGAGATGGTTGGGCCATGACGGACGGTGGAGGTGGGCTCGAGAGGAGGGAGGAAGACGGGCTTAGAAAGAAAGTGGACGTCCTCATAGGGTGGGGGAGGAGAGCTGGAGGCAGACGAGGCGGGAGATGGAAAGGTGGGGATGTCGGCGCGCTTTGAATCGTGGCGCAAAGAGGGAAGAACACTATCGTCGCGCACGAGACGGGAGGGAGGAAAGCACTGCATCATGGTGACGGGACAAGAGGGTGATTGAACGTGTCGTTTAAATAAACGAGGGCGTGCAACGCGGCTGTCAGACCGGGCAAGTGGATGGTGAGTTGGACGTGGAGTGGAGGAAACGACCCGCCTGCGACATGGACGAGGAGGGTGGACTGATTATGAAGGACATTTGCACGGATAAGAATGTACCTGCGGAATATGAGATGTGGTGCTCGACGGGGAGCACGAGGCCAAACGCATGTCGCGATGTTTTACCCCAGGAGGCGATTTGGGCAACAACGTGTAACGGCAAAATAGCATCTCGAACACGAGGACCGACAACGAGGCAGCACTGTCTTCCCACACTCTACCCGCGGTACCATCTCATCCAGCAACCCCATCAATCCAGCCCCACTGGCGAGACACGAATCCGTAATAGAAGAACTGACAAAGTACCTGGCAATACACTCAGCGACACCGCCCACAAACGTGCCAATATTATCACACGTACGATCAGGTCCAGGAAGACCGTCAGCACGCTTCCTACAACGGCCGTGGCCGTTAGCACCATACGTAGCCGTGGGCCATGCATGACCTTACCTGCAAGCCAGCTTGCATTCCTTATCAGGTACTCGCGTTCCATCGATGCCACTACAATCGACAATGCATACGTCACATTCCCGAGGATCGCAAACAGGAAAAGGCCCGGCGCAAGCCCTTGGCATCGCGTCTTCATGTTTTTTACTGCCCATCGTCAGGCCACCGTCTCAGTTCTCGTGACCGTACTCACATATTTGTGGAACCCGAGCCCCGACTGCAATAGTTCAGCGCGCATGCCCATCCGGATCAAACGTCCGACTCACGGTACAGCAACGCACTTGTCCATCCAATCACCTGGATTCGCCACTCGAGCGGGGCGTCCGGCAGTGGAGCCGGTGAATCTTCATGCTGTATTCGCTCGCCGATAAGATATGCAACAACGCCGGTGGCCATCACAAATGCTACAGCAGCAGCATACTGCACAAACACCCGTATTATAGAGCTCGAATGTGTTTCTGACCCGTGCATTAGAGCATTATCGCCCAGGAGACAGGACTGCTCCGTCGGACTATCCTCTTCCGCTTGCACTCTAGATCGTTGCTTCCGTCGGTAGTAATACACCTGGAAGAGCAACGTGGCATCGCAAAGTGTATACTGTCCATATCTCTCTATCAGATTGATGGCAGGAA
This sequence comes from Pulveroboletus aff. annulatus, assembly GCA_038094595.1. NCBI lineage: Eukaryota > Fungi > Basidiomycota > Agaricomycetes > Boletales > Boletaceae > Pulveroboletus > Pulveroboletus aff. annulatus. The sequence continues at coordinate 396,126 of JBBPTX010000001.1, read as the reverse complement.
CACACATCCACGAGCACTTACATAAACGCCCAGAATGATCACAGTGGGGAGTAGGTGCGCCAGGACAGCCCCGCCTAGGTTGCAGATGTCACCCAGGAGCCATATGTAGATAAATGGAAGCGATAATCCTTCTCCACTCTGCAGTTGGTAGTTTTCTATAATTTGGGGAGAGTACACGATGATCCTAGTACGATTGCCGCGCGTCATTAGACTCGGAGATTAACCCACTGTGAAAAAACTCACCAGCATGAAATCGATATCCAGCCCAGCTATGCGAACACCATTAGCCAGTGTTTAAGCGAGCTGTATAGGAATACATACCACACTGCTCCCGACCTCATTTTGGGCAAACATATTTTCTGGACGATGAGATAGGATGATAAGGATACCTGAGCTCGAGGCTTGAGAAAATCGTACGGAACGCTCACGTGACAGCCGAGCGTTTGCAGACAAATCCAATTGGGCTTCCTCCCTTATGAACAGCCAAGAGGCATTTCGACGGTTCGCGCAACAGGTCCAGCGGGCGGGGAGCCAAGGAGGTGGCGGTTCTCCTGGTCGTTTTTTTGCTGGGGGAGGCTTGCTTGCAGCGCTCATCGGTGGTGGATTGCTTCTCAACGCCAGTTTGTTCAACGGTGCGTTGTCTTACTTGTCTCAGTCATCCAGCAAATCATGCAGGAATCATTTTAAGTTGACGGTGGTCACCGTGCCATAAAATATACCCGGTAAGAATAGCGAGCTACCATAGCAGCGGTCCACTTATTCCACCTTGCGTAGTCTACAGGGTGTGAAGGATGAAGTTTACAACGAAGGGACCCATCTTATGGTGTGTGTACTACATCATACTGTGCTACGTACCCATTTAATCGTCCCAGGTACCGTGGTTCGAGACGCCCATTGTTTTCGATATTCGTGCCAAGCCGCGGAGCGTTTCAAGTTTGACTGGGACGAAAGGTCCGTATCACGTATTGGTGACTACTAATATTCTGAAGCACATCAGATTTGCAAATGGTGAATATCACTTGCAGGGTATTGTCAAGACCATCTACTTCGGCGTTACCCGGGATTTATCGCGAACTTGGGAAAGACTACGACGAGCGTGTACTTCCTTCCATCGTCAATGAAGTTCTTAAAAGTGTAGTCGCCCAATTCAATGCTAGCCAGCTCATCACTCAGCGTGAAATGGTTAGTGGTTCTTGGAAGCTCTTACAGAGGGTTTGCTAACCATGTCGCATTAGGTCTCTCGTTTAATTCGGGAGAATCTCACGAATCGAGCCCTACGCTTCAACCTGGTGCTAGACGACGTCTCCATAACACATGTCGCGTTCTCCCCTGAATTCACGCATGCCGTCGAAGCCAAACAGGTCTGTCTGCTCCGATGATTTGTCAGAGTTATTTATGTCTGATCGTATTTCTTTTCCAGGTTGCACAACAGACTGCACTCCGAGCCGCGTTCTTGGTCGACCAGGCGATACAGGAAAAACAAGCGAGTTGCAGCACTCTTGACGGTCGATTCGGTGCTAATATTCTTCCCAATAGTCGATTATTGTTCGGGCTCAAGGTGAAGCACGCAGTGCAGAGCTCATTGGGGAAGCGATGCGGGCAAACAAAGGCTTCCTTGAGCTTAGGCGTTTGGAAGCTGCTCGTGATATTGCAAGCATTTTGGCTACGTCCGGGAACCGCGTCATGCTCGATGCGCAAAGTCTGCTATTAAATGGTGCGCTTTCGGCATAGAATGAAACATGTATCTCCCACTAATCCTTGTTCGACAGTCACCGGGGAGGATACAAAGGAACTCTTGCGAATGAAGAAGTAAATTCTTACTGATAGCCCGCCCCTTGATATAATAATAAACCCATGTTGACACTCATGCTCTCCTTGAGGTCGCATTTCTTGATGTGACATTTGATTGGTCCGTAGTCACGTGTTCTCTTCCCGCTATTAATTCGCGGGTCTCGCATTTGCACTTTTGTCTTCTTCGTTGCAGCTAATCCCGATGCCATGCAGGTCTAGGTTAAGACGCCTGCGGTCCACTTTCAACGAATCCACACCCGAACGCGAAGCTCAGGGCAGGGTAAGCCGGGAAGATGACTGCCCCGAGGCCGCGATGAATGCAAAACGCGTCAGATGGGAGAGCCCATCCAGTCTACGGGACGAACGCGAGTCGACAAATTCAGATTCCTCCGGGTCAGTTAAGGTAGTGCACTAATTTGTCTACGCGTTCTATTGGTTGACCACGGTGTAGTTATGCATGAGCATATTCTGTCAGCAGTGAGTTGAGTGCATTTTGTCATGTTGCGTCTCATATTTGATCCAGCGGTCGCATTGGTTGCGCATATTATGACCCCATTAAATGTGTCATATACGTGCTTGAAGATACTCAAGAAGGCACTCACTATGACTTGACAAAAATGAGTTAGTTTGACGCTGAATTTACCTCTCGAGCTTAAAATTTTGAATCCTCAGTCTTGGAACAATCCGATCCGGGCCTTATACTGACCAGCTCAAAGTGTGATGATTCTTTTATTTCAGTGCTGCAAAACCACGGTGAGTTTGTTTGTTGATGACGCATATAACGACATTTGTCCATGATTTGGAGTAGCGGAAGTGTCGGGTAGCGTTGTTCAGATCAGGCCTCATAAAGAATTTGTTCCCATCAAGGGCCGGAATAAGCTGTTGTCCCTGAACTTACTCGCTCGCTTGGAGTGTGACCCAAATTCACAACACGAGGCTGCCTCCGACATCTCTTTAGCTAGCGGTATAAGAAATGCGTATGATTTCATGGCTAGAAGAAGAGACGTCACCGGGGATCCTGCGATGGAACGGTGGAATGCTGCCATACGGTTGGCAAATTTTGCTTCATTGGAATCCGCGCCTCTTTGTGTGAGTCACACAAAGATCCCGGATCAGGAAATGACATCGTCTGTAGATGTCTTCAATGGGGGCAGTTCTCGACTTTCTTACTCGCGAACGGGTGAGGACCGAACTAGACGATGTAGAAGAGACAGCAGAATTAAATATTTGTAACATTGAAGCCTTGGCACTGTATGCCATTCTCTTCGTGCTATTCGCCGTGCTCACTATTCATCAGTCATCAAGTGATGCACGTCAATGCAGATACCCTTTGGTAAGTTTGCTTGTTCGGTCCGTTTCAGATTTACGGAAATATCATCGGTTCTCTGCTGCAACAGCTCCTTGCAGGTATTTGAGAGTGAAAACCATGCTACCATTCACTCCAATCAAACGAAAGAAGGATTATCGTTGTTTGGTCCATCATTATTTCTTGTCGCTCCTGCTCTCGGTTGACATTCCCCTCAGGCATATTGAACACGACCCGAACTGCCTTGGGTCGCTCCCTGCTCCGCACGTGGTTTATAAGACCGTCGTTGTCGCTGCTGGTGCTCAAGGCACGACATGACGCAGTAGAGTGCTTCTTGCGTCCCGAGAACTTGCCGGTTATCAGTGCTATACAGAGTCAACTAAAAGGCATTGCGAACATTCCCAGGACATTGGCGTTGCTGAGATCCGGGAAAGCAATGATCTCCGAATGGCAATCACTAGTGAAGGTCCGTCCCCTCCACCACTCTCGGGATATCGACTGATTACGAGCTACCCCAGTTTACATATCACTCTGCAATGATTCGCGACGCCTTGGTGGAATTACACCAGAGCAAACACGTTGACATTGTGGTAAAAGTGAGTACCCACGGCAATCAATATTATCCCGTGAGTTCTAAAAATTCGCAGCTTATGCAGGTGCTCGACGTGGCTTCTTTCAAGGAAGTTGGAAGTTTGGTCAACGGTACCGTAAGATGTGATCTCTTTTGGATTGCAGTTCGGATTCTTACCCTAATGTTAATAGATTGATTGGGAAGAGTCAGTTGAGGTGGCTCGGGTGTGCGTCCGGCCACACATCGACGAAGAATTAGACAAACGAAAACATGTTTACCGGGGAATTGATTCTGTCCTGGTCAGCTCGCCTAAGCTCTCATCTGATAGAAAACATTGAAGGGAAACAGTCAAAAGTAGCCGAACAGATTTCACATACTGTTCCCGAGGATTATGCCGAGTCGCTTAATGTCGTATATTTTCCTCAGCTTGGTTCGTTATCCGCTGTTCTGCGGTTGACCAGACTGACCCCCTCTCTCTCAAAAGGATTTCTTATCACTGTGCCAATGCATGAGGAATGGGAAACAGAAACAGGGATTAAAGTCTTAGATGGGTGGAGTTTCCAGGTGAATGCAGCCCAGAATTTTCTAATCTAAAATACTGACCCACTACCTAGTTCTCCTCGGAGTGAGTCTCCAACTCGTCGCTCGCTCGCTCAGCAATCTCATCATCCTCAGATCCCATGTCTATTTTAAATCAAAGGAAATGCAAGGTACGAATTACGAGGATGCCTAAATTCGTCCTGAATGCTCCCACCAGACATGGACAACCACATCGGAGATCTGCATCCAGCGATAGTTGGTACGAAAGTTTCTTCCGCAGAGTTTCCCCGGCTGAGCGCGTAGATCGGGAGATTGAGATTGTCCATCAATTACTTGACAAAGTTCTTCGATATGGCCCAGCCATGGAAGATGCCTCCAATGTTTGCGCAGAACTTGACTGCTTGCTTTCATTCTCTGAGGCAGCGCGGGCGTTCGACTACCGGCGTCCCAAAATGGTAGAAGATCCGGTCATAAATATCGTTCAAGGAAGGTACGTTTGTGTTGGTGTTCTAGGAAAATAATACTCGAGCTGCTACCCCAGACATCCTCTTCAAGAGCAAACCGTGGATACCTTTGTTCCCAACGATGCGCGTCTTGTCGGTGGGGTGGGCTTTGGGATGTGTTATGAAGACGACAGTGGATCGGAGACTGAAGTTGTATGGAATAGTATAGTTCTCTGCACTGGGGCAAATGCCTGTGGCAAAGTACCCTTCCCGTATTTCCCTCGAGCAGTTACTAACCGTTATCTCTTGTAGAGTGTGTATCTGAAACAGGTCGGCGGATTCCCCGCCTGATGGTCACGGGCTAAATTTCAATTTGACCACAGGTTGCATTGATCCAGTATATGGCACAGGTGCGTACTGAAACTGAGACCATATGGTGACTAACGTGTGTCTCGTAGATCGGGAGGTGGGTTTGGAAACATTTTCTAACACTTCTTGCTGAGATCTCGCAGTTTTGTTCCTGCAGAGTCCGCTACGCTAGGCATAGTCGATAAAAGTTGGTCTGACAAATCTTGGTTGTGCAAAATGCTGAAAGTTTGTAGTCTTCACACGCATTCAGACCAGAGAATCTGTCTTAAAAGTATTTTTGCTTCGAACGCAATACTCACGAATCGATCACTCATCCTCTTTTCTTCACCAGGTTCAATCGGCGTTCATGATAGATCTCAATCAAGTATCATTCGCTTTACGCAATTGTACATCCAGGTCCTTGATTTTACTTGACGAGTTCGGGAAGGGAACGGTTGCCACAGGTTGGTTGGTACTCGGAAAGATCAGAAATCACGGTCTTTGACATATGCAGATGGGGCTGGTTTATTTTGTGGTGTCTTGAACCACCTTCTACGCCGTGGTAAAGACTGTCCCAAAGTACTCGTTGCATCCCACTTCCACGACGTATTTCGAAAGGGCCTGCTTGACCCACACAAGTTTCCCATCACATTCATTCACATGAAGATTCTTTTTTCATCTAGCACTGGTGACGTACTTGATGCCGATGAAGTCGGTGATACCGACTCTCCGAGTCGCCACGCAAGCAGTATTTCTCGGACGCCGGCCCCGGGCGAGAAGATCATGTATTTATACCGGTGACTGGTCACCCGATCAAGGCACATATGTCGTCAATTGACATGCCAATAGTGTTGCGCAAGGCCTCTCCATTTCATCTCATGCTGCGCAATGTGCAGCGATGTTCGGGCTCCCACGTCGTATTGCAACCAGGGCTGAGTATGTCAGGTATGTAACACGCTGTGCGCAAAGAGTCAGCGGTGTCGTATAATTCATTTGTGTGCTTACTGATGCTTTTTTGGTCTAAATCGAGTGAACTGTTGACCAAACACGAACTTGGTAAGTTGCTCGAAGAGAGCATGACGGACGAGGAAAAATTGGACCTTCAAACTGCCGAGGAAGTAGCACGACGGTTTTTGGAATGGGACCTCACAAGTGACGAAGCTTTGTACCAAACTGGCGTCAAAGATCGACTCGCAAAGGTCCTAGGAAGAGGTCCGGACGACTGATAGATTGTATGGAGCACTTTGTATGAGTACAGGGCTTCGGCGTACAAACATTTTCTAGAACAGAAAATTAAAGCACTGTGCTCTTTTCTTTATGGATCTCCACTCCTGGAGGAGCACCAAGGGCTGAAGGAGTCAAGTGAGCATTGTTTTCGAAGAAAAGGGGGCTGTACGATACCGTCTTCGATAGTTCCGTACAGGGCAAATTGCCCTGATACCAATCCCGCGGTCGTGACCATTCTCGGCCCTAACCCGGCGAACAAACCGCGGAACCCTGCTTGCCTGGCTAAAACACTAAGCCGATGGCTCATCGAGCCGACGGGACCATGCCCCTTGTTGATCTGGCTAAGCAATGTAGCAGGCTGTGCAATAGCTGGTAATTAGCTTCCATCGGGTGCGATGTAGTGCTCACATGGCTGAGAATCGCGGCCACAATCCCAGCAACGATCCCGCTGCCAAGTTGAAGCGAGAGCTTGGATGGTTCCTCCGCGTTTCCTCTGACATGAAACGGAAAGCAACCTCGTGGCAAAATTCATTCACGGTGAACTGTCTGATAGCATACAGAATCTGTCTAAAAAGTATGGTGAACATGATGCTTGACTAGGCCAATGTGGGGGCTGAACTTGCAGAGTATCGGTAAAAAAAACCTGCGTGCAACTCGCCAATCCCGCCTTCTCGAGCCAAGCGAGTGAAGCCGGGAACAAGGCCAGCTGCATAATTCTGTTGAGAGACGAGTCTGATTCTTGTTGCTTCAAGAGGGGTCAGCAAAATATCTGCAAAGAACCTGGGACATGAGAAATTATCAGCACGCTGACACCTGGGCTTAGGTGGAGTTTCACTCTGCGATACTCGCTGAACCAAGGTAGATTGCAGTGCGATACTTCTGCGTTTTCAGAGCCAACCAACTGGACAGATTTGGCTTTCCAGTACTTATAACCAGAAAATTCGGCACCGCCCTGAGCAAAGTAGCCCACTGCGGTTGGTCCGAAGTCGGTAAGAAGGGCTTGAGCGCCCTGCTCTGCGATAGCAAGACGTGCCCCGGAGTTCAGGTTCAGGTTCTTATAGGTGGGGAGGACTTGGATACGCGTCTTGACGACATCGACAGCTATCGGATATTGATATTGAACGGTAAACTTTGAAGAGCCATATCCGAGACGTACGCGTCATGGCGCCGTGGGCGATGCTATATTATTTAATGTATTTGACAAGATTGAGCATACGCCAAAGCCGGAGAGATTGGCTTACGTGCAGCATGCTGTACCCGCTACCAAGTGGTGAGTTATCACGCACAAGTAGCAGGGCGGGGCCCGGTTTGCCTGCGAAAAAGAACGCGGCGTAGTCCCTCGATGCAAACTGGGTCATGGTCGTCGAATGTCAGGTGACGTCACATCCGATAAATTCCCGGCTACTTACCACGCTTGGCATATCTATTTAATCTAATCATCGATGGAGCACTAGTGTCAGTGTTTCTGCCCACTCCCATCATGTCGTCCGTTGCTCAGATCATCTCCTTCAAAGCGTCTGAAGTCTACAGGTCTGGTACAGGCAACTTTGATCGACCCCTTGCTCAGCTCGGCCAGGCAAATGGACTCAAGAAGTGGGTATCGTAACGTCACAACATTTGCGATATCAGAGCGCTTATCGATCGACGTAGGTCTTACGCTGGACAACAAATCGAAGGTGACGATACTGTCGTATTCTGGGTGAACGGTATAGCTTTGCCTTGTCATCTGAGACAGTAGAGTCTGATTTCAACGGCAGACTGGGTCTCCAAAGCTGCCCGCGATGCGTGGGCCCAGCAGCCCGATTTCGAGGGGTTAAAAGCTGCTGCTCGCCCTGCTTTCGATTCTGAACCGACTATCCATTACGTCGAGTTCGAGAACACCAAGGGTCCTCTTGGCGCACCGATCACCGAATTCGTGACGTTTACCCTAAAGGAGGGAAATAGCATCGATCAGCTGGAACCCTTGGTTCAAGCGCTTCACCAGAAACTTAATGATTTAAACATCCCCGGATTCCACGGGGACAGCTGGGGCCAGATCATTGACAAGCCTAACATTTACCATGGTATCCTGGGCTGGGACACTGTGGATGTAAGTTGAATCGGATGCTCGCTGCGCTGATTCTCACAAAGTGTTGCAGGCGCACTGGAATGCTGTCAAGGACGGACCCCTCAAGGAACGGATTGACCGAGTCAGGGTGGTTGCGGATTTGTGGCTCGTGCATGCTGCATTGAAAGCGACATCCTAAGCGTAAGAGGAGTGTAACGTGTGCAAGGCTGTATCTAGCATGGATATCATACGGAGGGTGTGTGTTGAGCACGCTCTTTACACGAGTTATTTGAGCGTGTGTGATCCTCGCCGCGGGTGGAAATAAAGACCTAGTTCCGGCATGCAACTCCGCTCAAAACTCCATCGTTGACCCCCCTCTCCTGCTCTTCCAACATGTCCGTCCATCTCATCCCCAACAATGCCTTGGGTTTCAATAGTCAGTATCGACCCATCTCGTTGCTGCCGTGCTCATTTTCCTCCAGGGCCGTTCACACAACTCGTCAAAAAAGTCCTCTTGGTCTCAAATCAGAATTCGGCACCCGTCGCATTCAAAGTCAAAACTACGGCACCCAAGGTCCGTATCCCCTCTCGGCGTGCGACTGCTTATTGACATGTCTATCAGCTGTATTGCGTCCGCCCCAACTCGGGCAGAATCGAGCCTGGTGACAGTGTCGAGGTCTCCGGTATGCCTCACGCAACACCCTCGTCTTTCATATATCTCACCTTCCCTTTTAGTAATGCTCCAGCCTATGAAGGAAGAACCCCCGTTGTCTGTCAAATGCAAGGACAAGTTTCTTATCCAAAGCACCCTCATCACATCCGAGAAGGAGACGAAAGATCTCCAGGATATCGTGAGAACTCCTCTTTTTTGTCACTTGCTCAGCGCTCATGTCTCTTCAGTGGAATGTCCCCGGTAGCGCAGGCGAAGAGTGGAAGGTACATCAACAGAAGTTGCGTGTCGTGTATCTTCCACCTGAGGGTCAAACTGTCGAGGAGGAGGAAGAAGACAGCCACTTGGATGACCTACCTGTCCCCAAACGCTTTGCTTCTGACGTATGTTTGTTTATTCTGGACTTGGTCCAATGTTTGATATGAATCTTCATTGCAGAGTGAAAACATCCCAAGGGTACAACAACCTATATCCCCATCTCCCGCACCCGCTCGCCCGGTGACTCCTCCTCGGGCGCGAGAACCAGACAACATGTACCGCGACTACTCAAGAGATGAATCTCCACAATTGCCCCGCTCTACAAGTGGCTCCGGCGTAGGCATTGTCAACGTCAACGTTGGACCATCACCGCCTACTCCGCCACCTCCCGCACCTCCCGCTCCGGCTATTCAAATCAACCACGAACTCGAGCTCAAGCTCAGCGATGCTCAAGCCGAGATACAGCGCCTGCGCACATTACTTGCCGCAGTGCCAGACCCGAGCTCTACAGCACCAGAATCGGTTGCGCCCGAGTCTGTTGCCCCATCTGACTACCGACGAAAATATGCAGCTGGTTCCGAAGATGGAGCGAGCACATACTATGCGGGAACGGAAGTAGGAACTATGGTGGATCGCGAAACTGTTATACACCAGGACGGTGTACCACTGCAGGTGGTTATCATCATAGCGCTCGGCGTGTTTATCACGACATATCTGTTTTTCTGAACCAGACTCCTCGCTTTATCCCATTCATTTGTCGATCCCTCCGGGCTCGTTGATGGTCACTGTCAAAGCGACTTCAAGAGAGGATGCCAGCGCATGCCACGACCATTTCATACTTTGATATGAATATGGCAGTTTTGAACACAGGTTCTTTCCGGGTGAAGCATTGAAAGGGTTTTGCTTAGGTACTCGCATGGTAACGTTTTACTCTATTATAGCATTCCTTTTCGTTGTGTTTGAATCAGTATCGTTCTGTACATAGATATCTATTCTCTGCTATTATGATATGCTTGCATTGCATCGTTGGCTGACGTGTAGTTGACGTGTCGTATACATCTTTGATTGTTATGTACTAAGTAGACTGGCTAGGGAAATTATTCCACGGCCTAATCAAACTTCAAGCTTCAAGTTCAAGTTGTTCTCACTGGACACCCACCACCGTCCGCGTTCCATTATGGATCGTTACAGTGAGAGAAAGTCCAAGAAGCCAATGTTCATCACGGTGGCCCTCACCGCTGCAATCATTTTGGTGTTGTACTACATATTTTTCAAGGAACACGAAGTAGGGCGGATTCAAAAGGTATGTATGTGAATGTGGACAGTGAATGCCCACCAAGTATGAAACAGGCGGTTGTCGTACTCAAAGGCAGTTCGTCTGTCTCTGGCACAGTCGAGTTTGAACAGACAACAAGAGATGGTCCTGTCACGGTCTTGGGGACCATTCACAACCTTGATCCCTCTTCCCTGCGGGGATTTCACATTCAGTGAGTTGCCGAGTCGATTGCTTTACGAATGATCGGTCCTTGAGCTTGGTGTCAGCGAGCTAGGTGACCTGACGGATGGCTGTCTTTCCACGGGTTCCCATTTCAACCCGTTCAACAAAGTGCATGGTGCTCCCACTGATTCGACGAGACATGTTGGTGACCTGGGCAACATCGCTAGTAACGAGGATGGAACTGCAACATTCTCGTTTACGGACAACGTAATCTCTCTCAACGGCCCCAAAAGCATTATCGGGTATGTCAAATCGCGATGGAAACTGCCAGACGTTGACGAACCCCGACCCAGTCGTGCTGTGGTTGTGCACGAGGTAGGCGCAGTCTCGGCATTCCGCACTTCCTTTCGCACACTCATGCCCCTATAGGGCGAGGATGACCTCGGAAGGGGGGGAAATGAAGATTCCCTTAAAACAGGTAACGCAGGCGGAAGAGCTGCTTGCGGCGTCATTGGTAAGTTTTTATGCAATCTTCCAACGACATCCCACCGAGGTGCATATGACAGGGCGCGATTGAATAGTACGGAGCATGGAGGCGTTGTGGAATGAAAGACCAAGTGTGTTAATATAGCTACCGAAGACTGCCTTGTGTTTCTTTACGCGTTACTGCGGAGAAGCGGACTCGGGCGCGGGCTCACGTCGCCCATAGAGATCGATGTCACACGACGGCGCAGTACTTTGTGCCTTGTTACAAGGCGCGGACACGGAAGCATCCAAACTGTTCGATACGTGTGAACTTGAGAACCGATCATACGGCGTGCGCATTGTTCCCGTGGCCAGCTGAGTCTGTTGAGGGAACACGAGAATGTTTATCGATGACGACAGCATGGCCAGTTCATGGCCGCCAAGGAACTAGATGAAAACATAATCGAGACAGCTGACCCGTGCTCACCGGATATCTCGATAACCGAGTGCACGTTCAAGTTTGATGAATCGGAACGTGTCGAGCGGGCCAACTTTCGACGGTGGTATTTGGCACCAATTGGGTCGGGAAAACTAAAGAACATTCTGTCATCTGCACCAGATGAAGTTCCAATTGGCACCATCATGTTGGCGTGGATACTCAGCTGTGGGTAGGTCTGTGAGGAGGCCAGACTCCCCTGGAGCCCTTGGCGTAGTTGCGTGCAATGCTACAAGTACCTGAGCTCGGTTGAAGTGGGGTATGTGGTCAATCCGCGGGCGGCCGCGCGATGACGTTGGCACTATACCGGTGTTACAATTGGAATTCTGCCTCGCCCAGATCAGTGATTTGAAACTCTGCGTGCATTATTACTCGCCACTGGATGCCCAACAAAAGCTACTTGTTGAATTATGTCAACGCTCGCCCACAACATCAACATGCGGACATCATCAATTACCGAGCGAGCCGCACGACCAGACGTCAATCGTGGGCTTCAAGTCAAACGATCACCCTCAAAGGAACCAAGCCAACGTACAAGGGCGAACGAATGTCATGGCTGCATCGCGCTTCCTCAAAATGTCCGGGACAGAATCATCTTGTTCATGTTCACCTGCTGTTTGGTTGCCTTCCTGGACGCCTTCTTCTGTTTCAGCTCCGTCGACGAAGACATACGTGCATCGAATGTTACCTTTGTACACCCGCGCACACGTTTTCCCACATCATCGCCGTGGAGCTGGAGTTCTGTGACGTCAAACGATGACCAAAAGATACGCGCAGAGAGCACGTTGTTAGAGATGGTCGACTGGCATGGAAACTATGAATCCTTCCCAAGTACTGCGAACACCTTGCTCTCGCCCGCAACGATCCCACAGGACGCGTTTCCGGACCCGACACCCGCGCTAATTAGGACGGAGCGCGGGCAGATACGAGGTAACGGTTCCCATGCCATGACCACCAAATCCAGGGCAGTTGTGGTTCCTCGAACCACGTTTGGCGACGGCCCGCCCCGATTGGGGCCTGCAGAATCAGACAAAGGGAGTGAAAATCATGGGCGATATCTGGTGGCAGGACCACCGAGGACTGCACCACGGGGGACACGACCACGACGCTTTGGAAGGTGCCTTCCTGGGGAAGCTTGCTTCTAAATGGACCTACTGTGCAAATAAGAAGAGCGGACGAACGTCTGGCTTACATACATACGCAATCATTTGTATTTGTGGAGCAGTTCTGTCTTTGGATGGTTTAGTCGATGTTTACTTCGAAATGTACAAGGGCAACATTCAGCTCTGTTAGCTATACGTAGCAGCCAAACGCCCAACAATGTATTCTTCGGTCGTCACGGAATTGTATTTGCTCGGACTTGTCGTGCTGACACAAGTCGGTAGAGACTCGATCGTCGCGTCAAAGTTGGGGTTGCAAAAGAAGGCAATTGATTGGCGGAGGGGTGTCACACCTTCCGAATCGTTAATCTTCTGTGCAGCTGGGGCCACCACCCGGTGGAGTGTGGAACGGAGAACATCATTGCTCCAACGTGCCAATAAATCTCCTGCATTCACAACGATAGTCCCTGGCTAGGCAGGGTAATCGGTACTTTAGTCAATATTTCAGCGCAAAACCAAGACATACGATGGGGGGTGCGGGCTGAAAGTGTTGGGTATGCGGGTTTTGAACTTCTAATCCTCCAACCTGGGAACCAAACAAGTCAGGGGCGACAAGCAAGAAACGACCTGCATGCACGTACAGAATCCTGGAACAGTAAGGTGACGGTCCCGTAATCTGCAAACGCATACGTTAGTCCAAACTAAGGATAAGCTGTCAGCGTACCTGAATGTGCGCCCGCTCTTGCCTGCCCTTCTTGTGAAAGCAGCTTTGTGCGAATGGGAGGGTATGAGAGGAGTCTCAAGTTGTGGTACTGTTGATTAATTCTTTGGTCAAAGAAGGACTCGTGAAGATCCAGTCCCAGTGCAATCGAACGCATCACGGATACGTGCAACTCATGACATGTCTGTCGGAACCATGTTAAACACAATCGATATCCTCGTCCAGATATTGGCAATGACCTACCTGAAAGAAATGAAGCATGGTTCGTTTAAACCCAGGCGAATTAGCCTCCTTTGGCCATTTGTTCTTCCAGGTGGGATCCCAGTCACGACCGATCTCCATCGATTCCTTTGTGTCTGGAGACTTGACGCGCAGTGCTGCGATCTCGGCCGCGTCAGCAGATTGTGACACGCGTTCCCGGCCTATGGTGACATAACCTCGGTTGGCGCGAGGATCATCCCAAGCAACTTGGTCCTGCATTCTCCTTTCAGTGGGTTCGGAAAACGACCTCGGATTGCTCACCTTCACTTCCTGGGGTAGACTAAAGAATGCTGCGCTCTGCGAAGCGTATGGTTATATCCGTACGCTTGCAATGACTGGTTCTTACCTTTTTGTACACGTTATTGATCACGTCTGCAGGGATGCCATGCCCACTCAGGTATACAAAGCCGACCTCCTTGAAGCCATTCACAACGTCGTCGGCGACGCGACGTTTCTCCGAGGGCGCGGCAGCAGCACGGAATGCAGAAAAGTCGATTATTGGAATTCGGAAGGTCGAGTTGGAACGCACAGGCTGCCATATGTAGAGTGAGCTGTCTGAGAGGAGCTTGTGGTAACACAAACCTCTGCAAGCGTACTGTATCTTTGCCTTGGACAAAACCGCGGTATCGGCAAGTCTCTGAAGAGAGCAAGTGAACGACCCAAGCAGGACATGGTAAACCTTGGCCAAAGCCAAGTGGCACTTTGTGTTTTCCCACCACAAGCATGTCCACACACTCGCGTGACCATGGCACGGACAACCACTTGAAACGCAGATACGACGACGACGACGGCCAGCGAAGCAGAGGTTACAATAGAGATGAACATGAACGCCCTGACAAGAGGAAAGAAAATCCATGGCGAGATGGAGAACGGAGAAGGGATAGACGGGAATACCCTGAAGATCGGTCCTACAGGCGCGAATACGACGACAGGAAAAGCAGAGAGGACAGAGAATCCGATCGCAACCGTGAAAGGAGGAGAGACCGCGACAGAGACTACCAGACACGCAGCGACCGTCGTCACCGTCAGAGCAGCGGGGAACGTGCAAGACCATCACGTCGTTCTGTTTCGCCCAGGCGTCGCTCTCGCTCTCCTGCTCGCTCTAAAAGTCCAGTTGACAAGGCTAAACCAAATTTCAAGCCATCTGGATTACTCGCGGCAGCCACTAACACCGTGAAAGCCGCCGATGGAACGAGCACCGTTCTGAAATACAACGAACCCCCCGAGGCGCGAAAACCTACGTTGGGATGGAGACTGTACGTTTTTAAAGGGAGTGAACAGACAGGTGAGTTTGGGTCTCGTGCCGGCCCAGCGGCCATTGACTTTGTATTACAGAACTCCTCCACATTCACCGGCAGAGTGCCTATCTTGTTGGGAGAGACCGGACGGTTGCTGATATATTCATCGAACACCCTTCTTGTTCTAAACAGCATGCAGTCATTCAACGTATGTGACCAAGTGTGTTTTATTTCTCTTCCGTTGACTGCTTATAATCGGACTAGACCGCCAGGTGCAAGAAAAAGACGAATTCGGCGCTGCAAAAGCAGTGATCAAGTACGTCACTCCCTGTCCAAGCTTATTCGTCCCGTTAACGATCCTGCAAGGCCGTTCATCATTGACCTCGAGTCCACAAATGCGACCCATGTCAACGATGAAGCCATACCCACTACGAGATTCTACGAGTTGAGGACGGGAGATGGTATGTTGGGTACTCTTCTTTCTTCCTCGTATTAAATCCCCGTCAAAAGTGATCAAATTTGGGTTATCGAATCGCGAGTATGTGATATTGCACGACGAATCAACTTAGTGGACAGCGGAAACCCTATAGTGCGATTGAGGTTGTTATATGATACGAACCTGTGGTTCAAAGGACTTCCGAACCCTGCGTATTTTTCATAATCTTGGCTCTGGTAATCTCTGTCTGATCCGTAGATTCAGGTAACGTTTCTTCTCAGAAAGGTATCAGCTGATTCCTTATCGCTTGCATACATTATGTTGGAGACCACGCACGGACTTCAAACATCGTGCAAGATCCATGCGATAAGTTTTGCTCCTGGGCTGGGCGAAAGAGAGATGGAACCCGTCAAATGCTTAGGTGAAATTGCCCACCTAGTCGTTCTAGAGACGTAGCACGGCATGATATGCAAATTTACGATTCGTGTTTCGAACGGTGGCATTGTACTATCAGAAACCTGGGCTGGTTCCGGTTTCGATCGAGTTTGCCATCTTCACTCATCTGCCCAATGACAGACTTTACGCCGACCCACGGCCTACTGAACCCCAAGTTCGAGGGTTACAAGCTCCATCTGCTTGACCAGGACAAAGTCGTCCACCGCTACGCTCTCCCATATAAGACTACCCAAGCCTCCTCTTACGGAAAGACTCCGCTCACCTTCGAGGAAGTGCAAAGCAGAATCACCCATAATCACTTGGTGCTATCCACGGCCAAGGGAAGAGGCATATACGTCGACGCAAATCATCAAGTGATCGTGATTGACGTTGGAGATGTGAGCTGGTCGCTCTTCAGCTCATGATGATGCTTATCCCATGACCTTGCCATCCAAGTAGGCCACTGCAGATCCTTCTTTCACTCCCGTATACGAGCTCCCCACATCCATCGCTGCTCCGCAAGTTGATCTAGTGCACCCCGAGTACCCATCTGCTGCATTTCTCGACGAAAGTGTCGTCTTTGTCGGTGACGGACGGGGAAGTTTGTATGTCCTCAACATTCCCGTCACTGGACCTGCGACCTTCCTCGCAAATTTCGAGTTGTTGGACACAGACAGCCCCATCCCAAGTTCTCCGATCCCATTTCGGGTGCACAATGTGATCAGAACATCCGATGCTACCGCCGTTGCGCTCTTGTCTTCTAGGCACTATGGAACAGCCTCTGACCCATCAGCCAAACACCCTATGAAATATCATGAATTTGACGTATGGGCTGCCCACTTCACTCTCCCTTTTGAATTGCAGCTGGACTCCCTCGCCCTTGATATCGTCTGGCGCAGACGTGGAGAAGACGTGCCCATGCTTGTGACATATTACCCCACCAGAAATGCTTACTTTCTTCTCGGGAGCTCACCCTATCGCAAAATCAATGACCCACATCCCCCTCGTTACGACCCATCTCCAGATGAAATTGCTCCGATCCCACGACTAGAGGAAGCGTTGGACGCAGAGGGCCCTCTTCAACCAACTAAACCTCATCCTTACTCCTGGACCCAAACATCAGACGTTGTCACTGTCGCTTTCCCCCTCCCCTCCATCATTACAACATCCCAAATCAGGGTTACTTTTTCTCAAAAGACACTGACCGTCCACGTCACGATATCCTCCGCCGTCGAAAGTTTTACCATTCCTCGCTACTCGGCCAAGCAACTTTGGGACGGCATCCACCCCTCAACAAGCTTCTGGACGTGGGACCGCGAGGGCGAACATGCGTTTGGTATCCTCTCACTCCACCTAGACAAACAAAACGAAGGTACCAAGTGGTCGCACGTCTTTGCCGCTTCTGGCACCGCAAGCGCGGAAACGGACGACGTAGATGTTCCAGAGACCCTTGACCCCTCCGAATTGTACACGATCCGCGAGGCACTGGAAAAGTATACATCTGCTTTGAGAGAGGGGGAAGATGCCAGCGGTCTGGGTCTCGGACGCGGGATTCCCACTCTCGCACAGGGCGAGATGGATGAGGAAGTCGATTCTTCTGTGGGAAGACTCGCATTTACCACCTGGATCGGCGAGGACGGGTCATCTCCAACGTGGTCTACTAGCCTGCGGAATCCCGCATTCAGCGTGCTCTCTACACCTCTTCCAGGTACTGAGACCAGCCCTCTGAGTTTGGTGGTCAAAAACGGACTTGATGGCACACGGCACACGCTCTTTGACGATGGGAACTTGCCTCGATGGAAACACGAGAACACGTTCTCAGCTCTTGCCTTTGTTTTAGCGTCCAAACGTGACACTCGGTTTACGTATCATGCATCCGACATGATCTTTGCTTTTGAAAACGGGACGCAAGATCGAGGGGGAAATGTTTACATTTACCGCAGTTCCGATCCAAAGGAATTGTGGGCAAAACAAAGTGTGCTGGGTGTTGGACGGGGTGGTGTTGGTTCCCTTTTGGGAATCGGTGCCATCCACACCAGCAGTGAGACTGGAAACACCATCATATGCCTCTGCGAAAACGAATTGGTGATCCTTCGCGATGTCCGTTAAATGAGAGGAGTTTTTTCAAGCAGCTTTACATGAACCACTAGTAATACGACCCGTAAGGAAGTATAAGATGTATGTTATCGAGGTTCTGAACACCATAACAAAGGGAATCGTGACCATTATGAGGGTAATCATGAACGATCATTTGCTACAGATGCTACAACTGGGGCTAAAAAGACTTGGAAATCGGCTGGTGATGACAACGATTACAGAACCAATAGATAGTGAGAAAGCGCACAGGATTCCAAAGCATGACTTGAGACGATCGTCAGGCCTGGCGTGCCATACAGGAAGATAATTAAGTGTCGAGAGGGGAAAAGGATGTAGGGGGGAGGGAGGGGATGGGATCATACAATTAGCGAATCTTCGCTGCTATCCATTAGTCCTTCGGCTTTGATCACTGGATCGACTTCATCTCCCAGCGGTTTCGAATATGGTTGTTGAACAGGGGTAACATCACCGTTCAACTTGAGTTGGGATACAGATGAAAGATCAGATGATGGCGATTGTTCCTTTGAATGGGAAACTGAACGGGGCGGGGACCCATCAACGTCACCGTTGACCTGGCTGAACGGACCATCAGCGTCTTCATCGTCAATCTCCACCAGCCGGGAGTCGGAATCAATGGTTCCATCCAACCCGTCATCCAGCGAGTCACGCATGTCCTTTTCATACGCGGCCAAACGATCTCGCAGGGATGCGGTAGGATCCACTGGCCGTCCAAGACCAAAAGATTCGCTGAAGAACGACCGGCCAGATTCCCCATCAAGTTCATCACCACTGTCTTCTTCATCGTCTGAAGGGCCAAACATGAGACGAGCGCCGTTATCGGCCACTATTCCAGTATTTGGGCTAAAGGAAATTCCACCCGTGCTTCCCAGCACGCGAGCGAAACCTGAGAATGCGGCGGATCCAAACAAAGTCGGAGGGGCGTTAAGATCTTCGCCTCGTTGACTCCGTAGTCGATCACGCTCTTCTTGAGCTTCTTTTCTCGCCTTGTATGCCATGAGCCGAGCAGGAGAGTAGATCTGAGGGATGGTATCGGGAGTGCTAAAGCCGTAGCCAGTTTTTACACGATCGATGATCCAATCATACCACTGTTGCCTTGTCTTGCCGTTGAGAATGGCAATGATAAGGACTGTCATGTTGTCGCAACCAATGCCCGTCCCTGAGGACGTATCAGGAGCAAGGCAATGTGTGCAGATTTCCTCGCTTATTTCGGTAAGTTCTTTCCCCTCGGAGACTCTCAGTCGGATGAAGTTGATGACTTGTTGAGAAGTGAGACAGTCCCAGATACCTGTCGCGACGGAACAAGGATGAGCACGCATTAGGGACGCATACGAAACAGACGGACCGTCACAAGCCAGCACAAGAAATTCGTCTTCGTTGGTTATTTCATGGACGGTGATATCGGGGTCGGAAGTGATGACTTGCTTTTGGGGAATCAGGCTGTAATTTTTTTTGAAATCAAAATCGCCCAGCGCTCTTGACAAGGCGAGGTTCCCTTGGGATGCGGTGTATAAGGGAGAAAGACGGGAAGAGTGAGAGTACACACCGTTTACACGTCCGTACTCAATATATCCACCCGCACCCACGATGCGTGCGCGCTCGGCTGTAGATGTGCGTTGGTGAAAGGCAAGGCCATGGAAGAGAGCAGGACATACTATCATTAGAAGGTTTGTGGTCGAAGCTGAGGGGTTTAACTTCGCCTTGGACGCTGATGACCGATCGCGAGTCACCTGCGTTAGCCTAAAAGGGGTTTAAAAAAGTAGATTAAACGGTGCAACGAGATGACGACATACGACGTAAATTTTTCCATCATGAGTCAATAGGGCAGCAACAGCTGTGCACCCAGAGGGATCGCGCGTGTGAGCTGGGTCTGCAAGGTTTAATGAAGGACTGATCGGTAAGATGGGGCGGGGCGACGTACCAGCGAGGAGATCTTCATCGGTTCCTAGGAATGCTCTTTTCATAGCCTCGTCATAACGCTTCTGGCGATAAGTTTCTTCAGCAAGGAGACGCTTGTGGACGTTTTTTCCAGCGAATTTGGCAACAGTGCTGCCTGCAAGTGAGGAGTGAGAGTGAAGACGGACGACGGGGGGAAGCATTACCACCGTGGCCATCATATACGCCGAAAAAAGCATTCTTTTCGCCGGAGCCATCATCCAGTGTGAGGACGGCTGCATGGGCATCTTCCATCGCTGATGCACAGGCAGTGAGCAGGGGAGAGAAAAAAAAGGAAATGTACACACTGATTCTCCAGCCTTGCATCTCTGATACGGCAAAGAGGAGGCGATCATCTTCGCCGGACTCGGATTTCTTTTCGGTGGCTAGTGAGATGGCGATAAGCAAGCGATGGGGACGAGGCGGTGATACTGACCGGGCGATGAGAGTGTCTGACCCTATAGCGAGATGAGGAATGGAAGACGGACAAAAGCGGATGATGTGCTTACCATTGCAAAGACGTAAAGAAAGAGAAGTGGTGAAGTGGTCGGTATGCGCGTCCTCTTTATTGTGTCTTGTTTGTCCTTTCTTCTCCCACTACTCCGATGGGGTAACCGGCTATAAAAGCGGTCGTGTGCCCACTCTCCGCTCGTCCCCCCTCCCTTGTCTTGCGGTGCGTCCTCCCCACCGCCATGTTTGCCTGCTCACCCGTCATTAGATGCCCGGACGTCGGAGGACATGCAGCACATCGTCGCAGTCATCTATTGCGTCCATCTACACGAGGATACACCAGTCCTCGACGCTCGCAAAACCTCAGCAGGGCACCGCCAATGTCTGGGGTTCATTCACGACCACCATCCCAGCCACCCTCTGGCTCCGGGATCAGCTCACGCTGTCCATCCCCGTCGCGGGCAAGTACCGCGCACGGCGGCACGATCGTACGGGCTATGACACGCCCCCCGATTCGCCACTCTCCTTCTTTCAATCCACGCGACGGAGCCCGTCCATCAGCCGCACCTTGACTGACGTCGAATGTGCAGGTTCAGACACACCTTCCCCGTCCATGTCTCCAGTCACTGACAATAGTGACCTTCATCCCGTTCTTGGTGCCCTCGAAAGAGGATCGCTGCTTTCTTGCACATCGGTATGCTCCGCGTGCATGAAAGTAGGGACCAATTTCCCCCGATGTCCTCGCTGCGACGAAATGTGGTGTTCTCGCGCTTGTAGACTCCAAGGGGGGAAAAAGCACGTCTGTGCTATTCGCAGGACCTAACTTGGTTCTTGCTCGCTAAAACTCATGGGCGTATCTCCGCCTAGATCGCCCATTTCACTTGTCGGCTTATCGTCTTGCTTTCTTCTCCTGTCCAAAATCGTGCTTTCATATGCCATGTACACAACCGCACTGTCAATGAGTGAAAAATTGTCCACGCCATAACAAGTTAGGACCGATAACGAAACGTAGCTACGGTTCAGTGAACACGATCTTCGTGCCCTGTGAAGGCACAATGCTGGCTGCCTTGTTATTCCTCTTGGCCTCCCACGATGGGTGTATCGGCTTATCCTGTCTCTCCTTGCGCCTTGCTTCATTAACGGGGCCGGATGGCCGACGGACTTGGCGGTGTTCATCGGCAGTTCTCACTGACGTGGGACGGCGCCATGACATGGCGTTTCCCTTTCCACTTCGCCGATCAGCCAAACGATGTGCCGACGTATCCGCTTGCCCCCGCTGTTTCTTCATGTGATTAGCATTTTTCCCAAATTTCTTCTCCCATATCCTGAGTATGCCGAGGATTAGAGTGGCATACAGATAGTCACTTGTACTTACGCCCTCCGTGCCCGTTGCCCGCGACGGTTCTTTTTAATTCCATCCACCAATCTTGCTTCACAGTCGCTAATTTCACTGTCTGAAACACCCCGGGTGAAGCCAACCGCAAGGCAAGGCAGAAACTCGGATTGGCCATTAGATTCGTGCGACCGAGGCTTCTCAGCAGGTTCGTCCGAATCACTGCTACCCGGGCCAAATGTCACCTCGTCGTGGTTTGATCCCGTCTCCGAGTCCAATCCCGATGGCCCACCGACTGTACCAGACTCCCAGCCACCGTCGTCGATTTCTGCCGTAGTTTCATCGCTATCTGCATCCTCACACATGTCATTGTTGCCTAGGTCGAAGATTTTATCCTCGGCCAGGCGTTTCCTCTTTGATATCTTCAACGGCAAGAGAAGATTTTGTGTGGCTTCCCCAGTGTTTTCCGATCCGACAGAAGGATGCAGGATCGTTCTCAGATTTTCTACTATCAGCACGACCTCCGATGCGATGGCTTTGGAGCTCAAAATGCGGCTTTGCACTTTAGCCGTCAGAGTCCCCGACGTTCCCGGAGTAACAGCATTCGGCGCTAATTCTGCCAATATAACTCGTATCGACGGGTCCTCACAGAGGACCTTATTCTTCTTGAGTTTGGTCATAAGTGCCGAGTGTGCAAGTTGGTCGTACGTGAGACGCTGCAAATTTTATGAGCTCTGGGTAGCGGTAGTCACATCCGCACTTTCATTTTACCCACCTTCAAGATCTCCATTTGTGACTCCAGGTCCCTGGTCGAGTCACTGTCTGGATTCTGGTGCCTAAGATACAAGAGAGAATCTGATCAAAATCGATATCTGCAGCACCAGGCTCAGCATCTATTCACCGGGCATCCTTGAGTTTTCTCAGAGTCTTTTGCACTTCAAAAGTTTTTGCCCTCTTGACAACTTTCCGAAGTTCTCTGAGACCGTGGTGCTTGAGAGTCAAGAGTATGGGTCCACGGGTAGTTTCATGAATGAGTGCAAAAGACGTGCCAGCTTTCGGTGTAGCTTCGCTTCTTTGTCCTCCTAATGGTGTTGTTAGAGTTGAATGGGGAGCCAGACAGGTGACGCGCCTCTAAGTCCTTGTCCCCTTGTCTCTTTCGCTTTACACCGCGAATTCGGTTCCGTTCAGACATCCCGTCTACTACACCGCTTGACACGCTGACCTAATGAGCGTTCACTTTCACAGCTTGTGATGTCGTCTGACGAACCTACGGACGAAGGGAAGCTATTCGCGTCCTTTGAACGCCGCGATGAATTTGTTTCCCTTCAAAATACTTTTCTCGCGTTCGACCTGACAATCGAACCCACTCGCGAGGAGAGCAGCAACGAGTCTGACGTGTTACGAAGGCTTGGCATGATAGTATGTATGCCCGTTGATCATCATATCTTATGGGCGTCAACAATCGAACGCTGGGTAGCTAGCCGAGTACCAAGAGCAATCTTATCTCTTGGACCCCTACCTCGAGGACCTCGTCGTTCCCGTCGCAGAATGCTTGAGAACACACGCTAGAGCGTGCACATCCGATTCCCCCATCACATCCTCCATGACTCGAGTGGGACGTCTGGCCGATCTGCTGTACAATTACATCAAGTGCAGAGGATACAAAACAATTAGTCAGTCATTCAACCCATTCCACTGCAACATGTCCTTAGAATGAGCAGCTAGGTTTTTCCCCCATGAAATCGCCGATGTAACGATCGCTGTCGATTTTATTCGTCTGCAAACTGGGCCCGCTGCCCATCCATCTCAATGGTCCCTGCGTTATGTTGTGCTACTGTGGCTTTCTCTTGTCTGCAGAATCCCGTTTGATCTAGATCAATTCGATGAGCCTGGCCACAAAGGGCGGACCGCTAGAACGCTTGAAGCTACCGGCAAGCAATATTTGGACTACGCAGGTTTAGAACGGGAAGGCGCGGTATCCCTCCTGTCACGACTATATATGCGGTAGGTTTCTACCATACAGCTATAAAATGTGCTAAGATGAGAACAGAAAGGATACCAAAGAACAATTATCGGCGTTCCTTGCATGGTCTACGTCTACATTTCAGGAAACGAAGCAATTTTTATCGGTGAGCGTGCTGTCGTTGCCATCCGCTTGGCTTGATGGGGTCAGGTTATTGGCGTATTACAAGTATTGTGCGCCTTTGTCAAGTTTGGAGCTTTGGAGGAGTCCAGGTCTGCCACTTCTACATTGTTAGAGATATCAGAGAACATAAGGCAAAATGAGGGCTTGATGAGCAATACCCTACTTCGCAAATACCGGGTAAAACTGCTGTCGAGGGTGGGGCTCCGACTGATTCCTCCAAAAACCAACTACTCCAGGATCAACGGTTTGTCCGTTCTTGCATGTAGGGAAATGTTTAATCTGAGGCATTTCATAAGTTCGCGCTCTGGATGCAAGGGAAGGTTTCGAAAGAAGCTGGGGAGGTGACCAAGACGACGACGTGGATGTACCGGAGGAAATCGAAACAATCCTCCAAGCATTATTTAGTTCCTTGCAAGACAGGGTAACGCCGTTCCATTGCCTCCTACCCCTCGGATTGAAGTTACGTTGATAGGACACGGTGGTTCGATGGTCGGCGGCCAAGGGTGTTGGTAGGCTTGCGGAGCTTCTCCCGGACGACTTCTCAGAACAAGTACTTGAAACGGTGTTAAACTTGTTTTCCATACACAGCATCGCGGGTGGATCCATCTACGATATGCCGTCCGTCGCTGAGGCGACATGGCATGGTGCATGTCTGGCGATCGCCGAGATGGCACGCAGAGGCCTCGTGCAACCGCCATTGTTTCCGCAGTTGCTCGATTGGTTATTCAAGGCAAGGGCACGAGTCTCGATGGGATGCACAAGTTTATTTTATCGTCCGACAGGCCCTTTACTTTGACATTCGTAAGGGTGCACATTCAATCGGTTCCAATGTGCGGGATGCCGCAGCCTATGTCCTTTGGGCCTTGGCAAGGGCCCAGGACGCATCCAGCCTTTCTCTGCATGCTGCCAAGCTAGCACAGAACCTCGTTTGTGTCTCTCTTTTTGATCGTGATGTTTCCATCCGCCGAGCCGCAAGTGCCGCATTCCAAGAACACGTAGGCAGGATGGTGCGACACCCATTTGTCTCCTAAATATCAAGCACCCTGACCATTCTCTTGTGGTTCAGGGTTTGTTTGCTCATGGCATCGACGTGCTTCGTAAAACGGACTTTTACTCTGTGAGCATACGGCGCAACGCGTTCCTCGTAGCCGCTCCACAAGTAGCTGAGTAAGTTCCTCGAACTGAAATTGTTTTCTTTTCATGTTCACTTCGTGTTGACTAGGCATAACGAATATCGATCAAGTCTCATTGACCACCTGATTTCGATCACACTGCGTCACTGGGATGTTACGATGAGGCAGCTGGGTGCCAAGTCCATGAGGCTTGTATGTGAGATCGACCTCGCGTCGCTAGGACCGACATGTATGTCGCGATTGGTGAGTCACCATTCTCAAGTTACCGGTAATATTGAGCCAGGGATTTCTAGGTACCACGACTGCGTTCGGTGGACGCTACGGATATTCATGGTGCAATGTTGGCGCTTGCTGAACTGGCCGATGCGTACCAACGACATTTTGGTTCACAAGGGGATGGGAGAAGGAGAGAGGTTGGTCAACTCCTTTTAGTATCACAGTCTTCTTATCAGAATGTCCTGTCAAGATTTTCGGCCTCATCGGAGATGTCCCAAAGGAGATCATCCTTGCGCCTCGGAACCAGCAGCTGCTTGGTGCCACTTGCAATCTCATTGCCGTCAGTATTACCCAACAAGAAGTAGAACAGCCCGAGGACCGCCCGCCTGTCCTGAATTGGCGCTACTTCGTCGATCAAGGCCTTCGCCACAGGGGCACCGACGTTCAGGAGGCAGGTGCAACTGCAATGGCCAAGCTGAGTTCCCTCATGGATTTCTCTGTGTTGGTACAAAGATAAGTTTTATCTGTATATGGAGACGTACTGCGCGGCATGTACTGAAATTGGGCGGCCTTTTTGCACATTGATCAAGGAATTTAGACACGGGTCTCCATCGTTGCAGCAGAGTCTAGGGCATGTGTTGGGTGTCCTCGACTACGATGCGCACCCTCATGCTCTCCCCCGAGTGGTTGATTGCTTGCTGGAAAGCATCAGTTCGGAGGTGGGTTCCTTCCACAGTCTCCGCATGTTACCCTCATTAAACCGGTGATTACAGTCTGCAGCCAGAATGACAAATGTGGAAGCACGCCGAAATTGCTACCTTGCTATCCCAAAACTCTTTGAGAATGTCACCTCAACGTTGACGGAACGTACGTTCCGCCCGATGTGGAGATGTTTCATGCCTTACCACCCGGTTATAGATTTCCGATCAAGTGAGGTCCGTGCTTTGTTCGATGCACTAGACAGCGGGCTGGACGACTACAGCACGGACGAGCGTGGAGATGTAGGGTCATGGATACGCATCGCCTGTATCCGTGGTTTGGGTTCAATCATTGAAGACCTATTCCGCATTTCTGGTAGCCTGCCGGATTTTTCTTCCTTTTTACCTCCCCACAGATACCACGCTGTCATTGGACGGATCCTTCGTCAAGGTGTAGAAAGGCTCGATAATGTCCGTCAGATTTCCGGAGAATGTTTTTTGCACCTGTTGAAGCTCCCGCTTCCTGCTGTTGAACATGCAGAATGTTGGGCCATCAAAAATGTCGATTTGATGGAGGAGTTGTTTTCCGCGTAAGTCGTGTTGTGAAGAAGGAAAGACATCCAATGAAGAGCTTCTGTAGAGAGAACGGTCACGACAACAACAACAGCTGGGGTGACGGTGGGTGGTTGTTTCCAAAGGCCGTCAGGATTCTCCAGATACCTGAGTATCGGAGATCGTTGTTAAGCGGCCTGGTGTTGAGTGTCGCCACGAGGACGGGAAGCACGGTATGTTGTTTCTCCTGACCGCCGTAGTAGGTTTTAACAGAAGCCTGACTTAGCAACGACCTGCGTCGTCGAGTCTTGCCAGTTATACAAAAACACTGCCCCTAACGGCTGTCTCTGGGGCAGAATACAGCCTTTCCGAATTTGCAAGCGACCTCGTCGACTTGGTTCAATCAAGCCCAGCATCCAACGCTATTGTAATACCCGTTCTGCAGACATTTAATATGCTGTTCGAAGAGGGTGCCTTGGTATCCCTCTCGGAATCCGAACAAGGCGCCGCATGGTAAGCAGCTTGCACTCTAGTGGCGTGCATGCCGATTGGTGTTGTGCAGCGTCGAAGCCTTGTTGTCAATCTCCTGTAAAAACGTGTCGCGTATCAAGAACGTTCAAAGACTTCAGGAGTCAATGAAGATGTAAGTCACAATTCATTAATGCGGCTTATACCGAGACGATCTGTCGAAATGGCGTTACCGCAGAGTCATCAACCTCTTCACGTTTCCTTCGGTTGCGAAGATGTGTTTAACCAAAATCGTCGAGTTCCTTGCGCATCCTTACCCCAGAGTGTGTACATTTCCGATCATTCGGGCAATACGCTAATGTGTGCCTACTCAGGTTCGATCGAGCACCGCCGAGCAGCTGTATGTTGTACTGCAGACTGAGGATCTGGGCTGGGAACCCGACGAGCGGGTCGAGGAGATGCTTCTGGAAACAGAATGGTATGATCGCGTTGCGAACGGCATTCGACGCTGTGGAGCTGAGTGCGTGTTTGACAGGTCGTCTGGGGATGTGGATAAGGTGACGGAGGTGGCACGAGGCGTGGTGGATGGACTTGCGTCAGGAATGAATGCGTTGTAATATAGTGTCCACGGGCAACCCAGCCTGCAACCTTGCATGGCACCCACATTAGCTGCTTTGGGCGTGGGAACTTCGGCTACATGGCAGTGGAGAGCGCAAGTTGGAGAGCATCACCCAGCCATGGTTGTCGACCCTCGCATTAGTGACAGCGAATTGGCTGCGATCAACGCTGCAGCAGTCACACGCGAATATCGCGTGCAGCCTCATCTTGGTATGTGTGCTTTAGCCCGTCTGTTCCTGTCCTTATTTTCTCCAGACTATCGCACCGTATCTGCCATCAACGGGCGAGTGCCAGATCAAGGCATGTTTGCTATCATGGGCTGATCACTTTATAGGCCGCTCGTTGTGCTGGACAATGTCAAGGTAGAGACCACGAGACGCTTGATGTGGTGACGGGACTAACGTCGGGTCAGTTTCCTTCGTACAACGAGATCGTCCAGTTGACCCTTCCGGACGGCTCCAAAAGGGGTGGTCAAGTGCTGGAAGTCCAAGGGAAAAAAGCGATCGTGCAGGTTTTCGAGGGCACATCAGGGGTCGACGTCAAAGCCACGCATGTCGAATTTACGGGCAGCAGCATGAAGCTGCCTGTCGCAGAGGACATGCTGGGTCGCATCTTCAACGGTTCGGGAAATCCTATTGATCAAGGCCCCAAAGTGTTTGCAGAAGACTATCTGGATATTAACGGTGGGGTTATTCCGCCAATTTCGCGTCTTGTCATGCTACAAGGTTTAGTTTAGGTTCGCCGATCAATCCGTATTCTCGGATATACCCAGAGGAGATGATACAAACTGGGATTTCTACCATTGACACTATGAACTCCATTGCCCGCGGACAGAAGATTCCTATCTTCTCAGCCGCAGGTCTACCACACAATGAGGTAGCCATCACGCTGGGTTCTTTGTGCCTATCTCTGACGCACACGTCAGATTGCTGCCCAAATTGTACGTCAAGCCGGGTTGGTGAAACGTCCCACAAAGGATGTGCATGATGGTCACGAAGACAATTTTTCGGTGGTGTTTGCCGCGATGGGTGTCAACATGGAAACGGCACGGTTCTTCAAGGAAGACTTTGAGTCAAATGGGAGTCTTGATCGTGTCACGCTGTTCCTGAACTTGGCCAACGATCCCACCATTGAGCGCATTATTACGCCGCGACTTGCGCTGACGACCGCCGAGTACTATGCGTACCAATTGGAGAAGCATGTGCTGGTGATCCTGACGGACATGTCATCGTATGCGGATGCGCTGCGTGAGGTGCGGTTTGATCTCTGACGGTGGATGGCTGGGTTGACTTGGCTACTCGATTTTGAACGACAGGTATCGGCAGCACGGGAGGAAGTGCCTGGTCGCCGAGGGTACCCCGGATATATGTACACGGACCTGTCGACGATATACGAACGGGCGGGACGAGTGGAGGGAAGGAATGGGTCGATTACCCAAATTCCCATTCTGACGATGCCGAACGATGGTGATTCTTTTTGGTGTTTTTGCAAGCTCCGCTGACTGAGACCGATCACGCAGACATCACGCACCCCATTCCTGACCTGACTGGATATATTACCGAAGGACAAATATTCGTTGATCGCCAGTTGCACAACCGACAGATATATCCCCCCATTAACGTGCTGCCATCACTTTCGCGGTTGATGAAGAGTGCGATCGGCGAGAAACTCACGAGGAAAGACCATGGTGACGTATCGAACCAGCTGGTGCGTGTGCCTGAATTGGGAGTGTGGAGTGTGTGTTATTCATGGGACCACGTGTATGTAGTATGCCAAGTATGCGATAGGACGAGACGCGGCCGCGATGAAGGCGGTCGTTGGGGAGGAGGCACTGTCGGCGGAGGACAAGCTTGCGCTGGAATTCCTGGACAAGTTTGAGCGACAGTTTGTGGGACAAGGTGAGAGAGGACATGGTGTGGTGTGGTATGGGTTGCTCACGTGGTGTGCAGGACCGTACGAGTCGCGCACGATATTTGATTCCCTGGACCTGGCGTGGACGCTGTTGCGCATCTTTCCAAAGGAACAGCTGAACCGCATCAATCCAAAGATCATTACCGAGTTTTATGGACGAAAGGCGACGAAGAGGACGGGGGAGGAAGAGGTGGTGCTGGTGGATGCGTACTAGCGTCGATAGAGATAAGATGATGAGCGCAAAGTCAATGTCACGTTTCAGAGCTGGGACCGCGGAACTGCCAACGTGCACGTTTCGAATGGGACGGAGGTTTTGGACCAGCGATCTTGGAATGGACTGCCAAAGAGCGTAAGACGAGCCGGACAGCGTGGCAGCCTGCAGCAAACCTTGGCCTTCCGTCACTCGCCAGGTATCTGCCAGGCAACCAGGGCCCACACCACACACATGCCAGACAGCTTATAAAACCTGTCCCTTGTCGTCTACCCCCACCCACCTGCTACGACTACGATGCACATCAAACGCAAGGCTGCGCCCTGGCTCGACACCGACACCGTCTACGCCCCCGTACAAGACCCCCGCTCTCACAAACGTCCCCGGATCGACACCGCACATCCCCGCCCCCCCTCCCGCGCATCCCTCTCCCCCACCCGGCGCGCCCGCAGACAGACACCCCTCCTCAGAATCGAACAGGCCACTCCCAGCCTGCCCCCCGTCGATCTCACCTCGCCACACATCCCCTCTCTCCATCCACTGATCAATCGCCAGACCCTCAAGGAACTCGATCTCGGGGCCATCCTGCGCAATCCGCAGCTCCGTACGTCCCTCGCACCGCTTCTTACCCGTCGCTCATCTCGCACAGGCCACGACCTCCTCTTTGACGCCGGGCTCCAGTTCAGACCCACGTCAGGTCGCAAAAAACGCGAGCTCGCGGACAGATACTGGCGCGCAGTCGCACA
Organism: Pulveroboletus aff. annulatus; assembly: GCA_038094595.1. NCBI lineage: Eukaryota > Fungi > Basidiomycota > Agaricomycetes > Boletales > Boletaceae > Pulveroboletus > Pulveroboletus aff. annulatus. The sequence goes on along the minus strand of JBBPTX010000001.1, from coordinate 365,803 downwards.
GGAACTCGACAATGGCTGCACATGCATCTCATTCGACATGCACTGGCGGCCGTCCGACTGCGTCTGCGTCTGTCGTCGTGTCCCCCTCCCCCCCCAAAACCCCGTCCTCACCTACTCTGCATCCCGCCGTGTCCTCACCCTCAGAATGCCCTCCCGCATCCGTCTCCTCCTCACAGAATTCTTGCAAGTCCTCCTCTTCGTCATCCAGCCTCTGACAAGTATCTCAGACACGTACGCTAATCCATCGACCTTTCAAGCACAGATCGAGAGACACGCCGCACAAGCGGCCCATCTCCGTTCCGTTTTCGACCCCGACCTCATCCACCAGGAACTCCAGCACTGCCTGTTCGATCCCTCTGGTCTCTTCCTCGTCATCGGCGACACGCTCAAAAGCCATTGTGCCCCCATGCGCGATCGTGCCGTCGACGCCATGGTCGAGGTCGCCAAGGCCTGCGCGCCTGGGGGTGGAGGTAGCAAGGCCGACGCCGTCAAAGCAGTGCGAATGTGCCTTGACATCTTGGAGCTCATGAAACTCGTTCGTCCATTGATAGGCCCTTTGTTTGCCTAGCTCACGTATAAATTAGGACATTGCCAACCATCAATTACAAACCCTGCGCCCTTTTCTCATTGACAGTTCGGGTCAGTATGAACTCAAAGCTTTCAAAAGCCGCAAGGGATTCTCTGCATCCCTGGATCTCACACGGGAATGGATCCAGTCATCCCACCGCCAGCTGCTCGCATCACCTATTTTTGCCCACCCCTCCTTCCCTTCTGGGTCGTTTCACTATAGCACCCTTTCGCACACGCAGAAAACATACGTCAGCGTCCTCAAGGGCCTCACTGACCTCGTTTTCGACCCCCCTCCCCCACCGTCCGCTCCCCACACCTCGTCCTCCACACCTCAACCCATGTGTCCCTTGCCCCTGTACCCCGAGACCACATATCTCGACAACGCCCGCCTCTTGGTTCTCGCGGCCGATGCGGCCGACACGGCTGCGATGTACATGTTTTTGTTGCTGTACCGCCAACTCGTGTTCTCGGATGCCGGTGACCTGCCGGCCATTCCACGAGATCAATCACGCGTAAGCGACGCTGAATTGCTCAAACTCAAAAAGGAGATCCGAGATATCTCGTCCTCACATCTCGGCCAATGGCTCAAATATGGCAACGTGGAACCATCTTCTATTTCCGATACTGACCGCGAGAAATGGTGCAAGATCAAGCAAGATATCGTGCTACAGGTTGCGCTCCGAGCCAAAGAGGCGCAAACGGGTTCCCCGGTTCGCACACACACCTCCGCAGACCGTCATGTACCACCTTGCCACGCTCCGGATGAACGTGTCCTCAAGCTTGCCGAACGATGGTGCGAAACACATGTTCGGCCGAACTCGGCTCTTAGCACGATGCTCAAGAACAGAGTTCGCGACGCGGTGTTCAGTCAAGTCGTCGCCACTACCTACCCTCACATCAAGACTGCCGAAAACAGGACCTCCGCACCTCCCAACTTGGCTTCTGGCATGGAGCCCCTTGCCGACGAGATACGATCGCTTGCCGAGCGACTCTCCCGCTTGGCCCATATACATCTTGGCGTTTACCTACCATTGTATGAACAAGAGGACATTTTATCTGGCATTACGTCGTCATTGGCTTAGCCACATTTTCTAGACATCTACCTCTCCATCACTATACCCATCATTGTTTCCATCTTGTCGGGCGTTCACTTGCGGGGGTTCACTTGCGGGGGCATTCTGATAGCGAACTTGAAGTAGCAGTAACCAAGAGAACGAATTACCATAGGCAATCAAATAATACCGCTGCATGAACTGGTCGTTGTTGCCCCGGCCAAGCTACGTCACCTTGCGTCGCTTCAACGCTCTTCCTGCGTCGGCCAACCCCGCCAGGCGCCTTCTTTTGCCATCTGTCTCTTTACGAGGAAACGGGCGCATCCTTTTTTCCCTTTGGCTAATCTTCTTTTGCTTCTTTTCTACCGCCTTCTTCACCGCCTGCTTTCCGCCAGCTGATGCGATGGCGTCTAAGCGTGCTTTGTCTAGGAGTGCTTTCTTTTCGGCTGTGACGGAATGAGAATGACGATCAAAGTGGTCCACAGGGCTTACATCGCTTCATCCACCATCCCGCTTTCCCTTGTTTTCTCTTTTCCTGTTCTACCTGCTTGGCGGTCTGCAACGCCTTGGATTCCACGCGATCCCGATTGTCCAGGTTGACGGCACTCTCCGCCTTCTTCATCGCACGTTCAAGCCGTTTCAGTTCATCTTCACGCTCATTTCTCAGATGCGAGGGGGAATTTGCAACGAATTTTTGTGCGCGTTTCATGTGTTCACGCAGCGTCGACAGCTCATCGCTGTGCAAACCCGACAGAAAATCGTAATGATGTTTAAATTTGGAGGGGTCATAGCGACCGGCAGCATGCATGAAACGTGGGTCTCTTGGTTTCTGATAGCAAATAGACATGGGGGATCAGGCTCGACAATTGAAACACGTACCGGCAGTGTGTCGTCAATGACGACCCTGCGGCGGCTAACGGGGCGTTTAGAGGTTACTTCGATAGGTCTGTAGGACAGATATATCGGAGAGAACAGGCCGTGAAGAGACGATGTGCCTACGCGTGTTTGTTTGCTCGTTTGGTCATGGCACTCTTTGCCTTGGACGGCGAATCGACCTTGTCCTTTCCCTTGGTTGGACGGTCGTCATCCTCGCTGTCCGACGCGCCAAGATCATCCAGAGATTTTCCCTCGGAATCAGACTCTGAGTCGTAGAGTGCGTGTGCTTGGGCAAGAGAACGCTGGGCACTTCGAAGCGTACCGAGAGGTAGAGTGGAGAGGTCTGCAATGTGCCATCAATTCAATGGACAATGGATCGGAGCGCGCATGCTGACCGTCTTGGAGAGATTGCTGCAGCGTAGACGGATCAGGAAAAAAGTACTGTGTGACACATGAAAATCCTCACGAGTTTATATGAAGGCCCAGCTTCGCTTGCAGAGCGATCGTCGTCGTCGGTTCCCTCACTAGTCAAAGCATCCCCCGTTTGGTCTTGCATGTCAAGATCTTCTTCGTCGATCCACTGAACAACCCGTGGGGCCTCTTCGTCTGTATCCTCCTGTTCTCCATCGGTGCCTTGGTCGTCCGAGTCAATCTCGTCATCGTTGGTGCAGGAATGTACACGTTTGACACCGTCCTCTGAGCCCGAGAAGAAATCGATGGCTTTTGGTCGAGCCTGCCGAACGTTTTCGTGCCGTGAAACTACCGCTGGTCCACGGGCCATAATCAAGTCGGTATTGAAGGTCTGTATTCACACAGCCACGTGTTGCAGGAGGTATGGTACTCAAAATTGCAAGCCCTTGTCAGAGTAGCGTGGCGGAACGGTCACGTGACACATCAAATGTAAACACTGAGCGCGACGCGTAAACTAGCGCGTTGAGTTGCATTAATTATTTTAGTATTTAGTCTTGTTCGCGCGCTTTTGCGTTTTCCGTCCGGACCACGTCGACGACGACTGCACCACTTTCTTTTCTTTGTCTTCCTGCTCGTCGTCGCCGTGTCCATGTCTCTTCCTACCCCTCCCCACACCACACATCACCGCGACAAGGAAATCCGCCTTCCTGGTTCTCGTGTTGCCTGGGCCCAGCAAAACCAGTATTTCACCCTTTCCTATGGTCTTGCACCGTCTGCTTCTCATCCGCTTCGGTCCTGCTCAGACCAGCCGGCCAAGTCCATCCTGAAGAAGCGCGACCACGCCTCGCTCTTCCTACCGGAAGAGGATCAAAGACAAATAACACCAGAACCCGAGGACCCTCTGGTCGATCTCATTTACCTCTCCAGGCCCGTTGAGCAAATCATTTCTCCAGACTCTACCCTCCGTGATCTCATCGAGGCGTACTCTGTTCTACATGCTCGTTTGCGCGCTGCCGTCATGACTTCAACAGACGCGGATGCGTCGTGGCCTCTCTTCCAACCCATCCGAAGAAATACACGCGCGTTCACCGAAGCAGTCACTCGTGATCTCGGCAGAGCATTCGTCGAGCCCAAATCTGACCCGACGCCAGAAGACGATGTTCCCACAGACTACCACGGGGCGCGCGAAGATGAAGAGGCGCTCTCTCTTCTACCTTCCCCAAAGCAAAGTCCCCGAAAAAAGAAGCAGGGCATGTCAGCATCCCAAGTCAAGTTCGCCCGAGATCTCTGCACAACAACGCATGTCGTTCTACGACTCCTCAGCGCCATATTCACATTGCCACCTGTTCACCAAATATTCGATGGTGCGTCCTGTCAATGCTTATTTACCTTGCTTCATTCGAGTATCTGTAGACGCCCAATTACGCGATATGCTCAACCATGTGCTGGCCATTCCTATGGCCGACGAGTTGCCTACTCCAAATGCACGAAAGACGTGTGCGTTGTCTATCTGGCTGCTCCAAGTTCAGCGACTCCCAGAAACCGTTTTACTCCCTGCTCGCGACCGGATTGCCTTTGCATTGCGGCGCGGGATGGAAGGTGAACTTGGAAAGGAGGGTAAGAAGGGGTCCGCATGCGATGGACTCAAGGTACACATCCATTGCAATGCGTCCATCTCTTGGCTGATTCGTGGGGATAGGCTGTCCACGATCTGTCTATACATCAGCCAACCACTTTTATCCCCGCTTTCGTCGAACTCTTGCCATCTATACTGGCAAACCTATTGGCACCAACACTGGGCTTGCGAACACAGGCATGCCACGCACTTGGAGGCTTCGTACTGGGTTGCGTTAGTCTCCCTCCCTCATCTGTCCACGCTCGCGTATCAAATATCGTCTCTATCTTCTTGACCACTTCCCCTGCTTCGTCTCCTCGTCAGAGTCCCGCAAAGCCCGTAACGGAGCCTACTATCATCCGAACACTCCGAACGACTCTGAATACCGTGGATCCTCAACACGTTGCGCAGGGCCCTGTATGGGCTTTGAGTGTCCTTGCATCTTTAATTGTCCTGCTTGGTCCCATAGTTTGTACGGATCATCGGCTTATTCGCATTGTGTCCGCCCTTCTTTCCCTTGCTATGCGTAACAAGAAGAGCTCTGTTCGTGCTCTCGCCTCTCTTCTGTGGAGGTGTGTCGCCTGGGTATACGTTCAACCGCATGTAGAACACTTTTCTGAAGGCGACGAAGGTCATGGCGGAGAGCAGGATACTGCACTAGTCCGGGAAAGCTTCTGGAAGCTAGTCAAGTCCGTGGTTGATATGGGAACAGGCGTCTCGACCGTGGCAGCGCTGCTCGGAGACGATTGCGATGACGAGGAGCGGTTAAGAAAGGCTCTAAAGCTTCTCAGGGCCATGCTCAATAAAGGTGGCCAGACCACTCTCGATGCTATAGACATTGCGAGGATTCTAGTCAGCTGTGAAAACTATGGCAAATCTTGGTCGTCGAACAGTCTCTTGCCCCATTCACTGTTTTCCTCAATGCCTGGGTTACTAAGCATTGACTACAAGTCGCTTTCCACTGCTGTGAAACCAATATTCGATGAATGTCCGCAATTGAACGATATTCGACCTTTGACTCGAGAACAGTTGTCTAGGAATTGGGTATTCAGTGAATTGGTAGAAATCTGGAGGACTACTTTGGGTTGCTTGGAGGCACCTGACGATTGTTCCTTACCGGTAAGTCCCATCGATTGACGCAATTCATCGCTCACGAATAAAACCAGTCCGAGACACTCGCAACGTGGAATGGTCTCCTGAAAGCCAACGTGTCCATCCTCCTTGGTTGGGAATTATGCATTGATGTCGCTGGCGTCTCACTGATCTTTCTGTATGCAGATGCCGACGACTATGACAGTATCACCGAATTCGGCTCTAAAACTGCCCATACTCTAACAGAGATTCTTCGTGACTCACAACTAGACCTAACCTTGGTCGCTTGTCAAGCCTCTGCAAAAACGGATACGCACTCAAGGGCAGCCAAGAGCATCCGCATGCGGTCTAATTCTGCGATGAAACTCGCCGTTGTTAGAGAATTGTGGGCATGCATGCGAAGCATCTTTCCGAACGATTCGCTTCACTCGGGTGGTGCTAAATTACTGGAATGCCTCATTGAGGATGAATCTGATCTTGTCTGGGAGACTGATATGCCCGATATCGCGGGGGAGGAATGGGCCAAGTTATGCGCAGAAACACTTGTCGTCTGCGATGTAGAAGGACTGGAAGGTTTCTGGACGCAGCGATCGCGATCGTATGCTACCATGACATATGAACCTCGGGCCCGCAGTATAATTTGGCGTTATTTCGTGGAGACTTGGACTGCAGATTGTAAAGCGTCGTGGGAGGGTGCTACTATTCTGCTTGGGATTCCGTTTGAGTAAGTTTTCTGGTCATGCCGTTCGTAACATTGATCAACGTTCGACAGTAACCGCAATGTTTGGGAGTTCAGCAATGACGAGTTCGGTGTATGGGACGGGTTCCTGAGACACACCATGAACAAGGCCAACGATAATGGGACGGAGGCGACAGCGGTATTGGACCATGTTGCCTCTCTGGTAACGCGATCCCCTTGTCCAGGCTTTGCTTCTTCAACTCGCGTTGCTGACCTCCTCTTATCGCACTGCGAAATGGACGACCTGAGGGAACTGCCTACCAACGTTTTCGAACTTGTTAACGAGACACTGCTCTCGACGTATCCCCCGGAGCCATACAATCTGAAGCCGTCCATGTGGCTCGTTGCATCCCTCACGCGGGCGGTGGATACATGTCCTGTGGACTTGCGCCTAGACCTACTGGAAATCGCACAGGATGGCATCTGCGCTTGGTTGTCGGACGAATATCGCGCTTTCACACGAGACGAGTACACACTAGATGTGCTGCCCCTTTACCAGACTGCCTTGCTGGGCATTCAAGAACTTCCCCGTATGCCTAAGGTTCTTGAAGTTCTCTCACCTCTCCTCCAATCTGTCTTCATTGGCCGGAACGATAAGCCCAGCATTGCCAGAGACGCGTTCACCGAATTCTGGATGACTTATGCAGATACTGAAGAACCCGAGGGCGGTTGGCCTGAGGACCTTCGAATTTGTTTCCTGCCTGTCGAAGACCGCACAGGGACTGAAGCTGAGCCCTCCAGCGACCCTGAAGAGATCGAAGATTCTACAGTGTGTGCGTCTTCATCTACGAATAGTGAAAGCGACGATCTTTCATATACTCGATCTTCGTCACCTTTGGGGTCCGGCTCGACATGTAGCGTACGGACTGCGCGAGCTTTGGAAGGCGAAAGAGCGTCATCCCCATTCATTGGTCGTCTCGGACCTCCGCTCTTCACTTCGCTTGTGGATTCTACGTTATCGCCTACCAGTCCAACTAACCGTCCTTTACCATCAACAACTCGTCCTATCACGGAACCCTCTACCCCTATTTCTGGTTCACGATCTTCTCGCATTGATACCCCGCCGCGTCCGCATAAGCCAACGAGCACTCCGGAATCCTTCCAGTCCATTTTACTCAAACCTTCCGCTGGAGCCCTTCCTGTTCATCCTACAACCCCGACAACCCCGCGCTGGGGCCGTTCCAACCTTTCCCCTGGCAAAGGACGTGCTTTGGGAGATAAAGAAAATGTTTCGCCTCTGCCTATACTGCCTGGCGTTGATGGAATATATTCAACACCGAGCAGGATTAAGCCAACTTCTATCCTGGGTAAACGTCAGATAGCTGACGAATCCCCTCGAGAAAGTGCAGTCAAAAAGGGACGAACATCCTTCATTCGTTCCTCTATCGAGTTCCCTACAGCCGGTGATAGCGATTTGGAAGATGAGCTGGCAGTAGAGGCTAGTCTCTCCTCACCCGCAGGAAAGATCCGCGACTATAGACAGCAGTCCTTGACTCCAAGCGAGGTCTCCCAAACTAGTACTATTTCACGGAAGCGGAAACGCCAGCGGCTTATCATGGAGGCTGTTGTTGTTCCGTCACTGGCGGATATTCAACATCGCCAGCGTATCATGCGGAGAAGGGCTAGTACTGAGTGTGTCAGTGTCGCTACAGCATCTCCGGGTCTCCAGCGCTCGTCGTCAATGCCCAAGCTTCGCGATCCATATGGTGACGAAACCGAGACATCACGGCGGAAACGAATGAAACACTGGGACGGGATTGGCGCGAGTCCGTTGGCTATGCTGGAAGAGACGGTGATCGCTGGAAGCGGTAAGCATCCGGCTGTTTGGATGATACACATTCGTCTAAGTGCCAATTGCAGACGATTCAATAATGCTTGCTGGTACTGGAAGCAAAACTCTCGCGTCCGAAGGCTCTGACGACGACCCTCATCTGGGCCAAGTATCACCTCGACACTTGGCTTCTCCTGCTCCACGACGATATATGGATCCAGACTACGACTCGTCAAGTGATGACATGCCCTCATCCAGCCCATCGAGAGATTTGGTTGCCCGACGTCAGCAGCGTTTCGGGCATCTTGTGCATACAGGTTGTAGATAGTCTTTGCATTTCTTCGCTTTATCATCTACCCTAGTGGACTGCATTGATATCATCTGTATTATTTCATTGCATACTAGCCGTGTCCATAACGGTCAATATTCAACCATCAATTCGAGAATGGAACATAAATCAAGTTGCTCGGTGATGGCAGGACGTCCAGCAAATTATATTATACTTAATCAAAAGTTACCGAGAGAATATGAAACTTGTCGCGTTGCGACCAGAAATACCGTTTATATATGTTACCTGCCAGAATTACCCATTTTCTTCCCCATCTGCTCGGTCAACACTGCACCGATTTGGTGTACCAGTTTTGTCGCTTGGAGAAGTTCAGACATGGGTATCTGAGACGCGCCAGTCGCAACAGAAGAATAAACGTCCTGCAGAGCATCAAGTCTTGCCGACGTGGTCTTGGTCCTTCGCAAAGATGAACGGGGGGGAACTGATGATGGGATCTCGCTTTGTGACATCGCTTTCAGCACACTCACTCCAGTGGGTAAATATGATTCGTTATCAGGTTCTGACAGTCTCCTTGAGCTAAGTAGCCGACGAAGAGCATACTGGCGTACCATATGGTGTAGAAGTCCGAGCCCGCAGTGGGGAACTGGAGGAAACGTCCACCAGACATTCGTTAACATCGACCTCTGAGTTTAGTCGCAAACGTCAATGGGATATCCAATTCTATGCAGAACTTGTACTCGCCTGAGGATGTCACATCAACACGGAAATCCTCCCAATCAAGATTATCTTCATCAGACCTAACCGGCGAAGGTAAGGTAGTCGGCGGTGCTTTGCTCTTTTCATTGGGGGAGGGCATAAGGCACTGTTTAGTCCGGGCGATATTGTGACTCGCCACCCTTTTCCGACGCCGGACAGCCGCACGAAGAGTAGGCACATGTACTCCATCGAATACCATCCTTTTCTTGGGTGGTAAGGAGTTCATACGTGGGACGTCAACCGGCGTAACATCGCGAGTAGCAGGTTCAGATTCTAATTCACGGAAGGCGCAAAGAACATCCCGCGAGATTCGACTTCGTTTCCGAAGTCCATCATCTAAGGGAAATAGATCAACTTCGTTCTCATCTAATAGCCATCAAGCACAATCACCGTCTGCAGAACTCCGTTTCTGAGTAGGCGAATATACAGTGGTTGGAAGGAGGCATTTCAGGGATCGAGAGCTCGACATTGCTCCACTAGCAGAAGGGATAGATGAAAACCGCCTTGGAAGATTGCTGCTCGTCGATTCTTGCGTCCCGTCTAGGAAAGGCGCGTTCGTTTGGCTGGAATACTCCTGGGGTTGATGCAATATTATGGGCCGAAGTGCACTATCATCGGGAGAGGAAACGGGGAAGGTGGTAGCTTCTTGGTCCGCAAATAGGTACTGGAGTCCACACGGCGCAGCCTTCATATCAGATTCTTCTAGGAAGGCTTTGGCTTGTATTGGGGCTGACAGTGGGCTGACCCGGAAATCACTATTAGAACGCTGTTGCTGATAACTGGTAGGAGAGTGAGCTTGGAAACTGTCGCTCTTCAGACGAAAACCGTTGGTATGTATGGCGAGACTTGCAAAGAAAATATCTCACGATGCTTTGCTGCGACTGTGATTCAGTGGTCGATGACAATCCATCAGCAAGATCACCGCCATATGCAGCCACAAAACAAGTCAAGCAGGATTTGATCTTGGGGGGAAGATTGGCGCAAAATTGACTGTGGCCATGGTAAGTTGCTCTCCAAAAATTTTCAAATGCGAATGGAGCTATAGCCGGCGTTGGGATGCGAGAGAAAGCGGATGCAAGAAAACTTTCCATCTCCCGAAGAGACTGAATTGATAACGGAAGGTCCTCCAGAGCTTTTAAGGTCTCACAATACAGGGAAACAGCCTGGAAGAAACTCAATGCATCAAAAAGAAAAGGAAAAAGAAATCATACCACGGAATTAAACTGGTCATCAGACATGACCGCAGTGTGGTCCTCGATCCAAAGACAGAGACTGCTGCGAAGAGCTCTGAGTATGTGCATCACTTTTCCCGGGTCTGAAACTACCAAATGGCGAATAGTAGTAAGAAGCTCAAGGGATCGTGTCAATTCCTTCGGAAGGTGCTGTGAGCGGCAATAAGAGAAATTCAAGCAGACGTCAACCATGAACAGAAGCTCGTCAGCTGGTGAATTGCCGTATTCATGAATTGTCGTCAAGAGGAAAGTCAGCACAGGTATGATCGACTCCCTATTTTAAAGACCGTGAACAATTTTACGCGAGGACAAGTCAAAAAAAATACCAGTTTTCAACTTCTTTTCCTCGGAAGTACTGCAAGATTTCAGTCATAGTGGAAAAATCTCCTGATTGCGTGATGGAACTCCGAAGCAATGCCTCCCATACTTCTAATTCGCGCTCGGATAAAATCCATGTACTAACCAATGTCAGTAGCGGATCCACGAAGACAAGAAAACAAGGTACCAAATCGGAATGGCGAGAAAATTGATCAGTTCCCTCCGGTCGAGGCTGGGCTTGGAAGAGGACAGTGATGTTGCAATGACTCCCCAGAGTTCACGTTGACTTCGGATGACTAGTTGAGATGTCGTGAAATCATCTACATCGCGTAGAAAGGAAGCCGAAGCCGTTCCCACGAGATTCGCACAAAGTCTGCCCCACAAAGTCCGGACATCAGGATCAAGAACATGAAAGGCATACTTTAGAATCGATGTCAAGACGAGTTCAGCGGCCTCCGTGAGATCGAAGGCAGTAAAGGCCCTTTGCAATCCAAACCACAACTGGTTGATGAACGTGAGTCTGCATAGTTGATCATGGACGCTCCAAGAACCCCAGTCCGGCTGACACTCCGCTAAAGGCACTGATGGTAAAAACTCGGTTATCGTCGCAGCCGAGAATTTAAGCACATCTGTTGTCGAAGAGACATGTTGATCACATTCAAGCTGGTGCGAGCATGCAAGTAAGATGGACAACCAAACGTCAGCGAGATTCGACTTGAAGATGGGGTACTTAATACACAAACGAGATAGGCGGTAAGGTGGCTTACATCCAATTCTCTTTTGTCTACTGTGGTTGCGAAATGCTTCCATATTGCAAACAGTGTCTCGTAATGTTGAATAATTTCTTTCTCCTCTAGCCAACGCACAACTACTGGAACCTTGGGAATAGAGTGGATGATCGATGGGAGGCTGTCCCACTCTGCACCAGCGATTACTCCGTTAAGCAAGATCGAGGCAGGAATTTCGTGCATGCTTTGTGTGATCTGACGTCTAACTTGTGGGTTGTTGGTAAATGCCTGGAGAAACATGAATGCCTCTCGACACGTGTGTTTGCATTCTGTCTGCACCATTGCCTTGACGATCAACAGAGCTTGAGCTACCCTGACGCTACGCTCATCGGACGGGACCATTGACACCTGGTCAGATAAAAGGATATTGACAAGTGCAGTGCCGATACCTCCGCTAACTTCTTGTTTGATCACATAGAAGGCTGAGGAAAGGAGAGCTGGATCCACGGTCTCGGGGCTGAGAAGCATCTGACTGAAAGACCAGACAAAGCATTTCCAAACGTGCGGATGGAGTGCTCGTATGACAGACCGCTTGTGTATAAGTGCCATAGCGAGAGATTGAAGGATGAAACGTAGAACCGTAGGTTTCGTATATAGGGTGGGGCCACAGAGAACTATCAACGAGGACAGGACAACAAATATCCATGTCGGAGTGTCTCTAGAATGTGCGTGTGATTCAGCGGACAAAGCAGTACGAACGATGTACGAGAGGCTCTTATCCTCGGAAGCCGCTTGAGACTCATCGCAGTAGGGCTCTAAAAAGAATATGATGAGATTGGATAGCGATTGCCATTTAGTTAAGGAGAGTTCTGGATGAGATGTCAGTGAATTTGCAAATTTCCCCAAGGCGATGCAAGCATGCAAGCGGAGCTCAGAAGATTCGCAATAGAAGTTTGCCATCAGGTCGGGAAGTAGTGGGAAAAGAAGATGGAGAAATTCAGATGGGTGGTACTCCATTGTATGTGAAATAGCCTATTAGCTATCATGAGCGCAAGAAGACAAGATCCAACAAGAACTTACCTTGATACCATCAAGAACAATGTTGACCGGCTGTCTTGTTCGGTCCAAAGTGCGCTGTAGGGCCGAACACACATCATTTCGTCGGGAGCTGAGCACAGCTGCAGGGAGGTGGTGACAGCTCAAAGCCCATAATGCTAAAGAGTACGTCTTGGGTGCGTTGGGAATTGGCAGTTGGCCTGCAAGAGCAATGTCTAGCACGTCCCCAAATAGTGACGAGAGATCGTGCTCTGAATGACGTGAACTGCACGCTCGTATTGGGATGAGAAAACACACACTGGAAAATACAGCGAGAAGAGCAGGAAAGCGAAATATTGTCGTGAGGGCACACAGGGCATGATGGCACAGAGACGAAGAATCTCTGGCATGCTGCTTTGTGACGACGGTCACGTTGAAATCAATAGCAGTGTCAAACGAGACGTCGGAGAGCGACGAAAACGGGTCGACGTGAGCAAGACGGACATCGCGTCGTAGCGCGTGGATAAACGCGTCCTTGTGGGTCCCGAGGCAGGCCAGGCCAGGGTAGTGGGTATCGGGGAGCTGCAAGAGGTGGCCATGGGATCGAATACGGCTTGTGAACGTTGCATAGGCATCGGTAAGATCGTGGGTAGAGAGGGAGGAGTCAGAGAGGGATTGTATGGGCGCGAGGAGGTAGCAAGGATCATCCATGCTGTGTGTTTCAAGTGTTGCCCTTCAAGTTGCCAAGTGTTTGCAACTCCGCACTCGGGTATAAATACCCTCCTTGTGGTTTGACCATCACTATTATCCCGTCCTAGCGCCATTCCACTCCTTTGACGACTCTGACATACCCTAGTCATGTTTGTTTCGTTCTTCGCCGTCTGCTCTGCCTTGTTCTTGGGCTTCTCTAACCATGCCACTGCTGCGCCCACCGTCGGACCAACCGAACTCATTGCTTATGGTCCTCAAATCCTCACCCCTACAGCGGGCACCATTTGGCGCATCGGCACTCAAGCTTCTGTCACTTGGAACACCTCAGCTGTTCCATCTGACGCCAAAGACCATAACATAACCGTTTATCTTGGTTACCTGTACAATGATTCCCCTAACGAGCACCTGAACATAGGTAAGTGGGTCTACTTCAGCCAGTGAATTTGAATTGTGACTAGTCGATCAGCTGGTCCATTGGCAGTCGGCATTCCAATCATGACCGGAGTAGCCAATTTCCCCGTCCCAAATGTATCCTCCGGGGACAACTATATCGCCGTCGGTGAGTAACTGGGATTTTGTCGACTGTGCTTGGCCTGATGCGTTTTGAAGCCTTGGGCGACTCTGGAGATAGCTCACCCATGTTCAGTATTCAATAAGTAATGGCTGTGACATAACTGGACTTCGTAAAATTTTGCGTCGCTTGTGCTCGAACCAGCTTCCTTCTTTTTGTGAAACGGATTGATCCTACTTACACTTGGACTCTCTCTGGACTTTGCATGGACACACTTTCACGTTGTTACTTGAATCAGTATTCGAACATTTGGTCGCTGAACCAGAGTAATCAATGTTTTACCGCATCTAGCTTGATTCTCGATCAAATTTGTTAATCTTTCTTTGCTCGCGCATCAGTCTGAGCCCATCGCAGCGATCCAGCAATGTGCCCATATGAATCCCACATCAGCCAAAGGGGAATAACGACCCATCTGTGGCCAAAACGAGTCTTTCAACGAACTTTGAAACTGTTATGGGGCGCCACTTACAGCAAATTCATAAACTAGTCGTTCACGTGAGCCCATCTGGTAAGAAATACTGCAAAACAATCATACCACAAGGTAGACCCAGAGATGAAGGGGGTTAGATGTATTCAAGCTAGGACTTCCAGTCAACCATTCGGGGCAGAATGTCATCCATCTAGGACGTTCACATTTCAACTTGGGCCTGGAACACTAAGACTGGCGAGCGACCTACCCTCCGTATAACTCCGCAGTACTCAACACGATAATCCAATAATGACGACAAGGATCTCCCTTGACAATCTGGTTCAGAATATAGCAACAAAGCGGACCAGCACCGAGAACAGTCAATAATTCAAGGGATACGACCGTTGGGTCTGAAATACCCCAACGAGCGTCTGCCTGGGTATACTCCTTCCCTGGCGGTGTACAAAGACATTCATTGCATCGAGTACGTTGCGAGCTAAAGTACTCACAAAGCTCCGCAAAGAAACCCGTGCTAGTGTTCACGGTCCTGCCAAAGGTTGAGAGATAAAGGAAGGAACCTTCGAACGAGAAGTGTATCATTGCATCAAAAGCCTTGACACTATAGTTCACCGACTGCCCATTGAACTATCCACCCCTTACTTACCAGCCAAATGAACACAAACTTGTCCTGCCATCGCGCATCCTTGGGTAACAGTGCGTTGGCGCCAGCAGTTGCAAAGAGAGCAATGGCAGCAACCGCTGCGAGGGAAACAGCAGAGGTCAGAGTAAATACTGAGTCCAAAGAACTCATGGTGACGGTGGAAAGCAGTCGGAGAAGAACTGCGCCACCAACAACATCCTGCCATGGTTTCATACTCTATCCTTCACAAAGCCTACGTCAAGATATTCTTTCACGCCGCCAAACATCCGCACAAGCAAGTAAATGGGGTATTGCTTGGAAAACTGGCCTCGGATGTTGTAATTATTCAAGACGTTATTCCACTCCTCCATCACTGGACCAGCCTCAGTCCCATGATGGAGATCGGTCTTGACCTGGTGCGTGAACTATAATCTGATTTTCTCGACCAAGGCTGCATCTTTACAGGCCAGGGGGCATGCGGAGTCGCTCGAGCTTTCCCTTGTTGGATACTATCAGGCCTGTGAAAGAATCGACGATACGGCTCTAGCACCAGTAGGAGAGCGCGTCGCAGAGCAGATTCGCAGCCAGTTCGGTGATGCCATTGCTTTTGTGGTACAAGCGACTTTCCATCTCATGTCCTCCAAACTAACAGGAGTGTTATCAGATTGACGGTGATGCGCTGGGATCGGGCGACGCTGCGTTAATCGTGAGTTGGAACACACACTTCTCTACAGTACGCTCATTCTGTAGCCATATCTCCCGCAATCTGGCCTGACGATGTGGCGCCCGCAAGCTTTCCAACCTCCAGCCTTCACGCCAGGTGCCCGTGTGACGCTGGCGAATCCTAAAACGCCATCGCAGGCAATATCGCTAGTCCAGGATAGCCACATGCATCAAAAGTTTGGAGATTTTGATGATCATTTGGAGGATGTGACGACAGATTGGTTGCGGAACAATGCATGTAGCATTCCAGATCTGTGAAGCTATATAAGAGTCGACTTGTCTGGTGTAACGGCCGTGTCTGAGTTGTTGCCCTGTACTATCACGATGGCACCGTTGGCATTGCGAGGTACTCTGGTTCACTGTCCTGCTCTAGGACAGGTCGAAATTCTGCAGGATCACCTTCTCCGTATGCCCGATCCCCCGCCATACCTACTCGTCTGACTCTGGTTTGTTCAGTGACGGATGATCGCGGTTTCGTTATCCACATCTCTCCATTCTCCTCAGAATCCTCACAGAAATATGCCCGTCACTACGAGTCTTCCCTCAAGACTCTCCCTGCAGGAAGTTTCCTCTTCCCCACCTTCTGTGACCTGCATCTCCACGCCCCCCAGTTCATGTACCAGGGAACTGGCCTCGATCTCCCACTCATGCAGTGGCTGGATAATTATGCCTACAAAGCCGAAGAGAGTCTCGATCGAGACCCACATCTCGCTACCAAGGTATATCGTCGCCTTGCCCAGCGATTGATTGAAGTTGGGACCGGTGCCGTTCTGTTATTTGGTACAATCAAGACAGAAACAAAGTGAGCAACAGCTCCCTTTGACCTCTCCCTGTGCCTGAATTCCGCAGCCTTATCCTCGCTCAAGAAATGCAAGCCGCAGGTTTGCGAGCGTTTGTCGGCAAGCTGTCCATGGATAAATCATCGCGACCCACGTATCAAGAGATCAGTGTTGACCAGTCGTTTAATTCCGCCAAGGAGTTTATACAAAGATGTAGAGCTTCTACGGCAGCATTCGATTCCTATCGACGGTTGGTTGAGCCCGTCATCACCCCGAGGTTCGTGCCCACGTGCTCCGACGAGCTGCTCGCAAAGCTCGGGGAGCTCTCCGAAAGGGAATCGACACGTATCCAGAGCCACCTGGCAGAATCATTTGACGAAGCGAAATGGGTAAGGGATGAACGTCAAATCGAAGATATCCAAGTCTTCAAAAAGGTAGAGTCGTCCTCTTGCAGATAGTCCCATACTTACCCGGAGATGATAGCACAATCTTTTGAAAAAGGGCACTATTCAGGCCCATTGCACGTTTCTGAGCGCAGAAGAACTCGACGAACTCGCAGCTCACCAAGCAGCGGTAGCTCACTGTCCTTTATCGAACGCGTACTTTTCTGAGAAGCCTTTTCCGCTGCGCGAAGCTCTGGACAAGGGCGTATTGGTTGGCCTCGGCACAGATGTTGCTGGAGGTTACAGCATCGATATTCTCAATAGCATGAGGCACGCTGTTGCAACTTCCCGGATGCGCGAGGGCAGCCGCGCACTTGGATCCAAGTCTGCGGTCGAGATTGGCGCCGAGGCGAAATCACTTGCTGTTGAATGGAAGGAATCGCTGTATCTCGCAACGCGCGGTGGTGCATTAGCATTGGGCCTAGAGAGCAACGGAGAGTTTAAAGTTGGAGCGAGTTTTGACGCACAACACAGTAAGTGCAATGTTAACTCGTCGATCACTTGTTAAACGACTCGAACTTCTAGTTTCTGTTTTCGACCGGGAGAAACAGGCTGGGGTTGGTGCGCTTGATTTCTTCGACTTGGGTTCCGAGCGCATGGGGCTCACCATGGACACGGTTGAAAAGTGGTGGTGCATGGGAGACACACGGAACAGGGTGGCAGTCTGGGTGCAAGGCCAGCAGCTCGGATGATTGTTTGCGTCTGTAGCCTTGAGGACAAGCTTGATTAGGCAAGTGTACTAGTGGGATGAGTGCTCTTGTCGCGTTGCACGGACATGTGTGATACTCCACCTTCCTCGACGCCCTCTAGAAGCGGTACGCCTCGTCTTGTAATCCCTCCAGCACAGAGACATGCTCCCTCCGTACCCGGTATCCAGCCCCATGGTTCTACGCCTGCAACCCAGTCCCCTTGTATCCAACCGGCGACAGGCCTCGAAAGCTCCGCATCGTCAGTGATTAATCTTGATATCAGTGATGGAATTCTTGTGCACGATGTCGATGCAGAGGTCGAAACGGCGACCAGCGAAGAAACCACGGCGGTTGGCCAGATAGATGATGTCTCGGACGAGGTGTCCAGGAAGAGCCTCCGTGATCAGCTACGGCGTACACTTATCAGGAAGGAACACTCGGGTAATTCGCTGCCTTGTACAGACATCTCCGTATGTGAACATGTTCCAGATCTTTCCTCCCTTAAATCCATGGTTTCTATCCCCGAGGTCCCTACCGCCGTCGGTCTGTCGATTCAAGTCGATTCTCTACTTTATTCCGCTCTGATATACGGTCTCAAGATGGTACATGTGGCTCGTTTAAACCAAGAGAGTATTTCGTTTTGACTGACGCCGGAAAACCTGTCTTCATTGGGTATGCTCTCCCGCTGAAACTCAATTTCATCTTTCTGATCCATTCCTAGCGAGTCCGGAAGTGAACATGAGCTTTCTTCTACCATGGGTATTATTCAGGCCCTGGTCTCCGTGTTCATCGACGACGGTGATAAATTGCGATGTATCAATGCTGGGCCGTTGAGGATCACATTCTTGCTTCGCTCCCCAATTTACTATGTGTGCGCATCCACGTGGGGTGAACCGGAGTCGGTGGTAAGTACAATCAATGCACGAGATTCTGTAAGTTGCACCTGACCGAGCTAATCAAAGCAAGACTCGATCTCACCTAGAATATCTACATCTGCAAATACTAAGTATCGTCACCGCGTCGCAGTTGCGACGGATATTCGAACGACGAACTAATTTTGATTTGCGCCGTTTATTGAATGGTCCACAATTTCCATCTTATTGTGTAAAACCGAATGCCAACCTTACTTTATAGGCACAGACCCCTTCTTATTCTCTTTGCTCAAGCGGTTAGAATTTGACTTTGCATTAGCGACGTCTTCATTGCACTGTCTCCAACTGGATCCGAGTCTGAGATCCCGAGTTGCGGATACGCTGGTGCCTATAACGAAGATGAAGGTATGCGTGAATGATGACCGAGTTTCAGTGCTCATGAGCTCCCAGGATACCCTTTACATTATTCTCGTCGCCAATGGACGTGTGATTACACTTGTGCGGCCAAAAAAGCATTCTATACATCCTACGGGTTCGTGTCTCAATTGTCCGTGCTCCACCGACCTATCAAGCTCTTTCATTAGACATCCATATCATTGTCAATACTATTCACTCTCCCTCGATTTATAATTCGCCCGCGGCGGCATCATGGATCCCTATATGCCTACCAAAGTTCAATCCCGCGGGGTTCGTTAATGCCTATGTAACATTTCTACGCAAACCAGAACATAACGAGGTCGATGCCTTGAATACTGACCTGGCCATTTCGAATGATAGGCAAGGTCACGAAAGTGGAGGAGTGGCTGATACGCCTCAGCAGCTGGATGCAGGCATTGGTCTCGTGTGCATTAGCGGAGGGGGAGAATTTGAGACAGTTCGCGGTTGGTGTGATGCTGTCGCCGAAGTTCGTAATTTTATTACGATTTTTCATGCTGGAAATGACTTTTACACCTGGCAGAAATTGAACAGCACTGGTCTACTTGATTCGATATGGGACACGGTAAACTCTGGGAAAGCAGAGTACTCGGTGTCCCAGCTGGGGATACCTGGTTTGCGACACTTTATATACAAATCCAGACCTCATGTCCAAGTCACTTTTCCGGTTCTCGAAGATCCTTACGAGGAAGTCGAGGAGAAAAGGAGGCATGGTCCGCAAGTGTGCATATATCAACTTCTCATTTCGATTGACAGGATTATTACGATGTACCAAGTTGTGTATGATGCCATTCACGCCAAGTCGGGTCAAAGTGGGCCACTGAAGCTACAATGCATTCGCACAGAGAAAGAGATTGTGATGGGATGGGTCAGTCTTTTTTTTCCAAATGATTTGCTTGCCTTGACGAATTTCCAGATAACACAACCATTTGAGCTTTACGTTGTTCTATCACCAAGATTGCCAAAGACAGCAGTCATCAATGCTGCCAATTCAGTGACGCGGTGGGTGAAAAGGGAGGAAACAAGGCTGTTCTTGCGAGATGCCCCGGTATTTTGACTTGGGGATGCGCGGTAGAGATAGTGATCACGTGAGGAATATGGAGAGTTTGAAATCCCAATTGCCAACTTGTTAGAATCAAGCACTTGCACAATGTCCTTTTCACTACAGTCTTCGCTTCGGTGGGCCACCCAGGCGTTCGTGAGATCCTTTCAGAACAAGACTGGTCTCAGACCAGTACCACCTCTGCAAGGTATGGTCTCTGCCTGTGGCATGAACGTCGATGCTGACGCGGCGTGCATGCCAGGTGATATCACCACTCCCCAGGCCTTCCTGAGTGCCATTGGAAGATCCGCAGATGCAAAGGTCTCGATAGACAGTTGGGAGGCATTCTGGCGCACCTCGGGGTACGACCTGAAGAAGGCAGGCGTTACCGTGAAGGACCGAAGGTAGGTGCAAAGTTGCTGGTCGCTCACGGTCACTCATGTATTATAGATACATTCTCTGGTGCATGGAGAAGTACAGACAGAGGGTGCCGGTGGAGGACTTTGCTCACGAGCCCCGGCCAAAGAAGAAAATACGAGGGTGAGTAGACCCGGCTAGTTGGCGTGGTGACACTGACGGATTGCTGGACAGACGTGGGCCACGGATACAACAGGGCAAAGTGATACGGTCGCGTCGAGCGCGGTAGGATATGGATGTGTATACAGCAATAGATGGCGTTGGCGTGACCGTTGGCGTGAAATGAGGGGCTGTGCAATCTTTGGTAAGCACGTGACTGGACCCTTTTATCGAATCACATTTCTCACGAGGTGCGCCGAGCCACTGGACCGGCGCGGCCAAATTGCGGCGTCATGCTGCAACAAGGTAGCCTCGATGTGATTCGTGTCGAGGGTACTACGTCGGAGTTACCACAAAGAACAAAAAACGAGGTCGGCAACGCGGGTCCAAAGACATGAAAGAAAGTGATCTCAGAAACTATATAATCGTCCCCCCTCCTCCTTTCATCTCCGCAATCGTTTCCATCCGTCATGGCCTCTACCCTCTATCGTCGTCAGTCAATGGACCTGCTCTACAAGAAACTTAGAGCCCATGATGATGACGACGACATGGCCTGGCTCGCCCAGTACAGCCCCGATGATAAGTTTGATGAACAATATAATCCCCCAGCTCCTAGCCCTCCCTCTTTGTCCACCATCTCCTCCGTTTCCCCTGTCTCTTCCTACTCATCCTCATCCTCCATCTCTGATCCCACTTTCGACTCTGAATCCTGCGATGAATACTTTGACTGCGACTCGGAATCTGATGTCGATCCCGAACCTCTCTCTCTCGACCTACCCACAGCAGCGTTCGATCCACCCACGTGCTCTCTGATTCTGTATGTCTTCCCATTGGTCCCTTTGTTCTTTCATCTGACAGATGAGCAGCCAATCCAATGACCCCACCCCCGTGACCGAACCGTTGGAACCCACGTATATTTCATCGGTCCAGGAGGTCTCCCCCCCTCAGCTTAGATCCTCACCACCATCGACCGAACATGACATGTCGCCCGCACCTATCATCCCAGCTCTCTCCATCGCGTCGCGTCGTACCACTCGTTACAACCGAAACGCGTCCGCGAGGTATCATTCACCTGTCGTGCCTCGCGACTTCAACGAGGATGCGTACTCAGAGAGTGACGGAAACGGCACCGAAGACGAATATATTCCGTCTCCCGTACCGGGCTCCAAGAAGCGGCCCAGATCTACTCGATCCGCTCCCAGTTCTACCGCTGCCTCGCAAAAGCGAACCGCTCACAATGCACCCCATAAGCGACCTCGCCACTCCCCGCTTCCCCGCAATACCCAGGCGGATCCGGAAATTACATCCGCGCCCCCAGTTTCGAAGAGCAACCCATGGGCTTGTCCTTTCTGCAAGTGGGTACAGCGCAATCACCGTACGCCAGATCTTAAGCGTCATATCCGTACCCACACCCGCCTCCAACGCCCTGCACAGTGGGTCTGCTGTGGTGTTCCTGTCGAGGATGTAATGTATTATAACCTCCCAGCGGATGCTGAGCCCTATATCTGGGGAGGCGAGAGGATGGTTGGAGGCTGCTGCAAAGAATTCAGCAGACGCGATGCCCTCAAACGTCACCTCGACAACGATCATATTAACTGCATAGGCAACTTTGCCGCATTTGCCAAGATTTGTGAGGACGAAGTCGCTATTTGGTGAGCGACAGCAGACGTCTCGCCAGTTTGCCCACGACTTACCACCCCGCAGATTGTCCCTTGTCTTTTTCGTTTTGTTTCGAACCGTATCACTGATTTTGCAACGAATAATCTGTGTCGCTCTGAGAAAGATGACCTTTGTATACCCTAGGAATACTGTGGTAGAATGTACCATAGCACGAGAACTATACATGTGACCAAGGATAGGAGAGTGGAGCGACCAGTTTTGGCAAGACCAACACGCGACGCGTCTGATCAACGCGCCGTGGTCAACAACACATCGCAATGCCGCCAAGCGTCCACAAGCGTCTCTCTACCGAGCCACGACGGTCGCTACTGACCCCCTCTGCCTCTCCGTCCGTCCCGCCCTCAGACCGACCACCCACAAAGCGACCCCGTCTCAGGAGCACCCCATCCTCGTCTATATCTGCCACCCCCTCTGCCTCAAACGAGTCCACGTCCTCCGCCGAAGTAAATTCAGCTCGCAGGGCATCTACCCTCCGTGTCCTCAACGTCTGGGCTCAACTTGCTGAGCGGTACAACAAACGACTCGACGAAGATGACATTGTTGATCTGTACAGCGGCGCTATCATAAAGGACCGCGGCGTCGTCAAGGGCGCTCCCAGGGACTATCTTATAGGTCACTTTGCCCAACCAGACGGTGACCAGGACTCTCCCGATGTAGACCAAGACCAGGAGGATAGTGAACCGGACGACGACGACAACGAACTCAATGCACTTCCTCCCAGCGAGACTACTACCGATGACGATGCCCCAATTTCAAAGAAGGACTTGCTCCGTGGTGTGCCACCTCTGTCGGCCACCACGGATGCGGAAGACCTCAGAGAATTCCTCGAAGCAGAAAAGAAGAGGAGGGAGCTTGCGGGTGATGAAGAGGGTGAAGAAGACTTGTCCCCAGAACAGCTGTCCGTTATAAGAAAGGCACTGGAGGAGGAGTCGCAGAAAGAGCAGGCTCCGTCTACGAATCAAACCCAGGACGTGCCAGGCAAGGAATCCCCTTTGGAGCACCAGGTTGACACTACCCCCACGCGTCCTTTGACTCGCGTTCTGCCGTTGGATGACGAGTCAGAGGATGAACTTGGCCTCTGGACGCATGACGAGTCCACCTTTGTCTATCCAATTGCCCACCAAGACGTGCAAGAGGTGGAACAGGAAGTGATTGAGCTCTCCGAGTCAGACTCGGATGAGGAATTTGAAGCAATCCTAACACGCCCGCCTCCCTTTGCAAAGGCATCACCTCTACCTGCTCCTAAGGAGCCTCAGCAATTACTTCAGTCCCCTCCAGACAGTGAACGTGGAAGGTTTAAATCGCGGACTCGTTCCCAATCTAGAATGAGGTCAAAGCCCGAGGCAACACCCAGACCCACTCGACCAAGTTCACCCCTCGTGCTCCGGAAACCAATGATCACATCTATTCACAAAAGGAAGCCGTCTATCTCGAAAGAGACAGCTCCCGTTGTCTCTGACGCTGAAGAATCAGACCAGGGGGCGGCTAGCAACGTTCTCCTGACGCACAAGGGCAAAGAAAAGGAAACCTCGTCCTCAATTGATGACAGTCATCGAGAACAGACACCTAAATCTCTCGGATTGGTATCTCGCGGTCGCAAAAGAAAACGTATCGCATCTTCAACGAACAGCGGTCCCTTGGCACAATCCCCAGGTGGGCACTCCTCTGCTGCATCCCCTCGCACCTCTAAGCTCCGTATCGTCAAACTTATATACAGAGGAGCCAAAAAGCAGTTTTCGAAGCCGCGGAAAACAGACATCGCAAAGTTCGACTGTATTGGGGCAGTCGGATGGCCCCGAATCAACTTTGGATCAGGACGTATCGAGTCCCGGTCGGTTTCATTCGCAAGGGACATTTTTCATTACTTACTCTGCTTCCACCCCAGCTCGGTTCGAGTTCAGTATTCCTGGCCCTTCGCGTTCATTACCTTCATCTTCTGCAGTGTCTAAAACTCAGCGACCTACTTCGCCCATCCCATCTTGCGAATCTCCCCAGCTCCAACCGACTCCATTTAACTACAGCTCTCACAGGCCGTGGCCGACCGGTTCACCCATTACTCATTCTTATCCTCAGCGACATCTTTCTCATCCTCCTTTATTCTCATCTCCCAACCCAGGGACGCCGAGCCCATCACTCGCTGGCCGCCTACCACCGGTAGACCCCCTGCAAACACAACAAGCACACTACCTTTTGGCACAAGCGATACAACAACTTTCCTACCTTATATCTGCAATGCCACCTTACCCCGCATATACACTGAATCCCAGCCAACCATGGCACCATCCCCCCCCTCCCCCTCCACCACATGCTGCCTATGGCACTCCCATTCATCAACCTTCTCATCTCCAAGGGGCCCGTCATTACCATACACCATCGTCGCTTATATCTCACTCTGGATTAACGCCATCGTCTCCAGTTGAATCCTCGGTGTCCCCTCCCGTCGAAGAACGACGCGCACGGAGTCGAGGTCGGAGTAAGTCCCGGGGCAGGCGAGTATCATTTAAGCTCGATAGTGACGAAGTTGTCACCGTCCGGGAGCATAATATCCAATCTGAACTTTCCGGTGGCCAAAAAAACCGCAAACAAAATGTCGACGGTAGACGAGAAAGAGAGGAAGAAAAGATCACGAAAGAGCTCGACAACGCTTTTCGGATAGAAGATCAAGGGAGTCCGCCGGAGAGGGGACGGACACCTGGACCACCCAGTCGCAAAAAAATAGATACACCACGGGGCAGATCGCTCAGCCGTCGATAGCAAAATAACTGCGCGATACTTATCGTGAATAGTGTAGCGAGATAGCGACAATGTTCTAGTTACATTCGAATTCTTGGCCGAGGAAAGGCTTCGACGGAGTTTGACTTCATGCTCAGACACATTTACACCCACACACTGGTAACTGCCAGCGTTGTTTGCAAGATGGACCCCCGCTTTATACCACGCATCACCACTACTGTACGGATACTCTTCTGTTTGCCAGGTCAGATTTCCAATGCCAAGCTCTGGTAACTTAGGAATTGGTGAGCATTATCAAGAGCAACAAACAACCATGGAAAGGTAATGTATTCAAGTTGTCGCAGCACCTTCCGTCCAACTAACACTGATCCTTTAAACAGATTATCTTATTGTTGACGTCCGGGACAAAGACTGGAAGGGAGGAAACATAAAGGGATCATACAACCTTCCATCCTTGAAATTTCAGTCAGGTGTCGATGAGCTTATTAGCAAGACGAAAGATGTGCCTATGATAATCTTTCACTGCAAATTCAGCCAGGAACGGTGCGGATTGTCATGCTTCACAAGATTACTGATATGATTGATGTACGCTTCATACAGCGGACCCAATGCTGCTGCGGTAACCTTTTCAGACAGAATGCAGAGTTTGGCATGTGATCGAGTTGATAACAGATTTACGATGCAAGGCGATCCGTCCAAGAAGCGGAGGAATATAAAAATCAGCAAGTATATGTTCTCCAAGGAGGATTCCAGATGTTTGGTTTTGCGCACAAGGTCACTTTCGATTGCTATATGGCGATTAGTGCTAGATGTTCATTAAATGACTGCAGGACGATCCTCTTCTGGTGGAGAACTGGAATGAGAATGCGGTGATCTGGTAACAACTTGTCAGTCGTAGAGCAAATGGACGGGCGGCTTCAGCCTCAGGTTACTGAGCAGCTCCAGGCCCTTCAGATACTCCATCTTTGGATTCTTTCTGCCTTATAAATCGCTTGGGCATTTCCTCTACTACCCTTGCCAGCCTCCGGCGTTCAGCTTCCAAATCCTTTTGGCAGACCGACCTGGAACGAGTGAGCTGTGGGACATCCGTTCCGTCCTGAAGACACATACCACGTTCCTATTGAAATCAGCATGAAAGTTCCAACCGCCCAGTTGCAGGCTACAAATGGGCCTGTAAAATAGTGAGGATATACACCATGGTATAATGGCCTGTCCATACTAGTACCCATCGCTCGAATGACTCCTACGCCCGCCCCGCTCGCAATTCCGCTCAGTAGACTATTCCGTGCACAAGGCATCTCTGGGAGTCGCTGAAAATCATCGATTATTGACACTCGCTAGCTCGGTAGGAAGTTTAGGCCGTTGCTGTTCGGGATTGGATTGGGGCAGAACTCGAACCTTGAACGCGATCCATAAGTCTTGCCAGTAATTCCCGGTGGTCTCTGTCCTGTAAATAGGTCGTCGTGAACCTTCCGATGGCTCCCCGGTTTCTGGAGGTCGATTCGATGCAATGTCGCCAGACGACATTGTGTCGAGTGTTTCAAGTTGTGGGTACACTCTAACACTAAGACGAGGTTAGGGTTGGGTTACGAAAAGAAACACTATGTTCCCACGGATGTCGAGTCGGCAACGTCCGAAAACTGTATAGTTTATTCCACCACTCACCCATATGTCAAGGTCGTCATCGTCAACAACATGGGGAAGGGTGCGTCTTCACTGGATACCACAACGACAATACACACTCAAAATCGTTGCCTAGTTCACGGATCTCTTGCGCGTGCCGGCAAGGTCAAGTCGCAAACACCAAAGGTTGAAAAGCAGGAAAAGAAGAAGACCCCAAGAGGTCGTGCCAAGAAGCGCATGCTTTACAACCGCAGGTACGTACGACCAAAGTGCTTCATGCGCCGTACTCTTCGATTCAAGCGTGTGTAGATTCGTGAACGTCACAACGTTCCCAGGAGGGAAACGGAGAATGTACGTGTCTCCTTTGAGTCCTACCTCTGTCTTTGCTCCTGGTTTATCCAATCATGACATCGTGTCTAGGAACCCCAACCCAGAAAAATAAACGGGTTTTTGTTACTTGAATGCAGCCTCATTCGCGAATTGTATCTATACACCGCATTTCTCTATCCTCTTCGCATTTCGTCATGCTGGTGTTCCAACATGCGCGATCCATGTCCCTTAGGCTATGCAATGGCAATCGCTTTCGGAAACTTTTCATTCGTGGCAATACTGTTTGAGAGCGCACTAATGAGTACGATGTAAGTCATCGATGCCATATATGTATATCGTAGGCGATGGCGACGACATGCATCGTTTCCGCTACATTGTGGACCCTCACTACGTCTGCACTCTGTCGAACAGCACGTGTAACAGCCACTGCCGTCGCCCAACCTTTCCTATGCTGTCGTCTGTCGGCCCTTGGGCGTCCCTTTCACATCCAGCTTTTCAATACTACCCCGAACATCGACTTCTTGGACATCACAAATGGAAACGAATACCTGCTAGCGTAATTCCAAATTCCTCCGCCATCAGCTCACCCGGATCACGCATCAATGTCATCTGTCCCCACACAGGCTTGTTAAACCCATTGTCGAGATGTGCCATCACCCGGGCCGCGGATGATCACATCCACCTTGGGCCCGAGCTCCGTCTGGATAGCAGCGACCAACTCACCTGAATATGGCCCATAGTCCTTGTTCGCAATGCACCAACACCGCTGGCATGCCCAGCGCCCTCCCCAAAACCCGCATCCTCACGAGGTGTTGCGACGACGTACTGTCGGGCGGATTGGTCGGTCCCATAAATGCGTACACACCGCTGACATAGTTGACACCCGCGCCCACGACCTCTTCGGTGACGTCCTAGCGGAATGTGTCGACGGAGACAAGGGGTGTTGGACGGTGTCGTTGGCGCGCGCGAGGATCGCTCGTATGACGGGGACGACATTCCGGATCTCTTTCCCCGGCGGCACGAAATAGGCATACGGACGGTCCGACTCGTCCAGTACTTACCGGGTCTGTATCATCTCGTTGTTCAAGTTACTGGTATTGGGAAGCCGCATTCAAATTCTCTATCATTGCTTCCCAGTTCCTCTATGACAAAGTAATGCACTCGTGTACTACACGACCAATAGGACTCTCGATGTGTATATAGGAGCCTCTTGGAAGGATTAAGGCAGCGAAGCTCGGATGTATTGTAGACGATGAGTACCATGCACACCCTACCTACCAGCGGGTTTATGAATGTCTTACCTGTGTCCTTTCCCCTTGTAAGCAGACAACCCAAACCCGTGGCCCCAACAAAATGAAACCTGAACACTACAATGTCTTCCCTTTTCTTAAAATGGACTGGCATGATTCGAGCCTTTTGTCCACTAGCGCACACTGAATACCTGTCATGTAGCAAAGCACCAGTTATACTAGTGAAGTACGTGTTTTGGACAATATTTATTCTTTTTGTCGAGTCCACGGTAAAGTCATGCATCAACCAGTCCATGCCCAAACGTGTGATATGAGAACAACACAAACGAATTAATGGGATGACCATGCCCCTCATGTAGCAGATTCAGATGGGAGCTGGAAAGAAGATTGTGGACGCGATCCCAAGCCACTCTACACGGGGCCTCGATTAGGTTTTTCCACACCAAAAAGTAAGATGCATACCGCCTCGTATATCTTCTCGATCCATACCATGTTTGCGATCGAGTCCTCGGAAGTTACCCAGGTGTCGGGTACTCGTCCTTTGACCTGATCAACGAAGGCTTCCAGTTGATATCTGTATGTTGACCACCATTCTTCCCCTTTGCGGCCAGAGGTCTGGGAAAATTTGTATGCCTTTTCTGTCCGGGTCCCTCTTCCAGCGAGGGACACTTTGATAGTGTGGAATATTCCGGCAAGAGGGTAATTGAATGATTCAACTGAACCCTGTTCGCATACCACCCGCACGTATACATCGGGCCATCGAGGAATAAAACCCAGCACGTTGGGCAGCCAAAAGTCGCATCCAATCGTTGCCTTCACGGGCTCACCTCCAGGGCTCGAAGGAGGGAATAGAAACGCAGCTGAAGTGGCAGTGTCTATGCGCGCATCCTCGGAATATTTGTGCGCGGATGCCGAGACAATGGCAGTTGGATTATTGTTCGTCAAATAACGGACACAGCTGAGTGGGTAGCCTAGCACTCGATGTCAGACTTGCATCAGCTGTCGGTATTGGTACTTACATCCTACATCCATCAGTGCGCCGCCCCCAAGATCATAATTCAGGCGGATGTCACCGTCGGCAACGATACCTCTTGGGAGGCATAGAGTGGCGTGGATTTCCTCTACCACCCCCAGCTCCCCACTGTCTATGATTTGTTTGACGCGTTGCATAGCAGGATGAAATCTGAGTAGTAGTTAGCTCTGAGCTCAATACCGAGCAGGCACGACTAGCCTATAATGAAGTGCCTCCAAAAGCACGAGTCCCTTCTGGTTGGCAAACTCAAACATACGCCTGGCTTCTTCCGCAACGTCACCACTCGGCTTTTCAAGTAAAACGTGTTTTCCGGCAGCCAGTGCCTTCATCGTCCATCCATAATGCAGTCCATTGGGGAGCTTGGAGATACGACAAGTTGAGTCAATATACTGGATGCACAAAAAGCAGGCATTCCTTACCGGGTTGTAAATGACGTCGATCTCGCGGTCATCCAGCAATTCTTTGTGGTACCATCAATCAATACAGATCAAATTGAACTTGACAGATCATACTGCTGTACCTTGATATCCGTTTTGTCCACCATACCATTTCTTGATTCCATACTTTTTGGCGTATTCCTCTGCCCTGTGGATGTCTCGAGCGGCAATCGCATACACCTCGACTTCGGCGTGGCTCTTTCCGGGTAGTATAAGAGCCAGCGGCGCGATTCTAGCAGCTCCCAGGATGCCAAACTTCAGCGGAGTGTCACTTGGCGAATCCAAGGGGGCTGGTGGGTTGATGAATGTCTTGCAGTGGAAATGTTTAGCCCTGCACCAAAGATTTGCGTGTAACTCACAGCATTGAGACGCCTGAAAAACCCTATAACTGATGCCATCGTCGGTGGTCAGAGTGGAGCCCACAAGAGGAGCTGTGGGAGCCTGAGTAACCAGTCACACCAAGCTGATGAAGCGGACGCGCTGCGGCCATTCTATCACATCCAATAACATCAGCACCAGACGTTTTGTAACATCTTGTCCAACTGATTCAGCTGATCCATCTCGGTGCATCGTACGAACCATCGTGAGAGACATTGCTGGGGTGACAGACTAGAAAGCCGTTGTCGTTACAAGTGTTAAACATAGATACTCATCACGTTCCAACAAACAGCACCACAATGTGTACCTTGTGCGTGCACCACATGTATTGATCAAATTGGGTTGTACACCGTGATGGATCGGCTCTCTTCATTTTTAGACCGTATATCCTTGTCATAGCTCTTTGGTAAGAAGGCACGGGCTGTAATCAACTCAACGCCGTCGGCTACGGCTCAGTCATCAAAATCATTGAAAGTTTACATCAAAAATAGTGCGCAAATCACGACGTGTCTATTACTCACAATGCCGACAACTTATTTTTGACACCACGCTTCATAAGGTCGACTTACAGAGACCTCCCTACGCGTGCGCGTGCCTGGTCCCACGCGCGGTACATATTTACTGTTGCGGATTCCGGAAGGCAAAAAATTGCAAGAATAAGGGGAATCGCTTTGCGGGCAAGAAGAATGGACTCGAAGACGGGTTCCCCCGTTCCGGATGCGGCTTCTGATTTCCTGTCGGTGGCAGTTATTCTGATTGTTGGCTTATTTTCCGAGGTCCTGGATGACAGAATAGGAGGTGGGGGGGTCTGTGATATTATCGAGGACGGAGCCATCGACGCATATAATTTATCGAGTTCTATGCTCGGACTTGGTTTGATCAAGCGGCGGTCTACTAGAGAAGACAGATATTGGGAAGATCTATAGGCTGTGTTACAGACCATTAGGGAACGGCGCATTAAGATAGTACGTCGCGAAAGTGTGCAAGGCTGCGAACCTCTATAGTGTGACCATGACCTCCAGACACAGAAAAAGAAGGGCAGATTGGGTATTATCGCTACATATGCCAAGGGAGAAGGTGAGAGAGGCATTGATACAGCACGGGAGGTACGCACGTATTAGTGTAACTGGGATAGTGAAGGGAGCGAGGAGCATCCACAACCAAAACCCCCTTTGATGTCGTGGTCCTCGATTCGATAAAAGTGTCTGCAGGTGAGCGAGAGCCGGATGCAAAGCGCTATCTGCTCCAATTGTCAGGTGTGCAGGATATAAAGAAGGGGGGTAGATGAGGGGTATCTGTGCAAGGGAAACGATTGATGAATCCGCGGAATCAAGCTGGGATGTGCAAACCTTTGGCAGAGAATACAGTCCCTGACTCCCACTGACTTGTTTACTAGACCTGTGAGGAATGGTAGGCCCCAAAGAGGGATCGATGCTTCTGAGCGCCAACTCTTCAAAGTCCAACCGATCAGCTGCGTGTTCACCTAATTCATGAGTCCACAGCTGCTTTACATGAATCAATGTTCTTGCAGCGTTCACGGGACCCCGCTCACCTTCCAGCTGCCCTTCGGCGCCTCTCCGAGGCTAGTCCAGAAATCCGCAGCCTTGTTCATCATGCTCTTCAGAGCTTTCTTGTGCCAGGAGTGGTCTTCATGGCGACTACACCGGGAAATCAGGTCGAAATGATAAAAAACCAACATGTTGGAGTCGGTGGACGCGTTGGGTTTGTGGGATATTTTGACCCTGACAAGGGGAAGTGCAATGATGCGCATCGGGTGGTTCATTGCAAGTTGTTTAGTAACACGTGCTCAGTCCGACTTTAAAATTCCAACCACGATCGTCGCCATGAATTCGCCAGATCCTGGCTCGCCCGTTTCCACAGACACGTCTGGGTCTCCCCCTCCAGACGACTTTCACTTTTCAAACCGTGATCAGCAACAAACCTTGGGCACTGCCGACGTCCGTTTGCCCAACATCTCATCGCCATTCACGCAGACTTCGAGTTCCTCGAAGCGTCGTCTCCCAGGAGGGTCTTCTTCGGAAGGCCCGCTACGTCGGGACCCAAAATCAAGAAGGCGGGAGGATGCTTTTGTTTCTGCAAGTAGCTCAAGACGAGTGATAGCTGAGGGGCAGAGTGGCCACATGCGCGGAAGCGCTCTGGGAAGCAACACACTTCAGTTGAGAGGGGAGTATACTTCTCGTCGGGACAAGGAGGAGCTCATCGATCTATCTCTGGTGGACCAGCTAAGACAAGGTCGGTCCCGTGACGCTCAGCTATGATAACCTTCAATTTCCTCATTCTTTGCTGGTCAGACTTTGGAGATCCGTTCCTAGACTCTGGTTTGAAGCAGTTCAGCTGATCGGTACTCCTGTTGGTCCGTTCCCCCACCCAGCTCAGTTGTTCACACACTTATCCCTCCATTTGCCCTCTAGCCACACAATAGGAGTACACAAAGCCAATTCTTGAGACTTCGGTGATATAACAGCCATCCATTGTTGTATCTGGTGCCATTCTTATTGTTTAGCTGAAACCAAAAAGTCTTCGATGTGCGTAGCTCTCTTGTGATACTGCAAGACATTCCCATCTGGGCCTGCTTTATCGAGGTCACGGATGAGTTGGAGTAGCCATGGCTAAATTCCACATTGAATCGCAATCGCGATCTTGTAATCTGATATTCACCTATTACACATAGTGAAATACACACACTACCCCCGGGCACGATACCTCTATTTTCACTCACTTGACCGTCGATTGACTCCTTTGCGCCGAGTGGTCCAGCAGAGACTCAAGCATTTGACGCGTTCGCTATGTCTTGATATACGCTGTGGGTGCCTTAACACGTTCTAAAAGCTGGACAAGCTGATTCCTCCACCAAAAACAGCTCACCAAAGAGAAGACTAACTTTGACAGAGAGTACCTAGCCTGTGTAGGTCCCGATCCTAATGATAAGAGCACCTGGAATACGGAATGTTCCCATATGCCATGGCACTGGCGCACAAGTATTCCTAACCTATGTCCAATGTGCATGTGTGTTTTTTATCTGCAGTAGGTATGTAGGAGCGCATGAAAAAACTCCTGGGCGGTGAGAAATCAATCACCCCTGCAGGTCGTAGAGCAATTCTTTTATCGTGAACCTCCGAGTTGGGACGGGAGCTTTTGAGAGTCGACCCCAGCTAGGGCCCTCAACAATTAGCAAGTTGATGGTGACCCCTTTGTATGTCCTGATGAGAATTTTTGGACCGGAATGTAGCAATTCAGTATCTGGACTCGGCATCGGCATGCTGGCGAAGTATCTTGCCACACACCGCGGTCATTCACTTCTGTCCACCTTTGCGACAGTGTTGCTCTCTTCGTAAGGTCGAGAAATATCTTTTTTTCAAAACGACTAGTGAAGTTGGCAAGGTTATTTTGCTACATCCCCTCATGCTCCATCCGACTCCAAGTAAGCATCACTAATCCCCCTGTTTCACTCAAAGACTAGGACCATTTAATTCTAACCGAAAAGGCTCTGCCAGTGATGAATTCAGCTTAGTAGAAAAGAAGACTCTCAGGTCTTGATGTCGACAGACTCGATTGCAAGATAACGACAGAACCGCCAAGGAAAGATAGAAGGGATCGGCAGAATTTACCGCTAAGAAGCGATTGGACGGAAATTTTAAGCTTCCTCTTGACTTTCTTGATTGGTGACTGAGGGTGGATACCGCCACGAGTTAACACGGCGGTCTATCATTTTCTTCATGGTTCGCTGATACTCAGAATGGAATAACAATAATATCTAAGCCTGTGTTTTCATTTCCGCTGTTTTTCATCCTACCGTGAACCTGAATTTTTAATGGCCTGTCCGTTGTCTCAAGAGGAAAGTGCTGACCAGTTTGGGAAGTTGAAAAAAAAAACCGAACCAAGTACGCTTAAGTTTGGGTTTGGAACCTTTCATATTTGGGTGATAGCATATGCCGTACGTCTGAACATTATAGCTGAGCGTTGAGCGGCGCGCTCAGGCCATACGAACGCAATGAGTCGGTGGAGCGCCCATACATCCCTTCAATTTATCCTGGATTGCGAGTCGGACTTCCAACCAAACGTGCCCGTGGCACTGGTTTTCGAAGGTTACTCGAGAAGATAGCGGTTTCCCCCCAGCGTTTGTTACAAAAGCTGATCGCAATCAACGACTCTAGGCCCCTTACTTGTGGTCGAACCCATTACCATTTCTCGGAGTTCGTGACAGTGGAACAACGAACCAGGTAGATTTCTTCATGGAAAGCGGTTCAACAAGGAAGAGTCCAAAACCACTTCAACAGCATTGAATTCGCTTTAGGTATACCGACGGCAAATCAAGATGACTAATCGACATGTATGATGTTTGCAGACCTCCGGGAGACTGAAGACATTCACTCCAAAGGCATGAGATACGAGCATGATGACCATCGAATAGAGTTACCTTCGTATTCAGAGCGCATCACGAACCTGGCATAGCAAGTGTGATCAAAAAAACCATTCCGACTTCAGCAGAGAGAATGCGGAGGTCCTGGCCGCCGGAGGACCACAGTTCGGTGGGGAACCAGGGGAAGGAAACCTTGAGATATACGCGATGACCAACTTGATTCATAATCACTAGCCAGCGGGGGGCAGGTCGTGCCATATCTAAGCCTCAAAGGAATGCGATTTAGCTGGGGTGCCTGGAACATTGAACAGTCAACGGCCCGTGTCGTCGAAAGATACGTCGAAACCACGAACTCTCGGAGCGCAAGTCTGCTGCTACTCCCCACTTCTGTCGCGTAACCTAGACATGCTGCGGCCGTATGCTTTAAACATTGACACCGTTGTTTGTGTATCACAAAACCAGAACGTGTGATTCTATGGCCGTTCGGATTCTGAGTTGACAAAAACACACAACAAACAGTTGGCAAGCCTTCATGACGGCGTTCTGGTCTTTGCATTGACGGATTCTTCTAGTTCGCATGTTTTCCAGTGGATTTCTGAACGTTGTTGCAATGTCTCTCACGTTGGGAGCGGCATCCTACGGAGTCGGCCTCGTTCCGCTGTCTATGCCTCTCTCAGGCTCAAGTACGTATTTGATGGCAACAGTCATTCGGGCAGGTCGGTCTAATAGATGGGCCATAAGAGAAACAACTCTCCGTGTTATCTAACCTGGGCACTGGGCTACTCATCGGCACGGCCCTTGGAGTCGTCCTGCCCGAGTGAGTGCGGGTTTTCACAGTCGCATTACGCGCTCCAAGCTTGCCCCCGTATTCGTCATTATAGGGGAATCGAACAGCTCATGGTTGACCTTGACCGGAAACAGAGTTCCTACTCTTTCTCCGTTGGGATCCCAATTTTGTTGGGTTTCGCCTTGATGTTTCTTTTGGAGGAATACACGACTCATTGTCTACCCCCTCAGTCCGAAGGCCCAACATTTGACGTTAACTTAGAGGAACTAGGGCATCTCTCCACTGCAAGCCCTCCCGTACAGCATACGGAAACTAGTAGTTCCCGGCGAGCTTATCCACTGTCACTTGGTTTGATCATCCACGCACTTGTCGATGGATATGCACTGGGCGTTTCTGCATCTAATGCGCATTCCCCTGACTTATCGCTCGTCGTATTCCTTGCGA
Source organism: Pulveroboletus aff. annulatus (assembly GCA_038094595.1). NCBI lineage: Eukaryota > Fungi > Basidiomycota > Agaricomycetes > Boletales > Boletaceae > Pulveroboletus > Pulveroboletus aff. annulatus. The sequence goes on along the minus strand of JBBPTX010000001.1, from coordinate 330,413 downwards.
TTATTATCCACAAAGGCATGGTGCTCTGCCTTTACCAGCTCGTTAACTAACTGTGCACGGAACAGCGCCAACCGCGCTTTCTCTGACCACCGCACTCCTCGCAAACTCGCTTTCCGTGGCGGACTGCAAGAAGCATTTGTTGTTGTTCAGCCTCGCGACACCTGTGAGCTCGGTTTTGTCGTATGGCCTCTACGCCTTCCAGTCCGAGAATCGCAGTGGATGGCCGGGAAGCGCACTACTATTCAGCGTAAGTCATCCGTGCTTGCAGTCTGAGATTGCTGCTTCATGTGGCCTCGGAGTTTAGGGAGGTACGTTTCTGTATGTAGCCTCGGTGGTCCAGCCTATATCAGGTCAAGCATCAGAACGCGAGGTGAGGAGGACAGTTCGCGTCGTACTACTTGTCGGGGGGATGTTCCTTCCTGCACTAGCTAGTCGGTTGGTGGTGCACGAACATCACTGAGGTCAGGGTTTGTCTACGGGTGACTAGTGTACATAAACGGGTAGAATTGTTATTCCACCGGGTTGTGTGCTCGCAACTTGAAGTGATTCCTGCTAGGTTGCCCATCGACCATGTCGTCGCCGGGGACAGACTCTGAAAGTGAAAGGGAGGCCACACCTCCACCGCCAAAGCGGGTTCGTCAGACGGGGTCACCAAGAACGAGCAGTTCAACACATGTCAAGCAAAATTCTATCCTCCCCGCCATTAGTTCTAATTCTACCTCACCAATAATGAACAATTCTTCTAATTTGCCTCCGCTCTCCGTCTCGATCCTTGGCGTTGAACCACTCGACGAGTTCATCAGGGAGATCGCAGACTTTGTGCACCACATGGTCTCGACTAGACCCAACATGGGTCCCGAAGCAAAAGTGGAGGTAGAAGCTAAGCTTGGCGTCCTCAGAGATCGAACCACGGGACAGAGGATATCCCTGCCCGTGCTGGTGGAAACAAGTGCGTAACGCGCCTCCTTACAGTTTTCCCGTCAAACTGACACTCCTGTATCTCACTCAGTCTTACACCCAGATAGCGTGGACCTGCGTTTCGAATCGAACATGACGGCCGTTGGTGTCCATATCTGTGAATGATGCGACTCAACGAACCAATCCACTCATCTTCCAGGCGCAGCATAAGCACTTCAACACGATGCTCAACGAGCTACAACGAAGATCTACGGAACCCTCCCACCCGGCGTCTCCGCTGGAGTATAGACACTTCAAGTTGAAAGACTCCTTTTATGCATCCGACAACCCTCGCGATCGTGAAAAGGTTCGTGTAACCCGTGAAGAGAAGACTGGAACAGTCATCGAAGTCACGAAGAAGGTGAGATTGGGCGACCTTAATGTATATTCTCCGAAGCGGGCGGCCGACTGGAGGGTTAGTGTCAGCTTGGAAGTCCCGGGTAGGTCGAGCTCCAGGCTCGTGCCTCCAGTCGTTCATAAAACATTCCAGTACCCCATCCCTTAGGGACACCTACACTCACGAGAAGAAAGGACAGAATATGCTACTCGCACGAAGAATTTAATATTGATCTCACGCAGGTAGTATCCAATTCTGGTCCTAACACTGCGGTAAGTACGATATTCCATGTCAATTTACTTCCTTCATTGGTCTTTTACCAGTCTGAAATGTTACACGAACTGGAGGTGGAAATTGCACGGCCTACATTACTGTTGTCAACAGCGTCAAAGCGTGGGGACCCAAACGTACCGGAACATGATCGGAACGCGTTTGATGAACTGATCCGGTCATTCGTGAACAATGCTAGGATCCTTGTCAAAAATGCTAATGAGGGATGGTATTGAGCGAGCCCCCGGGCAAACATGGTTTCATGAAAAGGAAAGCTAGTAGTTAATTGTACATACACCATATGCTGCAGAGTACCAGAGCATTAAAGGACATAAGATACCACGATAAAAGGCAAACGAAATCAAACACCAATGACTTCAACCAAGTCGCCATCTTCCAAATCGGCATCTCCAATCTCGGCTTCAGACTCCATCTTATCGCCATCCACCACTAGCAGAGGGAAAGGAGCGGATCGCTTCCCAGTTCCATACTTGTCAGGTAATCCTGCTGCTTTGAGGAACGCCTTTACAATCGCGCCGCAAGTTGTGGTTGAACGGACAGTAAGAGAGAAGGTCTTGTCCTTGGTAGCCGCAGAGCGGAGTACAAGTTTGATTGTGTCTCCTCCGGTGGACTCGGTTTCTGATTCGGCGTCAGACTGTGGTGCTGTAGATGGACACCAGGATGGACTATCTTGGAAAGACGGAGATGGAACCTGGTTGATATTGGTTCGCTGCGAGCGGATATATTCGGCTGTGTGTTTGTCGCATGCCTCTATTTATGCTGATCAGCAGGATCAACGGTGTTTGATTGAGTGAACAGACCCAATTCTCCCTCAGCCCATATGTGAAGACTGTGGGGTGTCACAGAAGCAAAGACCTGCCTGTGGTTGTGGTTGACAACGAGTTGGTTTGCCATGACACCAGCGAGATCGGCGACTTCATCGAACAGCGGTCGAAAAGTGTCGTGCTAGACAACATTGGACTGTCGACAAGGAACAACAGGGAGAGACGTACTCGTTTCATTGTGAACGTCCAGCATTGTTCCTGGGCCGAGGGATCGAGTGGATGTGGACGCCAACGAACCTTGATGTTGACGTCTTCAGGCCCTCCTCCACGCTCCGGACCGATGTGGGCGTGTTTCGTCTGTTGCCTAACGGTCTCGGCAATCTTTGCGAGTTCCGGATCCAAGTCCAACGAATCGTTTGGATCATCCAGGAAGAAGGCAGGAGGGGGCGAGGGAGGTCTTGGCTGGATAGCGAGAGCTTGTCTGTGTCCCCATGTAAACAAAAGGGATGCGTAGGCAGACGAGTTGCAAACCTGACAAGGTACATTGCATTTGCGCGTTGATGGGCAGGCAATTCGGGAGGTGGCGTGATCGATCTTGAGCGGCTGCGTTCTCGCTTGCGTTTGTTGGGCGACGGGTTCTCGCGAACGTCTTTGGGAGTAGGTTCAATGATTTGGACATCGTCATCTTCGTTGTCTGAGGAAAGCCTGGATGGAAAAAGTCAGGCTATATGCGAAGACGAGAAGCAACGAAGAACGACGTGCATCCTTGTTACATCAGTGGCCGTCCAACGGGGACGGACCTCCTTGATCGGCTTCTTCTTCTTGCGAAACTTTGAAAAGGATTCATCGCCCGCGTCGTCGATGTCCCAGTCGTCATCGGACGCGACGAATGGCGTTGCCTCTGACAGAAGATGAGCTGGGCGCGAAGAAAAATGGGTGTGGCTTACTGGCTGCAGACTGTTCGAGCTGTTTCCAGTGCTGGGCTGTCCTTCCCTTGTTTCTGCGAAAGAGGTCGTCCTCGTCGACGGCGGCGGCGGGCTGGTCGCTGCTAGCCGCCTGTCTCGACACCAGACGCGGTCGTGGTCGCGGACGCGCCGGCTGTGCCATTTGACAGACCCCGTGGGAATTTCGGCCCTTCGACTCACTTGGTCACACATCGGGTCACGTCACGCTCCCTCGATGTCTGACAAGGTGGTCTTCAAGAAATCTGCGTCGCGTCCGGCTCACCGCGCGAGGGACATCGACTCCGACCCCGACCCCGACCCGTCCCCAATCACCCTCGCCTCGAAGCTCAAGGCAAAGGCAAAGCGGGCAGCTCAGCCAAAATCCCGACTCAGCTTCGGCGCGGACGACGAGGTGTGCACGTCGCTCTTCAGCCCGGTCGCTCCTGATCCATGTTAGGAACCTTCATTTCGTATCAAAAAATCCAGTCTGAGTCGCAAACTCACTCTCGGCTCTCATCCAGCGTGCGTCTCCACCGGCCTCGTGTCCTTTTGTGCGCTCACCATTTTTCACAAGGTCACTGCCGGCCACATTAGACCAAGCCACTATCAGCACTCGCTCCAATGGCGCGCCGGTCTATGATCAGGCATACCTTTCGGAGCTCAAAGCCAGCACATCCTCCGCTCGGCCGTCGATCAACAACGACATCTACGATGCAGACGTATCCATGAATGCAGATGAAAGCACATATGAGCTTTTAGGGCCTCAAGGCAAGCCGTCTGCGTCCCGTCACGTTATCTTTTGTCTCATGTCACCCCAGAGGATGCGGAAATCATGATTCCTTCCCAATCAAGAATTTTGGCCGCAAAAGAGCGGCGAGAACGTTTGCGTGTCGATACTGCGGAACAGGACTACATTTCTTTATCTGTAGTGCAACGGGCCGATATCCCTCAGGGCCCTCATCCCGAAAGTCGCTTGGTGCGAGAAGAGGATGAAATAGGAGAGGGTGACGATGGTAGGCGAAATTTCCTCTCCACAGTATCGTTTGTGTTCATTTGCATCTTTCAGAGTATGCGGAGTACACCAGCGCCCAGGAGAGAATTGCACTGGGGAAAAAGGCACGTAAGACAGAGGCTTCGAAACGCAGAGATACTATGAAGGAAATGATTGCTGAAGCGTATGTTCATTCCTCTTCCCTATATTTTATTTGACACCATGAAAGAGTGGATGAGGATGAAGAGACCATCGAGTGGGAAAAAGAGCAGCTTCGGAGAGGAGGTCATGATGCTGCAATTATGGAACCATCCCCGGCCAAAGAAATTTACAAGGCTGCGCCAAGTATGCCTGTTATTTGCTCCGCTATATGCTACTTACACCCGTTCAGTCCCTCCTGCGATTGATGTACCCGCCCTCGGACCCGCTATTGAGCGGTTCCAGCGGTCACTGAGCTCGTTGTCCGATTCTCATGCTTTGGACAACGGTTCTATTGTATCCCTTACGGAACAGCGTGCCGAACTTGACACGCGCGAGATGGAACTCCGCTCAATGATTACTGCTGCAGAATCGAAAAGGGGCTGGTTCGCAGAATTCAAGGACTGGGTTGAGAGCGTGGCCACGTTTCTTGACGAAAAGGTTGCATATCTATTTCGACATATAGTATCACTGTCTAAACATTCACAGTTCCCCAGGCTCGAAAAACTGGAAGAGGAACATCTTTCGATACTGAAAGAGCGAGCAGACATGATCGCGCGGCGGCGCCTCGCCGACGACGAGGACGATTTGTCTGTCGTATTTGGCTCAGTCCCAAAGCCCTCTCCTGAACCAGACGACACCGATCGTCACGTATCACCTACATCAAACTCTACTGTGCTTGGAAATGAGCGGTGTGCAGCTAGAATGGCAAGACGCAACCGTCGACAAGCCGGAAAAATCCCATCGGGTTCCGACTGTCGGGAAGAGGGCTATTCGACTGATTCGTCACTGACCCAGTCCGACGCTCTCGACTACCAGCAGGCTCTCGAAAGGATCTTCGTGGATGGCAAAGATATCCTGTCTGACGTCCGATCCGTCGAGTTTAAGGATCCTGATCGTGGCCTTGCAAAATGGTTCGGCGAATGGCGTGGACGGTACATCGACAGTTACACTAGTGCTTGGGGCGGCCTCGGACTGGTAGCCGCTTGGGAATTTTGGGTGCGACTCGAAACTTTGGGATGGAGTCCATTCGAGGCATGTTTGTTTTTGCCCTCTGGTATAGGTTACTGATGCCCTTGCGATAGTCGCAGGGAAGCTTGGACCAATTTTCTTGGTATACGTCATTATATCAATATTCTCGGCTCCCGAACGGAAGTGAAAAGGTTGATGAACCGGACTTTGGCCCCGACGGCGATATTGTATCTGCGATGATTTCCACTGCAATCGTACCCCGCCTTTGCAAAATGCTTGAAGCCGGTGCTCTTGATCCATACTCTGCGAGAAATGTCCGGAGATTATTGGATCTGGCCGAACAAATAGAAGCTTCTATTGGAGTGGACAGTAATAAATTTCAGGTGCTGTGGCATTTATCGTGGTGACGGACTGTTGCATCTCTAACGCGATATGGATTATCAGCAAATTTTGAAATACGTTTACACTTTATTTGACAATGCTACCCTCAATGCGGAAAGCTCCTTATCCCCCTTTGTCAAGTTGAATCATTCCCCTTTTGACCCAGAGGGAGTGCCTGCGCGGCTGCGGTTACTCTCTCGAGCCATAAAACTTTTGGAGAATATGCTGCGGTGGCGCAAGTATGCTGGTGATAAGCACGATGTTGGTGAACTTTGTGTTCGGCTTGTCAACAACCGCATACTTGGGATTGCGGAGAGTGGTTTGGAGGTTGGAGGTGAACAAAAAATGCGTGAGGTATCGCCCAAGCTTCTTCGGTTTAGCGCGGTCTTACTCTTGCCTGTAGGCGGTTGCCATGCTGCCACAGGAGTTGGCGGGTTCGATAAGAACGTGGTCTACCTAAACGTCATTATTGGTTTCCTTGCACAGAAATTTGAGCGCGTTCATTGTGCGACTCATAGTACGTCACTGTGCCGAGCCTTGTCTATGCCGGGCACGATGATAATGCGTTGGTTTAAACCGTCCCACATTATCACCGCAGGCTGCTCGGGAGATGCAACTGAAGCCTTACTACTGACCAATCATGCTTGGCCCTTTAGGCAACTTTATCCGCATGGCTGGTTCGTTCCGCTGTCAGACACGATTTGTTTGTTCAAGCGCTCAATGCTTGGTTGCGAGCTTTTCCCGGATTCGTCGATTCACCCGCAAATTAACTGTTGTCAGTAGTCGCTCACGCCTAAATCATGTTGACATCCTCTGAGTGACTTTGCAAATACGGGTCTACCCCCCTATGGATGCAAGCTTGTCTTTCGTCATTCATGTTTTGAGCCAGCTACGTCATCCCCAGCGCATTTGCGTTTTGTCTGCAGCAAACCGTCAAATTGATGGGATGACCACCTTGCAGGTGTAGTGCGGGTTGATGGCAGCACACGAAAACTAATGCTTGCCTCCATGGCCAATCTTGTAGCGAGTATGTGATCTGATGATAGCCCGCAGGTGGGATGCCATCGTACGATGTGTAGCTTGAACTTGAGTGTCACGCGGTTCGAGCGTTTCTTGACCTCTCCATCAGAAAATCTCTCGTGACCACCCGAAATATATTATTATTTCCGGAAATCAACCCATTTTTATTGGGTGGTCCGCGGATTGAGTTGAAGTCTAGGACCGGGAGTTCCCGATCGAGACGCACACGTACGTCATTAGTTGCTCACCGAGATCACCTTCTCCCCCACAACTTGTGATATAGTCTCTACGAACCAGTTCAAGGTGAGTTTGGCAACCCGGTTCGCTAATCCTCCCGTTCTGGTTCCTTGACACGAGTCGCGTTTTTCCCCCGAAATGAAATCGTGACTCGGCCACTTCATGGAATCCCTTCCACTATACCCCCCCAGGCCTGGACCGTGAAAAAAATACCGGCAAGTAGTCGGGCGCATATAAGAGGCCGCTCGAAAGAGCTTCATCCCTCAGTGTGCTCTACCACTCCCTCCTCTCTCCACTACAACTGAGTTTCACAACATGTCTCAGGCTGCCGAAAAACCCACTATCCGTCTCTCCGAAACATCCACCTATGTTCGCCAGCATGACCCCAATGCAAAACAGTTTGTTCCCCTTGCAGACTGTGACGTCTGCATACAACGTCCTAACCGCTGGGCGAGGATCAGGTCGGTCCGACTTTTGACATCTCTCTGCTTTCCTCACCCTTCCTACTAGGCATTCTATAAGAGAGCCAGCTGCCGAATTTCTTGGCACCATGATCCTTGTCATCTTTGGTTGTGGTGGTGATTGTCAAGTCGTCCTCTCTTCCAGCACCGCCGTCGCCTCCAGTCCCAAAGGGGTCAGTCCCGACATTCATTAGTACATTCTTCATCGCTAACGCCCGCACGGCAGGGATATCTTTCCCTTAACTTGGGTTGGGCTATCGGTAAGAAATTGTGCTGCCACGGAGGAAACCCATCTCACACATCCTTACAGGTGTTGCCATGGGTGTATGGGCCTGTGCTGGAGTCTCGGGTGGGCACATAAACCCTGCGGTACATTGCGTTGTGTTCTCCATTCGATTGTGCATTTATATCCCTTTTACTTAGGTCACTCTTGCCTTGGCGTCTGTCCGCGGCTTCCCTTGGAAAAAGGTCCCATCCTACATTCTAGCTCAGCTCCTTGGAGGTATCTGTGGGGCTGGCATCGTCTACGCCAACTTCTACCATGCCATCAACCTATATGAAGGCGGGCCGGGCATCCGCACCATCTCTGGCACTGGTGATCTCTTTGGGACATATGCTGTGCGTTCTGCAATTACTTTTGAAGATTTGGCTGATTTTGTTTGAAGGCGAATTACATGACTGCCGTTTCCGCCTTCTTCGCCGAGGTGCTTCCTCTTTGTTTTGTGTGTCTTGCACCAAGTTAACATGTCCCTAGTTCTTGGGTTCCGCCATGTTGATCATTGCGATCTTATCCGTAACGGATAAGCGGAATGGTCCCCCTCCCCCAGGCCTCGTTCCTCTGGCACTTTTCTTCAGCATTCTTGGCATCGGTATTGGTCTTGGCATGGAAACAGGATATGCGATCAATCCTGCTCGTGACCTTGGCCCGCGCATTTTGACAGCCATGGTTGGCTACGGAGGCGCCGGTTTGTATTTTACACTCCGCGTTGACAGCGTATTCATCCTCCCTAGTGTTTAACTTCCGGAACCAATACTGGCTCTGGTGCCCTACACTCGCCCCTATCTTGGGTATGCAGATTGGGGCGTTGGTCTACGATGCCCTGGTCTACACTGGTGTTGACAGCATTGTTAACAAACCGTGCGTGCCAGAAACTTGTGTTCTATGGCTCTCTCGCCGACAGGTTTTGCTTTCAGGGACTTGGAGGCCGAAAGGAGACACCTGGAAGGCTGCCATGTTGATGTAGTTTAATGACCGGTTTTTCCCGGCGTGTTTTCGAAGTATCTGAAGCCTCCTGGAATCATGGCGTACTCTGCGTAGTACGACATGCTGGCACCAGTGGTCCTAGAAGGAATGTTTGTAGGTTCACCGCATGTCATGTCGAACTACCGGATGTTTTCTTGGTTATGATAATTTACGAAGTTTCCAGCCACCGACTTGGTAAGACACGGGATAAGCCAGCTAGGGGATCGATTATATGAAGCGGCTCCGATCACAGGCGGCCAAGAGCGTAGAGCTACTAATGTATGTCAAGTACCATATGCCAACCGCAAGACAAGTTGATCCTTGACAAGACGCGTATAGTATGGATCACGATTAATGATTACTGAAGCTTACCAAAAGAATCACGGTTTCTACTCCCACCGTCATAGGGCCCCGTTCAACTTTCGAAATCGATTGATCAACGTCTTGACCAGCTCTGCGTTCATGCGAGTTGTTACAGCCATTCGCCCTCACCAAGGACACCGCTGATCGGACTTGGATGATCTGCATGTCAAAACGACCGACGGAAATAGCTAACTAACTCAGGCTTGGCCTGCCATTCGGGGTAGGATGGAGTTGGATACAGAGTCCGGTTTCGTGCTCAAGGCATCTTTTCCACTGCAACAGACGCGATCCTCAATGATACCGTCGGTATCAAGACCCAAATACTGCCGCTATTCAAATACCTTCAAACTGTCAATGATCAGCACGATCTTGGCACCGATAAGTGTTTCCTGTCGCTCCAAATTGTGTGCTGACTACTACGCCTGCACGGCGCCCGCGCAGTGGCGGGCGACTCAATCGGCTTATTGGAATCATGAGGTTTGTGGTATCCACTAATGCTTCCGCCGCCGACGCGCTTTCAACTTCCTGAAGTTGTTCATGATCAGCATCCGGGCCAACTCTCTGTTCATGCGGCGGGTGGTGGTCATAACACGTTCCGAAGCACCACATTTAGCACACGCGGCGACCCGCACTAACTTGCCGGATGCTTCGAGCCCCGGAGCCACTCCCGTCAGCATGACGGCTGGAAGTTGGCCAGAAGGCATCGAAGTTGAACTTGCTGAAATTCTTGGCATGACGCGCATGTCGTTGGTCTTCTGTTCTCATTCCATCCGTCCCATCTGGGGATGAATGAGACATGAACCGGGTTGTAACTACTGCTAGTCCTAGTTCGACGCAGGAGCCTGGCCTTGGCATTCATCTCGTGTGCTTCCGGGTTGCATGGATGGCTTCCGACGGAGCCATCGAACTTCATCAAGAGACGCATATACCATCTGCCTTGGCAATGGGGAGAATGGATGGATGGCATCGAATGGTGAGTGAGAGCGGCCCCCTCGGACCGTCAAATTGGTTTATCCGTAATGTTACGATGACTAACGGCGTTATCAAACAAGTGCACGCTTCAAGTTATCCAGACTAAGACCCCGAACCCCGGGTCGTCGGGCGGGTAGCCGCCTCCTAGTCTGAAGCGGTCACGAATGGGGTGGCACGTATGATTTTTTCAACTGCATCCTGATTTAGTTCTTGATGTACGCTGAAAGCCCTTCGTAGTTTGCCCTGGACGTTGATCAACGATCACGGTCCTTTCCGGGAAAACCGTCGATTGCCAAGTTTACTATTCGATGGACCTTGATTGTGTGCCTACGACCAGAAGGGCAGGTCGAACTAGGTCGTTTGCCATGACTCACCTTTGGCAATCGATCAACTACCCAATCCTGCCATTCATCGTTGTGCGGAATCGGAATCCGTGCCTGGCCTCCACTACTGGATTACCCCGGGAAAAGGGTCCGATCGTTCATCTTCAAGTTCTTAGAAGTGTGTACCGTGCACTGGCAGCCGTGTCGTACGACAATTGTTTTTTCATCGATGCTGTGGACAGCGAGTCCCCCGTCAGAATCATGGTACCATCACCAAGTCCCGCGTCCTGTTCGTGACATAAATTGCGGGCCGCTCTACGGGTGAAAGGGACTGAAGACTGATATACTAAATGCGGCTCGGTATCACTCATTTTCTTCGAGGTGTGTATATTTCCGCACCGTGGTGTCACCTGATCATGGCATCTATTGTGCATATGATGATCCGATGTGTTTGTTGTCACAACTTTTTCTCCTGTCCCCAGGCGCACTTGCCCGCTGGCTACTACATATTTTTGCCATCGGTGCTAGTACTTGGAGTGCTACGTATGGTTTATGCGCTGGACTACTAGGATGTCTGGGTCCACGGAACCTCACAACGACGGTAAGTCATGGACGTGGTTGTAGTATTCAGATTTATCAATATTTTCACGTATTCGGTTATTCCGATCGAAACCGTGGTGGGTACATTTACGCGTGTGGTTATGCCTTCCTGTCTCGATTTATGTTGGTGGTCGGCATAATATTATCCTCGTACAACCTAGCATGATATAGTGGATCACCTCAGCGAAAAACTCCTCTTTGACACCGGGTCGTGAGGCATATATTCTATAGAAACAAGTCTACATCATACGCTCGGGTCCGTAAATCCAGATACACGGCAGAACAACCAGAACCAGCAGGTGACGTCCCTCTCAAATGCACTACCACTGTCGCACCAGCCGGCCAATGGTCCAAACAAGCGCGCAGGCACAAATCGGCATGAGAGCGATCCAAATGACAATGTCCCACAACAACCGCTTGCCAAATCGCCTACGCTGGAGGAGCCGTTCCTTGCGTTGGAGTAAGGGGTCACGAGAGGGCGATGGAGAACGTTCAGAGTTGGAAGAACGCGGAGTGCTCGGGAGCGATGTCGGTTCCTGGGGCACGACGATTGGGAGAGGGCGACGGAGATAATGTATAATGATGTGTGCCAGGCCTTTGAAGCATTAATCACCACTTAGCACCGAAAATGCAAGGGAAGAACACACCTGGTAACAGAAACGATCCAAATACCGCTAAAAGGAGGGTGATATCATCAAGAACGCTTGAAATGGTTGGTGGGACTAGGCTGAGTGCGAAAATAGCAGCAGTGATGATGGCTAGTGCAAGATCGGTGTGCATGAACCGGTGCACTGCTCCATATAGTGGGAGTGATATTATGGATACTACGACGGACGGGATAGACAGTACAAGGGTGGCGATGCGCAAGCCGAGTATGAGATTATTCGATGGTGGTATCGAAGTCTGGGTTGTGTGTCAAATTATGCCAACTCGTTTGTCAGTTCCACTCACCGGAGTGCGAGGCGACGCGACGATGAACACGAGAGGGAACAAGAGTAATGCCGCTAGTGTGGTTGAGAACGCGTTTAGTAATCCGAATGACCTTGTCCTCGCATTCCTGGATGCAGGGGAAACAGATGGAGTCCCCGCGATCAAAGAGGTAGACAAAGGCACCGTCAAGGCAGTAGTGCATGCAAAAGTAAAACTGCCTGTAAAAATGACGACGAATGAGAGGCGTGTACGGAGATGAAAGTGAAACACAGACTGATTTCATTCCAGAGGATACCTCGTTGGAACGAACCTAGAGTGGGTCGTGAAAATTCGTTGGCACCATACGAACGAGACACCGTGATGAGCCAGGCAAGATAGAAAGCTACAGAGAGGGCAGTCGTGTACAGAACGGACTTGGAGGCCAGTGATTTTTGTAAAGAGAGGACGAAAAAAAGAATGGTCAATAGGGCTGAAATATTGAAACGGGAGGGGGGTATGAATAACTCTGGAAGTTTGAGGAGGAGCGCAGAGTGTACGGAATCTGTTTACAAGATCAGACGAGTGTGCCACCGTTTCGGGAACAGACAGACCACGTAGGTACATGGCAGCCAACAAGATGTTGAATGACGCGCTGACGACGGTAAACGTATAGCGAGCCAAGCTATACTTGCGCATCCGACGGTGGCGGCGGGTAAATGTATAAATGAGGATGTCTTCCGTGGACGACCTGCCGAGATAACGACCTAGAAGGAACCAGATTTGACGACAAAAGGCGGAGAGGGCAGCAGCGACAACAAGACCAACGATGGCATATGTGAGGGAGGTGTCGGCGGCATACATGGCACCAAGCCTGAGATAGGGAGACAATAGATACAGAAACACGGCAGAAGGGGCCAGCGGGGGTATGGGCAGCTCGTTGATTGCGGGCAGCGGGCCACTCTCGTCTTGGTCGGCGGTGTGTTGCTCGCCATCGTCGCCATCGTCGTTGGGAAGGAGTACGAGACGCGACTCGGACGCCGAGCTTGTACCGTACATGAGGGCAAAGATGTGCCGTCGCTGCGCATCAGCCCGTGCGACTTTTCATGTCTACCACCACCATGTCGGACATCCATCTCGGACGGCGGCGACGGCCAACCTTTGCAACGGACTGGCAGCTGGCCGTCCTCAAGAAACTCCACTCAGAGTCCAGAAACCCCACGGAAGAACAGCGCTCAGCGGCTGCGGCGGAAACTGGCCTGTGTGTAGCACACGTCGGTCGTCGTGCAAGCTGACCTTTGCATGTTCAGAGACGAAAAGTGGGTCCGGAACTGGTTCACCCGCCAACGATCAAAGCTCGCCGCCCGCAACAGAAAGAGCCACGATCCCCGTACCCACTCCGCGACCGTCCCGACGTTCAAGCTCGAGCTGTGCTATCCTCCTCCTGTTCCGACGTCACCAACCGATCTTACACCGAATTGTTCTCCAACCACCAAATCTCCTCTGTCCCGACTGACCGCCGACACATCCCGCCGAAGCGCCTCTGCTTCCTTGTGCTCGAACAGCCCACCGGTGAACATCGCGCATTCTCCGCGCGCAACGACGATACCCACATATTCGAGAGACCCACTCTGCAATCGCTACCCCGATTTTTCCCAGTTCTTTCGCCCACAGGGACACCAACAACCCCAGCTGTCGCCGCCAATCGATAGTCACAGCCCCCTCGCGCAGCTTCTAATCAACTCAGACATGGCCCCACACGCCCAAGCGTTGCCCCCCTTGTTGTATCCTTCCAGCTTGGTGACCCCGTGTCCTGTCGCGTTTTCCATGAGGCTGGTGGATCTTTTGAGCCGCCATCCGCCGGCAGATGCATTTTTTTTCTCCGAGTGGTGAGATTGCATTTTGAAATTAGTGGTCATTGTATCCTCCCTCTTGTTCTGTAAACTGTATCACATACCAAGCAAAAACATGTTTCACTCGGCATGAATTTCTACCATCACGTGCAAAATCCCGAGCGGTGACCCAAGCTGTATTTGCACAGCTCAGTCCCAGATGCAGCCAAAAGGTACATGCCCCTCGTTTCCTCGACAACTTGCAGTGCAACGACGCGATGTTCAAACCGTCGTTGAAATACTGTCTGATTAATTGATCCTTCACCTGGATCAATGGCTGTGCCACCCTTGATCAGAGACCAGAGTCGAATCCTGTTATCTTGGCCAGCGACAAATAGAAATTTCTCGTATGGATCAGTGGCTAGTGGCTGAGGGCAAGTCGTCCAGACCATCATGCAGACCAAGTGAATGACTGACCAATCTAACGATGTACTTGTTATAGTTGCCAGTCAATGTCATTAATGGTGTCCGAATGGGGAAACGTAAATCAAAAGTTGATATCTGAGTGGGTCCGTTGGTAACTGCATTGCAGTGAGAAAATGCCTACTGTACTTGCCTGACCATCAATAAAGCTCGCTAAAAGTTGATGGTCGCGAAGGAGTTTGAGGTTTGTAATTGAAGCTGTGGGTTGGGATACGGAAGCGAGGAGGGAATGACTATTGGAATTCCGTAGACGCGTGTCAAATCGGAGGACGCCGCCATTACGAAGGCCGGTGTAGAGAAGGTTCTGCGCAGGGATAAATGCGACGAGAGATGTGTAAACGGTGGGGACAAACCTCACATTGAGCGAGTGCGAGGACATCGCTTTGGGTGAGAATGCGTTGCAAGTAGCTGGAAACGCCGATGTCGTTCATCACTACGACTTGTTTGTTGGCTCCTGTGGTGGGTGTGAGTACATGCTGAGATGACAAGGGTATGAATACCAAGAACAAGGCGAGAACCAAGTAGATCGGCAGTCCAAACGTCGTGGACCATACGGTTGTCGATCCTGTGGATACTGTGTCTGGTCAGACACGCGGCGGGAGGAAGGGGACGGGGTTCACCTTTCGACGGCGTGATCGAGGGGTACATATAGAATTCTGCATTCTGGACCAAAAGTAGTAGCACTGGGCGTGATAGATTAGTGCAAGGATGGGACAGAGAATAAACGACGGACACGCATGTTGTGCCGGACAGACAGATGGATGATACCTGGAGCAAGTTGAGAGCATGATGACGAGACGGGTAATGACGTGCTTCGGAGGAAAGATAGAATTTAGGCTGCCATTCTGGCGAGACATTGCACTCCTGGTGTTGGATGGCGGCATAGAATGATCCGCTGGTATTTCCGGCAAAGCTGTGCACGCATCCGTTGTAGGTGACAGACTCGGAGAACGTCAGCGACGGGTTTGCAAAGATGGGCTCGACCGACCTGAAAGGCGGAGAGAGGTGCGTCGGATGGAATGTGTGATCGAGCGAGGTTGTCTGTCAGCGAGATTTGTGAGGATTGTAACCGACTTCAAGGAATGGTTAGGACCGATCGCAGAGCAAGCATGCGACAGACTGGACGAGTGTATTCTTGCGTGCGGTGTGCAGCGTCGTTTGGATGCCCGAGAGGGTGCGATATGGGTTCGGTGGGCCCGCAGTGGGCGGTGGTGTCGGTGCTGGGACGATGGCGGGAAAGGGAAAGTAGCGGTGCGTGTCGGCGTGCCAATACAAGGGCATGGTCGTAGTATGAGATCACGTGCACATGTCCGACATGTCTCTCGTCGACGAGGATCCGTTTGCGAATTGGACGCGGCTGCCTCAGCAACGGAGAAAACCCGTTTGTCCTTCTCTTCCGTCCCTCCACACCCTCGCCAGCATGCACATGTCCATCCCAGCACGAAAAGTACGACAACTTGCACATGCTTGTCCCGACGCTCATCTGTCACATCTCGCAGGTCAGAAAAGGGACACCGGGCGCACACTTGCCCCACGAGCCTTGGAACATGGACTTGTCCTCCGAGCTTGTGCGAAACACGCCGCCACCAAAACCTGCGGAAGCAATCGCAATCAGGACAGAAACGTGTTTTACGTGTCTCCCTGCAGATGAAACGTCTTCCTCACGCTCGTTGTCTGGCGATGATGCCGAAATTGACTCGCTTCCCTCCCTTTCTTATACGACTACCTCTGAGCCCTCTTCCTCCGCTTTCTCACGTCCTTGTTCCATCGCATCCTCTCCTTCTCCCCAACTACCAATGCACGTAATTTGCGCAAATGATATCCATGTGGACGACGACCTTGCTGAAGACGACCCCCTCAGCTACCATTCCGACTTTGACTATTACACCCAATCTCTCTCCGATCTTTCCGATTCCGATTCAGACCCTCCTCTCACCACAGGTGAGAGCACAACCCTCCATTCCCCCCGTGACGACGCCGTCACGCCACCCAGTTCTGTTTACGACCCAGCCGTTGACCTTTCCTCCCCTCACTCCATGTCGCCTCGCACCGTCCACGCTCAGCCCGACGTTCATATCATTGCCTCGCCAAATCGTGGCCCGCCACGAGATACTCCCGCGTCGCCAAGTCAACGGTCCGTGCCTGAAAGCCAAAGTGCTCGCCAAGATCAGCCTAGGGGGCGGGGTGCTTTCAGGCGCGACCCCGATTATTCGACCCTTTCCTCTTCTCGTATTTATAGCGGTGGCGCCGGGGGTGGCGATGACAGCAATGGTGATCACCCTCGTCGTCATCCTCGCGCGTCCATCTCAAGCATCTCCGACTGCACCTCCTCTTCCTCGGACGACGACGCTGATCACAACACCGTCTATTACAGCTTCGACGGCATGTCAAATGGTGCCTCTTCTCGTACCCATTCCCGTACTTGTTCTCGTTATTCAAAGGCTTCAGATGATGACATCCCTTTGGCTCAACGGGTGCCGACCGCACTATCAGCTCAAAAGTCCATCCGGAGGCAGCTACGCGACGAGCGCCAACAGCGAAAGCTAGAGCGCGCAAAGAGCTCTCGGACACCCGCAGAACCACGCTCGCCCTCCCGCCCCGCAGAAGTCGCCCGTGCACCCTCGGTACCAACTACATTTCGAAAACGGTCTGTTTCCGCTGCACCACCGCCTGGCTCAGCTTTGCGAACTGTACCCGGCGAACCATTCGCGGTCGAAGACCTCACCAGGAAGCTCGTGAACCTCCAAACTACTTCTCACATCCCTTTGACAGCCCCCTTGACTTATGATGGCTCCGTGCTTCCTAACCCTTCTCGGGTGCCTGGTTATGGCAATGGACTCTCCCGGAGTTCCTCTCGGGGGAGACACACTGACCAATTAGCCTACGCGCAACAAAAGGCTCCACGCGTTCCCGAACCGATACCACAAGATAAGCCTTTGAGATCCGTGCGTTCCTTCCATCGTCCTGATGGACGGCACTCCGAAGCCAAGCGACAATCTACCGAACAATCCTCTACTTGGATAGGGCGCAGTACGACGTCTGTTACCCCCAATCGCACCGTTCGCGCCGGACGTGACACTACCCAAGCGGGATACGAACACCACCCCAAGCCAGGTCGTGTCAGCGAGGATGGTCGAAAGCCATCAGCAAGCATTCCTCGGTCGTCCACGGACAGAGAAGGCGACGTTGCACTGCGAGCAGCGCAACGACCGCCTATTCCCCCGTTGCCGGTTTCAGACACTACACCTCCGCAACCCATGTCCAGAGTGCCTGTGGTACAGCAAAGGATCTTTATTGGTGACATGCAGCGGTTTAATACCGTAGAGATTACCCCTACCACAAATGCTAGAGACGTTCTCGAAACCGTGGCAAGCCAGGGCCAGTTGGATAAATCAGGTTCTTGGATGCTTTTCGAGATGGCTCAGGATTATGGCATGGGTAGGAGCCCTTTACTCGATTGTCATTCGCAGCTGAGCCCGTCCCAGAACGACCTATACGAGAGTATGAACTGCTAGCTGATGTGTCTGCCTCGTGGAACAAGGACAAGTTGTTAAACGCCTTTGTGATCAAACAAACACCATTGGCGCAAGTCCTGGGTCGCTCTGTTAGTTATTCCAGATGGTATGATGAAAGTGGCTTACCGTGTCAATACAGGCTTTACCTACCAGCTCTCCCATGCATCGCGGCTGGGTGGAATGGGAGAGTAAACGGGGAAAATGGAGTAAACGATGGATGGAACTTCGCGAACACGGCCTGTGGTTATCGAAGCGAGACACGGTAACGTTTGGTGTCGTAGGGCTCAGTTTGCTACGTTGCTCATCCAAGCCTACAGGGAAAGGACGAAGTTTTCTTGTGCTCATTGTCAAACTTTGACGCCTACCTTGTCACTCGGCGACACAAATCCCCCAAGCCGTTTGTATTCGCCATCAAGTCCACCGATCACCCTTCGCTATTCGAAAATGCCTCGGATTATCTTCATGTGTTCTCTTGCAACCCCAGGGACGGCGAACAATGGATGCAGGTCGTACTTGTCGCTCGTGTGAGCAAGCCAGATATCGTTTTATTTGCCCGAGGTGCTCATTAATCCCAGTCGTATGTTCTCTACCAGGAACGGCATGTGCTGTTAGCGAAAACCACGGAGCCACTTTCCCAAGCGAAACCTCTCACTCGTTCTCGAACTAGAAAACAGTCCGTGTCCAGTCGTCCCGCGCAACCGCTCGTCAGCGTGCAACCTCCCTTTAGCCAGGCACAATCTGCCAATGTCGCATTCGAACCCGGCTCCCTCCTAGCAAAGCGAAAAGGCGACATCTAGCCATATCTATAGTGCCGTGCATGTGCACGCGGCTTTACTCTTTGTTTAATTGCGACTTGTCTTAATCGCGAAATATGCATATATGTATACCCATGTCGATGAACGTACGTACTGTACACATGTTATAGATAGCAGGAAACAATCTGCAAGTATGTATGTATGCCGAGAATGAGAAAATGGACTAGTGTGTGACGGAATTCATGTCGATGTCTTGAGCTTCTTTTTGGCAGGTCCTTCGTCATCGCCTTCCTTGACTTTCAGTTTTGGTCTAGGTTTAGGTTTTGGCTTTTCATCATCGACGTCCATGGCATCGTTTGCGTCATCTTTCTTTGGTTTCGACTTGACCTTTGGCTTGGTGGTTTTTTTCTTCGGTTCGTCGTCCGCATCACTCCCTTCCGCTTGCGCCTTGGCTTTTTTCTTGGTTAGTTTCTTCTTCCCGTTCTTTGCAGCCTTGGTCAGCTCTCGGTCACCACTCGCGTCCGACGCTGTGACACCGCCTCCAGATTCAGAGTCGCTCTCACTGGGTGAACCTTGGTCACTCGACGATGCCTGGAAGTCTTCGTCTAAAAGAATCTGATCAGTACTAATTCAGATGCACGCGCGTGTGATTAACCTTCTTCACTGTCGTCCTCATCTCTACTAATTCGAGGCTTGGGTCGTTCGTCGCCACTACTCGCGACGCTCTGCATCTCCTCGTCCGAGTCACCACCGCCAGCAGCCATTATCATGTCTACATCAGCGACCATCTCGTTCTTAATCTTGACCTTCTTTTCTTTGAGGAACGTCTCCACGGGTTCATGCTCCTCTTTATTGATCGAGGTAAACGTGTATTCCGGTCCACTCTTGGTAACGATCTTGAAATCAAAGGTACGTGCAGCACTTGCACCCATACTTGCACCGACACGGGAGAATACGCATTGGTGAATGTCAGAGAGCTCAACGAGCGTGGGTTGTTTGGACACGAAAAAGATGTATTTTTCAAGCATGAACAGGTCACCTTGAACAGCCTTGAGATTGGCTTTGATTCCAGGATGCCCATCGCGGCTGTTATCACATACGCGTGAACACTTGAAGTGAAGAGGCAGAAACTCGGTACCTTTGAAAGGTGCCGGAACCAATGATTTTCTTCTTTGACAGCGCACGGAAGACGCCCGATACGACCTCGAATGTAGGGTCTTCATAATTCTTCTTCAATCTATCGTATTTCACAATCTCCTCCCTAGCAGTATAATTCAGTCAAAAACGAAGCTCAAGGTCGCTCGAATGTGAACGCACTCAGACATGTTCAGCTCGGCCGTTGTTTCTTCCTCTCGCGCGAATTGCATAACCAGATATTGGTACCTGGTCTGACCTTGTCTGATGGGCGTGCTAAGACCGAGCTGCTCATGGTTGGGACGTCGCATTCAGAAATTAAGGGATACTCACAATGAAGAGAACATGTTGGTCATCCTTGGGAAGCAAGAATAATCTTGAAATACTTGAATAAAGAATTTTGTAATCATACGTCTTGCCACGTAGTCGTAGAAAATCGAGAAACATGTCCACATCGTAACGTCCGCGCGGTGTAAGTACGAGGACCTCTTCGAAGCTCAAGACTAGATCGCCAGATACTTGGCCAATTTCGGCTTTATCTTTGATGGCGTCATGGAAGGCTTGAGCTGCGCTGACTTCCTCGCCATCGTCCTCAGCATCGGATTTTTGCGAGCC
Source organism: Pulveroboletus aff. annulatus (assembly GCA_038094595.1). NCBI lineage: Eukaryota > Fungi > Basidiomycota > Agaricomycetes > Boletales > Boletaceae > Pulveroboletus > Pulveroboletus aff. annulatus. The sequence continues at coordinate 310,119 of JBBPTX010000001.1, read as the reverse complement.
AGCATCTGAGCCACGAAGCTTTGCCTGAGTACCAGGGACGTAGAATCGAATCTCAACCATTTCATCCGGCGCATTTTTTGAGGCCTTTTTCCCCCCTGAAGATGAAGACATGAATTCGAGGGAAACCTCTGTCCTTCCGGCAATATTGGAATTAGCGACCTGCTTCAAAGGAAGTTCAAACGCAGTCTTATTTGACACCAGGAAGGCAAGGTCTTGTCCTGAGCAAGATGAGAACTGACAGACCATCCCGTATGTTCACTGAAACGAACCTTGAATATCGGTGACACCCCAATTCCACCCTTTGAATGTTACGTCCTTTATCTCCAACGCCACGCCAAAGTGTTGCTTGAGTAGACCCGCGAGCTTGTCGTGATCCTGTAACAATATCGTTCTTTCCTTTCTCTTGGAAGAACCTGGCATTCCACGCACCTCGCGCACGAAACCATCAAACGTTTCCCTCCGCCTATCTTTTAGCCCAACTCTGAGCTGGAAATTTCTCGCGACGCGAAACCACTGTGCCCATTTGATCTCGTCCGCGGGTATCGCTGTCACTGCTTCGTTTTCTTCGCCTTTCCAAGCCATACCACTGCCCGCGAGCCGCAATTCTGGAGCAGTCGTGAGTGTAAAAAAACATGGTCGCTAGAAATGGCACGCACTGCCGACTTCTGGCGACAGACCATAATATATGCGGTCAAATTGAGTTGTAGTCATAACGGATGGTAGTAGTAAAGGTGGTAGTGGGTCAGGTCGCGCGCACCGACGTATGTAATCAGCGCGTCTGAACGCGTTGTAGCTAATACCGGCAGTCCTAGGCTTGTGGATAGCCCTCAAAGTCGGTCCCAACATTCCGCACCAAGTCCCGATTCCCTCAGACACCCATTCATCTGGGTTGCGCAAGTCGCCACTGATACCTCCGTCGTACAAGACTCCATCATGGACTCGACTCAGGAGAGGACATTTTGCAAGTGGTACGTTCAAAGTCCCATGTTACACACTCTGTGCCCGCATATGCCTCACCTATAGGCTCAATACCAAGTTGGAGGTCAATGGATACCCGCCTATGCGCTCGCTCGTCCAGGATCTCTCCGATGGCGTGCGCTTGATCCAATTAATGGTTCGCTAAACTCCAGTACTGTATTTCACAGTTTGATCATTGATGCTTGGTGCATTGACAGGAAATCATGGGTAACGACCATTATTTCCTGCTGATGCTGGCACTCAAGTTACTTTCAGGAGATACCTCGCTTGGAAGATATAACAAGAATCCAAGAATGCGCGTTCAAAAAGCAGAGAACGTAAACAAGGCGTTGGAGTTTATTAGACAGAGGGGCATCAAACTGACCAATATTGGTCCTGAAGGTAGTGTCGTTTCGAACAGGTCACCGTTCGTCGCTCAGTGATCGGCTGCAGACATCATAGATGGTAATCTAAAGCTTATACTCGGCATGATATGGACTCTGGTCCTACGGTTTACAATTGCAGACATCAGGTGAGCCATGCGCAAAACGTGAGGTAGTGTTTGTCTGAGCGCCATCGCAAGCGAGGAAGGCCTCTCAGCCAAGGAAGGGCTTTTACTTTGGTGTCAGCGAAAAACGGCACCATATAAAGAAGTTGATGTCCAGGACTTTTCCACTAGTTGGTCGGATGGTCTTGCACTGTAAGCGCTCTTCTTTGTTTAGCCAGATTTCTGCCTCATCAACACTTTGAGATGTGCCCTTATTCACTGCCATCGCCCAGACCTCTTAGATTATGACAAGCTGGACAAGGTAAGAGACTTCTTGGCTTCACTTTACGGGAGTAACATCAGCCTAGTCAGATCGACATGGAAATACGCGCCTAGCATTCCAGGTAGCTGCCGATCATCTTGGCATTCCAGTCAGTGTCGTCTTATCCTGTGTCGGTGCTATTTTTGAGGTCCCTTACCCAGCAACTACTTGAAGTCGAAGATCTGTGTGACTCGGACCGCCCAGACGAACGTAGTGTCATGACTTATATTGCCAGTTTTTTTCATGCATTTTCCACGATGGGTCAGTTAATGTGCTGTCGAAGATCTCACCATTCATCAGCTACTTGTACAGATCAGGCCGAGACCGTCTCTCGTCGCGTTGAGAAATTTGCGGAGCTCATGCAATCTGTATGGACAAGTAAGAATGATTATGAGCGTAGAGCTCGTAATGTTTGTCGAGTTCTATCAATCTTTTTCATCTCAATCTAATTGTTATTCGTAGTTACTTCATGCACTGAGTGAAGTTCAAGAACAGTGGAGGGCAAGTAGATTCACTGGCACGTATACAGATGCCAAGGGCCAGTCCTCAGCATTCACAACGTACAAGCAAACAACAAAGCGCATTTGGGTCACAGAACGACAAGATGTCACCACCCTTTTTGGCAATATCCAAACGAAACTTAGGACGTATGGGCTAAGAGAATATGTCCCTCCTGCTGGACTTACACTTTTGGTTGGGAAAGTTGACACTTCTTTCATCCCATGCTCACTTAAGTTCTCTAGGACATAGACGTTGCTTGGAATGAACTACTAGATTCGGAGGCAAAGCGTTCCAGATCAATAAATGCACAGATACGACAGTATGTGTGTCACTTTGCAGATATGTCAACATCTTACACCCCTCAGAATTAAAGAATCCCTCCGAAAACAGTTTGCAGACCTCGCGAACGACTTCTCGCAACGGCTACACGGTGTATCCCTTGACCTGGCAAGCGTGGAAGGCCCATTGGAGGTTTGCCATGTCATTTTCCCTGTTTTATTTGTTTGACCGGTGTGTTTGTATCGCTGAAGGAGCAGCAAGAACAAGTTCGGAAGGTACAACTTCGAGTCCCCGGCCTGGCCGATGCCCTTGGTTGCGTAGAAAAAGCCGAGAATGACTGTACTGAAGCCAACGTCGAGGAAAATGACTATACGGTATTCACCTGGCAAGACCTTGACTTCGAACTCGAACTAGTCACCCAGGCAATTGCCAAGAAGATATCTTTCATTGATAACCAGGCGCGTATTTCGTCTCGTTCTTGTTACTCCTTTCATTTGTTGTCCGTGCTAATGTGCGGCAGATCGTATCGAGGAACATGACCAATTTGACACCGGCCCAGCTGGAGCAGTTTGAAGGCACGTTCCGGTACTTTGACCGAGACGAGACGAATACTCTCATCTTGTCGGAGTTCAGTGCGGCTCTAGCCAGTCTTGGCATTATATACACGGTGGGCATAACTTCTTATGCAGATTGATATTCTGAGGATGAGGCAGGATGAGGATTTGGTCTTTATTTACGAGCAGCTAGTCCAAGACTATGGAGCAGTGACCTTTGAAGCCTTCATCAATCTTCTGGTATGCGTTCGCAATTCCGTGTAAATGCTTCTAGCACCGACGACAATTGATGTAGGTGGATATTACTGAAGATCAAACATCACCGGAACAACTTCGGGAATCCTTCCGTGGGATTGCGGGAGACAAGGTGAATAACATCCAATATGATGATGGTCCTCAAGCTGATCGCAACTTGCAGCCATTCGTGACCGAGCTAGATTTGAGATTAGCTCAGCTTCCTGTTAGTGCAATCGATTATCTACGGGAGGTACTACCTTTTTCCAAGAACGAGGTTGGAGAGCCAGAGTACGACTATGAGACCTGGCTCCATGATGTATTCGCATGATTCCCAACACTAGTTAAGCGATATTTGGCAGTGTACTGTAACAATCTATGGGTAGAAGGTAGTATCCAGGGTCTCACAGATCAACACTGATCCCATTGCGAAGCCAATAGAACACATCGCCACTATGGATGATTTTATGCGTCGAAAGTGAGAGATGCGCCGACCTTGTGGGCAGGTCCGTTTGGAGCAACATCGTTCAGACGTTGAGTGTCTAGGGCAAGACCAAACGAGGCCTTCACGCCTGGTCGAAGGGTCTGAGTGTAGCCTGCGCTCCTCGTAAGTTGTACGAAATAATGTGAAAGGTGGGTAGACCGACCAAGAGCAAGGACACCAGAATTGTTAATCTTGGCCTTGACAAACGCGGCCGAATCGAGGAAACTATGATATATAAAAAAGGGTTAGTTGATGAGAATGAGCGAGCAAACCAGACATACGCCTTGGCACCAACTTCGAGTGCGACACCCGAGGTTGTCGACTTGGTATCGTAAACGGCCTTGGCGCCAGCCTCGACATCGGGACTAACGCGGTGGTAGTAGCTTGCGGAGAAGGTGTTGAGGTTGTTGAGGCCGTGAAGCGTGACAGCATACTCGGGGGCATTGTAACCGAGAGCAGCAGCGTAGCGAGTGATTTTACCCTCGGTGACGTTGTAAGCAGCCTCAGCACCGAAAAGGAAGCCATCACGGCCAAAGACGGTGTCTGCGGTGAAAGTAGGGCCCTAGACGCCGGATGAGAGGCGGCGAGGAGGAAGCAAAAGGTGTGAATGTCACCTTGAAGACGTCAAGGGCACCACGTGTATGAACACCAGACTGCTTGTAGATGACGTTGAAGAGGGCGGATTTTGAGCCCTTGTCGGGGATCAAGGAGGTATTGACATCGAGCTTCAGACCCTTGGCAATGTAGTTTTCAAGCTCGATCTGAGACTTGATGACGTTGGTGGTTGTCCAAGTGTTTGTGAAGACAAGGCCGCTCTTGGGGTCGGCATACTTTCCCTCGAGGTCACCGGTGATACCCAAGGTCTTGGAGTCACGGAGACCAGCGACCTTGAACGCGACTCTGGAAGGTGTCTTGGTCTTTACCTCGACGGAGGTGCCGGAGAAGGGGAAGTCCTTGGAGAGTAGATCATTGGAGGACTTGCCAAGGTCCTAGAGAAAAAGTGAGCGAGGAAGAGAAGGAAAGAAGAGAGGCGGACCTTCCAAGAGGGCGGGACGGGCTGAGGGAGGGACATGGTGGTGGTGAAGAAAAAGAGGCGAGACGAACGGAACGAACGTTTAATCCGGGTCGATTCGTGGGAACATTTGCCATGTACGTCTTCCGATGGGTCAGAGTGCAAAACTACACAAGCGCGTTGTAAGTGCGTCCTTTGACTTGTGCAGTACACCCATCGTGTGCAGAAAAAGACAGCCCCGTCCCAGCCAAAACCAGTGGCTGCGCCGACGCAATCTGTTCAGTCGGCCAAGAAACGCGCCGGCCTGAAATCCAAAACCAAGGCGAGATCTCGCACAAAAGGGAGCAACGTGCTGGGTGGTGCGGATTATGTGACGTTGCTGACGGGAGGTCGCAGAAAGGCAGCGGAGGAGGCACTCAAGCTACCATGAGACTTGTTTGTCGTATGTAATGGGCCACACCCGGACCTTGATTCAGACCCGCCCATGTTCAGACACCTGAGATCCCTCGCAACAACTGCCCTCAAGTCTCATGGCGTTCTCCCCGCCTCGAGTTCGCCCGTCACCCCGACGCTCGAGTTCTTCAATTCCGTCACCCAAGGTGCAGGGCAGATACCCACCTACAGAGTGCTAGATGGCGTCGGCATCCCCATCCAAGGGGCGGAACTTCCAGACGTCGGTCACCTCTCTCGCGTCGTTTTCCGGGCTCATCACTCGTCTAGATCACTCCCGAGTTTGCTCGCAAGTTGTGCGTTTGTCTTTTACTGCCACGAATCCAACACCTCATCTCCTCTCTCCAGATATGAACACATGCAGCTGTTGCCGACGATGGACAACGTCTTGTACAATGTCCAACGTCAAGGCAAGATCTCATTTTATGTATGTCACTTGCACGCGCCAATTTCCAAAGACGGTACTTAATGAAACACTTCCCAGATGACTTCGGTCAGTCATTGATGTCTCGCCTTCGAGAACCCCCGTGACCACTTTCCTAGTACGGTGAGGAAGCTACCATAATCGGTTCTGCCGCGGCGCTGGCCAACGATGATGAGTGTGTCCTTTTGTCCATTTTGGTCTTAAACCCTTCTGACGTCACTTTAGAGTACTAGGTATGTTCTCATCTCGTCCCAACGCAATCACCCGACTATCGATCAACGCAGGTCAATATCGTGAAATGGGAGTGCTCTTATGGAGAGGCTTTGGAATCAATGCTGTAATGGCACAGTGCTTTGGAAACTACGAGGACAAGAGTGGAAAGGGTCGCCAGATGCCTATGGTTTGCCAACTCTCATCGTCTACTCCACACCTTGCACGCTAACTTTCCGCGTAGCACTTTGGCTCTCCTGAACATCACTTTCATACCATCTCATCTCCGCTTGGAACACAGATACCACAAGCCGCTGGTGTCGGATTTGCACTCAAGCGTGATCCGGCAAGGCGCAGCAAGAACGTGGCATGTGTGTTCTTTGGTGAAGGTGCCGCTTCGGAAGGTGACTTTCACGCGGGAATGCTGCTTGCTTCAACGATACCATCCCCGACCATCTTCTTGGCACGTAATAACGGTTTCGCGATCTCAACCCCTGCACATGAACAATATTATGGCGACGGAATAGCTGCACGCGGACCTGGATATGGTGTTGAGACAGTCAGAGTAGATGGCAATGACATCCTCGCCGTCTTCAACGCAGTCAAGGAGGCACGCAGACGATGCCTTGAAAGCGGCCGCGCTGTGCTGGTCGAGGCCATGACATACCGTATTGGCCACCATTCGACATCTGATGACTCTTTTGCATATCGTGGGCGACAGGAGGTTGAAAACTGGAAAAAAATCGATAACCCAATCACACGTTTCCGGTTGTTCTTGGAATCGAGAGGTTGGTGGAACGAGAAGGAAGAGGAGGAGCTCAAATCGAAACTCAAGAGTGATGTCATTGCCACGCTCAAGCGGGCAGAAACACTCAAACAGAGCGACCTTCGTGATCTGTTCACGGACGTTTACGGTGGAGAGGAGCCGTGGAATTTGGTGGGTCCGAGTCCACACCTACGTGTCACACAGCTGAGTGGCATATAATGTAGAAAGAACAACGAGAAGAGCTTGCCAGGTTGCTCAAGAAGTACGGAGAAGTTTGGGAACCTTGGCGGGAAGGAGTCAAGCGATTTAGTGACCAAGGCAAGAAACTGGTCGACTGAGTCGCCGTCAGCGTACTTTTATGTACTAGTTCCTTGTAGACTGGTAAGGGTTCGGGGAACTTGGCAACCTTACTTCCTTGAAGAAATCAGCCCAATATGGTTTTGAATTTATTTATCTAGGGTTCAAGAACGTTCAATGTCCGGTCAGAATGACCATAAGGCAGTATAAGCGAATGGAATACGAGTATGATTACCAGACGGGTAAGGTAGGTTGCAAAAAAGTGACTAGCTCTTCAATTGCCACTGAAGGCCAATGTGCCTTGATTACGTTCCGGGTCATTCATCCTGTGCACACGAACGGTGTTTCCAAACTGGACATTACCCATATCCTGGGGTGTAATCAGGATGTACTGCTTCTTGTCGGATGCATTCGCTGTGTCAATCTACCATTATAGTGAGACAATGGGAGGTCAAGAAGGGCGTTAACATACTATCATACGCATGCTGATGCGGCGGTTAACAGCATCCATAAAAACATCGAATTCATCTGAGGTTTTGTTAGTAACGCCGACGCAGGATCAGGGGCTCAAATACCAAGACAACGGAGTGGACAACCGATCGAGTCCCACAACGATAACAACAAACAGATAGTCGAGAATGACTTTTCACCACCGCTAAGAGACCGCGGATCTTTATCCCTCCCCTGGGTCAATGTTTGGTCATCAGTTTGAACCTTAAGTTGTAGCGTTTGATTAACGTGGTCGAACAATACTTTGCCGTAGTAGCCTCGTTGGGAGAGGTGATATTGGAACACTAGCTTGCAGCGAAGGGCGATATGACGTCGGAATTCATGCCACCTGTCCAGGCGAACCAAAAGCGATTTCTTCAGCGCCTGCACAAATTGTAAGTGAACATGCCCAAACTGTAAAGTCGAAAACCGTATTACGTTGTTCAGAGAGGAAAGGCTCTTGATATCCCGTTCGGCGTTGTCTAGATCCGCCTTCGCCTTGTTTACTTCAATGGTCATCTCCTCGATAGTGGCACCATGGCTTTCAAGTTCTGTCAATGCGGTACATCACTCTAGATATGAAAACTTACCGGCGCTCTCGTTCTTTTAGCGCTGCTTGAACTGAATCGAGCTGACGCTGTACTTCAGTTACTTTCCGGGGATGCTCGACTCTCCTGCAATACTCTTCTGCCTCTTTTGTCCAACCAACAAACTCTTCCTCAAGGGTCTTTGCGGTAGCATCAATGTCGACAACCGCCTTTCTCTCAGTCTCCATCTTTGTTTGATAAAAATTCTGATTCTTTTGCGCCTCCAATCGATTTCCTACGGCCCCTTCAATTTTGGCCTACACAGGGGCTGATCTTAAGCTATGCCAAACGAAAAACATTGATGCATACTAACCATGATGCCATCGCGGTGTTGCTCAAAGTTTTGAATCTGCTGCTTGATACCATTTAGTTCTGTCAAAAGTGCAGCTTGTTCTCGATCGACGATAGCTTTCCGCTCTGTGATATCGGTAAATTGCTCCAGGATAGAAGCTTTGTCAGCCTCAGCTTCCTATGAAAGCTGGTGGATCAACACGGAAAGAATAACATGCGTTCAATACGTACACGTTTTGCATCTTGTAAGCCGGAGATCCCGGCTGGCATTTCTTCATTGGCTTCTTCTTGGAGTTGCGCATGCATTGTCTTTGCCGTCCGTAACTTCTCGTGGGCCTGTCGCTCTAACACCTATGCAAATAATGTCATCACTTTGTCGTTAAATGTTTTTGATGATTTACGGAAAGCCTATCGATCTCTTGGGATACGTTGTCATAGGCTTGGCGGCATTGGTTTATCTCGGCCTGGACAGCTTTGTACTCTGATTCAGCAACATGTAGATTCTTCTCCCAGTCACTGTCGGAAATGGCTAAGAATATCGGCGACGCGAGTTACAAGTGTGTGCTTACCGACGTGCAGCGAGATCACTTTTCGCGAACAACATGCACCGTGGATCATTTGCTTTTATCCTGGGGAGGTTGGTGGACGAGCCACCTCCCTCTCTAATCGTCCACAGTGAATGACAAACAGGCTAAAGACCAGCGGGCACGTACGGGTATCTAGTCACGCGCATGTGATCGGCGGTCCACGCAGTACCGCCTCCACCAAGACTTTTGAGAATATCATCACCAGCTTTACGTTCTGCTCCAAGCACTGTCCTTTCAATATTTGCAGAGTTGATCAAAACTCGAAGCACATATGGGTCGGAAACCTATCGTGACCAGGGTCACTATTATCATCAGTTCATCCGAGAAACAACTTACTTCCAAGGCACGCAAAACAGTGAGGACATCCCCGCGTGGCTCACCAACCCCGTAATCGAACAAGTCTCTTTGTGAGATAATTACATTAGCGTGAAAACTATAAAACAAGTCAGCACATGAGAACAAAAAGAACGACGAAGCTAGTACTTCTTCGATTGATCAAGAATCTTCTTCAATTGCGGCCGGTCCCTCGCATCCGTGCACGCAAAAGATGTCATGAGGTTTCCTAACTGCGCCCTCAACAGCGGTGCCCATTTCTGATCCTTGAGTTTCACATACAGGCCAAGTGGTCCAATGGGGGTGTCTCCGTGCCAACGTGCCTTGCTGACACTCTGCAAGACGCCTTTGATGTCGTTACCATACGAAGCTAGACTGTTCTTCTCTTGCTCTTTGCACTTGGTAATCATCGTCTGACACTCCGTAATTCGCTCCTGGAGTTGCTGTTTCTTGCCTTCGGCGGCTTGACCTTTAGATTTGACCTCATCCTTTTTGACAAGTCCGTTGCGTTTCTGTTCAATAACGTCTTTGTTCCTACGATCGGCTTCTACGACTGCCTCTTTCGCGGTATCGAGACGTCGATTGATTTCATCACGCTTCGCCTGCGTATGGGCCTCCAAGCGGCGAGTCTCCTCTGCAATTTTCTCATCAAAATCCTGGATAGACCTGTTTAAGGCTTTCAGACTGGAATTCATTCCATTCTGGTCGTTCTGAAATAATATTTTTAAGAGAAAAGAGTATCAGATGCTGGAAGACACCCACTTTGAATTCATTGAGCTTGTTCTTATTAACTCGCATCTTCTCTTGAAGTTCATTACGTTGAGCATTGAGATGATCGATATTCCCGAGCTCAGAATGTTCTTGCTCATAGCGTTCGACCGCTTGAGAAGCAAGTTGAAATTGGGACTAACAGAGACTGAATCGATTCTATAACGTGATTTTGGAAACGACGGGCGTACCTCGGCTGTTTGCAACTCAGCTTCACATCGCTCTAGACGGTTCTGAGCCTTAGCCAAATCCTGAAACTTTACCTCCATTTCCTGTACGGCTGAAATTGAGGGCGCCACAGTGTCAGAACATTAAGACTTACCCCTTGTTTAGCAGCCACGTGAGCCCATGCAAGTTCCTTCTTGAGTTCATCAGCTTTAACCCGTTGCTCGCGGGCCTTGGATGCCTCTTGAAAGCGTGAAGTAGCTTCCTGGAAAACTGCACGGAGGTCTGGAAGGATTTGCTTTTTTTGGTGAAGTAACTTTTTGGTCTGGTTGATGTTGTCCAGGCAAGTATCGTATTCCTCGCTAAGCTGGCTCAATTGTGTCCCCCGAAGAAAAAACTGGCGCAGTGGATTACTTTCGAAAATATTGCCCATGGAGCGTAAATTAACACGGACCTTGTACTTGTCAGAAGGGTGAGAAGCGTTCAAGAACTGGCGCGCGGCATCTAGAAATAGTGTCAAATCCGACAATATCCCTGATCATCACAATCATGCCTTGTGTGAGGACGTTCATAGGATTATCAACCTGAATGTTCATATGATCACATATAGCAGCTAATTCGTCTCTCTTGCTGGAGATGACAGTGCCATCCTTGCCCATGATTTTCCACGAGGAACTTCCATCGCGAGTAAAAGCACGCCGAATGACGATACTTTTCCCGTACTCTTTGGGCTTGTAAGCTTCCTCACCTTGGTTCTTCAGTACGATGGTAATTTCTGCCTTGCTGCGCAATTGCATTTATAAAACGGATATAAAAGCCAAGGAACGACCTACTGCTGACCCTCTCGAATGAATGATTTCAGTCCGCTACCACGCCCAGTGGAAGTGGACTTGCCACCAAGAGCAATCGTAATGGCAGACAGCACAGCACTCTTACCACCTGATACGGATGAACATCAGTCAGCGATAGGTTTGAGAAATAAACAACGCATATAACCCACTGCCGTTATGCCCTTGCAGCTCATGTCAACAACCGTTGTAAAACTAGTTCAATCGATGACTCACCAATGATAAAATTAACCTGGGCCCCGAATGTAAAGGTCAAGTGAGGGTGGCACATGAACTGCTTCATCTCAACCGACTCTATGATACCATGTTCTGCGATACTCTTGAAAATAAAACGGCTGCATCAGCAGCGCTCCCGCACCATATGTGAAATCACGTACGCCAATGGTGTTGCGACGCTCCTCGAGCTTACGGCGAATAGCCTCGCCGTGGTCTTCCTCGAACTTTTTCTCTTCCTCTTCGTTTGGCTGGTCATTGTACTGGAGGTCTTCCTCTTCGTCCTCGTCAGTGTCGTGTTCTCTACCCCTGGCCTTTCCCTTGCCATTAATGACTGGCTTCCTTTCGTGTCGCAAGGATCGAACGGGACTCTGAGTGAAATCGTCAGCATCCTCTGTCCTAGCGCGCTTGGATGCTTGTGATGAATCTGGTGCGTCGTCGTCGCTATCAACAATGTTCTTTCGCTTCGCCATGGCGAGTGAGAAGGTAGAGAGACGCGACGCGACTAAACGCGCTAGGCGTCAATAATGCCAAATAATATTATGTAGTCACGTGATTTCTATGAACTAACACTAATCCGCATCATGACGGAGTACAGTAGCGTTAGTTCTCGACGAGGGCCACTTGTCCTTAACAAACAAGGACGAGAGCAACTAAATTTAGTCCCGTTCTGTGTTGAGAATAGTGGAGCTTATGGGAAATTGCTGGCTTGCTAGCCGATGTTGCCTCTCGCGATTGGCGCCGGTAACCACTCTGTGTGTTTCATTTAAAGAAGCTTCTTCAAACTTGTTGTTGTTGTCTGCCATTTCTAGTCTCTGACCCGCCTTCGGGCTCAACTCGACGCTCGCTGCCTCAGGTCGACGAGGCTTCCCCTCGTTTGATACATCTGTTCTTGTTGGAGACTTGAAGAATACCATACCCTGCATAGATACCCCCCATCCAGAGTTCGAAACCAGCAGAGCCGGATACGAACAGCAGCCCATAACATGTACGCCAACCAGCACATCATTCGTCCTCGTTGAATTACACACATTCTTAGGTATGATAGAGGAAATCCTCAATTTGGCCCTGGTCCTACGGCTGGTGGCATATCCCATCCTGCTCACGCAGTCCCCTTGGCGGCTCCTCGACCTGGATACCCTACACCCGTCTCCAATCTTAATATCTCAGGCCCTTCTCCTTCAGCCTCTCCTTCAGGTCGGTCAAAACCACAGCAGATGGGGCAGGTTCCTCAAGCCCTTCGCATCACTCGCCCGCAGGCAAACACAAACGTACCTTGTATGCCTCCGCCCATTTACCAAACGGCCGTTCATAGGCCGTCTGTGCCGAACAATCCTCATCCCCTTCAACCACCAATGACTCCCATCACACCAGTTTTCGCTTGTCCATCAAAGTCCCCCGCTCCACCCGATGTCAAATTCTCAGAACCTATCATGCGCGGTAACTCCGAGGACAACTTGTTGCCAAAACGTGGGGAACGCGGAGATGATTTCTGGAGGAGATTCAGCATGGTTGCTAAAGAAGAAAAGAAACCCAGGTAGGAAAAGCCTTCTGATAAGATTGACATAGGTTGATCCATCCCTTAGTTCCTGGTTGATGAAAAATCAGAGTGGAACTCATCGCTTATCGCGCTGGGTCTGGTTAATCGGAGTGCTTCTACTCATTGTAGGTCCTCTCGAAACAATCTAGAACAGGGCCTTAACAATTATTTAGTGTGCTGGGATCGGAATCGGGGTTTGGTATTACATCGCACACACCACACCTTCTAATCAGCAACCCACTGCTGTTGGTGGTAGCGCGAACGAAACCATTGGTCCCAGTTTTCCGACTGCGGGAGGTCATGCATCCTCGTCCCCTTATGTCACACCTACATTTACCCTGGCACGCCGTGACGCAGTGCCAGAACACACGCCAGCACCGTTTGCTTATGTCCCTGTGTCATCTGGATATGCCCGAGCTGATGTTTCAGAGCACAACAGGAAACGCTGGCTTCGCGACTTCAATTTCTGACATTCTTATTATCTTAAAAATCACTTAGGCTTCCATTCCTACCATGATTATCAGACACCATTACCGCATGCAATATTGCATTTTCTTTTTTTAGGGTTGATCGGGTCTAGTCTGACCCTCCGACTTCTTTGGAACGACGTCGATCCAGACAAGTGTCCTGTCCTCTCGTTTAATCACCGAGTTTGTGTTTATTTTATATTTGATTGAGCCCTTGGTTGGTTTCGTGCCCTGGACATTTTTGACCTTCCGAGACGACATTATCTTTGCCAGATCATCACTTTTTGTCTCTGTTATTCCTTGGATAGTGGTATACGTACCTTCATCAGTATTGCTGGTGTCAAACGACCCTGTCCCGATTGAAACTGAGCTCTCCTGGGCAGCCGCAGCCAGTCGTTTCCCTGAGATTCCCCCATTCCTGCCTTGCAGTATTGCCATAACACTCTGGTGAGGTTGTGGATCTTCGTGTGCTAACTCCATTATGGTGCGATATACAACTAAAGCATCTGTAGGGTACTGAGTCTAACAAGAAATGGTGATCGTGTCGTGACCGTAAACTCTGCGGATAATCAATGAATGAGCATCGAAAGCACTACGAGAAGCAAGTGAAAATCAGGTAGAAATAGAAATAACATCATGCATCATCCACGGAGCCTCGCGGCCGGTCGTTTCTGACGAGGTCCTGGGGCTGACTTGACGCTTGGGACGTCCTCCACGATGTCCACTTCGCCATCAGAGGATACCACCTCCATCTCCACCACATCTCCACTTCTTCGCCTGTTCGCCTGTTCTTCTCGGACGGTCTTCCCAGCCTTCCACTCCTCCGAAAGTTGCATGATCCGGTATTTCAAATGATCCCGGAACTGTGGAATATCGTTGTCCTGCCACATTTTCTTACGGTCGGAGCTTGGCATAGTGCCTCTTGTCTGTCGATAGAAACTGTAATCGTTCGGTATAGTCGATGAGAATATCACATACACATAGAATTCGTTCCAAGAATTCCGTCGGGGCACCCATGAACACCTTCACGAAGTGAAGGAGGTATATTCCGCAGTCCCAGGAGTTTGGCTGAACAGGGACCTGCATATAGATGGTAAATCATTCATCTAGGTAAAGGTAGAGTTTAGCATACCTGGACTTGCTTTCCGATTGCGTCGCGTACTTCGTCGAAATTTCGTTTATCATTCGCTTCCCATTTGAGATATTGTTTGAGGACCTTGATGGCTTGGGGATGACGAGTACCAAGAGAATCGAGGGTGAAGATGTAGGTCCTGACAACGTCAGGAATCAATAAGAGGCGTGTTTCTGCGAGACAACTACACACTGTGCTGGCCAATCCCCAGTTGAGGATTGTGGTACGGCCAACATATCATCCACTTCTGCTTCTTGCTGTTGATCTTCGCTACTATCTTCGTTGTCCGTGATAACAGTTGATTTCCCTTCTCCCGGTTTCGAAGCGGTACCATAAAACTGACCAACCGGTATACCTGACGATGATTTTGATGGGTCAGGTATTTTGGCGATCTCACGTGTTGGGTTCGGAACAACCTCGGTGGTAGAGATATCTGTGTCAACGTCCATGCAGTCCGAGGGTGGATATGCCAAATTGGGGGATGAACCCCGGACTCGAACCTCAGGAAACGAATCGGAAACAGGCTCCGACCCAATTGTGATAGAATAGTTTCTGGCCGTGCTGGGCGTCGTCGCGCGTGTAGCATCCATAGAAGATGTATCAGCTTCAAGCCCTTCCTCTGGATCCTGCGCAGAGGGGTGTGATTGTTTCAGCGACGGCTCAGTGGGCGCGGGTTTAGCAACGACAGCCTCCGCATCGATTTCAACGAGTTCTTGTGCTTGCTTGCGTTTCCGGGTCACTCGTAAATTCGGGGAGTGAAGAGGTGGTTCTAGGGTATGTCCGGGCTCATATATAACGGCAAGGTACCAATGAATACTATGGGTAGGGATAAGTGAAAGCATAGAGCACGAGAAGAGGGGAGTACTTTTCATTTATAGGAACGATTATGTATTTCTTTGCGAATAAGTCAACTTTGGAGGTCCACTTACGCACGCTCTTATATCCATCTTCTGGACTGTGAACAAGATAAGTTATGCGACAATAGTATGAAGAACCTTGACAAACTTCTTCCTGTTGTTAAGCTTCTTGTAGAAGAAAGAACTAAAGACGTGGATTTGGTCTGCCAGCATTGGGTTCCTCTCGCGAAGGTCATTGAGCCAGAGCCTGGTTATTTCAGAATACATATCTATCTGTTAGTAGCGAGGAAAAACGTACTTAAGACCAAACTCAATAAGGGTATCATTAAGGTATTCTTCAGGCTGTAGCCTCCTGAGATCACTATGCATGATACTAAGGGCCCCAGTTCCGGCTGGAGGGTACATTAGAACACTGTACAGATATGAATATTTGAAACGACTTCACGTGGGAAACATAACACTTACACTTCGTCTGGTTCCGATAGAGCTAGTGGAGGAGATGGGATCCTCGTTGACCGGATTGCAGACTGTCTCGCAGAACGACGATAAGACGTAAAAGGGCCTGAATCTCCATCTGGGGGTTTGCTACAGGTAAAAGATCAGAAAACCCTCGAGAAGTATTTATTTGTCGTACGATTCAGGACAA
Source organism: Pulveroboletus aff. annulatus (assembly GCA_038094595.1). Classification (NCBI taxonomy): domain Eukaryota; kingdom Fungi; phylum Basidiomycota; class Agaricomycetes; order Boletales; family Boletaceae; genus Pulveroboletus; species Pulveroboletus aff. annulatus. The sequence continues at coordinate 294,219 of JBBPTX010000001.1, read as the reverse complement.
GTCGTCCCCGTCCCAGCTGAGGCCAGCGAACAAGGCGTTACGGATCGAGCCACTACTTGTGGCTGGTCTGCGGTGCTCCCACTGGAGTCTTCCTTTCCCTTTCTGGACTCTGTTTGTTCAAACATATTGGCATATCGGAATGCAAACTCCCAGATGGACCGGCCTCTTGATGGCCTGAAGTCCACAATTACATTCTCGTTTGGAAAAAGAAAAGGGATTTGCTGACCGAATGATTTCAATGGAGGATCCTTTGAGCGCCTTATTGACGCCGGTGACAAATCTTTGGTAGTCCGTAATTGAAAAACCTCGATCTTTCGATGTTGAGACAAGGAATGTCAGAACATTCTTACCACGGCCTTCTTCTGCAATACACGAGACAAATGAACAAGACCACAAGCAGTCTGTGGTGCTCACATACCTCCCTTGAAACCCTTGTGTCTGCGTTCAGCCCCTTTCCACTCCTGTCCTTTTGCAGTAAATTGTACCACGACATCTTCTCTCAGTGGTACATCATAATCGTTCACGATCTAGTGAAAAAATTGTCGTCGCTAAGTAAGCGAAGTGGAGAAATGGCTGAGAGACATTACAATCGCCGAATGGACGTCTCTATCGAGCTTGAACTCGACTGTTTCCAGAGGTGATTGACCCCACGTTACCTTAACTCTTTGCAGGGGGATTTCATGTGACAAATTAAGAGGTGTAGACTCAGAATGTCGAAAAAGATGGAGACCGAGACACCAAGCCTCCAGTGGCAGAACTTGGATCTTTTCTTTCTCTCGCTGGGAGTTCGAGAAATTAGACGAAGAGGTTCCAACCCGATCGCCTGTGCTTATGTTTCTTTGACTGTAAGGTGCACCCTAAAGTTTCTTGAGATAAGAGTGTCCGTCTGGTCACCTGCGCTCACCTGGTCCTTCTTTTTCATATGACTAATAACCCTCCCGCTTATCAGGTCAACTTGCGGAGTCTCCGCGACGGGGTGCCGTATGGCTGCGGGTGCAGATGTACTCTCGAAGAACCTCTTGCGATCTTGAACAATATTTTCGGGTACTCTCGGAGATCTCTTGGTGCTGGGCCAAGTCACGGGTGGAGGCGAGAATTCCTGGATATCTGAAGCTTCCGAGTCTTCCACAATCTCAGATTCTTCAGCACGTCCCTTTCCCTTATTCGATGCAGACAAGCTGTACTCTGTTGGATGTGTTTCGAAGACATGAAGGACTTTCTTTGGAGCCACCCCTGAAAGCAGCAGTGGGTCGGGGGACGACGTGGGACGACGAGCGACACGTTCGCCAAGATCGTCAGAGCTAGTTCCTATATCGATGACCTCGGCATCGTTCGGGACGGGATTATTGCGACTGCTGGCCGTGTGAGGCGGCTCAATTACTTGGACCTCGGGTTCGGAAGCGATGGTACGAGAAACAGGTCTCCTGACATACGACGACGATGCACCATTTGATGTTATACCTGAATAAATGCTCGTGTCTAGCTTTTGGCGCTTCCGTACATGAGTGTCAGAACCGATGGTAGACCAGTCGGGTTTTGCCAGGATGGTCTGGAGAACGTTGCGGTTGCCTGGACGATGGGTTCTGGAGTCAAGAGTATTTGTAAACGAGTAGGGGCTATCGTGAGGACGTGGAGGTCGTTGACGACGCTGGCAAGGTGGAGTAAGATATATAGTATACGAATTGAGAGGTGTTCCTCACTTCATCAGTACCTGGGACTGATATTGGTGTTGGCGCATGCTTCCAGACGCATCTGCGATGAATGAAGGATGGATGAAAAGGGATGTTAGGGAGAACTCACCCCGAACTGTTAGAGGCGTCCCTGTGGTTGGCTGGCCCACTAATCATCGACCCAAAGACCGCAGACTTGGGCCTGTCAGAACCGGGCCCCGTCATTGAACGCGCTCAAGAATGATCTTGATCGTGTCGCAGAGACTGTCAAAATCAAGTCCTCGCGCTGTGTAGTCGAGCCTGGCGCACGCGCGAGTATCGGATGCAGTACAAGTTGACTTGACATTGAAGTCACCATCTAGTAATACACGGTTGCTACTACAAAAGTTGCTATCCATCTACTCTCCAAGCACCCTCAGTAAGCGATAAAAATCTGCAGCCAAGTACAGACTCCCTGTGAGGACGACCAGATTCTCTCCCCTGTGTGCAGCTTGACCGACCTCGGTCCACTCGAACGCACGCTGCAGCTGACATTCCACGGGAAGGTCGTTCGGCGGAGCCCAGATGTCATCATCTCCGAGACGGATTAGCTGGCGCACTGTGTCTTGAACTTGTGAGGGTGGGACACATGCAACCCAGGGCATGCCCTCTGGGGGTGTAAACTGCAGGGCTGCCACCCTCACTTTGGTTACAGAGCTTTCTGAACCATGTCGCAAAAGGATTGGAGACAACGTGTCAAAAGGAGTCTTCGGAGGTGAATGAGAGAGCGCAGCAATGTATGTGATGTGCAATGTTGACCGTGGATTGAGATGGGCTACGAGTTCGGATATGTAAGATGCCAGAGACTCCGCAGAGGCCGCATTATGAGCGCCGTCTACCAAAACAACCGGTGGAGCAGCGGTCGAGCCTACCGTCACGGGACGTGATAAAGTGTGGAAGGTGAGTCTGCCAGGCCAAGAAACACCCTCAATTCCTGCACGAACCGCCTCGGCTGTGATCCGGCGGGACAAGTTGCCGACAGCTACTTGTACCGATGGGTGCGCCATCAAAGTAGAGACGACAGTCAAAGAGAGCGAGAGGTTGTCAAGCTGGTGAGCACCATACAGTGGAAATTTGGCGTGGATTGGCGAATCGAACGAGGTGGAAAAAAACTCGATGGATTTCCCTGGTGGAGGGATAAAGGGTCGCTTTGAGGGGGAGAAGTGATACGCCTCGCGCAGTTGCCGTGGACGAACGGGGGTACTGATGATGAAATGGCCACGTATCCCTTCCACGACACGTCTGGCAGCGACCTCGACGGTGGGGTGACTTTGTGCACCTAGAATGAAGGGCTTTCCGGGTCTCGCGATTCCGGCCTTGTGTTCCGCAATGGAGTCGACTGTGTTCCCGAGAAATTTTTGATGGTCTAGATCGACCGCAGTGAGAACGGACACCAGAATGCAGTCGTCTGGAATGACATTGGTTGCATCGTGTCGGCCGCCCATGCCGACCTCGATCACTACGACATCAAGCTGGGCAGCCTCGAATATGTAGAGTGCTGTGAGGGTCAACAGTTCAAAGGGAGAGGCGGCGGTGTTGAAGTGCTGATCTGCGGCGACGACGAGACTGTGCGCATGATCGAACACGGAGGGCGAGACGGGCTCGCCGTTGATGAGGATGCTGTCGTGGACGGAGACGAGATGTGGGCTGTTGAATTTGCCGACGGTGAGGCCAGCGGCGTGTAGAATGGAGGCGATGATGCTCGTCACACTTCCCTTTCCATTTGTCCCTGCAACGTGAATGGTGGGTCTCGTGAACCGTTTCAGGCGTGTCGCCAAACGTACAATCCGCTCCAGACCGAGTTGAATGGACATCATGAAAGGAATATGTCACAAAGAACCTTGAAGCGAGTCGCCGATATATAACCCAAGTTGCCCTGCCTCCGATGCGCGGTGACAGCAACACTCTCAATTCCCCAATGTCTGAATCGCAGATAAATGTCGGTCCCAATCCTTTTCTTTTTCCCCGACTCATAGCCCCCGCAGAACGCAATCAAACGACTTCAGGCCGGGTCTACCGATGCCCCCGCAGAACTGAGACGCTTGGCTCTTGCACCAACTTGTACTCAAGAGCAATGCAGTCGGATCACCTCCGCCATTGCTGTTGTCCTAGACGAATCCAACCTTCAAAAGTCCAAAACGGACGAGCGTCACCCTGTCCTACAAGCCTTGTGTCTCGCGAATCTTGGCCACATCGTCTTCAAAAAGCGCGTTTTGCGTCCAGACTCGGAGATGGACGCCATCATTCAGACTCTGCGGCTTCATTGGAATGGACTCCACCAGTGGGTCATATATCTGAAAAACGCTTTTGTGGACCAAGAGAATGTCGACCTCTCGTTTCGCATTCTCGCCAAGAGTTGCATCATCGACTTTTTAGGCATCTGTGATGATACATTCCTTCATGACCTGTTCGATCGCGTCGTCTCGTCTCCTGGTATCGTCGTCACTCTCTTCTCGCTCTGGCGCTTGGAGACCCATGATGCTAGGTTTTCTCTCCCGCCCGATTCATCTCCACGTCCCATGTTTTATTTACCTGCAATTCTGGATTCATGGATGTGCACATTCTCACAGCAGGAGGTATGGTACTGGTCAGAGATCCTCAGTGCTTTTGGTGGCAACACCGACGCTCTCGCTGTCACCGCCTTGGATCATCTGCGACAAGATGCTGCACGCATACCAATCAACTATGACCTCATCGTATGGGACATCCATCTCTTGACAACCCTTTCCATTAACGATGCTATCCGCTCGTCTTTCCTCAACCACCACTTAATGACAGTGGTCACGAGCGTCGTTTGTTGGATGGTGGGCCGGTATACTGCCACCAACACCCAGTATCGTCGCATCGCTGCCAAATCTATATCCTATGGATATTGGTATATTCGTTCCTATGTTGAATCTACCGAAGGACTACCTTGGGTCGCACAAACCGTCGAAGCTGGCCTCTTGCCCGCAATGCTTTCCACAGAGCCATGGATCAAACACTTGAACGGTCAACACAGCGAAGACTGGGAACCCTTGTTCCTGTTACTCGGGGAGATCCTGCCCAAGTACTCGATGTACAACACCGTTCTGAAACCCATGATCAAGCGGTTGAAAGCAGTTGACATGGGTGGCCTAACAGCAAAACTCAAGGAAGATGGCTTGCTATTCAAAGCGTGGTCCATGTTCGATGCAATCGTCATGAGGAGGGTGGCGCTATATGATTCGCCCGGCAGCAGTGAGACGCACATCGAATCTTGTCAGAATCCAAAGGTACAGTTGAATCTGTCCCATCCACTTTTCTATATCATCTACACCCTGTTATAGTGTGACAAATCCGGGCCTCCTGGGTCGTTCAAAAGCTGCGCAGGTTGCCTCCATGTACATTACTGCAGCAAGGAATGTCAAGTAAACGATTGGAAGAGTGGCAACCATCAAAAGTATTGCCGTGATATTCAAGCTCGTCGCGCAGGTGAGTAGGAGGACTGGTTGGGCGTCAAGACACTGAGCACCACGCCAGCCGGCCTCGTATCACGCCTATCCAAGCGTGATATTCGCTTCATCGACCGGGTCATCGCTCAAGACATCAGCTTCTTCCGCGATCGCATCCAAAGTGCCGCCACGATGTCGAACCTCGACCCGGTGGTGATCGAGATAGATTATACCGAGGTCCCTCTCGGGGTAGACATCGGTACAATTCACACCGTGCCACCAATCCGGACCTGCCAATGCGATGTGCCCGTGACCCACAAATGGGATCATATGGTCGAACTTGCGCAAAAGTCGGCATCAAAAAAGATTCTCGTGCGCGCGTTCTTACCGGGAGGCACTTCCTCAAAGGTGAAGCTCCAGTGCTTGCCACTCAAGCGATTTCTGGGAGACCAGGCACCCGTGAAGGATGAGGAGACAATATCAGAATTTGATGAAACATTCGATCTGCTGTATTCATGTGCTGGACAGTCATTTGGCATCGTAGACGCCGCGTTTCCGAGTGGGGCAACTAGGACAACGGAGAACTTGAAAGAAACGACGAGCACAGAGGGAAGCAACCCGGGAAAAGAAGGCTCTGATGCGGATTAATTGATCATCCCCGATACACACTTTGATGCATCTTCAAGAATTCCATCTAGCTACCTCGATGTACTTATTGTATTGACACCCAGCTTTCCTACGATTGCATGGACTGGACATTATACTGATATCAATTAGGAACTGGACCCGAGGGCGAGGTCAGCAAGCAGCAGTTTCAGGGTAAAAGAGTGTAGGATGTAAATGTTCAGAGTCGCGTGCAAGGAAAGTCCAGTCCATAAATCATAATAAGTGTGTTATGGTACGAGAAGTGTATCGCGGTGCAGTGGTATAGGCCGTCGGAAGAACACGAAGTGCAAACAAGGATCAACACGTATTGGTCATCTTGTTTAGCGGGAACGTGTATCCACCTTGTGCCCAGGTTGTAATATTTGGATCGCTATAGGCGTTTAGATGCCTGGAAAGTATTCCAGTTAACTGGTAGTATTTGCGGAAACGCCAGGTATCACGTACGAGTTGATATATGCTGCAGTTGGATAACTTGGGGGGTCACACGTCAAAGCGTTTTGCAGCCCCTGCCGCTGGTACAGGCGAACGTAGTCGACGTACATTGCACTAGGGAATTGAAGGGCTGCATAGTCCGGGCCCTGGAAGGAAGCTAAAGCAGTAGTCAGGAACTGGATCGGGTTGAAACTGAAGACCTGCTCACGGGATATGCCCAAGTTGAGGATAATAAACTACCAAGTGTCAGTACACGTCAGTCCCATCGCATTCGGGTGGTAATCAGGAAACTAACCATTGGTTCTTCAGGAATCAATCTTGAGCTGACGTCCGAGATTGAATCAGGCCCGACCGAAGCCGATGTTATTTTCCACGTCTGCGCGCTTTGGCTGTACCAGGTAATGTATCCAGACGGCCGATTACTGGGGTTCGACCAGTATTCAAATCCATACGTTGCATAGCTTTGACCATTGTAGTTTTGACTGTCGACAAAAGACACCGCGGATACAGCTTGCTGATAGGGAGCGCCTTTGTAAGTGTTTATGGCAGTGATCGCCGAATCGTTGATGGAAGTGGCTGGGGACGCGTTGTTAAACTGATACTGGTAGTTATAAGGAGCAATTTGGAAACTCTGGGAAACTTGTCCTTGCCACGGGGTCGTGGATAGATCGATTTGGGCCTCCAAAATATCGATTTCGGGTACACCGCGGCCCACGTACCCACTGCTCGTCGTTGGGCCGGGATGGTCCTGACCAGGGCACGTACATGCGGAAAGTCGCTGGCCAGGCTGGTAGCTCAGTGGGCCACCATTGCTACCGCCGGTGGCAGCTGCTGCTGGAGTACCGTCGTAAGTTTGGTTGGGAAGTGTGCCCAAGTCACAGCTATCATAACTGTATGGCCATGTGCCTGCACACGGGGAGAAATGAGCCTTCTGTAGCAGCAAAGAAGAAAGGCACACACACCTTCTGTTGTTCCACCATAGCCAGGGCGTCCCTAACCAACTAGTAAGATCTGAAAATCAGTCGGTCTGAAAGGACATACTAAATTGCCCATAGTCCATGCACCTGTCGCTAGTCTGAGACCAATGGGAAACACGAGTGAATAGAGGACCCACCAGGCCAGAATCCTGGAGACTGGGACGATCCTGGTAGACTGAGGCTGACTTCCAGATATCCGGTGGTAAAGCATAGCTTGTTCCATGTGGTTAACATACCTTGGCGACGATGTCAGCAACGAATGAAACCTATGCAAGCCAGTCACATACCACTCATAAAGTTCAAATTATTGATGGGCTGTTCTGTGATGGTGATTACCAACTTTCCGTTTTGTGTTGTAACTGCCTTTAGGGACAGTTGATGGATGTCGTCACGGTCGAGTAAGATGACAGCGTACCTGTGGATCATACCACTCCAAGTCACCCGTGGGCCTGAGTGTACAAAAATGTGAGTACCCGAACACCTCTACACTCGTTGGTAGGCAGGACTCGCCAGTAATGCAAATTGACTGCTTCCCAAAACGCATCGTCGCCTGGCCAGAATGTTCGGCCGTCGGTGTTGAATTCGTCGCTAAATACGAGTTCGTAGGTATAGCCATCGCTGCCAGTGCGGTATAGGGCGGAGGAGGGGGTATCGGAATCGACAAGTCTTGGCAAGCCGGGAAGATTTGGTACTTGACCAGTATAGTTAATGCCACCGAGGTTGTACCCAGACGATGAGCTGGCGGCTGTCGTGTAGTAGTGGATGATAGGATAGCCAGCAAAGAGAGTGATCAATCCGACCACGAGGATGAATAGCACTGAGGCATTTGCCCACCCTCGAGCGGAGAGGAGTGTGAAGGAGCTGTCGAGAGCCGCGTCTTGCACGGGATCAGGGTTATGAAGGGCGTCGTCTAGATCGGGATCCTTTGTGTCCCACATATAAGGAGGGACCGAGGAGGAATTTGCGGTCAGTGCGCTAGGTATTTTCTCCCCTCCAGTCAAGGAGGAGACTTCTGAAGGTGCAGCACTAAATCGAGAATTCTGGAAGGCATTCTCGCGAGCCGAGGACGGGTTATACTAGACGACGGAGGCATCAGACAAGATCAAAAAAGAGACGGAAAAGGACACACGGAATATGGGCCGTAGCTGCTGCCAATTGCACCAGTGGCAACGCCTTGAGCAATCGCACCTCTGCCTGGCTGAAACTGGCTGTTAAGCGAGGAAGAGCGGGCGGGAGGTCTGGAGGCGGACTGTGAGCCTTGCATGTTTGCTGGCTGGGGGCTCTGTGGGACCGCGTAGTACTCCTGTGCGCTTTGAGGTGGTTTGCGCTGCATGGACGTGGTAGGGAGGAGCGAGGAAATGGAAGCGTGAACACTGCGCCCAACGTGACTAGCCAAACTGGGATCGACAAAGTCTCACGACCGACTACTACTACATGTTCATTCGACACACCGTCCCACTGCCGCTCGTCCCATCAAACACAAAAAAGTTGGCGATCGGCGCTTCTCGTGCTGCCAGCGCTTTCAAAATATCTTGACCCAGCATACCCCCAACCACAGCACATACCGGGGAAAATTCGTGTGCTGCCGTCGTAGACAGCGCCCTAAGGACCGAGTTAGCACGCTTTGATGCATGCCAGTGGCGCTCACTCGATCAGTTCCCGTGGCATGGTATCGAGTACTTGTTTGTTCACATCAGATGCCTCCAGCAACGAACTGGCTATCGACAACAGCTCCGGCGCTTCGTCCGAGCTCTCTGGAAGTTTCCCCGCGTGAGTGCGCTGATACTCCCAGATGGCTTCATTCCTTATGCGTCAGCACTCGATGGGAACATGATCCAAGTCAACTCACCGAGAATCGCATGTAAGACAGCCGGATTGAGTTCCTTTGTTTGTCTTCTCGTCAAAGTAGACCATCGGTGGCGCAAAGCCATGTGCAAAGGTGAGTACACAACGCTGGCCATCAGACTGCGAGGTGCATCGCTTGGGGCAGACCGATCGCTATTTCGGTAGATGATAAGGAAGAAACATAGCCGAAAGCTAAACGCCAAGGTATGCTCACGGTGAAATATAATCGTGTTTGAGCAGATCGCAGAAAATGTAACCTGTGAGACCAAAAGTCCCCCCGGCATAAAACGGTTTTCCGAAGCGCCGACAAACTTCGTTTATACGAATCTTGGTTGTAGTCGGTCAGCATGGTGCATAAGCTTGTGAACGCGCAGTATCTTACCAGCCTCTCGCGATCCCCATCGGTCACACAGACAAGATCGACGCTCGTCACCAGTGCATCGAGCGACTCTGGCTCTCGCAGAACGTCGTGACCGAGTGCCTGAACAGCTACCAATGGGTTCAAGCTTTCTATTCGGGCCTTGGCAGCATCCACTTTCTGAGAATCACAAATACCGTCAGTCCTATGAATTTCCACAACTGAGGAGGAGAAAAGAGCGAGTCATGATCAACGCACCTTTTTCCCTACATCATCATCACGGAAAAAAAAACCTGTCCCGAGGTCCTCTTCGCTAACGTCCTCTGTGTCGACGATGACAAGTTTTCCGATCCCAGCGAGAACGATATTTTTGATGGCTTCAGTTGCGGTTCCCCTAAGCCTAACAACTAGAATAGTCGCATTTCGCATACTTGGCAGTCAAATGGTCAGTCTTTGGACTAGATGGAAAACATACAACGAATTCACCGCTGCTGCGCTTCGAGACCCCACAGTCGTATTTGACGATCATACACAGCGGCCTCATCTATAAAAAACGAGTACGTTAAATGGGAGGATGCGTCCAGTTCTCTATGCGAGAAAGAAGACGATTCAATTTAACTTACCTTCTGTGATCTGGACAGGGTTTGATTTAGTGCTACCTTCATAGTCTAACGACATGTTGATGGTGTGCAGTTTTGCGCGAAAGAACAGGTATTTTGTGCTGGCTAAGTTGGTGCCAAAGATCTATTATTTGCACAAGGCACCGAGGGTACGATATATCGTCATGGCACGTGACCGAGCTGAACCTACATGTACAATGTTTCAAGTCTAGTACTAGAGTCGAAAGTCCGTAATGACTTAGTGGTTGCAACTTTGATACATACTTGATTGCTACAATGTACGTGCGTCCAAAGCGAATGGTGAGTATGGATAGGATGTGGACAATGATTGTTTTAACGCCAGCAAATCACCCAGAAATAACGGGCGAAACTGTCAGACAATAGATATCCTGTCTCCGGCGCTTGAAGCACCATCTCTGTCATCATCCAGACTATCGACAGTGAGCTTCCAACCGGATAGAGTTCAATAAAACAAAAACTCACAGATAATTCCGTTCGATTTCAGATAAAATTGACAGGAAATCCCCTGGAATAGCAATCATGGTTGGCAAGTCACCCCGATCAATAGCGGGGATGAATTACAAAGGAATGCATGCGCCCGCGCAGCAGATGCAGGAGCGGTCTCCGCTTTGCGGACGGCATCGAGTAACGTGGAGGCAACAAACCGTACTTTGTGGACCTTTAGAGTGTTAGGTACCAGTACTATGGGGCGTCGGTATACAGTGACTTGCCAACGATGGTCCGTTAGTAGCTATTGACTGAATAGGGATGCTATCCAGATTTTTCAGCATCATGCCACCATCTCGGCATGAGGTGGAAATCACCTGTGAAGAATGTTGAGAAGATCACTTGCAACAGATTCCCGGTCTTCTGCAATCTGGCGCTCGTCGACGCTACCTTGCAAGGACGCAACAAGCTCATCACGGTATTGCACGATGACAAATCGGACGAGTTGCTGGGTTTCACTGTTTACCAAACCAGAATTGTCCATACTGTCACTTCGCTCCATACCTGAGTCACATAAAGATTCGCTTGCATAACTAGAAATGGGTTCAACGCATTTGCACGCGACGCCTTGGGGTTGTCGAAAAAGTCTCTGACTTCCGCGAACGTCGCCTGCTTAGAGCCAGCACCCCCATATTCAGCCGGAAGGTGATCGTGTTGGTGAATCAGCTTTAAGCGTAATGGTTCCGGTGCATGCATGAGGGCCCCAAGAATACGCGAATGCAGCGACTGGACTTCCTCGAGACGTGCTGTGGCAAACTGCCCCTGAGGAGGTGATCGCTTGTCTACCCTGATGCGGAGCAATATTTCACCCAGTAGCGCGAAAATCCTGGATATATAATTGAGGCCGGACACAATTGCGGTCTTTCCATGCGGTTGAGGCAAATATGCACTAGGTGTGATACTAGACACATGGCGCAAAGGCAAGGTGGTGTCTAAATGGCAGTCACCGTCATAAAGGAGGTACGTACTATTCGTCGTCGAGCTCCTTGGGGAAATGAACTGTACAATCTTCGTCACGAAGGCAAATTGGCCGCCCCAATAGAATTGACATGGATTTGTCCGCTGAATATGATTGGTATGTTCGCTTGGAAGTGATAAAATGCGTACGTACCGCCGAAGAGTAGCCAGAAAGCCCTGCGACGGACCTCGCATTCAATGGGGTCTAGACCCTCGTAGGATGCTTCCTCATGAATGCGAAGGGTGACGGCAATGTGGGCGGCCTCGCCAAAGGTTGCGTGTTGCGTTGCCTCGTGACCCTCGCAAAAGTGGTATATACAATCGCTGAGAAATATGGATCAGGATCGCAGAAGCGGGAACAAAGCCTTACAAATAGCGGATGACGACATGCATGGACGTGGGAGGATCATAGGAAGCGACCGTGATATGGCGACTGGCTTCATAACACGTCTGGGCAAGTTTTCGGACGACCAAACGCTCCATGGGAAGGTACGACCTTGGGACCTGTACGAGAGTAGACGCGATTGTTGACATGACTAGGGCAAAGAACAAGGGATCACGTTCCTCCCTGTGAGAATGTAGATCTGCCATGAAGGATGGCTTGTGAACACAAGGAGTAAGTGGGTAGACGAAATCAAAGAAAAGGGAAATAATGAGAGATATGGTATCCCTGGGAGCGATGTCTTCTAAGCGGCGCGGGCAGTAGAAATATGAAAGAGGGGGGATGACTGATTGGGGGAGAATAGGCAATGGCTGATGGTGTTTGTAGGACCAGTTGTGAGCAGAGAATGAGCCATAGTGTTCGGAAGATGCATACTGAGGATCTGGTGGGAGTGTTGGGTTTGTGGTGGGATCACGCGATCCGTGTTGGATGGCGCCGACGGACGGGTAGTGAGAAGAATCGGCTGCAGTGGGGAGACGCGAGAGTGGGATTTGAATCTGTGAGAGGGATGGGTCAAGATAGGGAGACTTGGGTGGCTGTGGGAGCGGCGGGGAGACCTGGGTGGGACTGGTGAGGCGATGGGGGGAAATGGCATCAGGGACGGCAGAACCGCGGGTATCTTGCTGGAACGTTTTCGTCGCAGCGGCCTCTTGCAGACGGCGCAAGTAGCTGGGAGAGGGTAAGTGGCAGCGACAGGGAGAGAAACAGACGGACAGATTAGGGGGACCTCTTTTCTTGGGCTGGTAGTCATACGTGCAAGGGATGCCAAGCGCGATGCAATGCTTGCACGGTCGCTTGTGGTCGTCGGGATTCTCTCGGGCACAGCGCACCTTGCGGGCCCTACACGCATCGCAGCCTGCACTGACACTCAGACAGATGCGTAGTGCAGATGGGGGGAATGGCACGCACTCTGAGATTGCCGCCTGCAACAGAGTCAGTCAGTGATGGTCGTCAGTGGGACAGCGAAAAGCAATTGACATCACGAAAACGCAATCGCAACTTGACACGGACAATCCTCGGTCTCGCATTTCATCCACTAATTACGTAATATGATATCTACATCATCGCCCTAGAGCACGCAGCATCGCCTCTCCGCGCGCCGTAGCCAGTCTCCCCTCCTCGCAATGGCGTCGTATCATGCTCGCAATACCATCCCGATGCATCCTCTGTTTCCAATCCCACCACTCCGTCTTCTCTCGCACGAGACGCGTCCAGAACTTGTATGCCATCTCCGGGTCCTCGAGGTGCAGGCACGCAACGATGCAGCACATACCCACTCTCGGCGTGAGTATGACGCTCCTCTCCCCTGTTGTCTCCATGATGCGCCATGCCCGCTGCACGTTGACTTTCAGCTGTCCATTGTCCACGTCTTCTCCTATTGCCAAGCTCGCCTGGATCAGCGACGCCATCATCCTTGGCGACAGAGACGTCCCAGCTCCTCGTGCCCGATCGCGTATCTCTCTCACGAGCTCGTCGTCTCCTTGTACGACCGCCTCGTGCAATACCGTGCCAAACGTGACCGCGTCTGGCTGCAATCCCTGTTCAACCATGCGGTCCACCAATAGACTCGCCGCCCTCGGTGATTGATGTGCCATCGCAGAAAGCGCAATATTAATGTCGTACCGATCTGGTAGTTCCTGTCGAGCAATCAAAACCCGGAGCGCCCCAAGCCCCTTCCCCACTTCTCCAAGCATAAAATAACCCCGCGCCAGTGCACTCAAGCTAAAGTGATCCGCTTCCTCCACTGGTAGTATCGACTTGCGGAACGCTTCCAAAACTTGATGTGCGAATTGGTAATAGTCGGTTTCCATCTCCTTGTACAAATCCGCACGCGCTCGAATGTCCGCCTTCTCCAACTTTGTTCGTGCCCATGAGGCACGCTGAGCAAATAGACTGACCACCCGGATCATCGTTGCTGCGTTCCCGACTACCAGTTCGCGTCCGAGTTTGACAGTATATCTTTCCCAAAGCGCACGCGCTTCCGTTGCAAATCCCTGACTGGCCGCCAGTGCGATAAAGCTCCCCCGGTCATAACGAGGCATGAGTTCCGGCGCGCCAGCGGCCTGTTTAGCCAGACAACGCGCGAGGTGCACGTCGCGTTTTTGTTCAAGGAGATATTTCATCAACCATGTCAACGCCGCGCCGTGAGGTGGTGGGTAATCCGTCGTCCTTCTGACTCTAATAGATCGAGCATGGCTGTAAAACACGTATGCAGCTTTGCGGTCACGCAGACGCATTGCCCGACTGTAAAAAAGGTGGATGGTCTCTGTGGGAATAATTATACCAAGGCGAGGGTCTACCAGACGGCACATGAGCCATGCACACGCCTTGAACTGGGCGAGAGAACACATTTCCAGACAAGCGTGTAGCAATTCCAACGCAAGGGGTCCCAAGTCTTCTTTGAGCGAATCTTGTGACTGCATGATCGACACAATGAATCCCACCCCGCGATGATACTTGCCCCAGTGTAGACAAGCGCGTGCCAGCGTAGACTTCACAATCACTGCGAAATCGTGCGCCAGCGGGGAGGGGACTTCGGACAGAAAAGCTTCGCCAGGCAAGTGACCAAGGTCGGAAAGGATTTGGAAAAGCTTAAAAGCTTCGTGATACCACTTGAATGATACGAATTTGTCGATTAACATATATGCGAGGAAGGTGGCCTGGGGAGGTCGATAAGATACAGCATTTGCCCCCGTGGGTGGCTGGAGCGATACGAGGTGTTCCTGAAAAGGAGAAAGGATGAAATCCATCAGGGACCGATCGAGAGTATCTGAAGTCGTATCATATACAATAGTTTTGATAACGTGCAAGGTTGCTAGCGCGGGCAGAGTGAAGAGTTGGTTCAGGTGATGGATGGTTCTGAATAGGGAAAGCGTCGTGTGTTTGTCTAATAATTTGGGACTTCGGAGAGGAATGCAGAGGAGGGACGCGGCTACCTTGACACGTTTCTCTTGGCGAAGGAGATGGTCATCCAGTACGTCTGCTGTAAGACTATCCACAATATCCTTGGATCCACGTCTGATAGCTTCCATTGCGATGCAGCAAAGAACATCTGATGGCAAAGAAGCAGACAGTGTGGGGTCCTGGGCACGTAATTCTGCGTAGGTATCCAAGGGATTATATTCGGTTGTCTCGGCCACGAGTTGATTCGTTGGCGGTTCAGAATCGTTCGTCGCCTTTGGTACTGGTTGGCGCGATAAACGCGATACTCTCTCCAACAAGAGAGACCTTGGATCGAGAGGTGGGTCAGAAGGTATAAAGGTGGGTGGCTGCGCCAGTGTTTTGGAGGGAGAGTCGCGATTGACAAGGTTGACATGGGTGTATCTAAGGGCGATAAAAGTTCTGTCACGAGCATGACCTTGGACGAGCTGGTGGGCAGAAGCTGAGTTGGAGGCATGCGCTCGGAGAATACGGCGACAAAGTAACATATGTTAGCTAGACAGAACCAGCGACCAGTTAGTTGCTGTAGTCTTGAGCACACTGCACCACTCACCGCATGCCGCATGTGTAGCCGGTGCTTGACAGGGAATCTCGACGCCCTGGCGAACGCGACCGACGGTCCTGCGGATGAAAATTTGAGAGCAAGTACCTATTGCAAACAACGACAAATACGTGTCAGAGTTGTCGAACACGCACAGGTGCTCTGGGCTGGTACTGTGTCAAGTTTTCTTTCCTTTCTTGCCTGACGTAGTTTTGCATGCCGCCCACCGACATGATTCCTTCTCAAAGTTCCGTGACGTTGCGAGCCAGATTTTGCGCGCGTCGACATGTCAGTAGCGGTGATTTCCTTTTTCGGATGCAAGGCATAAAGCGCCTTGCCAATGGTTTTGTTCTCGCGTGCGTGCGATGGGTGCCAGCCAGTCGACGAGCGCACAGACCCAGACATCTCATGCCCTTCATGTCTTGCGAGTCACCCCGTCGTCTCCGGCGTCCCATACATCCATAGAGCCCTTTTTCGACTTCATCGTAGGTTACAATGACATTGATTCCTTTTCTGCCAGAACAGAACTCGACGCGACGGAGCTCGAACGCATCGTCGAGGAACACGAAGGGAGGGTTCTGAACCTCCTCGTCTGGAACAGCAAGACACGCGAAACACGTGGTTTGTCTCCCTCACTCGTGTCTGCTATTCTCCAACTCGTTTCATGCTAGTGATCCCAATCGTACCCTCCCGTGGCTGGGCCCTCGCGCAACAGTCCGCTTTTCTGCCTGACGACTCTGGGACTCCTCCACAACCATCCCTACTTGGTCTCAGCATGCGCATGTGTGAATTCGAGTCCGCAACCGACAACGTGTGGCACGTGCTTGAAGTAATGGAAGGCAGCCCTGCTGAGAGCGCTGGTCTAGTTCCTTATGGTGACTGGATAATCGGTTGGTCCGGTGGTGTTCTTAGCGCCGAGAACGATTTTTATGACGTGGTGGAGGCGGTATGGTCGTCCCTTGCCGTGGCCGCACATCCTGACCTTCACCATTCTAGCACGTGGATAAACCATTGCGGGTCTATGTTTACTCCTACGATTTCGAGTACGCTTTTGGTTCCAACTTGTCTCTCCAAAACTCACGACGCTTTTAGCAACCTTCGAGAGGTCGTCCTTGTGCCAAATCGTCATTGGGGTGGGGAAGGTCTTCTTGGATGCGTTTTTGGGTGTGTTTCCGTTCGTCTTTTTCCCATGTCAACCGAAATAATGTAGCCTTGTCTAGGTTTGGATACCTCCATCGCATCCCATCTCAAACTACCGATCGCAAAGCACTTGGTGCATTGCAAGAACAGTCCGACCTTGAGGACCAGCAGCTCTTCGTTCCTGCCGATGTCTCCCAGACTGTAGCTTCTTCTAGTCCCCACCGTCGCGCATCGCCAACGGTTGCACATCCGCACCCTACGCGCGCCAGGGAGACGACCCGTCGGACCACTGAACACACCTTTGGGCGCGATCCTCAATCCACTTCGCGCCCTGGCACGCCAAGACGTGCTACTCAGACACCAGGGTCTCAGTCTCAGCTACCTGTTACAAGCCGCTCATTCGGCTCTCCCATCAATGGTGATTCGTCACCCCAATCATGATTGCGTTCGCACACTCAAAGGGTCTACACACGTCAAGGGACAGTGACACCAGGTCCGTACTTGATTGCAAGCACTCAGCAACGGCAGCTCAGTATACCCAAGGCTTCATGGGATACGGAACATAGAGATGAAGAGGGTGATGAAGGCAACGCTTCTGACGGCAATGGCAGCATTTCAGGGACTGATTTTGGTAGTCTCACGAGCGTTGAATAACGCTAGGCTTGGGTAGTCCTTGAACTGGATCTGTTTATGTATGTCCTTGGGATGCGGAATGTCATGTCGAACATGTGGTAGACAGCGCGTTTGCCTGAGGTGCGGAAGAAACACAAGTATTTATGTAAAGTAAAAGCACTCTACCCAATATTCCTACGATAGTCCAAATATCTACATGGAGTATCTCCGTCAGATGTGCATATATACGTGGCATGATATCGACTAGGCCTCCGGGGCTTCAGCATCGCCAGCCCCGGTGCGCGGATTGAATTCTAGATGGAGGGCAATAAAGGGCCACACTTAATAATACCTCGTGAGCACAATTTCATGCAGTTGCGCGTACGAGTCACGGACCTTCTTCAAAACCTGGGTGTCGTCCGTTGCGAATCTGACGCCATACGTTGCGCATTGCGTCCGATGCTCGGATCTCACTCCAGTGTTCCAAAAAAAAGTTCACCTGTACCTTTCTTACCTCGGAGAAAGTGGCTGAAAATGGAGAGAACACCTCAAATGGAATGTTCTCGACGGTGAGCGATTTGTGGATGTGCTGCCCAGATCAGTAGGAGTTCGACAGATGATGAACAACATCTCTCACCTGGTATGCCCTCTCTCTCAGTTCCAGGAGACCGAGCTCTACGGACTAAGAGATCGAGTGCAAGATGTGCATCGCGAGCCACTTACTGTCTGCCAGACGGTATACCGCTTTTGCAGAGCAGGGCGCGGGGCGCCCCGGTCGACATTGCTGCCACTTTTTAATCCATTCCCGCCTTGATGTGGGGTTGTCGATGTTTGCAGGGATTTTAGATCCTTCGTTTGAACTCGATTGGCTGTCGGATGGTGTCCCCGTAGTTGTAGCGATCGACCTTTTTGATGTTGCGGCGGCCGTAAAGGATGATGATAGGGGGGCGAAAACAATAACATCTGTGTATATCTGATAACTGGTGAGTAGAATTTAAGGATTTGTCTGTGATGTCGCACATAGTAAAGGACGGCTTTGTACGTCGCATAAGCAACGTCTCCAATTATAACCTGCATCTTCTTTGGCCCTGGAATGACAGGATTTTCTGGTGGATCTGTCATGAGGGATACATCCTTGCTCCTTGGGGAAGATGGATGAGAGAGTTTCGGTCTGACATTGCGAGATTCATCCCCATCAAGACCAACCAGTGTAACATTGTTTTCTGTGCTTTCTTCCGAGTGCTTGTCAGCGCCATCTTCACCCAAGGGGTGAGAAATGCCGGTGTCTGGAATATTAGCCTCGATGGTGCCGTCGAAGCTGGGTTCATCTAAGAGGTCTGACATTAGATCGTCATCTTCGTCATCCGAGTCTTCACATTGGCGAAATAAGCAAGTAGAATCCGAAGCGGTGTCTGCGTCGTCATGATCTGACTGTGGATGGCCCATATTAATGTCCGCAGAGGCTTCCACAAACCCGGAACTGAACACTAGGAACCGGTGAGATATACGAGACGGCAAAGGAAAGCGCCATACTGGATCGAAAGTAATCAGTGCGCTGTAGTATTTTCTTGTTGGCATATATAATGCGCTTTTCTTTGGGTCTGCTTCTCTTTGGAACAACAAACTCGACGTCGGAATAGAGAGGGTCGTCCAAGAGTGCACCAATGCACTCCAAAAAATTCTTCGGGACGACTTGCGTAGGAGTAGTAAGGGGTTGAACGGGTGGTTGAGGGGAAGATGTGATGGTGCATATAATCAAGAATGCATCTGATTCCTTGACTGGAGTCGAGTGATAATAGACATGATCCCGCCTAGCAAATTGGGCCCTACGAGGAGCGCATGAGACTGAAAGATATGGGATTTGTTAAGATCATACCATCCCCAGTTTGCAGTCTGTGAAGATGCGTGAGGAAAAGCTTGAAGCAGGACGTGTGCGCCAAACCTTTGAGGAAAATGAATGGTTGTGTGCCTCTTTGATGTTGAACAGTACTGTTTTTCCTAAACTAAAGAAACATCGGTGCGAGATCCAATGGATATGCTTTATAATTACCTTCGCAGTTCGAAACTGAACTTGAAGACCCCTTCCCGTAGCCATCTGGATCGACAGATGGATGAGATGAGCGAATGACGATGGCGAGGACATACTTTCCGTCTATTGCATTGTCTTTTTCCTCTGCCGTTGGCTGGGAGGGATTAATGGACACTCGAGGGCAAACGAGCTATGCTACCGACCTCGCAAGAGAGGTATAGGCTAACATAACCTCCGCTATCCGTGCCCGAATTTGCATAGAACAAGATCTGGGTGTAGTGAACAAGTGACCGAGTGAACGGTGGTCGGACACGCGCACCTGCCACCGGCCACCACCAAACTTGACTGACTTTGTCACCTTGGATTTTGATTCTCCCTTGCTGCTTGTGGTGAGCGCAACGAGGCCAACTCCTCGAGGCACATACCTTGCTTCGAACAGAGATTTGAGTCCTCGCAGCGTCCATTCAAACGTGATCGAGGTGCTCTCGTGGACATCCTGAGCTTTGTCCATGTCCACGACGTTGTCCTGGTCATCGTTGGGCATAGGGAGCGCAACCCCTGTGCAGGTCACGTGTCGTAGCACTAGACTGAGTACTGCCACGATGTGGTGATTGCACGCTCCTTGTATTTCTCCTCCCGTCTGCCTCATTTCGCAATGGCGACCTCCTCCACTGTCGTCAGAATTACTGGTATGCCGTCCCATTCCGTCCCCGCCAGCTCTGAATTCAGTGCCCAGTCCTCGCCGCCAATTCCCTCGTCAAGCGCGAGGTCTTCAGCCTTCCAGACCCGTTTGCTGTGGTCTCGGTCGACGGCGATCAGACATATACCACAAATGCAATCAAGCGCAACCTTTCTCCGACTTGGAACCAGCATTTTGATATGTATGTTGGCTTTCGCACGTTCCTTCCTATCCCTCACCTTTGGGTACACCTAGCACCATTCAACGTTCATCCATTGTAACCATCCAGATCTTTGACCAGAAGAGATTCAAAAAGAGAGATCAAGGTTTTCTTGGCCTCGTCAAGTTGGACGGAGACGAAGTACTTTCCTACTCTGCAGACGGTCACGGTAACATGCTTCTCCCGTTCTAGCTCCCTCGTTCCCATTCTCACTTTCGACGCTACCAGGTCTCATCACCAAGGATCTTGTGCAATCCTCAAGTAGTGCTCCAGTGTATGGAAAACTCCTTTTTTCCATCTCCTTGCCCCATATCGGAGGATCGCGGATTCGTGCAGAACAGGCGCTTAGTACCCTTCCTGCGCCACAGCTTTCGGACGCAGCACCTCCAAGGACATTGAGTCAACACAGGAGTACCCCTTCTCTCCGTCCAGAACCTTCATCACACAGCCCTCATCTGAATCATCCTGCTATGTCTTCCTTTGTTCCTCTCGAAAGCCCTCCAAGTGCAACCCCCACTCGCCTCCGCACTTCGGGAGATACATCTTTTGCTCCGGCTGCACAAACACTAAGATCCCGATCAAGCACTCCAGGAGGACTCGGACTCGCAGCGTCTCCACATGACAGACATGGTCCGAGTTCGATTCAACACGACGAAGTCGGCCCCCTCCCGCATGGTTGGGAACGTCGTTTTGACCCAAGCGGAAGGGCATACTACGTCGATCATATCGCCCGTTCGACCACTTGGCATCGCCCTGCCCCCCCACCGGAAGCTCCCTTGCCGTCGCCGCCGCCGCCATCTAGCTCGCGATCTCATACATCGCAACCATCTGCTTCCAGTGGAATTTATGTTGATGTCCCGCTACCTGAGGGATGGGAAGAACGTCGTACCCCTGAAGGGAGACCTTACTTCGTAGATCATCGCACAAGGTCAACGACATGGAATGACCCGCGTTCGTCCCAGGTCACTCTTTCTACTGCATCCGCCTCTGCTACTTCTAGTGTCGCCCTTGGTTCACTCCCATCTGGATGGGAAATGCGCATGACATCGACCAGCCGAGTCTATTTCGTTGACCACAACACTCGCACAACAACATGGGACGATCCACGTCTGCCGACCAACCTGGATTCAAATGCCCCCCAGTATAAGCGTGACTACAGGCGGAAAGTAATCTACTTCCGTAGTCAACCTTCGATGAGAACAAAAGAGGGGAAGTGCGAATTCAAGCTGCGGCGAAATCGGGTCTTGGAAGACAGCTTTGCTGCGGTCATGAAGATGCGCGGTGATGACGTGAAGAAGAGGCTAGTCATCAGATTCGAGGGTGAAGATGGTCTAGACTACGGGGGAGTTTCCAGGTATGACAAGTGGTATATTTCTGGTTCGCTACCTGATCGTGTTACCAGAGAGTGGTTCTTCCTGATTTCCCATGAGATCTTTGATCCGTCCTATGGGCTCTTCCAATACTCCGCACATGACAACTACACCCTCCAGATCAATTGGATGTCGGGGATCAACCCTGAGCACTTGACTTACTTCAGGTTCATCGGCAGGGTCATGGGACTGGGGATATTCCATAGACGGTTTTTGGATGCTTACTTCGTTTCAAGCTTCTACAAGATGATCCTGAGCAAGAAAACATCACTTTCGGACTTGGAAGCCGTGGATGCAGACCTGCATCGCAGTTTAGTATGGATGCTGTGAGGTCCCTTCTCCATCCTCGGGAGTTGCCTAACCACAGTGCCTGGATGTCAGGAAGAACGACATTACGGACGTTCTTGATGAGACTTTCTCGGTGACCGAAGACCGTTTCGGGGAAATCATAGAGGTAGAACTCAAACCCGGGGGTGCCAATATTGCTGTCACCGAGGAGAACAAAAAGGAGTACGTTGAAGCTGTTGTCGAGTACCGCACCAAGACCAGGATAAAGGAACAATCAACTGCACTCCTCGAAGGATTCAGGGAGCTTATTCCTGTGGAATTGATTGACGTATTTGATGAACGAGAGTTGGAGTTATTGATTGGTGGCATGTCCGAGATCGACACGTGCGTTTGTCTTTTCGAGCGATTGTGGCTCCACGACAAGCCGACTGATTCCACCGGCTGCAGGGACGACTGGATCTCGTATACTGATTACCGTGGTTACGAAAAGACGGACCAGGTCATTGAATGGTTTTGGCAATGCATCCGGAGTTGGCCAACCGAGCGCAAGGCTCGTTTGTTGCAATTTGCGACAGGGACATCACGAGTACCCGTCAATGGGTTCAAGGATCTTCAGGGTTCGGATGGGCCTAGGAGATTTATGATTGACAAATCTGGAGATCCTTCGCAATTGCCTCGCAGCCACACATGCTTCAACAGAATTGAACTACCCCCTTACGAAGATTACGAGAGTTTGGAAAGGAAACTAACATATGCTATCGAGTACGTTGATTCTCGTTTCCCCTGTAAATCGAATGTTAATTCGCAAATCAGGGAAACAGAAGGTTTTGGTGTAGAATAAAGGAGTATACTTTGTTTTAGATTATCACGCTGGCACTTCCACCGTCCATATCTATGTATATCACGCTAACAATTGTGTCCTAGCTATTCACCTTGCTATCTCATCCACAAGACGGCACATCTAAGTTTGTCAGAACTTGACACAGCCCGAAAGCCCGGCCCATTGTGTGAAAAACGTTGTGATTTGCTATTCGCCCTATGACTTCTACCAGGCTCAGCGCGTTCCCACCTGCATCATGCGGGCGGAAGACGGATTTCAGTTGGTACGTCGACTCGTTTGTGTGCAACATATCTGAGCGCTCTCTTCCCTAATCTGTAGATCCGCTTCACTGAGCGAAATGCATATCTCAGTGACCCAGTGCTCCCCATGTTGTTAAAGAGGATTTTGCCTTCAGGGTGAGACTACTGGACTAGTGACTCAAGTTTTTCTCACATCCGTCTAGGATAGCAGACGAGATCGAGCCTGACCTCGTACGTCTTGGCGCGAAAGTCACCACTAGTGAGTGGGATTGCTTGACACCAAAAAATTGCCAATGTTTCTGTTCCAAGACGTTCGTACTGTCAGTGAGAGTGCCATTCCTCCACGTCTGACCCAGTACAATCACTGGGGACAACGAATCGACCAACTCGATACCTCAGAAGCCTGGAAGGAGCTGAAAGGCGTGTTTTTCAGAGAAGGCATCCCTGGCATCTTTTACGAGAAGAAGTACGGGGAGTTTAGCAGGATATATGGTTTCGCCAAATTGCACATACTCGTCGGGGATTCTCATGTGGTAAGCCGCGCCCATCTTGTTGTTAACATGGTCGGGTGCAAGCTTAACGACTTTCAGGTAGGATGTCCGATATCTATGACAGATGGGTGCGCCAGAGGTGAGCTCGAGTGAGCTCAATCCGGAGTTGATATCGCTAATGTGCTGACTTAACCGGCCAAACAAGTTCTCGAGCTCGTCGGTACACCGGAAATGAAGGCTAGGTTATTTCCTCGACTTGTTAGGTATGGGCTTCGATCAGAGAAACAATGTGGTTCCTTCTTATTGGTTGACAGCCGTGATCCGTCCTTTGCTTTTACATCAGGACAATGGATGACCGAGGTGTGTCCTTGGTCCATTTCCCACTTTACGATGCGTTCCACATGCAACTTCTAGCGGCCGGGCGGATCGGATATATCTCTCACCGAAACAATCGCCGTTCCCACTGGAAATTCTGGGGATCCAATGTGGCCGGAATACCAATTGGATGGGTTCAAGTGGTTCTCGAGTGCTACGGACAGTAATGTATCTGTCGCACTGGCGCGCACAGGAGACACCCAGGATGGTTCGCGCTCGCTCTCCCTTTTCTTAGTTCCCCTTCGCGTGCCGCTTTTCCCGCGGCCGGGAGAACCTGCTCCCTCCCCAATCAGCAATGGCATATACACACACAGACTCAAGAACAAGATTGGAACGCACATGGTCCCTACCGCCGAGCTCTCTTTGAAATCGACGACTGCTTACCTCCTGGGTTCCATTAATCACGGTGTCAAGCATATCCTTCCTGTTCTCTACATTACCCGGATACATAGTGCGGTTTCTGGAACCGGCCATTTGCGCAAGTGTCTCGAGATCGCCATTGCTTACTCCAAGGTCAGGAGAATCTCGGGGGGGAAGCAACTGCTCCAAGACAATGCGGTGCATGTAGCGCAGTTGGCATCCATCAGTCTTGTCTATCGTGCGCTGACGCACCTGGTCTTTGGTACTATTCTGTACATGGGGAAAGCGGAGGCCAACGTCGCAAGCAACGACGAAGAGACATTACTGAGAATCTTGACTGCTGTAACGAAAGCGTTTACTGCAGAAAAGGCTGCTGCGGCTCTGGAAGAGTGCATGACAACCCTGGGAGGGATGGGATACATGGAAGAGGTGGGCATTGGAAGGCAAGCACGTTTATCACGGCTGTAGTTCGTTGGCTTACACGCGCAGGTCCATCCGTGACGCTCTAGTGGAAAAGATCTGGGAGGGCACGACCTCAGTACTCGCATTGGATCTTGTGCGGAGTGCCAATGACCCGACTACTTTCGCGGCATTCACGCGTGTCAGTCCATCTTTTTACTTGTCCAAATCGAGTGCTCGAGAGCTGACAACACGAATTCAAGTGGGGAACCGAGATGCTTGATTCTTGTCCATTGGAACTTGGGGCCAGGATTTCGGCGCCGCTGGAAGCCCTCAGAACCGCACTTCAAACAATTGGTGAAATTTATGGCTACCCCACGAGGATCTCACCTCTGCTGGCCCGGCCTGGTCTGATGTTGGTAGGCTACACCGCGTCGGCGGTAATGCTTCTCGAACACGCACTGTGGTCGCACAATACGAAAGCATCAGATTGGGACGTAGATACCGACGTCTTTGTGCGTTGGGTAAACGAAGGCAGTTTGTCGTCTTCGTTGCGAGAAGTGCTTCAAATTATTGCAGGATGCGATGAGAAGCGCAGGTCCATGAACAGCATGCTCGCGTATGGACCTAAGCTGTAGTGGACTGCGTACAGAACATCTCAAAGCAATGACATTCATCGCATTCAGACATGACACGCAGCGAAGGGGCACTCATGGGCTAATTCTAGTTAGCGGCAAGAGACAGCTGATGCTTGATGCAGTCCGCTGCCTGCCTTGTTTAATGATCAACGACCTGGCTCGTGCAGATTGGCCATATCTGTCCTAGTCCGCCGAGACTTCTAGCGGCTGAAAAGGAACGCACCCCTATTATCCTTATCAAGGTCCGCCTGGGCACGCAGTCACCGACGGCTCGAATCGCGAGCTTAAACTGGCACCGAAGATCCATGCGGAGCGATAGCGCATTGGTACATACCCATATTTCCCTCAAGGAACCTGCTCTGATGGCACCGTTGGACCCTTCCGGTGACATCTCGCCAAGCCGAGGGACCATACACCTTCTGGGGGACGAATACTTGTCGTCCGCCAAAGTGCGAGTCGTCTCCTGCCAAGTTCTCCATCGGCTCCGATATCCATCCCACTACCGCTAAAACACGTCAGAGATTGACAGAAGTGGCGGCCTTGAGCGCGTTCACTGTCGAACAGGTTTCGCGTTCACATGACGTGCGCTGCAGGGTGAAACAGATCGGGATAGACACGGAAGTTACAGGATCAACGGAATGTCCCACTCGATGAAACCGGATCAAAATGATGTGGGCGTGTTCCGTACTATTTGTAGAGCATTCTATAGTGATCGGTTCAGTGGCCTATCCGATTATTCCTAGACTGCGGGGAGCATTTGAGAAGGACAAGTCAGACTAGGTGCGAGCAAGTGAAGCTGCTCATGGGGTTATTCAGATAAACCTCGCATATGAGGACCTTGGCACGATGCAAGGAAACAATGGCCAAAAAACGCTCGGCGAGTTGACTGGCTTGGTAAGTGTACGAGATCGATCTGGAATTCATTATGTCGAGGTGTTTTTAATGAAAGAGTCACATAACGTCCTTGTGTAAACAAGGAGCGTGATGATTTGCCGCGAAGACGGAAATCAGAAGTTGCCCGAACACCGTCCGCTTACACCGAGATGCCCGGTGGAGACAGGTCTCTGATGTAGTAGAACGTAGAACTTGACCCCTAGGGGTAAACGAAGATGTATTCGGGGATGCGTAACGCGGCGACGTCTAGACTTGTCAACTCTTTTCTTCCAAGTCCATCTGGAAGTTCTTGATACGTACTCCCCCTGCGACTCCACAAAAAGTGCGGGCCCGGTCTGGACGACTTCCGGTCAAGGCTCATGATGTGCGATAAGGAACTATGTGACAGCTAGTGACAAGACTCGATAAGCAAATCCAATGCGATCAAAGACAATCGTACCCGAGCAGCCCTCTGCCTCCCCAGTCCTTGTGGGGGGTGAATTGCAACGATAGTGCTTGTCCATCGCGAAGTACTTGCACACGCAACTCGCGCTAAAATGCAGCAGCTTAGCAAGAAATAACGAATAATTATTGACTAGCACACGTTTTCGCTACGGCTGACGAGATCAACTAGGGGTTCCAGAGAGGAAGTGTAGAACGAGGCGGTGGTCAAAGGACCAAACTTTGTGATGAGGTCCTCGCGGCAAAGCCCCTATTCGACAGATGAGCGAAGCAACTTGGGGTGAGCAGAGGAACGGGCGTACTGCGTGTGCAGCGGGGCTTCCTGGTGCGACGCCGTCTACTTTGGCAAACGGAAACAGACTCTCTGTTGCCTGTGTGCTTGGTGCGTCGGTGGTCGGGGGAGGTGCGAGAGAGGGATCGTAGACTTTTTGCAACGCCTTTTCGATTTCGTCCATGGCAAGTCTGAGATCGTTTCTAAGTTCGACTATGCGAGTGCGGGCAGCGCGGATCGCATAAATGTCCAAGTCTGCGCGGGGAAAGCCTTCCGGATCGACGAGGGGAGTGGTCATGTCGCAGTTGTTTTCTCTGAGTATGGAGAGTTGTGAATTGATCTCTGCCTCGATGAGGTCCTTTGCACGAACCAGCGCGCGTGCGTGCTCTCTCGGGGACGCCATGATGGTACAACAGAGCAGCTTATTCAATTACATAACTACATTCTACAGCCTTGTCTTTACTAGTGCATCGCAACGACCTTGCCATCGACAATCTGCGCCGAGTCGAAAATTCTGATTGCTTCTTTCGCGGCCTTGATACCGCTCGCCATCATTGCGCCAAAGGTAGGGCCCATACGGTTCGAGCCATCATGCTCGGACAATTCCATTCCTGCGACATGTCACGACATATCCTGGGCTGTAACACACACTCACCAGTCATGATCAGTCCCGGGGTGACCTCGCGGGTACCATTGACGATCGCGGGTTCGGCGCGGTTCATGTCGAGACCGCGCATGTTGCCGAGTTCCTTTAACAAGCCGGCGCTGACGAGACGCTTGGCTGAAAAGGCACCCATGGGGCCATCGTGACCGGTGGCCGAGATGACGATGGGTGTGGTGATGGTGTTGGGGTCCATGCAGGACTGGGTGTCATGGTTGAGCGAGACGAGGGTCCAGTTTGTGACGACGCCCGAGACGCGCTGGCGACCCTGAAAGTCTGTGCGGATGATGAGATCCTCGACGGCGGTGGCGTTGAACAAGACGACGTTGGGGAGGGCCAAGACTTTGGAGAGGATGGTGGAAGTGAAGAGCGCGGCGTGTTTGACCACGACAAAGGCGCCCTCGTCCTCGTACGGGACGCCGATTTCGCGCAGGAATCGGTCAGCAGGCTTACGGACGACCTGTGAAAGGCAAAGGATGAGGCGGTGTGGCATTGGGGGTGGTCATCAGCTCACCATGGGGGTCATCAGTTGGCCGCCAAGCCAAGCGCCACCCCCTGGAGCAACGTTGGCTTCCAGGATGGTGACCTGGATATCGGGACGGGTCGTTGCGAGGTGGTAAGCACAGGACAAGCCCGCACTGCCCGCACCGACGATAACGACATCGGACACGGCGCGTTCGTACATGGTATTGAAGTAGCTGATGCGATGGCATGAGATCGTCGTCTGGAGGAAAAGGTGAGCTCACCGTCTGATCATGGCCCTAGAGACTTGGGCCTCCTCGATGGGGGCAAAGCGATACTGTCCGTCATAGTCCTCACACACGTTCTCGATCTTCTTAGTCAGTGCAGGGAAGGAATGGGCAGTGTCGGGCAACGTCGCAGCAGGAGGTGCCATGTGGATCGGTGCAAGAGATGAGCCTAGATAAACTAGACCAGTTTAGAGGGCCGTCCCCGCTGGCTCAACGCAACGATGCTCTCGCAGAATTTCATGCTCGGACAGGACCCGCTCTCCCTCGAGCGTATCCGGTCTGTCCTCGTCCGACTCGAAGACACCATCATCTTTGATCTCATCGAACGCGCCCAGTTTGCGCACAACCCACCCATCTACACGCCCGGCGCATTCCCCGAACTCGCGTTCGACGGCAGCTGGCTCGACTGGTTCTTGAAGGAAATCGAGTCTTTTCATGGTATGCTCTCGTCGCGACACGCACCGCATGCGCTCACCCGACCGACAGCCAAGGCGCGCAGATACACCAGGTGGGCGACTCTGCCTTGTCTTCCCAGCCTCGCTCATTTGGCGCAGTCCGGACGAATACCCGTTCACGAGCGATCTTCCTGCGCCCGTGCTCGGCCCGCTCGTCTTCCCAGAGATTCTTTTTCCAAACGACATCAACGCAAACCCCGCCATACTCGACTTTTACATTCACAACATCGTCCCGCGCATCACACGGCCCGTCGCTGGCAACGACGACGGCAACTATGGCAGTGCCGCCACCATCGACGTAGAGGTTCTCCAGGCTATCAGCAAGCGTGTCCATTACGGTATTCTCGTCTTTTTCTCCCATCCGTCGCTCACGTCTCTTCAGGCAAATTCGTCTCGGAATCAAAGTTCTCCGCTGACCCTGCCGCGTTCGTTCCTCACATTCTCAGCTCAAACAGGGAAGCCCTCGAGGCCCTGATAACCAAGCCAGAGGTCGAACGCGCCGTCCTCTTGCGTCTTCGCAAAAAGGCCTCCGTATATGCGCAGGACCTCAACCCTGGCCACGGGAATGGCACACCAAAGATAGACGTGGACGGCGTCGTCGACCTGTACGAAAACCATATCATTCCCCTGACAAAGCAGGTCGAGGTACGCGGATAACGCGGATCCCATGATCACATCGTCTAACGTCATCCCCCAAGGTCGACTACCTCTTGCATCGATTAGATGGCTTGTCCCAGGACCAAATCGGCCAGCTCATTGCTGCCCGTCGTCAGGCTTGACTGTTGGATGCGTCGGATCATGTGAATAGAACACAAGCATGATATTTCAAAACGAACGTGCAACGTGTCGAGCAAGAAATCCTAGACCAGGTATCACATAGTAATAATCTGAAAACAAGGCAATCCATGACCGCGATGTGGCAAGAAATACACGAAACACGGCGCGATAAGCAAGAACACACACACACAACAGTCCAGGAGGCACTAAATATATGCTACAACCCGAGATCTGTGTGCATGCATCAACACGCACCCCCCATCAGGACTATACACGGAACAACTCACCTTCAAGAAGTCGCTTCGTTTCCTCAGGTCCAATGGTTCGAGTGGCACGCTTGGCGAGAAGCTTCTCTGTTCTGTATTTCTCATATAGAACTTCTCGAGTGTGAACCTTGAGAACCTGCCATATCGATCAACCATATCAGTATGATATCCTCGATTGGCAGCCACCACGTAAACAGCCGCAGACGGACCTTCATGTGCGTCAGCAAAATGGCCGTTCGAAGCGCTGCAAAATCGCAGTGCTCAGGGTTTAGTACGTCAACGGTCCCCCATCGGAATTTCCTCGTGTACACCCCTCTGAGGCTCTCTTGCGGAATAATGGACACTGCTGATTTCCGAGATACCGGCGGGGGTTGGGCTACCTCGGCAGAGCTCGATGTTCCTTCCGTGTCCTCGTGATCGAGCGAATATTCCGAATCAGTGATGGTGTGACGCTGCGTCTGAGGTTGTGGGGAATGCGTCCCTTCTGGTGCGATAAGGGCGAACGGCAGCAGGCCGTCCAGGTTAACTTTGGTTACAGTTTGCGCAGAGAATCGGATGTTGGCGACAGTTTCCTCCTCCGTCTCGTCAGGGTACTGAGGTACCCTCTCGTCTAGTGCTATAGACGATAGATCCCGACGTGATCGCGAACGCGAGCGGGACACCCGAGTCCCTCTCAGGGTGATCACCGTACGTGCCGCTCTCTCCTGGTCCATGTCACCATCGGTGGCGTCGTGAGAGTCCCCATTCGCAACATGATGGGTTGTTCCATTGACGCCGTCGTGCAAATCGTCCGTAACCACTTCCTGGGAGGACGACTGTGAACGACGATCCGCTCTTGGCTTCATGGCAGAAAAAACGCCAAAGCCCAGTCCGGCCTGTCGTAACCCTTTACGCACTGCCGTCTTAACTGCGAACAAACTCTCGTCCGTGAGAGAATCTGCCTTGGCAATAACAGGAAGCACGTTGACACGGGTGGAGAGACGGCTAATCACACGCAGCTCGGCGGGTGACATCATAATTTCACCGGAATACTCGTCGGGATGATCGACCGTCGGGGATGGAGAAATAGTGGCCTCAGAGACGGTCCTCCCGTGGACAAACTGTCCATGCGCGACGCTCCTCGTCGAGGTGGGATCAATCATGAAGATGCATCTAGCAATCATCAGTCGAGGTGCCAAGTGCGTGGGGGACCCGCGTTTCTCTCACAAATGCACGTGTTGATCCCCTCTGCTCTCCCTCACTACCTTGGATTCCTGGGCACGATTCAGTTTCAACACATGTCGCGATAGTCTACGCTCACAAACCTCGTTCATGGTGGCCGCATACTGCTCGTCAATGTATTTGATGATATCGGTGACTTGACGTTCAACGCTCAGTTCTTTTCCTGGAGCAAAGTCCAAGCCCGGCGTGTCAATGACCGTCAAACGTACCCGGTCATACCGGGATTCGCATATTTCAATATACACCGAGTCGATCGCTTGTGTGTGTCTGAGCTCGTCCTTCAGAAAGTGATTTAGCGCAGCATGTTGGTCTCCGGTGGCAGTGGGGGATACGACGGCCGTGTCAAGTAGGAGGCGCAGAAGGGATGTCTTGCCGGTGCCACGGGCACCGACGACCTAGGACGCGTTTAAACAACGAACGGTAACACAGAGAGAATACGAACCATGAGATTGAAAGCTGGCGGAGCACGATTCCTGCGTTGTGTTCGACGCGTCGTAGTGCCTGCACTGGATGGACTCCTCCAGTTCTCGAATGCAGAAGGGGGATGAGGTGATATATACAAGGAAGAGATTTTGCTGGCCTTTCCGTTTGGTGTCTCCGGAGGTTGACCTGGGTGAAACCGAAACGGTTTATGGAAAGGAATGGGGGCATGGTCGAGGGAGCTGAGAGAGCTTTTTACTGCACCTTGGTATGGGTGTGGCTCCGGGATGGGGGGTGTTTCGCGCAAGACGGAGACGTCTACCAGGTCCTCCGGCCACGGAATGCCTTGGGGATTGAGCTCTGGGAGCGAAGGGGATGTTTTCAGAGGAGGAGGTACGCTGCTTGCGCTGCTGGCTCTGGGCCGCTTCCGGAACGAAAACATGGCTCGATGGTTACACGAAATGAGCAAGAATGAGAGGGATAAAGGAACAAGTAAAGAGCGTTGGCCGCCTGGTAAAGATGAGATGTACAGATTTCTTTGTGCAAGAATTCGTCCGCTTTCAAGGACGAGAAAAGCAGTCGCATAAAATTAAGGGACACGTCTGACATGGCAACGCGTCCACCCAAACGGCCGACTTCATTTTCCAAACATACATACAGATAGCTATGACTGAACAGCGGAGAGACCAGAAAAAAAAAAGTACAATACAAGACGGTCCGACTGCGAAAAACGACACGACCCCAAACCAACGATTCGACAACTTCCGAGGCGATGCGAGAACCAGCTTCCACGGAGCGAGCATCAACAAATCAACGCTACGGCAGTCCATACCTGGATAGAAGATTGTGGTGTTAAGAAGACTCGCGGGGTAGCCAAAACCTCCAGGAAATGTCCGATACAAATGTTCGTTCAGGGTATAATGTGGCCAGTGGATTCGTCCACCCTCATTCTCTTTTGGATCTGGGAAGACTCGATGTCGTCAATTTTTCTTTTCAGATCAACATCCATGGATTCCCCAGGCGCGTCCTCCAAAGGCGTGCTGTTCTGATAACGTACGTCGCCAACTACCGTAGAAGACGGCGGCGACTGGATGGGAGGTGAATGTACCGAAGGGGCCACAACGCTCGGTGGGACTTTTGATGACAAGGAGGCGCGTCGAGAGCCCTTTTTGGCCACGCCATTGCTAGTGCTATCGTGGTTGTAGTTGCACGGGAGTGTACGTCGCGCACAGCTCGAACACGCTGGATGAGCGCCATCACACTTGGTTTTGCGCGCTATACACGTTGTTAGATCGCGCATGCCCGTCCTCGTTTGGCATCTCACCTCGGCAAAAGTTGCAAGCTACGACCTTGGGTCCTGCGCTGCTCGTTTGGCGAGGGGTTCTGCCCGGTACAGTGGACGCACGTTTTCTTTGCGCGGCTTGTTGTTCTGACGCAGGCCTGATAGGCGGCAACGGAGGCGCCGTCATTGTTGCTGCTGGAGAACTTTCGGGAAGTGCAAGTGTGGCAATATGCGGCAGTTCATTATCCTTGAACAGAGGACGCCCATCTGGAGCCAGAGGTCCAGAAGGAGTATGATTCGGCCGGACGACCGGCGTGATAGTGGGGAGTGGTTCCCGAGGTTCGGATGGCTCAGCCACAGTGTGCGAGAAGCCCTCTAGGACCGGACGCTTCTCGAGGTTGGAACTCCTTCGCGACAACGGTTGGGAGGGCATCTCGGGTGACACCGACGGATCATTCTCATCAGCCGATCTCTCCTCCGCGCTCCCTTCAGACTCACTCTCGTCTTCCTTGCGTCTGTGAGAATTGCGCCGTTTGCTGGTCTGCGGCATATAATCACAGGGATTGGACCGCTTCACACACTGACCGCAGGCAGGGCGCCCGCCATCGCACTTGAGTTTACGAGCTATGATACGATCGATTCAGTCGTAATCATCTTCCAAAAGAGCTTCTGCGACGCACAGCGGCAAAAATTGCATGCGACAGTGATCTTCTTCGTTCTTTGTTTCGAGGACCCTGGTGATAGTTAATGTATGGCCGGACTGCGAGGCTAACGTGCTTACTGATAGCACTTTTGATGTGGTTGGAAGGAACAGCCGGCCCATCGCCCATGGTCCTGGAAATGGGCATGGCACGTGCGTCTGGCCCCGGTGGAACATCGCGGGGGATAGACAAAGATGGGTGCCGAACGGCCCCGTGATTAGGTGTTTCGATACTGAGAATGGGCCGCGAGGTGTGAGACAAGGCCGCAAGGTGGGTGCGTGGAATATTCTGCTGTATTTGGTGTGCGTGGAGGGGATGGTTAGCCGGGTGGTGTTGGATGAGATATTCATTTCTGAATTTGTCAAAGAGATACTCCCGTGTATACTTTTGCAGCGTCTAACCATCACAGTGTCATCAACGTTGACAAGGAGAACGATCGTCAGCATCACTGACCTCCATGTGGTGGAAAATGGCAGAACGCAACAGTAAAAAGTCACACTGACTGGGGTCCAGGATGTCCATAGATCCCCAGCGATAGTTGCGCATGAACTTGCCACGAGAAAGCTTGGAGCCAGACGGATGGGATGAGGGGGTGTACTGCTGGACCAACTCGTGACGGGAGAGGGGGACGCGAGCGACACCGTCGCTATGCGAATATATCTCGGGGGATATGAGTGCGTAAGGAAGTCGCAAAAAGGAAGGAGGAGCGGGCGGGGTCGGAGGAGACGGGTGACCGGGAGAAGACCTGGTCGTGTGGCTGGCATAACCATTGACCATTTCACTTTTGACAGGGAGGCCAGACTCGGGGACATCTTTCCGGTGCTGATACTGCGGGAGCGTGTCCATATCGAAGATCCCGAAGCCAATGCCGGCTTCCGCGAGATCTCGGCGTACGGCCATCTTGACAGCCGTTAGACGGTCGTTTGTCAACGTGTCCGCGCGTGCGATCACAGGAAGCACGTTGACGCGGGCAGACAGCCGCCTTATTGTGTTTATTTCGACGGCGGGGAGGGTTGGACGGCAGAGGATGGGATTGGTTGTGACGGGTGGCTCAAGGATGACGGGTTCGGTGTCAGTATGAGAGAAACTGTTGGTGCGCGCCCTGGGTACAAGAGGGACGGGAGGACCGGGGACGGAAGGGGGGACGATCATGTCGGGATCCAAAAAGTAAATGCACCTGAAAAGAGTGAGCGGCGAGAATTAGCGCCCGAGCAGAGGGAACGCACAGATGGATGTTATGGTCCCCTGTCTGTGCTTTCCAGTCCTAGAAGAAGAAAGTGTGAGGGAGGGAAGGAGGGAGAAGAGTGGAAAGACGGACGTTGTCGATGGCGTCTGCGAATCGGGAGTCAACCTGGCGGATGATTTCCTGAATAGTGCGTTCTGCGGCATGGTCGTCGGCAAAGTCGAGGGAGGGGGTGTCGATGAGGGTGAGGGCGAGAACGAGGGGCGGCGAGTTGGGGTCGAGGGCGAGGTCGACATTGATGGAGGCGGAGCGAATGTGGGAAGTGTGGCCGCTGCAGCCCTGGACGAACTTTGCGACGGAGGCGAGCTGGTCTTTGCTGGCGGAGAGGGAGATGTCGCTGGTGTCGAGGAGGAGGCGGAGGAAGGAGGTCTTTCCGGTGCGCTGACCGGCGACCATGAGGGTGTAGCCTCTGGCGTTGCCGGAGAGGGGATCGAGGGCGGTGGGGACTGTTCCGGGGCGCATGGTGGGGCTAGAGGGGCGGGTTTGGCGGTCGGGGGCGTCGGGGAAAAAGGGGAGCTCGCTGTTGTCGACGACGAGCGACATGGGGAGGACGGCGTCCGTACCAGTCCGTTCGGGGGAGACAGAGCGAGGGTTGCCCGCGAGGCGAGGCTGGCGCGGGGACGATAAAAGAGGGAGCACAACGGAGCCGAGCGTCAGATACCGAGCCAATCGGAACACGCCGTCCACTCCCCATTATGTATTTACACTACCGCGGATGTATATAGTAGATATTATGTAATATTATTGGGTAGAGATCTAGACTGTCCCCGATGGACCGGCCGCATCCGGATCCTCACCGCCGCCCTTTTTCCTCGGCTTCCTTGCCCGGGTGCCCTTCGGCGCCTTGCCCGGCCCTCGCCGGCGCGGGTGCTCCTGGTACTTGCACTCCAGCGAGCGCGTCTCGCAATTGAAGCACTGCGGCCGCCCCCCGTCGCACCGCAGCTTTCGGCCTGCACCCGTCACTATACGCCCATACACATGTCGCATCGGACGCTCACCTCTGCAGAAATCACACGCGATGTAGATCTTCCGCGCAACCGGTCGCTTTTCCTCGCCTTCCTCTCCCATCTCCACCCGTCCCTTCTTCCTCCCCCGCTCTTCTTCCTCCCGCACCCCTCGCTCCTCTGGCAGCCTCAGTTGAGGCAGCACGGGCGCCCGCTCATACTGCTCGGGTGACAGCATCCCCAGCTCTTCAAGCAGATCCCGCACCGGCGGAAGCACGACCCTGGACGAACTTCCCTCGGGATGGCTCCCCGGCGTTCGCTCTTGGTATGATCCCACCGAGCTTGGCCCGCTCGGCGGGTCAACACTCGGTGTAAGCAGCGGCTCGGCGCCGGGGCTGAGTCGAGGTGCGAATCTTGGAGGGCGTTCATCCGGCCATTCGAATGCGCGGGTTAGCAAAGGGGGGTCGTGGCATCCATCACCCCCTTGTTCTCTGCCATCCCTGGTCTCCAGCGGCGCAGACGAATGGTTTTGTTGTCGTCCAAACATACAAGGGGGGAGCAGGTCGCGACGAGTCCAGGAGTGGATGACGCGGAAACAAAAAAGAGAAAAAAAGAAACATACAAGAGGGACGGGTCCAGGAGTGGATGGACGCGGAAACTGACTTTCCGTGTGCCGCCTCTGTCGTCGTCGGGAGTCGGGGGGTCATAGCCGCGGCAACTGTTCTCGTCCCCCAGGGGGCAAAAAATCAGGCAGCCCTTTGAAATGTCGATCGGATGGATCACCACCCGATCGACTCCAATTTCAAAGGACTGCTTGTGTTGTCTTCCGTCCCCTCATGAATGCACTACATATCGCCGACTTGGATCGGACAGGGTTATACATGACGAACCGTATGAGTGAGATTGCATTGAGCTCGTAGATCCTGCGGCAAGATGATGGCAAGACTTGCCTCGTATCCAACATTCGAAATTTCTCGTCTGCGCGTGGTATGTATGACAAACGTGAAACATTGGCAGGACTGATCGAGGGGTGACTCGGCGTCTTTTGCTTCGCCTTCCCTATATGTCTTGGTGGACCCTGCCAATTGGTAACCGCAAAATAGCTTATTTTTTTGAAGCTTCAGTCCAGTTCTGACATTTGCCACTCACCAACGCCCCCAAATATCCGTTCGACCCGTGAACGTGTAATGTGGTCAAGTCAAACGGCAGTAGAGTATGTCAGTGCCAAAAATCCCGTTGTCAAAGGCGTGATGGACCAGCAGCCGACCGTAAGCGAATCCAAGGCGGAGCCTCAGATAACCGGGACCGAGTGTCTTGTAAAGGAGCCCCTTGTGTGACCGTTGCATGCAGGCCGTTTCCTTCCTCTTCTCTGTTTCGGGGACCGTCGTCATACTTGGTCTACCCTCGTATCCACTTGCGTATCCATACGTAGTCTCCGAGATCCACATGTACCAGTTGACTTGGCACCTGAACAAATTCCTATACAGAGATCAGAAATGATCGCGGGCAGGGCGGATTATTAGTTGCAGTTCCCTTGTTGACTTGATGAGACGTACCAAGCCGATGCTGACTAAGCGCACTTGAAAAATTCCGAGTGCGTTACTTCGTGCGTTCCGAATTATGCTCTTGCCAGTAGCACGAGGGAACGTCCGCGGTCGTGTCACAGCGCTCGCAAGAAAGTTTACTTCCTCGGGCCCAAAATGCGACGAGAAACCTGTCATGAACCGCTACAGCCGCGTCGTCACCCACCCCAAGGATCAAGCCGCCAGCCAGGTCTGTTTCTCTCAGCATCCCCATGCATCCCCGATCGAATTGATGTGCAGGCAATGCTGTATGCGACGGATGGCATCGACAACGATTCCGACTTTCAGAAGGCCATGGTTGGCGTCGGTAGCGTCTGGTAACCTATTTCTGTCCCTCCTTTCACGTCGTCCCTGACCCTGCTGCAGGTACGAGGGCAATCCGTGAGCATTTTCACATAAAAATGCTGCGTGGATTGATCCGCGCATCCCCCAGGTGCAATAGACATCTGCTCGGGCTTGGACAGGTCATCAAAGCGTCCATATGCGAGTCCGGGATGATCGGATATCAGTTTGGCACTGTTGGCGTCAGCGATGGCATCAGCAACGGCACCGCTGGAATGAATTATTCACTACAGTCAAGAGACCTTATCGCAGATCAGGTCGAAACCGCAGCCGGTGGTCATTGGCTCGATGGTATGGTTGTCGTCCCGGGGTGCGACAAAAATATGCCTGGGGTGCTCATGGCCCGTGGGTATTTCATTCACAAGGTTGCACCGTATCTAACTGAGTGCAGTCGGAAGACTCAATCGCCCTGGTTTAATGGTCTATGGAGGTACTATCCGTGCCGGTTCATGCGAGGGACAGCCCCAGCTTGACATCATTTCTGCCTTCCAATCGTACGGAAAGTATCTACAGGACGGACAAACCCCAGAGGCAGAAACATTTCGCTATAACACCGTACGACATGCTTGTCCTGGGCCGGGTGCATGTGGTGGTGTGAGTTACCGTGATTTTCCGTGTCGCAATATTGAGTACCTCAAAGATGTACACGGCAAACACAATGGCGAGCGCTGCCGAAGCACTCGGAATGACGTTGCCGGGTTCCTCATCCTTCACCGCCGAATCCGGAGACAAGATAGAAGAGTGCAAATCCGTCGGCGTTGCCATGCGGAATCTTATCGAAAAAAACATTCTGCCTGGGGATATCATGACAAGGGCCGCTTTTGAAAATGCAATGGTGCGTCTTTTTTGCTCACACGTTGTCATGACGCAAGCCCGAATGAATTTGTTGAAACAGACTCTCGTCATGATCCTTGGTGGTTCCACCAATGCAGTGTTGCATTTGATTGCTATCGCACACTCGGTTGGTATCACACTCACCGTCGACGACTTTGCCCGAGTTTCAGATACCACCCCGTTCTTGGCTGATCTCAAGCCGAGCGGCAAATACGTGATGGAGGATCTTGGCAAAATCGGTGGTGTACCTAGTACGTATTTTGTTTTCTTTCTTCTTTTAGAGAATCTGAATTCTATCCAGAGGTGCTTCATTACCTGCTAAAACACAAATACATTGACGGAAATACGTGGACGGTTACGGGAAAAACCCTGGGAGAAAACCTTGAGCGATGGGTCCACAAGTACGGCGAGCTTTCCGTTAACCAAGACATCATTCGCCCACTTGAGAATCCCCTGAAACCGACTGGACACATTCGGTGAGATCATCCCACAGTATGTCGGATCTGATTATGAAATTCCGGGTGCTAGGATTTTGCGGGGAAATCTGGCTCCTGGCGGCGCAGTCGCCAAAATTACGGGAAAGGAAGGACTGAGCTTCACCGGAATGGCACGGACATTTGATACCGAAGAGGAGTTCGTCAGTGCTGTCGAAACTGGCACCATCCGGCGTGGAGAAAAGACGGTCGCTGTCCTCCGTTATCTTGGCCCGAAAGGGGGTCCCGGCATGCGGGAGATGCTTAAGCCCACCAGTTTGGTCATGGGTGCAGGTCTGGGTCACGACGTTGCGTGCCTGACAGATGGCCGATTTAGCGGAGGGTAAGCTATCACGATATCATCATTGCATTCTGAACCGGGCTGTACATAGATCACACGGCTTCTGTATTGGGCACGTCGTCCCCGAGGCACAGGACGGTGGGCCAATTGCTCTGGTGGAAGACGGCGACACGATTTCGGTCGATGCAGTGTCGAACACCATCGAGCTAGACATTTCCCCCGCGGAGATGGAACGTCGTAGAAATGCGTGGAAGGCCCCACCTCTCAAGGTGACCCAGGGCACACTGCATAAATATGTCAAGACAGTGACAGATGCTAGCCACGGATGCGTAACGGATTTGTAGCCACGGGTTGCCATGGGCCTGTGCAAATTCGGGTCTGACTCAAACATATAGCGTATTAGGTTTGGCTCAGGTTCTTGTGGGCTCCCGGGCCCTAGTACATGATATCCATCAATACATTCATCCAAGGTGCTTCACACGGCTGTCATTCCATGTCAAGGACGAGAGTTTTTGATCCTGCGCTTTTTCTCCGCCTTGGGCATCTTATTTTTCCGCCTCTCCCGTGCTTCTGCCTTGACCACTTTCTTGCGTTCCTGTACACAAACGCTGAGCCAGCTGCGATCAACTTGGCGAGAACACACACTTTTTTGGATTCCCGATCTTCATGCCGATGGCCCCGGGGTGCTCTTCGCTCCACCCCCTCGTTGCTTGTGCTCTCCGAGTCACCGCTCTCCGACGAACCACTTCCGTCAAGGTGCACGTGATGCTCCTGTGCAGACGGATCAACCAAGCCAATGGTATCAGCGTATATCAGGTTCTTGCCCTCCCCCCCTTTGAGAACATCGATGTCGCGTTCTGGGTCATAGACCTCGTTCAACGTCCGTGGAATGTAAGACCGCAAGAACACATTGTTCTCGTGGGTCATTTGACTTGTGGTATCCCCGGTCGGGACAAACTCGCCAAAATCGTCCTTGGGGGATTCGCCCGCTTCCGTTATCCACTGCTGCAGAATCTCACCGTCCCTTGTCCCGTCCCCTTCTGATCGGTCCCTGGTAATAAACTCGAAACACCGTCTGAGTCCGAGACACCCGACCCCGAAGCGTCCAAAGAACTCTTCGACGTTCTTGATGTCACTCCGAAGGAAATCGAATGCATGTGGATGGTCGTGCTCAACGCTTTGAGAAACATCGATGACGTACAGATGAGCATCGTGATAGAGGATATTGTACTCGGAGAGATCGGCATGCACGAGCTTGCACTGATGATACATCCGTCGCATGTTGAGCACGAGTTCTCGGTACAACAATGGATATTCTGACGACTGTATTTTGGCGTCCTTGAGTCGTGGTGAGGCCCTGGAACGATGTCATACTTTGCAGTGACAGACAATTTGCGAGCAATGCGTACCATCCCTCTTGGTTACCCAGGAACTTCATCACAAGAACGTTCTCTCGGACCTCTACAGGCTCAGGGCAACGTATCCCAGCAGCGACGAGGCGTTTCAGGTTACGCATTTCTTTCTCTGCCCATAGCCGCACCATTTTGCGAGGGTTGTGTTTGCTGTACCCTCTTCTGAATCTATATTCGCCTGTGACATACCGGTCGCGGTCTTTGAAGACGAGGATGGACGTCTTGTAGATCTTGAGTGCCAAATGAGCCGAGTCTGGCGTGAGTGCGTGGTATACATTCGCCTGAGTGTACGTCAGACAACCGGGGAGGTGTCTGCTCAACTGCGTACTTCTTTTCCTGTACTGATGCATCCATTTACTTCTTGGATCAGACCACGACCGATCATCTTGAACAATATGACTCTGGTGCGAGGATCAAGTACCTGTTCAGAAGTCGCGCGGTCTGACTTGTCTTTGGCGTTCGCATACGAGCTCGGGCCTTTTCGGTTGACACCAACACCAAGTGTGTATGGCTGATCGATTTTGGAAATCCTCGAAGAATACTTTGACAATGCAGCCAACTGGGTGGTTGTCTTGTCTTTGGCATGCACGTGAACGGTCGAGTTATGTGGATGGTTGATTACGGGGAGCAGCGCCACGGTTGCCTTTTGGTTAATGGAGGAGGCAACACCTTGGGCGCTGCCACTACGGACAGCGACGTGTTGACGCAGACGATTGTACTGCTTCGTAAAGTCTAGAGAAGGACGTGTCGCACGTCAGCAACGGAGAGTGGACCAGCAGAAGACTCGCCTCGTTCTGCGATCTCCCAG
This sequence comes from Pulveroboletus aff. annulatus, assembly GCA_038094595.1. Lineage (NCBI taxonomy): Eukaryota > Fungi > Basidiomycota > Agaricomycetes > Boletales > Boletaceae > Pulveroboletus > Pulveroboletus aff. annulatus. The sequence continues at coordinate 253,053 of JBBPTX010000001.1, read as the reverse complement.
TCTTCGTCTTCTACTCTGTCGTCCTCAAAGTCGTCTCCGCTCAATTGATCGATATCGCTTGGCTCTGACCATGCGAGCAGCTGGTCATCGTCGATGTAATGGCCACCATATCTTGGATCGGTGTTTTCCAGCGCGTCGTCGAATTGGCCGGGGACAATGTCCAGGGGACTTTCGGCAGCCATTGTGGATGCGGACTCGGACGGAATCAATCCGATAACTAACACGTAATCAAGCGCAACACCCTCTGACCACAAACATGAGCCCACTCTGAAACGCCCAACTCACCTACAACCCGCGACCGTAGCTTAAAAGCCTCTGTTTCTATAAAATCCATCGTCCATGCAAGCAATCCGCAGGCGTAGCCCATTCACGCTCCAGTCAGACGATCAGGATGATGGAAGAGTAGTGTTTGATGAACAAGGTGATTACTCCCTGCAGCGAACGACCCACGTGTACTTATCCACTCATAGAACAGTCAGAAGTTCTGGATCGAATCAAGAGCCAGAACATCTCGTCGAACAAGCAGAATCGGATCGCTTTGCAGCTAATGCTCGGGCTGTCATGTATACTGTGTGTTTCTTGGTCCTCAGCCTATACGTCCTTCCTTTCTGAACCATTTCGACGTAGATATGTCATATACATGCTCTCAGACAGAACCACCCCACTCTTTTCTATCTTTCCCCCATCTTCCGAGGCTGGTTCGGCCAATATCCCGTTGGATATGAGTGGCATCCTAGCCTACATTGCCATCCTCATTCATGTTAACCTCAGCTTGATCGTTCATCCCTGGAACATTGTCGTCGCTGGTCGAGTCATTCGGGCGATCGGCTTCCTGGAAACATTTGCATGGTCTACCGCTGGTCCTTTGCTCTCAGTGTATTCAGGCCGGGCATGGCAGACAACCGTGTGGTGGTGTATCCCTGGATTTTTGACATATGTCATCTATGCAGCTCATGGGTGGATAGAAAAAGCGGACGAGGATATAGTGAAGTTGGAGAAACTCAGGTACAGAGCACCTGGTGCATGAGTACTACTTGAATAACGATAGCCTTTTTTTTTCCGATGTAGCTAGGCTATCATGATGCTTTTCCGTCGATTTATCTATCTACTCAATCTCTTCTGGATATGTAGTGAGTAAATTGGCGCTTTCGCCGGAAAACCGTCAATCACTCAGGCAATAAGAATCTATCCGCTCAGGCCGGGTTAGTACTTCAATCAGCGGATTACTTGGAAGTTCACGCAATCACTATTGAATATCCTGCCGTATTCGTTTCCGCCCGAGATCGACATAACTTGAATCCATTGGATACTCAATGTCGGAATTTTGGCGGACTACTACCAACCAAACCGGCAGCGAACTTCGAGTACCATTGCAATTGCCTCGTCAATCTTAGACCGATCACTGGTCTATGCCAAACTCGCCACCCTCGAGAATGAGCCCAAGAATGCCACCAGGGAACGAAATTGCGGCACAAGAATTGAAACCATGATCGACATGACGGTAATAATGATGCGCTCAAGAGCCACGAGAAATGTCCGCCTTCGCCCTCGTAACGATCCCTCCCCCTCCACCGAAGCAGCGGTTTCCAAACCCAGCACGTCCTCTGAAAATGATGCTCAGCTACTTTCACAATCAGCATGTTGTAGTACGACATACAATCAAAGCAATACATACATACTGGGCTGGCGCACAAGGCAAATATTGTCCTAATGACAGATGTTCAGATAACGAAAGTCAGGAGACATTTTGGACAATATCTTACAAAGGGGTGGCAACAAGCAACCGCATCATTGATTGGTTCAGTATTGATTTGTAGCCGGGCGTGGTGAGTGAATCCCTGCTTATTTGTGGTGCTCGAGTAAGGCAGTCCGAGTCATCGTGACACCATAGATTCTGCCAGTGTGGATGGAGCCATAGGTGAATGAAGTCGGAAGAGAAGACATTGCGATGCAAGTCTTGCGTGGCTCGCAATTTATATGCGCTGAACGAAACTCTGCATCGAGGGAAGGGTTCGGGTTCATAAAGGAGTGCACGATGGATTGTTACGACAGTTGTCAAGTTCCCGATACTCATAACGGATAGATCAAAGTTTAGTATGGGCCCAGCCGTCGGTCTAAACGCGGGAACTAGTCTGTATTTAAAACAAAATGTGCGGACCCATTCATACCGGCGTTTAGGTCCGTGCTATACACTGGCCTATCCATTGTGAACGGCAATCCGGGGTAGATCAATGCACGGGTGCGATTGGCTTAAATCTTGCATACAATGACGTACAGATCATTTATTCCCAGATCAACTGGATATTATCGGTAAAGGAGCTATTGTCTAATTGGACTTCAGTGGCACGTTTGAGCAACTTCAAATAGGACGCACATTAGACATCTCAGTATTCCAACCCCTGTTCGCAAGTTTGATCATATCCTGAGCATTCAACCAGTCAAACACCGAAATTACAGCCTGTGTTCTTCCTGGATGCACCACGGGTGTTCATGATGAACGTCTGGATGCTAGTGACATTATGCCCACACATGTTCATTTTACATGCGCTTGATGAGTTCATCTGCAACAGTTATGTCCACAACATGAGCCTCGGGGGTTTGGATACTAGTAGCAAGAATGGGTTAAGAAACATCATAATTTGAGACAGGATTCAGAGGAGTAAGTGGACTCCAGGAAATAGATGATGTCAAAGTACTCGTGCGTCCTCAATGACGTTGTCACGCAGCATACGTCGCTGAGAAATGGCCGAGGGTTAAGCGCCAGAGGAAGTGTGCCCAGGCTCCACTTCATGCTTCGCCGGGGCTCTCTTTTGCGCCATCGATGATTTGGGGTTTGTGTGTGCACGCCAATGGCAGGGACTGCTCGTTTTGAAGGCAGGACACCGGTGACACGGCAATGAGAACGACGAGGGTCAATACGAGGCCAATGCGGCCATGGCATGCGCACGGGCGCGCTTGGGCCATAAGTCACGACGGAAGGGACGTCTGACTTGGTTATCTCCTTTATTCACTTAGAGTGGTAGTACTAACTCAGGCTCTAGCTCTCGACGATGATTGGTCGGACTAGCCCGTGAGAATCTCAATGTTTGATTCGGGAATTGCAATCTATAATGAACACCTCCAGCAGTTGGACTTGATAATGACGTCGTTTGGAACATCACTCGCCTTGGTGTTGCGTGAACTCGAAAACGTGAAGGAGCCTCGACCGGCTCGTACAAAGCTAGTTCAATTCGCCACTGATCTCTCCTTGGTTGCTCATGGTGTCCGGTCGGTACTGCTGAGCACCTAGAGTCTTGCCGCTCATGGGGGTCGATAGCACAGGGTATCTGGTGGATGCATTTTCCCCCTGTAATCCAAGGCAGTTCTTTACTACACTCTTGAAGGTCCTCCGCGAAAAGGTATGTTGGTAGTGGCTCCCATTGACCTTGTGTGTGCATGGTTTGATACCAACCAGAGCTGTGGTAGAGCTCGGTATTCAAACATGTCATGTGGTGGCATCATACACCTACAATGCAGTCGTTCTTGGTCCACACTCCCCTCCTGCAAGAGAAACTCACCGCCTTGCTCGACGGTGTTGGAACGTGTGTCTTCGTCCAACTAGATAAGCACTTATCCGTGGTAAGCAGGGTCATAATATGCTATCAGCGTCCCTCACCTGTCGCAGTCGAAAGAGCCTCCCGATGGACTCAGGGAGGCGCTTCACAACATGACGCTCTTAATGTCTTCGTCGCCTGACGCATTTGCATTCTCCTTGTCCAACGCGTTCGCCGAAGAGATCCTTATACCGCTTGCAGCAGTCATAATCGACTACCCTGTCGCATATTTCCCCGCATCTTCAGCGCCGACGTCATTTCTAGAAGGAGAGCCGCTGGATATCTATACGATATCTTTCAAAGGGAAAATGCCCTCAGATCCTGCGCTGGGTATTGGGAAGGAAGTCAAGGAACATGTATTGTTGAAGTTTTCCTGCCCACGAGTTCTTGCCAGCGATTACGCTGAGTTGTCACCCTATACACTCATCGAGAAACTCAAAGACAAATTTGCAGCGCGTCTCGAGCGATTGGCAATGCACATCCTTGTCACTCACCACACAGAAACCTTGGACAGAGTAGCGTTATAAAATATAGCCCAAGGCAGACTACTAGTCTACATCCACGTTGATAATCTTGATTTCTTCAAAAGGCTTGTCGACCTTGTTCACCTTGACGTTCTCAATTGCGTGAACAACCTCAAGTCCGGAAAAGACACGCCCAAATATCGTGTGCTTCTTGTCCAGCCAGGGTGTCGCCGTCGTCGTAATGAAAAACTGTGACCCATTTGTGCCTGGGCCTGCGTTAGCCATGCTGACGGTGTACGGGCTGGATGTGGTGTTAGTGACTCCTTTGGGGATGCATCGCTAACATACCGGTCGTGTCTGAGGTCGTCTGAGAATTCGTCTTCAAAATCTCTTCCCCAGATGGACGTGCCTCCAGTCCCATCCCCAAGTGGGTCTCCCGTTTGGATCATAAACTTGGCAATGACACGATGAAAAACGATACCCTCAAAGTATCCGCTTCTTGCGTGGCCAACAAAGTTCTCGACAGTTTTCGGTGCTTGGTTGGGAAACAGGTGGATGTGAATATCTCCCATCGACGTATGGATGACAGCAGTGTTGGCGAGGGGGGATGGACCACCTTTCCCGACCACGGTGGCAGTTGCAATGGACTGTTCTTCACGAGTAGGTTTTTCATTGAAGACATCGCGATCATTAAGTTTACTGTCCCTTAAAAAGAGCGTCAATGATGATCATCAATATTCTTTCAACGTACTCTGGCTCCGAACGTGTGAAAAGATAGAACCTCTGACGCTTATAGCCTGTACAGAAGAGTGTTGGATCACGGGTAGCTTTATTGGCCAGGATGGGATTCGCCGAGGCAGCCATGGCCAAGGTCGTAAGACCCTGCTTGGCAGGTGCTCCTTGATACACGGCGAGATTCATCCATCGAACAGCCTCGTCCTTTCCTAGCAATCTGACGACGCGGTTTGTCACGGTGTTTACCACTGATGAGAACGATAAGCACTAGGGGCTTGGACGCAACGGAGACAACCTTTGATTCCAAGCAGTGTCGGATAGATAATGAAAGCTCCACTCTCATCCCAGATGACGTTACTCCACATCCCTGGTATCCGTCCGTCTGGACCAGACGTCTCAATTTCGCGCTCCACTGCAAGGCGTCGACCAAATTCCATGTCTTCGACCCTATATACGGCCGTTCCTGCTTGCTGCATTTCTTGGATCGCGGTAAGAGATTCGTCGTATTTCCGAGTTAACTTGCCGGACAGGAATGAGAATATGCGGACCTGCCGATCGGGCAGGGAGAACGTCACAAATGAATTGGAATCGGGCGAGAGGGTAATACATGTAGGTATCGATTTTGCCTTGAGAGTGTTGGTCAAACCACTCTTCCCTCCCTCTCATGTAAATATGGACATACCTTTTTAAACTCGTATAAATCGGTCGAGCTCTTGAATAACCACATGCCAGGGATATTCTTTGGCAGCTCAAAGGGTTCAATGGGTTGCCAAAACTCGATAAATCCATTTTCATCTGCAGAGATGACCGTGTCATACCGGTCGCTATACTGAAGAATTTTAAGTGCTTGACCAACATTCAATGAAACGAGACACACAGTCATCGAGTGGACAGGTGAACGGTGTAATTTATCGATCGAGACAAGCGGTTCATTGTCGCCTCTGCCATCGTATATCCTGATGAGACCAGTGTCTCGATCTGAGCTGCACCCAAGGCGTAAGCAATATAACAATCGAAGTGAAGCGGAAGCCTCACATTGCTAGCAGCCCTTGAGCCTGACCACGCCTGTGTACCCAGCAACATGCATGTGGTACAAAATCGAGCTTGAGCATATTAATCATGTCTATTCCGGTCAGTACCCGAACAACTGACGATTCATGGGAACCACGCGCACCAAAGTTCACGACATCGAACACCTTTACTGACCCATCATCTGAGATACTCGCAAACATCTGACCATCCGCACTCTGCGAGACACCGACGACTGGTGACGCATGCGCTCGGAAGTGTTTCACGAACTCGATCCCCGTTTCTTGTTTCTTCCACAATTTTACGTGACCATCAATGGACGTGGTGACAAGGAAGTCGGTTCTGGAGTAAAAGTGAGCGTGCTTCGTGCGTAGCTGCTACCAAGACACACTTGGTCATGACACAGAAATTCAGCGCGTCCCTGTGCATAAAAGACTGGTAGTATTGGTCTGCATTAGGAAGATGCTCGAGGTATAGCTTTTCGTGAGGAAGGACTAGTTTTCGAGAAAATAGGTCCAGGGATAGGTTACAAAGTAGACGTGATATGCTCACCTTTTCGTTTCTTCTTGACGGCTCCGTTCGCCTCCGATGGCAGGGGCATTGGCCCAACATCCTCGTCACTCTGGTCGTCATTTGTGGGTACAGACACGCCAAGCTGTTCGTCCCGCTCTCGTTTTCCAAGCACCGTTGCCTCGTCTGAATCCGACATAGTAGCTGAACGAAATAGTGACAAGACCAAATAGGTAAATATCATCCTCATTAAAGTACTGTACCCGAAAATCCCTAACGTGTAGACTATACAACAATGCAATCCTTGTCCGTCTTCGACATGTCCTTGGCACGTTTTGCCTCCTCCTCCGCCAGTAACAGCGTCTCTTGCTCTGTCAGAAGCTGTGATTGCATCAACATTTATTGCAGTGGCGCCACTCTGCATGCAAACGTACCCCCTTCTTAGCTCGTTCGATCATGGCTTTGCGCTTGCTTTCTCTTTCCGCCTTGGCGCGGCTGAGGTGCATATCATGCCGTAGTAAAAATAGACGGAGGGACAAATGATAAGGGATCCAAGATTTTCGCGATTTGACGATTAGTAGGAGTTCGACATATGGGTGATAATTTCGGTTGTACAGTCGGCGACGACGATGGTGATGGTGGTTTGGATTTGGGTGAGGAAATAAAAGAGGTGCTGACGCGTTGTAAGTGTTTACTGAGCGAGAAGGCCGGGGCACCACTTACCGGTCAGTCTTTGCAAAAGGGTTGCTCACGGAAGTGATATTCAAAGAAGTAGACGTCGCGGGTAACGAAACAGCAAGTGGGGGCCGAGAGTTGGATGCATTGGACGTCTGCATAGTGAGAGCCTTTGTCAAGAGCTTGGAACCCACTGATAAAGATGTGTTGACCGGCTTTGAAGAAGAGGGTGTGGTCGACGTGATGCTCGAGCAGCTATGGTCCTCTGCGAAGCGGTGCTGGGGACAATACTGCTTTTTACAAGCCTGCAGTCCACGTCAGCGAATGACCGGGTGCAAACTAAAACGGAGCGCACACTGCAGGCGATGGGCGCATAGAGAACCTTTCCGCATTTGCCCCGCGCACAGACAGGCTGAGACCTAGCTCTGCCGGACTTCCCTGTCATGATGCTGCATTCTGTAGTGATATGGCGTTCCATGCGGATGTTGGGATCCTCTCCAGGTGGTATAGCAACCGGTGTACTGCATAACGGACCTGCAAGTGTGCGTGAGCGGGCGTGCTGATCAAGAAAGAGCGACGCACAACTGGGAGCAATGCGATTGTGCTTGGACTCGTCGTACTGCGGACAGTGGTGCGCTGCGACGAGAAAGTGCTCCCCACAGAAATTCTTTGCACAGTGTTGGCACTTGAACGGAAGAAAGTCGACGAGCAGACAAGAAGACTCGGAGCACTGCTGCCCAACGGACAAGAGCTGGGCATCGCGTTCGGTGGAAGAAGTCATGGGAGATGAACAAGGGGACAAGCGGGATTATAAACCGAGGACGCGCAAGCCTGATAGCTGGGCTGCGTCAGACAGAGTCTAGCACGATCGACCACATTCCACAATGCTTATCGTAACATTTGTAAGGACATGCGACTCGCAGTCGTTGGCTGACGCTTTATTGCGACATAGGTCAGGCATGGAGAGTCTCTCGACAATCTCGTGGGTGGGATATCCCTCCACGTCGTATTAAACGCTCAATCTCACCGTGCAGAAATCGGTCTGGGCAGGCCACAAGGACGCAGAGCTGAGCGAACTCGGTGAGTAGCATCCAAAAAATGCCTGAAATTGGCCGACTCGACTGCCAGGTGTGCGGGTGGGCACGACGGTTTCCTTCTTTCCACTGCTTCCTCATACCAACTTCTACAGCAAGCTAAAGCGCTTGGCGATGCATATGCCAATGCTCGTCTCGATACGATCATCACTTCAGACCTCAAGCGCGCCTATGCAACCGCGGTGGCTCTCCTCGATGGTCAGCCCGAGCCAAAGCCGGCCTTCAAAGTCGATCGTGACCTCCGAGAACAATGCTTTGGTGACGCCGAGGGCCATCCATGGATGACGCGTCACGTTCCCAATAAATCGCTCGAGGACCACTTCAGGGATGCTGAATATCCAATTTTATTTAACCGGAACGAGAAGTTTCCGAACGGGGAGAGTGTGAATGACGTTGCTGCACGGGCGGAACGCAGCATCAATGATCTTGTGCTGAAACCCTACCTTGCTCGTGCGATTTCGTCGGGTGACCAAGATGTTCACGTCGCGGTGGTTAGTCATGGTATCTGCATAAGTGAACTTATACCTGCTCTGCTGAGGCGAAGCGACGGCGGTTTACCGACCAAGGATTACAGAGGCTTGCTAAACACCGCTTGGACTAGGGTAACAGTAGAGGCCAAGGTAATGTCAAGCTTCCTTTGACTGGTGCTTTGAACCAAGTGTCTGCAGCCTGGCGTGGAATTACAGCCAATAACCAACGAGCTCGAGAACCTGCCACCGTTAATTGTCACAGTAACCGATGTGAACCGACACGAGCACACTACCAACGTCGTGAGTCAGGTTTTACAAGACGCCCTGATTCCTCCTGACAATGGTTTTCAAGAAGCGCCAGAAAGGGATCGTGGAGCATGACCTCAAGCAACGGGGCATTCGTGAGTTCTTTGGTGGGGGTGGCGCAAAGTAGCCCATTGGAGTACTCGAGTATGCAGAAAGCAACGCATTGGATGGAAGAGCGAATCAATCTATTCGGATGTAGGGTACATGATACCTTGGAGAGAGCTGAATAAAGTTGAACGACCGAGAGAGTAACGACCGACCTATGAGGCGTACGGTAGCAACTTCTTCAGTGTGGCTGTCTGCGATTGACTAGAGTAAGCAGTCTGGGCGAGGTTGTTTTTCCGTGCGGGCCTCTTTGACACATTTTTGTGCGAATGGTTGGCATGAACCTGGAACGGGTCAGTTGGACGAGTTGCGGTGCACACGACACACGGACCCGCTTGAACTTTCCGCTGCCGATGGCGCGCCAACGCTTTTTTGCGCCGCTGTGTGTCTTGAGCTTTGGAAAGTTGGCAATGGCCGACGCCGAGAACGCGCGCGCCGTCGAGAACAGGTTGAACATGTCGGGATCACGTGCGTTGTACTAGACAGTCATGGACGACGACACCGACCACGTACGCACCGAGACTCTTGCTCGCCGCTGCCGCTGACACGGTTTGTCCTCCAGATCCGTGCAAAGCGTCTTGCAAAGCTACAAGCCAGTCGATCAAGCGCACCATCGCCCGATCCTCCGTCGACATCGACATCAGCAGCTCCAGCGCCAAAGCCGCCAGTGGCCCAACCGAAACCAGCATTGCCAACTCAAACGACCACGCAGTCTGTGCCACTCAAGAGGAAACAGGCCCCACCCACAAAGATTGATATACTCACTTGGCAAGATGAGACGCTGACACAGATATTCAAACTCACACTCAAGGTACATGCACTTCCGGCTTGTCGTGCACATCGTCTCACAACAGTAGCGGTCTGTTGCGGAACACAGCAATTATGACATCGTGTGGCTCAAGAGTCTTGAAACCGAACTAGCTTCAGAGGGATACGGTAAGTCGATTGTTCTTTGCTTTACCCGACCAAACCGAGACATGGGATAGCATCTACAATGAACCTCTCCGGAGATATCGTCGATCGCCTTCTGATATCTCGGCTCGAGCTAGATCCTGATGCAATGTCGTGAGTTTTCTCCCCGTCTCCCCTTTTTTGTTATAGAATCCTGTCTAGTGATGACTTGGATTATGCCCCGGTGCTGGCCTCTCTTCCATCTCAGATGACGGTGTTCGAGTATCTCGTTGGCTGCTGGAAACGCCTCAATGTCGCGAAAGGGACCCTAATGAAAAAGGTTGGATTTGCCACGGTGTACATAGATGATGCTTATGCTCCTCCACAGAATCCGGTCAACGAGTTTCAGAAAGCATCTGCTCTTCTTGAAAAAGCTCGTGACCTTATCATCAGTTACGCCGGCCTCACTCTGCAAGAACCAGAAATGTTTCCCCAACCTGCCGGGTGCGTGTTAGATTGTGCACCATCCTTCACCATCCTAATAATTTGTAACGCAGACGAGAACTTGGCTCATCAGAACTTGTTGGCCCATTGCTGTCGCTCTCTGCTCTCTCCACGCCACTTGCATCTGTATCCTCCCCAAGTAATATACTATCTCCCACAGACGTCGAGCTCTTCCTCCAAGATCTTGCTCGACGTTTTGAACCAGACAACGAGATTGACGGCATACTCGGCCCAGTTGCTCGACAACTCTTATTCCACCCGTCTCTTTTCAGACCCGAGGGCTTGGCGGGAGGTGACTCTTCCTGGAGAGGTGTAGTCGGTGGCGTGGAGGCACTGGTCTCCATCAAGAGCGTAGCAGTCATGTTGACCAGACTGGATGACTGGAACCCACCGCATGCTACAGCGTTTACTTTCGAGATGGTCACGTTGTTGGGTCCTCTCTGTCGACTTGGGGTATTCAGCAGGGAATGGGTAAGATAAATACGTGCCGTTGTCGCCATCGGTCATGACATACTACTTGGTAGCCTTCCATTGCGGAAAGTTATTTCTCGGAACCAACCAAACGTTCGCGGAACGATGTGGAATCTTCTACCGCGAGTCTCAGAGGTACAGTGAAGAGTCTGCAGGTAAGTAAACCTCTACAAACTAATTTGGGTGTGTCAAGTGTTTGTCAACAGTCGTCCCTCTTTCAAATATTCAACACATTGGTGCGAGCATCCCCAGAATCTAGAGAGGCGGTATTAGCGTACTTTTCCACTGCAGTCAAGTTGAACATTAGGCGGGCCGGAATGCAGGTTTGTGGCGTGCTCAAATCTCTCCCGCGATATTTACACGCGTGTTTTTAGGTGGATCCAGGAACGGTCGCAAGTGATAGCTTCGTGGTCAATTTACAAAGTGTGCTCCTCCGCTTTGCAGAGCCTTTCATTGATGCTCGGTATTCCAAGGTTGGTCGTGCTCGATTTAGCGGTTCTTACATGTGACAATCTAGCTAGATTGATCGTATTGACTCATTGTACTTTGCCGTCTCTAACCGCATTAATGTGAGTGAGGAAACACGCATCAAGGCCACATCCGAAGAGGCAGGTCAATGGGCAGAGGCAAACAAGGGCAACGGTAAGCAACCTGATTTCTGGAGATTGAGGATCATTTATCAGCAGGACAGCTGCACCCCCAAACTTTATCTCTGAAATCTTCTATCTCTGCAATGCCATGGGCCATTACGGCTATCTCAAAACTACGCAGACGTACGATGACTTTGCAAAACATCATGATGAGCTACAACGACAACACGATATGATCAACAGTGATGGTTCTTGGATAGGCGTTAGTCACACGTATTGCTTTTTCTATTCTGTACTCATGTGCTTTCAGAGTCCTGTCCATGCACGGACGGAAGCAGCCCTTGACCAGATGAAGGTGAGCGTGCTCAATCCGAACGGGCATTCTCCGTCTGATCCGCGAGTCAGACAGAGATGACAAAAATTCAAGCGAATCAGTTTGCGTTCCGCGTGCAATTGCTCGAGCCAGACTTTGTTTTCCGTTATATCGGTTTCACCAATTTCGTTTCTACCTGGTTAATACGAAGAGCTGATCCGAGAGGTTTGCACCCTACACCACCCGTGGAGTACGTTGTTTTCGAATAAGCAAGGGTGGCCTGTTCAGCGTTTCGCAGATTACCCCTCCCCCAGGAAGTTCCCATGTCGTTCAGAGTGCTTCCTGAATACATTTTGGGAGATGTCGTCGAGTTTTTCCTCTTCGTCACTCGGTACGCCATCCTTTGAATACCTACAGCGCATGTTTACGTGAATCGATACTGTAGTCACTCACCGGAGAGCCTGGATTTATCCGGGAAAGACGAATTGCTAGTGTTTGCCCTCAGTTTTTTGACATCAACTTGGTATATCATGAACCCGTTCTTGAAGGCCAAGATTAACGAGGTGCGTACATAAACACACGAGACAGTCTGATATCAATGTTTTCGTAGGCAGTGTTTTATGGTGTCCTGCCATATGGACACGATCGAAATGGAATTTTGGGCGAAACCCTGAATAACCATCCTTTGGCGCTGAAGCATTTGATACCGGCTTTAACACACTTTTATATTGGTGGGGCCGCTTATGCCTTTGTGTATTCACTTTGATTCTGACAGGGCCACCACTTTCAGAGGTTGAACAGACAGGGGCAAGTTCACAATTCTATGATAAATTCAGTGAGTGTTCTCCTCATTCTCGCGAAGACCCGTGACCGATTTCCTTAGATGCGAGGCAAGTTCCGTGTCTACCGTTGATACGATCGGTCTGATGGGTTCTCAAGGAGAAACATTGCATATATACTCAAAGCCATCTGGAGTAATCCCGTTCATAGACGCGCACTCAATACAGAGGCATTGTAAGTGCCGTATCCTGTTGCCAATGTCCGCAATGCTCAGGCGTCATGGATAGGAATGTGGAAAAGTTTGTTCGCTTTATCAATTTGATGATCAACGACGTCACCTACCTCATGGACGAGTCCCTGAACGAATTAACACAGATCCACAACATTCAGACGGAAATGCGCGATCAGACTGCCTGGGCAGCTCACTCTGTTCAGTACCGGCGCGAACGCGAGAACACGCTCCGTGGACTCGAGCGCCATGCATCTAGTTACACGACCCTTGGCAAATCGACTGTTGGGTTACTCAGAGATTTTACTGCAGAGACCAAGGCACCGTTTATGATGCCCGAAATCGTGGACAAGCTTGCCGCCATGTTGGATTACAATCTAGAAGCCCTCGTCGGTCCCAAGTGCGGAGAGCTCCGCGTCAAGGATCCGGAAAAATATCACTTTGATCCAAGACAGCTGCTTAGCGATATTTTGCAAGTATATATGAACTTGAGCGACCAAGACGCGTTTGCGCGTGCTGTCGCCAATGACGGACGCAGTTACAAGAAGTCGCTTTTTGACAGGGCTATCGACCGAGCCAGGAGGATTCCTTTAAAGACGGAGACCGAGCTTGAGCAGATGCGTTTGTTTGTCGACAAGGTCGAGGAAGCAAAGGCGACGATTGAAGCCGAGGAAGACCTGGGTGAAATTCCTGATGAATTCTTGGGTAGGTTTTTTTTGTTTTGTTCTTGAAATGCACCGCACAAACTTGACCCGGGCAGATCCGCTGATGTTTACATTGATGCGCGACCCCGTCATTCTGCCCTCTTCGCGAACCGTTATTGACCGTGCTACGATCAAATCGCATCTCCTGTCTGATTCCAAGGATCCGTTCAACCGCAACCCACTCTCGATCAACGATGTCGTTCCGGGTAAGCCTTGTCGTGCATGTCGCTGCACCAAGCTCACCCCGGGCACACAGACTTGGAGTTGAAGGCAAAGATAGATGCCTTTGTTGCTGAGCGGCGCAGTCAGAAGGCCACGGAAGATGTAGATGTGGTGATGGACTAATACCTACTACCTAGTCTGGAAATAATGTAGTGGTCAGAGCGTTACAACAGACAACGACTATTTCTTTCTCTTCTTGCCTGCACCACGACCGAGAGTTGAGCCTGCTCTGGCCCTTCCAGGTCCACCCGCCCTTGCCAGTTTCGACACGCGACCCCCACGACCCACTTTGGGTTGGGCCGACGCTGCAAAGTCGTCACGATCATCCCGAGCAAGTTTGCCCACCACACACCTAGCGAAACCTCGGGTCCCTCTACATCGTCTTCGTAATCCGTCCCCGCATCCGTCCCCGTCACGACACTGTCCCTCGGCGTGAACGCCGCTTCGTCCCCGCTCTCCTGCGTCAATGCACTGCTATCGCTGTCTCCCCCGACCAGCCCCGCCATATCCGCCTTGTTCTTGTTCCGCTTTGGCGCCTTTGATTTCCGCGAGTTGCTAGGCTGGCGTGGAGAAGGTGCGGGCGTCGACGAGGGAATAGAGGCCGTGGCACGGACGCGCCGCGCCGCCACGAGCGACTCAAACGAGTCGTCCATCGGCAAGGCGAATTCCTCGCGGAAAAACGGATGGCGGGAGAGGTTCTCTGAGGGTGACGGCGAGCGTATCACTTGTGGCCAGGGGCCCGAGGTGTCGAGGCCGTCCGTTTCCTGTAGGGGTCCGTGTGTCAGTGCTGCCAGACATGCGCGCCGTGAGGTCGATGGGTCATACTGCACCCTCCAACGCCTCGAGATCATAGCAAGACCTTAGTTTTTCCCGGATATTCTCGACGGGGATGATGCGGCCAGTGTCGTTGTGGATGGCGTTGCGAATGGCGAGGACATGGAAGTGTTTGTGTTTGCCGACCGGGCGGGCCCGCATGAGCGAGCGGAAAAAGGAGATTTCGCCCTCGACGCTATCGAGAAAGGCTTCTGGTGTCTGGTGGTCCATGTGGGTGAGGGTCAAACATGTGTTTGGCTGCCACCGGTAGTATATAATAGAACAACAACAGTGGTCCACAATTTAGCAGTGGCGGGGTATAACACTATTTTTATAAGACAGCGGTAAGGAGTGAACGAGCGAGAGAGCGTCTTGTTGATTGACGGGTGTACCAAAATGACCAAGAGTAAAAAGTGCTGCATGTTCGTGTCCATCATGGCAATGCAAGAAAGCGACGGGGAACTGGATGTGGGATGCACGGTATACTAGGATGAGATGCATTGCTTGCTATCTTGGCGCGTAAATGGCGACGAGGACGATAAACGGAATATACGTGAACAATGATACGACTGCCATCACACGACATCGGAAACGCCATATCTTTGCGTCTGTGGAAACGATCGGATGCTGAGGCGTCACAAAACAACCAGAGGGCTTACCATGTTCTATCTGCGGGTCATCGATGGCCACGCCCTTTTCGGCATCAACGTCCCCAGCGATTCGTGTCGTTGGAACGCGAAGAAAAAGGCCAGCTATCCACCAAATGGGGAACAGCAAGAAACCCAAGAAAAAACACCATGCCTGTATGGGCGAACCTGGTTCGTCTTCTGTGGCAAATCGGAGTCCCCATGGCGTGTTATGAGGCTTTTTCGGAGGCTTGCGGGGGTCTCGCATATGGAACTTGGTCGACCTGCCGATGGATGGTGCATGTGGTGATATGTATGCACTGATGGGAATTGAAACCTGGGATATGGATTGACGTCGTTCGTGCTTTCTGTTTGTGCTTGGAGTGGGAAGTTGACGGGAACGAGTGGATGCAGCACGCGAAGGTGTGCGGGGAATGCGGGCGCCGGTGCTGCTCGAGAGCGACGCAAAGTGATGGTCGCGACTTGCAGACCGGGGTGCCTCTTGCACGGACGCCGGTCGCGATTGGACAGGCGTTGCGAATGGAGAGGTTGATGACAGACGCGCACGCTTGCGGTGGTAGGATGACGGGGCGTGGGAGGAGTTTGAGACGCGTTGGGCTTTGGTGTTTCGGTTTGAGCAAGAGCGGATAGAGCGGTCTGAGGCGAAGATGGGAAGACTTACGCCGACTTTCAGAGGGAAGAAGAAATGTTGCGCGTTGTCCTTCCTTCTTTTGTTCGGGAGGAGTCACGTCCAAAGTGTCCTCTGCTTTGCGCTTGCCTCTACTCTTATCGCTAAGGTGCCTCGGCTCAGGCGTGGGGGTGGATGGTTCTTCCAGCACGGAGTAGGACATGGGGGTGTGGGTGGGAAAAGCAGGACTAGAAAACAGCGATCGTGATGGTGTGCGAGCAAGGGAACGGTCAGACGATGTCGGGACAGGGTCGCTTAAGGCGAGAAGAGCACTAGTGACGCCACTAGGGTCATTGTTCGGGCTCCTTCGGGGCTCGATGGCTGACAAGCTGCGTTTCACATGGGGCATTGTGTGTCGTGCTGGCTGGGCGCTGTCTCTGGCGCGCCCGAGGCTAAAGTGAAGAGAGCGTGATCGGGGTGGAGTGACTTTTGTACGACAAGTCGTGTGTTAGACAATCTCTGGATAGAATAGACACGGGCGCACCTGGGCGTGTCGCGGACGTCGTAGGGTGTGGAGGGGAGCTCGGTCGCGAGGGATGGGGAAAAGGTAAAAAGGACGGTGGCATGGTAGCGCGATCACAGCTGCGTACGGGGTCCGTGTTCTCGCCACGTGTTGATGTGTTACGTCTTTCCGAGGACCCCGGAACTATCTCGGAGGCAGTAAGGGACAGCCTCAGCATCTCGCGCGAGACCGCTGCTGGCCACGCCACGCCCGCCGTGGCCTGGTGTGCGCTCCAGTCTGCGCTCGAACGTCGCCGGCGTGCAGAGATGGTCCTTGCACGTCGTGGCGTGTTGAAGACCTCTTTGGCTTGGGGAAGGCTTGACTGGTGTCGAATCGAACGTGCGAGTCGAAGAGACAACGGGGGGAAGAGATCGTCGGTGCGACGATGGGTGGGCAGCGTGTTTGAACGATCGCGAAGCACAGGAAAAGAGGGCTGGACAGTGGACATGGACTTTCTGCGCCAAGAGAGGGCGGCCGTCAGCTCTGGGTGGTCAAGGGGTGGAAGGGGCGGTGGGGGTGGGTTATCAGGTGGTGTGGGACGACCAAACGTGTGAGGCGAATCAAGGACTGATTCGCGATGTGCCAAGGTCGTGATAGACGATGTTGCTGCGGCGGTATATGATGATGGTCGGTGTGGCGTTCGCGGATGCCATTTGGACGACGTCGGAGAGGAGTGTCTGCTGATGTCGGGCGATGGCCCATCCGTAGACGGGATGCTGTCTGCACTGAGGTGTGAGGTGCCCTCGCGATCACAAGGACTGTGCTCGCGTTTCCTACCAAACGTCGACCATTCACCACCGACCGCGATTTGGGAGATGCGGCCCATGGTGAACCTCGACCGGGTGCGCGGTGACACGTCCACGGATGAGCCACGGGACTCGGTGAGCCGTTTCGGCGTCGCTGGTCTCCCACTTGCAGGGGGTAACCGAGTGCTCGGAGTGAGACCGCGAGGCCATGCATCCTGCACTTTGGAATCAAGGAGCGAGCTTGGATCCGGAAGAATCCTGCGGTCAATCTGCGGGCAGGGTTGTTGCTGGATGTTCGAGCAAGTCTCTGGCGGGGGGGTCTCTGGCGCGGGCCGGGGACGAGCGGGACGGCGGAGACGCGAGAGAACGTCCCAGGGCATGGCATGGGCTACACGCTAGCAAGACTGGCCCAGCGACATCAAAGTCCGAATCGACGAGCAATTATGAACATTGCAACCCGACCTCTCTTGGGGGGGTCGCAATACTGGTTGCTCCTCCTCAACACCACGCACAATGGACCGTCTGGACTCTCTCGCAAATACCCTCACGAGCATGACAATATACGACATCAAGGCCATGTACAATCAGGTATCAACACCCCAATCATCCCCGGCAACGCGTCTCACCATGCACAGGCAAAGAACGCCGTCTTCAACGTCAGCGAGATGGAAGCCAAAGTGAGGGAAGCAACCAACGACGAACCTTGGTATGCTCATCCATTCACTCTGCAGCACTCTTCTTCACGCATGCACCTCCAGGGGTGCAAGTTCGACCTTGATGCAGGAGATCGCCCAAGGGTCAGTACTCCATCGCTCCTCCTTGTGCTCGTTTGCTCATTGGAGAAAAAAGGACCTTCAACTTGTGAGTCCGTGTCGCTGGTCAGCTCATAGACGTCCTTATCTGCTCGCAGCCAAACCTTTAATGAAATCATGCCTTGCATCTACGGTCGATTCATGGAAAAGGAAGCGCGGCAATGGCGACAGATATACAAGGTACTCCGTCTCACACTTTTCGTGCAGTCCGTCACCACCGCATCCTAGGCGTTGCAATTACTCGAGTACCTCATCAAGCACGGCAGCGAACGTGTCGTCGACGATGCTCGTTCGCACATTTCTACTCTGAAAATGCTTAGGAACTTTCATTACATTGACGACAAGGGTAAAGACGAGGGCCAAAATGGTACGTATTTCCGTCAATCTCTCGCTTGCCTTGCCAAATGTGACATCGACGCTAGTTCGCAACCGCGCTCGCGAATTGGTCGAACTTCTATCTGACGTAGACACTATTCGTACCGAGAGACGTAAGGCCAAGGCGAATCGTGGAAAATACACTGGCACTGGCAACGATCCAATGAGCTTCACCTCTGGAGGTGGCCGCTATGGTGGCTTCGGTAGCGACAGTCTAGGTGGCAGTAGCGGATACTACGGCGATAGAATGAGTGGAAGAGACGGTAAGCGACGATTCTCCTGATCCTGATTTACGCTGATCTGTATCCTTAGACTATTATTCGGGTGGCAGTTCGGGAGGTTTTAGGGACAGTGTTGGCCGCCGTGATTTCGAAGAATACACCGCCGGAGATGATGAAACAGTCACCCGACGTTCCGACTCTATCTCCCGGAGTAGTGTCCCTTCCCGTTCTACAGCGACCAGCTCCTCTTTACGCCCACAGACGGCTTCTACTCCACAGCAGAAAGAACCAGAAGTGGACCTCCTTGGCGGCTTTGACGATCCGCCTGCCAATGCACCACCGCCCACCGCCACCAACACTGCCAGCTCGAACAAAGCGTTGCCTTCCTTGACTGGGTTTGATGGTTAGGCTGATATTTCAATGCTCTCGCCTACTTGATATACTGACGCCTTCACAGAAGACGACTTTGCAGACTTTCAAGCCGCGCCTTCCACGGCTTCTCCACCTGCTACTCGACCAACTCTGATGGAGATGCTGAATAGCTCACCCCGTCCAGCAGCCGTCGTCAACCCAACGCTGGTGTCGCCAGCCCAGAGAACAATGTCTCCATCCAATCTCAACGCACCTCTGAACCCGCTCTCTTCCGTCGCTCACAACAGGTCGGCGCAGAACAGCACCCTTTGGGCATCGTCACAGCCGCTTTCGCCTGCTAGATCCGCATCTACGCCCCTCGCCCAGACGTCTACGTTGGCTGCGCCGAACAAGACGCCTGTCTCTGGCACCACGTCGCCTGCGCCCTCCAAAGGTCTGGCTGGATTTGAGGATCTGTGGTCCATGTCCCTCGGCAGCCCGTCTTCCAGCAGCGCCGTGAAATCCACGACGACCGCGGGTAAATCGATCAAGGACCTCGAAAAGGAGAGGACGCAGGCGGGTATTTGGGCATCCTCTCAAAAACTGGGTGGTGCCGCAGCGAACACGGAAAGTGTGTTTGGGAACTTTGGGTCCGTCAAGGCGAGCGAGACGTCGACGGGTGGTGGTGATGATCTGTTGCTTTGAGTCTTGTGTTCAAACTATATTCCCACAGCATAGACCAGCTCCAAATTTATAACGGGTGTTTTGAAAGGGTCGCATTGTATGGTGACTGGAATGTGTGAGCAAATTAAAAGGTACAGATACAATCATCGTTCAGTTCAAGAACATGGGCAATGGAGCAGGAAACCGTTAGAATAAGACAACACGCAGGTGGGGGTGGTTCTACACCAAACGAAAAAGGATTACCGAAGAACGAAGAGCGATGATCAAAGGAAACCTAGTGGTACAGCTCAAATGCCAGCCATCTGCATTCTGGGTTGACCCGCGGTTTGGCTGGATACGGGTGCGCCTATTGCGCCAGGGACCTGCTGTCCTTGAGCACCCTGGGTCGCTTGGCTGAGCGCCAGCCCTGGTCCCATGACGAATGCCGGGACGGTCTTCTCCTCCAGATCCGCATATCGCACCGTCATCTCTTTTCGTTCCTTTGTCCACGACTCGGGATCCCACCAGGTGTATGTGCCCGCTTCGCCTCCAGGAATTTTTGTTGATGGTGCACTGCCACTTTCTTTGGTTATCCAGATTCGGAGCTCCTTGTGATATCGCCAGTTCCGATTCCATCTGTTCGACAGGTGCGTGAGTGTAATTGAAAAAAGGATTCGATAGCAGGACATGGGCGTGTGCAGACAAGGACTCATTCAAGTCAACTCACAGTTCCTGAGCAGCTATTTCTTGTAATGCATCCCTCGGACTCGAGTAGAACATGTAAAATAATGTCTCGTCGCTGAAAGCCCCTGCTTTACTCGGTCCAGGTGGCGGAGGCTGCACGTTATAACAGGAAGGAAGATGAAAGTCCGGTTCAACGCTCCGTGCTGCTGATTGATCGGCCCATGGTGTTATGAATGTCGAGTACAGGTTCCTTTGCACGACGTGATTGACAGTCCACCGTGATGCTACAGAACCTGGGACTCACCCCTCATAACCCATGTCGAGGCCGACCGCACCAAGGTCCGTGCCAACGCTGCTCAAGCCACCGTCTGCATCGACGCTCGCATTCTTTATCATGGCCAGTAATCCGAGTAGTCCCCATCGGTCCGCGGCTGAAATAAGCACTTGCTGAGCGGGTGTCTGTGGGTGGTGGTGGGGTTGATTTTGTGCTTGTGCAAGCGAGTTGTGGAGTTGTGCGTGAGGATGGGGAGGTTGCAACGGATGGGTGCCGTTGGACGCATATGGGCCGACGCCGGGTGGTGGCACGCCTGGGGGAGGATTGAGATGTTGAGATGGCTGTGGCTGGGGTTGGGGATTATTGCTCGTGTGTACTTGAGCTTGCGAAGATGGTTGTGCCGACGAGGACTGCAACTGGCCCGGTAGCTGGCCCTGCACGAGTGATTGGGACTGGGGCTGGGGTTGAGGTGCGGGTGTCGAGCCATTTGGTTGGGAAGGTGGCAGGTTGGTATTGGGGGCATTCCAAGCGGCATGCGACACCTGATTGAGCTTCAAGGCATAGTTTTGCTAGGGAACCGTGTGAATATGATGGAGATGCACAGACGAGAAATGAAAATGGCTCACCCTTTGCTTGTCTGCGTCGGCCTGGTTTTGGAAACCGGGATGGATGCCGCGCAGGTTGAGCATCCCGGGAGTAGCTGATTGTTGTGTTGCCGGGAGAGCCGAGGAAGAGATACTGTTGGCGGTGGGTTGCTGGGCACCGTTGAGTGAGCCGAGCATGCCCGTCCGATGATCACCAAAGCCGTTCAGACCGGGAGGGTGAGCAGGGGAGTGGTTATCGGACTGTTGTGGCTGATTTTGAGACTGGGACGGGAGTGGTTGCTGGCCACCGAGTGCAGGAAAGTCCTCTGGACCAAAATCCCTCTGCTGTGCGGTTGTTGGTGCGGGCGCAGAGCCAGCCTGACCGGCCTGGACTGCGTAGCTCGCGGGGGTCGAGGCCTGTGGATTGCTCGCGGACGCGGGTGGTGGTGGATTGTTGTTTGACGGCGGATGTGAGTTGTTTGGCTGTGCGAGAGAGCCGAGAGCAGGAAAGTCGTTTGGATCGAATCCGACTTCGCTGGCCGAGGATGCGCTGGCGGGGGTGGCGGTGGGTGGATTTGGGCTCATGTGTGGGGGAACATTCTGTGCGAGAACGCCTGCGCCGGCAAACGGAAAGGTGGCGGACTGTGGCTGCTGTCGCTGGAGGAACGGGGACTGTGGCACGGCGGGTGTGCGGTGTGGGTTTTGTACGGGGAACGTGCGCTGGGGGAGGGGATACTGGGAGGTCGGATAGGGCGATCTGAACTGGGACGCGAGCGCGGTGGGCGGGGCGAGGCTGGGTGGGCGTTGCGGTGGTTGGCCTGGAAAAAAAAAAGGATGAGCACGGCAGGCGGCAGAGAAAAAGACGGTCAGACCTGGTCGGTTCATTGTCTTGCAGTTCAACTTTTTTCTCGCTCTCGTCGCTGTGGACGTTGTTGTCGTCTGTTTGCCCGTCTGACCCTAACCCATATGCACGTCGTTGCGCCCCGCGCCGCCCTCCTCGCCAACTACGAAGTGCTCGCCCTCCTCCGCGACCTCGACGCGGACCACATCGCACGCACAAAGTCTGCCATTCACACACAGGACGTCTCCGAGAACCTGCGCACCGTCGAACTCGAAGTGGGTTCGTGCCCTTGTCTTTTGCCGTCGCTTGATGTCCTCTAGGCCATCCAGTACCTCGCTGCAGACCATCACCCCACACCACACCAGTCCGAGCATGCCATCTCGCAGCTCGTCCGCGACCTCGCACCCTTTGCCCTCACAAAGGCCGAGAAACTCCAGATCGTAAACCTTGCCCCCACCGAACCCGTCGAACTCTATGTCGTCCGTCTTTTCTCCTCCCTGCCACGCATCGCTCCTCAATCCCGCTAGATTGTCGAGGAACTCGAGGACCGTCTTGCTGGCCGCATGGATCAGGTTCTCGCCACCGTCTCAAAGTCCCTGTCCACCACCACACAAGCCACCCCTTTTCACGGTGTGACAGACGAACCCGATCTCTTTCAATCACTCGACGAGCACGACCCAGCGCATGCTTGGGAACACGGCTCTCTGGATGCCGAGTTTGACGACTTGGGGGAAGGCATCGGCGTCCAAGGCGATCTCGACATGGAAGATGACGATTAACATGTACGTACGCAACGTCATGTCTACACTGTACCTTTTGTTTACAGCCCACCGTGCAGGCTGCTTGACGTGGACGCTTCACAGTTGATGTGGTAATTCCCCTACCTTGCGACTGCTCTCTCTGGTGGCAGAAATTCAAATACACCTTTCGTTGTCGCGACACATTTCACTCGCCTGAACGTGGACTACTTTGAACCCTATCAATATGGGGAGGCACTGTCTTTTCTTTGTAGACTCCAGTAACTTTTCCCCTCGATCGTGTTGATACCAACGACCGAGGGTCTCAGTGCCCCGGTCCTTCCCGTCGTATGCATGACGTCAACAATTAATCAAACGCACCGCAACTCGAAAAGGAATTTGAGATATTCTGGGTTAGCAGCGAGAGAATCCTCCAGACATGTGCGCGATAGTAATCCCTCCGTGGCTCAGTGAGTGTCAGGCTGCTGCAAGTCAGGTGTAATGCTACCTTGATCTGGGTTGTGAGTTGCTTGTGCGTTGTGCATTCCCAAGTACTGGTCTGGATTGACTACACACTATTCTTTCGAGAAGCCTCTGACAACGTCTTCAGTCCCTGATTTGTTCTTCACCGACCCCATAATGCTTGCCCCATGCGTGTTCCCCCCGAGACAGTCCAATCCTGGCCAAGGGACGAGATACTAGTCATGTTAGTCACGAACAATCGAAACGTCCTTTCCTCCAAGATCTGCGGCCTCGGGGGAGATGATTGCGTGAGAGTCCCATCATACAATCCCAAGAATCTATAGTCGCATGCTTGGTTTGTTCACCCTCGGATCACAAAAATTCTTACCACAGTGCAGCGAGAAATTGACCCCAAGTGTCTCTGCAAACTAGAGCGAGTGTTCAAGGACATACACAATACCTCATTTCTGTGTCTCCTCCAGTTCCGAGGCAAGCATAACGTTGCCCCTTGTGTGTGCCGCATTGGTCAATGACAACATTCACGCACCCCACTCACATCTCACATACTTGCTCTGGCAGTACAACTTGAAAGGCGAGAGCCCCTCACGAGCAAGCGAGTCTTTGAACGTTTCACGTGTGTGCGGAGGATGACATTGCGACAATTCGAGCCTTTCCATGCAACAACAGCAGCAAAGTAAAGTCCTGTCCACTGTTCTCCGAGCCCTTCAGTAAGAAATGGCTTCAAACACAAGCACATCGAAGACATTGGTGCCAAACTAAAAGTCGTAACCGTCCGCTGTCGAGCTGGCGATCGGAGGGACCATGACTCCGCCGACAATTCAAAAGCCCTTACATACATAGGAAGTATGCCTCGATATCAAGCAGAGTGATGCATTGTTAATGAGAACATCCAACCGAATCTCCCGGCTGTTTGGAATTACCATGCAGGACAGATTCATGAGCAGATGGCTATACCTCAAAAATTCACTGACAGCGGTTTTCACGGCTTCGAGGTTTCCAAGGTCAAGTTTGAGAGAGATAGCCTCTTTTCCAGTGTTAATCTTGAGCTCTTGTGTAGCATCCTCGTACTTGGCTTGATCTCTAGCAGCAATATACATCTTTGCATTGTGCTGAAGCAGCACCTACCGGGAAAGTCGTCTCCTGCGGCGCAGAGGCAGAAAAGGACACTCACCTTGGTCGTTTCCTTGCCAATACCACCGGCAGCGTTGGCCCGTTGCGATTATGACGTACTACGCTCTAAATTTACTGACCGGACTGGCAGATTCCCACTAACACTGGCAAGGCCGCGTGTGGTGTGAACGGAGACGTCCATTCCTCCCCAAGTCAAAGTTTAACGTTCGACACCGGTGACGTTCCAGATCTGACCGGCAAGGCCACGTCGTTGGCATGCAACGTATCTAAGACTCCATGAGTAGTCCCAGGACGAAGTAGAGACAAGATCGTTGGTTTGCATGGGCGTCGATCAAACTAGGTGCTTGAAGCTAAGGAATTACAAGTCCGCGTAGTAGGCCTGGGATCTTCCGAAAACAGTGGTGCTGATCAACCTTAATATTGGCACTCGACTTCCACCATGAACTCTTTGCCTCCATTGGCTATAGGCGCGCATGCAACCCACTGTAACAGGTGCCTCCTTGGATTACCAGGGTCTCAGGTTGACATCGATCCGTTCAAGTGTGACGTTTGTCGGTGATCTCGGGGACAACCTATAATGATCATGCGATAGACTGGCCATGGCCTTCTATTGTCTTGGGTCCTTGGACTTGACAGCCCAGTTTTCAAATGGGAGTACAAACATATCGAACAAAGAGGGTTGGCGGCAATGGATATGGGAACAGCAGATCCGTAAGCAGCCTCCTTTACTTCACGATTATTGTAATCATAATTAATCTCTCACTGCAGAGGGGCCACGTGGCACTGGATTCCGGCCAGGGAATTATATGACGACGAGTGCAGAGCCAGTAAACGGCATTTTTTGTTATTCCAATCGAGTAACCTCTGACAATTCAACAAGATTAATCGGTATTCTGAGAGCTCTGAAAACTCTCCCCACGTCATCTTGACGTATACCGCATTGCTCTCACTCGCGATACTCCGCGACGACTTTTCCAATTTGGATCGTCCAGGGATCATCAGATTCTTGCAAGCGTGTCAGAATGAAGATGGGAGGTGAGCATTTGTAAACTGGAACATCCGTCTATACTCCGGTGACCAGGGATGATACTTTCCAGCTTTTCTTCCGAGCCTTACGGGGGAGATGCTGATATGCGAACCACTTTTTGTGCTTTCGCGATTAGTAGCATGCTGGACGATTGGTCGGGCGTACGGATCGACCCAGCATTGAAATACATTGCGTCCTGTAGAGTAGGTGGTCTTCCCTCACTTTCCCTAGGGAGCTTACAGATCCCCCCCCAGTCTTATGAAGGCGGGTACGGCCAGGCCCCCTTTGCGGAGGCTGCAGGTACGATTACACTGCGATACCTAGCATTCCCAATTCTAACGAGTTTAGGTGGTCCTACGTATTGCGCATTGGCATCGATTTTCCTTGCTGACAAAGGTTCCTATCTCACCGACGACGAGAGGAAACAGACCATACGATGGCTAACTCAAAATCAATTATCATCGGGTGGCTACTGTGGGCGGACGAACAAGGAAGCAGATGCTTGCTACTCGTTTTGGTGTGGTGCCTCGCTGTCCGTAAGTTACTAGAGCTCCTCTATTCTGTCCTTCGTCCCCGGAACTCTTACCAGATTCTTGGGGCGCGAGAGTTTGTGTGTGAACGGTCGCTCCATAACTTTATATCATCCTGCCAATTCAAATTTGGTGGGATTTCTAAGGCGCCAAAGGAACATCCCGGTCAGAAGCTCTCGCGATGTTCCATTTGATGAAATGTTGATACCTTTTTCAAGATCCATATCACACATATCTGTCACTGGCGGCGGTTGCTTTATACCCTCCATCGAGTGACGCTGAGCATAGTTGGAGACTCCAGCCATTAGATCCATTGTTAAACGCGAATGAGGAGACTTCCAGCTGGGCTAGAAAGTACATTCCGGGTAGACGTTGATCGTGGCCCTAGCATCACACAATAGATCAGTGCACTCTCTAACGCAATTACCGCTTCTTGGATAGCTTAAAGTACACATCCACGCCGATGTCTCTGGTAGTATATCGGATAGTACACCCGCCTGTCAAGTGCATTGAGTACAAGACCGCGGGAGAGCGGGGTTCGACTCCCCGCCAGAGAGTTTTTTGTTTAATGCACATTTATTTTCCGAGTCTCATCTGTACTGTTGGAATTTCAATCAATACCTCCAACAACGTTCCGACGTTCTGTCCATGACGCCAAACGTCTTCGAAGAGAGTACCGCCTGGGCAACCTACAAAGCAGATGCAGGTGACATAGTCAAAGACGCAATCCGGAAAGAGCAAGTACTCAAGTACGGTACCTTGATTCTTTCCCTTGAAACCTGTGCAAAAGCCCGTTCTGACACCGTCTGACAGAGATATCGCAGCTGCGCAGAGTGATCTCAAAGGTGGGTCACACCCTCAGGAGGATGCCTTGTGTTTTACGCGTTCGATACATTCCGCTAGCACTTTTAACGCGCGTGCACAGCGTTCAATCCGACATTGACAAGCTCACATCCGACAATGCTACGCTGCAAATGTATATCGACAACTTGACCATGCAGATGGCAAAGAGAAAGTGATTACGGGACGTTCATCTTGGATCTGTCTCCATCGTAAGTGCTACTCATTATTGGGTCTCAATTGAAGCTCATGGGCTCGGCGGTGGGTTCAGGAGGAGTTGGGCATTCACGCAGTACCCCCTCGTAGGGAAGCCTGGAAACTTTCGGCAAGGCTGCCTCGAAAGTGTTCCATCCATCACTGAGCTGGCCGGTCGTGTACATAGTATTTAGCATCGAGCGGGATGCAAGCTGGTCCCGACGGCAATGTTTAGCTTCATCGTATGCTGACTGGTGAACTTTTAAAACCTCTCCGGGAATGGCCCGATTCTAATACTCCCAGACGTTGGCGAATCCTCTCGTGCGCGCCAGAACGATAGACTAATTGCCCAATCCACACGACTTCCAGACCTGGAGTAGTCGAGGCTTGGCAAGCGCTCATCCCAAAGGTGTTTCGCATGAGAAGAAGGGTATCTGCTCCTTTTTACCTCAGAGCATTCGATCAATCCTGCGACACCATCTGCGTAAACGTGATGTCATGCCTTCCGAACAATTCTCGAGCGTACAATCAGCGTGTCTGGGACCATGCAATCAGTTGAACGGACTATCATTTTTGTGTAAAAGTGCCATACGAAGATCCGGGAAGAGGAATAACGTGCGGTCCAAGTGAACCGGCCCAACCGATGCAAAGTTGAGCCATTGTGATCCTCTTATTGGCAATTTCGGTGAAAGCATCGACTATGGCGACATTGTGGATGAAATTCCGAGGACAATAAATTCGGAAACCCACGTGCACTGAGACCTACGTCTTCCTGGAACCAAGGAAAGCGATGGCGTGTATCGCCCACTGTGTTGTGGTCAGCCGATTGTTGCAGGTAGGAAAGCATGATGCTCGATACCAGGTAAATCCTCAAGTTTTTTTGACTTTTCCTGTCAAGAAGCCTCTCCCGAGCGGCCTCTCAAGTATGAGTATAGGGTACGACAAGGCGATCTACGAGTAAGTGCTGCAATTCCCAGTTCTTTTAGCAGCCGCGATGACTAACAAGCGTTGATCAGCCTACTCTGAAGGCTATCCGAAGCAGAGATTCCAAACCTGCTTGCGCCTTCCGGCTCGTACGAGAATGGACTGATCGCGATCTCCACCGTGCTGATCGGTGGATCTAAGAGAAATATCGAATGCCAGTGCGACGGTCAAAACCAGCAACAACCTTGTGTCCCCGACGCAGGGTGTCATCAGTCATTCCGATGTGGTCCGACTGGCTTTCCATTCGTATCTGGGCCTTGCTGACTATTTGTGTTCTAGACTAGAGGGTCTTTTGCGCAGCGTCGACCTTATCAATGATAAATCGAGAGGAACAAAACGCCTCGATTTGTTTCAGTGTCACGGTCGTGTAGATCCCGCCGTTCCCGTAGAAGAGTCAATAGCGGCTCTCGCGAGACTCAAGAGCCATCCATTTAAACCTGCGAGCCATCCAAACCGCGTTTACTTCCGCCCTATTAGACAGAATGGTCACCAACGCGTGGGCAAGAACATCGATGATATGTCCCCTACCTTGATGGACAAGAATGTTCTATCAACAAACTCTGGATATTTCTCAAAGATGCGAGCAATCATCTCGAGATTTGTAGTAGATAGATTGTACAATTGTGACCATAGAACTTTGCTGGGGAGCGTGTCAATTCAGAAGTGCCTTGGACGATTGTGATAATCCCTTGCCTCCGTTGAGGAACATCTTGACACTCGGCGGCAACGCATCGATACCTGCCTTGATGGCCTCGAAGCATTGCTCGTCAGGAACAGAATTTAACTTCCAGCTAAAAAACCTCATTAGCGGGGTGCCCTGGATGGGGTAGCTACCCACGTCATAGACATGAGACCATGCTGACAAGAAAGGGCACCAGCTCACAAATCTGAGGCCATGGATCACGACTTACAACGACTTTACCGACGACGACACTGGATACCGTTCCCCCGAGACTAGCCATGACACGAGTTATTGCACGCTCAAGAGCGTTCATTGGCGCCGCCCTATAATAAACAGCATGTTCAGCCTGAGGTTATGCCTATTTGGACGCAGAAAAGTTGGCCGATTAAATTGTGGTCTGAAGTTGGGCGCCAGAAAAAATCGCATGTACGCACCCATGTTCCACTCACACAAAGCTGGCCTCCACAGAACATTACACGCACACACGAACAACATGGCATTCAAAGATGGACAAACAAGTGCGATATCAGGCTTAGTCGATCAATTCCATGGAAGCGAGTGGGACGTCAAGAAAAGAAAAGTCGAGCTCCCCGCTGTTTACAAGACGTCCCAGCTCGTCTTCGACGGCCGCCCAATCATCCACACCTTCAAGTTGATGGCTGACAGTATTATCGGGGAGCACAGCGGATGGTGTGCAAAATAAGAATGGAATGGCGGAGAGCTCCGAAAGCGTAGTAGGTAAGAAGTCGAGACGTGAGCACGGAACCAAGTGCCCTCTCGGAGCCGAAATCGTGTTGGAGTCGAATTCGGTCGCGCCTGGGAGGCCTGTGTGTCAGAGCAGCGCATGTATGCAGATTCATTCAGAGAGACCTTGAGCTGACTCGGATGAGCAAAGAATACACGTAAAGTTGGACCGCTTTCCTCGTCCTTGGTTGCAGATGGGAAAGGAAGCGTTTTCGAACGAGGTATCGAAACCTTTTTCCGCACATGGATCAGCAGAGCTGATAGCAAGGGAAG
This sequence comes from Pulveroboletus aff. annulatus, assembly GCA_038094595.1. NCBI lineage: Eukaryota > Fungi > Basidiomycota > Agaricomycetes > Boletales > Boletaceae > Pulveroboletus > Pulveroboletus aff. annulatus. The sequence continues at coordinate 223,562 of JBBPTX010000001.1, read as the reverse complement.
TCAACAATGAACAAGGAGACGACGGGATCAGACCTCGGCTCCGGCTCAGAGAGGAAGCGTTCCGGAACCTCCTTATATGCGGGAGTCTGAGGTCTTTCTACAAGTATATCTCCATCGAAAGCGGTGTCAGAAGAAGCCTCTACCTGGTTCAAGTAGTCGATGTCGGGGGGGTAGACAAGTGTATCATCAGAGGACAAGTCAGGAGTGGGGTCGGGTTCGAATTTGATGGGGGTTGCGGATTGCTCTCGCTTTGGTTGGATCGGGGGGTCAAGAGGAAGATCATACGAGTCGTCCGATATCGGTGTCCCAGCCTTTTTTGCACATGTCCTTCTGCGCGAGAACCAGGAGTCGACAAGACGTGGGTTTGCGCTGCGAGAGACTGCCCATGATCGCCTGGATTTGATTGTGGGCACGCGAGGATCGGCTCGCCAGATCGACCACAACTCTTCCAAGACGGAACTGCTGAGACGCACTCTTTCTCGTCGAGGACGCGTGTTGTTGTCCGTGGAACTCTGTGCAGTCGCAGTCTGCTCGTTGGCTTCCGAGTGAAGCGCCTTTTTGCGGGACATTGAAGTCGTGATGGAAAGTGGATGCAGGTCAGCTGACCCTCGTGCAAGGATCGATTGTACTAGTATCAAATGTGGGCAAATCCGTCCATACGTTGGAGATTGTCCGACCATCAAGGTGTGCATTAGAAAAAGGTTTAGTCACCTCTCTTGCTAAACTGCAAGTATAAAAGAGGTGTTTTTGTGCCCTGTATCAGATGCTTGAAGTGGGTCCAAATACCGCCCATCCCACAGATGAACTGATCCTTGACATCCAATCACTTGAAGGACGTATGTAGAGTATTGGGAGAGTAAACGTGTAGAGTCAAGCGGTTGTGAGAAGCAACGCTGATGGCTTACCCGAGTTTGGCAAAGATGTGCTCAAGATGAACATCTCGCTGCCAGTCCACCTCGTCGTCCTCTTTCGCCGCATCGTCAATGTTATTTCGACTCAATCCGCCTGGTCATGGCTCATTTCCACCTACTCCTTCTCAATACAACCCCCGTCCCCGTCTCACCTGCCTGATCAGCAGCCTTCCCTACCTCCACCCCCTCAAAGAAACACAGAATCCCAAGATACTATTCACCGCTTAATAAACAATCCTACGCTCTTTGACCCTGTCAGAGTCCCGCGCTATCCCATTGTCTTGTGCCACGGTATGGGCTTCCTGATTCCTTCGTCTGTGTCTGACATTCTTCTAGGCCTATACGGATTTGACGTGTGGGGTCCCGCGGCATTTCCTAGTCTACGTCTACATTATTGGTCCTCGGTATTATCAATTCTCAAAGACAAAGTTGGCGCCGAAGTTATAGTTACCGGTGTGCCTGCGTAAGACCCACACAACCCGTTCACACTGTATCGACCCCTCAATCATTTCCAAAGAACAGGTTCTATTGCCTCGAGGGCAGAAAATTTAGATCGGATCCTTCAACATAAAGCGCACGGCAGAGGTATCAATCTTATCGCCCATTCCATGGGTGGGCTCGATTGTCGTCATTTGATTACCCACGTTCGTCCAACCGACTACGTCCCATTATCGTTGACTTCCATAAGTACGCCTCACCGCGGAAGCCCTTTTATGGATTGGTGTACGGTAAGCCCTTTTTACTCATCTCAATAAGAAAGCGCACGGACGGAACATCAGCAATACCTCGGCCTCGGACGCAAACAAGGTGGTCCCGTGTATCAACGTGCTAACGACGCCGAACAACAAATCCAACTAGAGCTGGAACCGATATCACCCACACACGCAAACGGGTCGCCAGAGAAGCGCGAGACGGCGTTCCGACCATCGCTATCGACCCTCCCTTCTTCGTTTACCACGCTTCTCCTCTCGGTCATCGACTCACCTGCGTATGCAAATCTCACGACCTCCTTTCTGAGGGATGTATTCAACCCGTCAACGCCCGATGATCCTCGCGTCAAGTATTTTAGCGTCGCGTCGCGCATCGAGGAGATGAACATCTGGCATCCACTCTGGTTTCCAAAAATGGTGCTGGATGACGCCGAGAGGAAAGCCAGGGAAAGACTAAAAGCAACAGCAACAGATGCGTCTTACAGTTCAAACAACCCACCATGGGAACAGGAGGACGAGTGGGGAAACGACGGGCTGGTAACCGTACAAAGCGCCCGATGGGGTGAATTTCTTGGCACTCTAAATGGTTGTGATCACTGGGAAATAAGGGGTGCACGAGGAATGGACATGAATGTGGAGTTGCCATCGGGAATAAGCAACATCACAAATCGTGTCGCTGGAGAGGGCTGGGCATTAGGAGACTGGTCCAGATTCATCGGTGCCTGGAGGAAACAAGAGAAGAGCGGGTTTGAGCTCGCCCAGGCTACTGGTACTGTTTCTCCAAGCAACGAGGAAACAGAACGGATTCCTCAGGACACTCGCAGTGATCCTGTTGTCAGGGCGTCGACGGACAAGCTCTCTGCGGTGTTTGACTGGATTATAGATTATGTTCCTACGTCAGCAAGTGCCTCGCCTCCGAAAGAAAAGCCATCGCCGAAGCAAACAGTCAAGAATGACTTGGCAACCAAATTGGACTTGGAACGGTTCTACGTCGCTTTGGCTCGCAAACTGTACGACGAGGGTCTGTAGTACTATTTCATGGCAAGTTACCTTGTTTCCTAGGCGATCTGGGCGCATCGCGACAGCTCAAAACTTGCCTCACAGTATTCGAAGCAGTGCCAATAGATCTCATCCAGCTGTCGTTTTCTCGGGCCAATTTAATTTAGATTCTACTGGTCGGCAATGCCCACTGTCTGACACGCTCGGAGAGATGCGGGTGGGTTCGGATCTATGTCATATCGGTGCAAAAAAGCTAGAATCTGGGGGCGGTTTTCTTCATTACTAACTGCCCCGAATATTGTTCTGAGACTATGTCACGAGTCGGCGGTGCCATGCTTGATGACAGTTTTACGTAGAAAGGGGTGGCGAGCCAAGAAGCCGTCGCCGATCAGCTGTATCGACAGAACTTGACCGCTGCGGCGTACGGTCTGGTTGCCTAACAACGCAACTTGATTCACATAATTAACCTCCTACGTTTTGTGGGTAGTGTTCTCTCTGATCTGTGCCTAGGTTACAAATTGGAATACACTCTTTTGATTTACATCTACATGCACACAGTATGTCACAGTAGGCCAAATCAACCAAGCTCGTTCGTCCCCTAGTTTGACGAGTATATATGCAGAGTATTTGCGGGACGACCACCTCAAGTTTCGCAATGTCCAGGATGAATACAACCACTATTCAATTGACGAGGTCACGAGCAAAGTGGAAAAAGTCGACGCTCGAGCCGTTCACACCGTATTTGTAGATCTGTAGAAAGGAGCTCAAGCACGAATACAGCAGAATCGTACAAAAACTTACAAAGTGCGACGCAACCCAACTGGAAAACAGAGCGCGTTGGTAGGGCTCCGGGAGCCTCCCGAGCAGGGTATCAAGGCTGATCTGATCAACCAATGTTTTCGGAATGGCTCTGCGCATGACGCCTTTCCTACTCGGCAAATCATCAAATAGGTCTGAACTTTCAAGCTCGGCTTGGAGGTTGTTGAGTGAGCTTGAAAGCTCGTCAGAGATCTGAGTCCGGGGCTTTGATCCTTGAAGGCGGGCATGCTCGCGCCAGATACATTGGAATTCTGCAGCGGCGTTCTCGGTGATCTTGGCTTGGGTATCTTTGACATAATTCTTGTAGAACTCCGAAGGCTTTCCGTCCTTGAAGATCATGAGATCAACATATTCTTCGGTTGACAATGCAAGGCCGGCAAGGACTTCAAGAGATGAACTGGTAACACCGCCTGAAATGGGGTCAATAGTGGACAATCCTGAGAGAGAAAGAGATTGACCCTTGTTTGCGCTAGAGTCCTTGAACAGGACGACCCTGCGTTTCTCCAAATGGAGTCGCGCCTGTTGCGTGATGAACAAGTTCGCACCCTCAACAATGTACTTGAAATGGGGTTTGCCTTCTGTGTCACACAATGCAGCAACGTTGGAAATGTTGACGGCCTCAGGGCGCCCACCACATGGCACAAATAAGTCTGCCTTGAACCTAAAGTGTGCCCCATTTCTGAAGTCAGTGCCATCTAGAATGACCTCACCGGCTATTGTTCACCAACATCAGTGACACTCGGGGCAGGGATTCAGTCAGCTACGTACATGGCAACCTGACATCTTGTTCCTCAACCTTGACAAGGTACCCGTCTTTACTCAACTTGGACTTGTCGAAGTTGGCGACAGGTACCCTCAATCTGGCAAGACGTACAAGCTCTTCGCGATTGATACCAGCGGGGTCTGCAAGAACGCCACTGCCATCGATAATCGCAACAGTCTTGTCCGAACTGAGCAAGATTTCATCTATGCTTTCTCATGAGTGGATGATCACGAGGCAAAGTGCCTACGTACTCGAGCCAAGATCACCATCTGATGGAATGTTTGTCAGAACTCCCTTCGAAGTCGTGACAAATCACTCACCAGGGCCACCGGTCTGGACCTTGGTTACGTCCTTTTCTCTGAGGCCAAGCTGCTTGTAGATACCCAATACGTATTGTCGGATCGACAACGAGGTCATTCCATACGTATCATGAGGCACACCGCCAAGGCGCTCGGCACTCTTTCCGGTGGTAAATGACTTCCACCATGTTTCTGCACCACGGTGACGGGCATGTACTGTACAATGATCAGGATTACCAGACCGAAGGATGAACCACTTGCTTACATGCTGCCCAGTCCATCATATCAGCGGTACCCTCTGCAACGACTCATCACTATGTTGCACGGGCGAGAATAGCAAGAATACAGACCATCGGGCCCAAAAAAGAGTAGTTCAGGCTTGCCATAAAGGTCGACCAAACGCTCCTTTATTCCAGGTGTTTGGCCGGGTATCAACAAATCTATGACGGCCTGCAATGGTTCGTTAGAAGCACAGCAGCGAAAATTCGTGCAGCTTACATCTACATATTTCTCGAAGCAGCGCCTTGGGCTAGCTCCCAGGCTAAACAAAAACGATGCCTTAATCTCTCATACACAAATAAAACGTAAAATAACATACGAGGGCAGAATAGTCCCCTTGGCGCCTCCTTCGGGTATATCCTTATTCTTCAATGATTGTGTTGAAGCTAAGCCATAATTTTCGTCAAACAGCAACCTCTGGTTGATGGAGTAGTTCCTGTGAGTGGACGCTTAGGGTAATGCCTGTAAGATTTCAACTGGCCTGACTCACTCTTTATTCCTAGACATAACAATACGGATACCGCCACGAGCGACATCCCTGAAACGGATGTGGAAACCACGGAATTCATTCCCAATCACAAAGAACATGCCGAATGGCTTCTTTGGGTATTCTACTTCCGGCAGGAAATCTGGTGCAAGGCGGAATGAAAGAGCGACTTTGGTTGGTTGATAGAAGTTTGTCTTCAGGACATGCCTGAGGGGGTATAGCAATCAGCGAGACCTTTTATTGTTAAGCAAACAGCACACATACTTGTTGAAAACCAAGAAACTTTCGAGTACTTGTAAATCCTGTTTGTTGAGAACTGTGCGCCTGATTTTGTCATACAACTCCTCATCCGTGAGAGGCTGAGTGTTCTGCAACCGCTGGTACGACAGGGTAGGTCTGTAGGGTGGTCAGACATTATTCATAACGGCCCTGGCGGTAAACCCACTTGAGTGATTCATCATCGACGGCAGGGTAGTGAACCATGGCAAAGTTGACGTAGAGTAGGTGTATCTACAAAGCCTTGCCAGTAAGAACGATCTTGCGGTTGGCTTCAGTTGCACTCACCAGTTCCGAGTGGGCGTGAATGACCTGGGCAATGCTTTCCCGCGTGAACGTTTCTTCTCTGAAACGCCTCTTGATATCATTGAGAACCTCGGCATGAGCAGAGTTGGACTCGTCGAGGATGTTCCTCAAATGGAGATATGCAGGCCCAAGGCGGTTGCAAAAGTGTTGAGCAAAGACCCAACCACAGTCTGATAGTAAATATGGTCAGACGGATGTCGAGCCGGCTAGATGAGACACCCACAAGCATAAGTAGCCTCCTGAACGGCGTGATTCGAGTTTTCTGGATTGAGGAAGAAGGGATTATCGGGAAGACAATAGAGCAATGATGCCTCCTTCATTACTTGGAAGATGGAGCTCTCGATAGGCGGCGCGGTGGAATTGGGCATAGGATTGAGATACAAGGATATAATCGTGACGCCATTGGAGAATTGCTCGACATACTTGCGCGACGAGTAGAGTTGGTAATAATGGTATAGGTTGGAAAGAGCACTGAAAGCGGACCGATGAGTACGAAACGCAACATCGGCGACAGCAGGATACCTGAAGAACCGGGAAGTTCCACCCATTTTGAAACCAATGACGAGACGCCTCTCGCGGGTGCCCTCGACCTCGAAGACTTCCATCACGGGACCATAGCGGCTTTCTACTTGCCACATTACTTTCTGGTAGATCTCGAGGGTGTTCTCGCTGGCCTTTTCGAGGAAGACTGGGTCGGAGACCGACCGGATATCAGTGCGGCCATCGGTGCGAGATGAAGGGGGACGTTCCGCATGGAAGCGACACTTGGTCACAAAGTAACAACGGAGCTGCTGAGATGCAGTGGCGGAGATGGAGCCGGTAGCACGGAATGTTTCGAGACGGTAACAGTTGGCCGGGGTCGCGTTGTCTAGAAACAAGGCATCGATCCTGTAGAGTGGGTGAGCAGAGGGAGAGAGAGATGAAGAATCGGCAAGCACCTCGATTCACAGGTGGCGCCAGGGCCTTCTGTGGACGTCAGCCCGGGAGGGCTGGTGTGGATAAAAGTAGCACCGTTTCCCTTGTCGTCGATGCGCTCCAGATCGATGACGAGCTTGTTGGGGTCATGTTTGGTGAATGCAAGGACCTTGGCGCCAAAGAGGGCGATGATGTGATCGGAGATGACGGACGGCGATTCGTTCTGGAAATAGGTATCGTCGATGCCGAGGTGGAGGTAGAACCAGTTGACCTCGTTGGCGACGAGCTCGCGGGGGATGAAACCCTAGTAGGATGGCGATGAAAATAGATCAAGATAACCGACGAGCGCCTAACCTTTGCCGCGACGATGGCCTGGACCTTTGCGCGCTGTTCTTCCTTGCCCTTGAACACGGGGGTGGTGTAACCGGGCAGGTTTTTGACGCGCTGGAGGGAGGCCTCGCTGCTGGTCTTTGAGGCAGCGTTGGGGCCGTAGGGTCCACCGTTGGTATGAAGTGGGGGAGTGGAAGACATGCTGAATGGTGGAGGAGGGAGATCAGTCGGGTATTTATACCAATGTCGTGCAAGATCCGCGATGTGACTACGAGATCCCCCGCGTCGGCAATGAGTCTTGTACGTATTTCCCCCTCACACATAACGAGGGTCAAGATCCGGACTCTGCACTGCATACGACCGCGCCCGTCGACGCCATCCCGAGTGGTTCCGTCCCCAGATTGTCGTTTGCTAGACACGGTACATTTTTATTGTCTAAAAAAGTCATACAGCATTTGTCAATCTGCGATCTTTCGGTATCACTTCACTGCATCTCTGCCAGCCCCTCCCGAATGTACTCCTCAAACAGCGGTTTCCAATCCTTGTGCCATCGGCTAAGCGCTGGCCTCCCTTCGGCAACATCTCCTGCACCCCACATGATCCGCAATTGGTCCACCTCCCGTCGCGTCTCGTTGTCAGGGCAGAGAATGTAAAACTCGCCCGAGCGAACCTGGTCAAGCATATACAGAACAGTCTCCTCCGCACTCCAAGCGCCCGGGGGCTTCGCACCTCCGGAGCGTGCCGCCAGGCCTGTGAATGTCCATCCAGGACTGGCACACACATTATTTTTCCGGTCATCTCTTGGAAACAAAACTCCAAGCGAGCGGAACTCACATGAACAAGTGTGCAGTAACATTACACACCGGTCGTTCGCGCAACTCATACGCCAATCCTTCTGTCAGACTTTTTACTGCCGCTTTCGTGGCATTGTATGCTGGGTTTCCTCTGTTGTTTCATGATATATATTCAGCCGTCTATTATTGGAGCGGAATGACCCACGGTGGATTGGTGATCCCCTGCTTGGAACCGGTATTAATTACAATCGCCTGGTTTTCTTGGTGTAACATCGACTTGGGAATAAACCTGTTATTCCACTACCATAAACGGTATAGCCAGACGTACGGGCACAAACGTCTGCTGCACGTTGACAACGCTGAACTGGCCTTAGCCATAACAACTCATCTCCGAGCGAGACACTTACCCGAAAACGTTGACTTCAAAGGTGCTTCGCCAATTATCAAGCAACTCCCAGGATTTGCTGTCTGGACCAATGGCGGCATTATTCAATAAAACGGCAACCTCATGAATGGTTAACGCAGTTCGGATAACGATCTGGTGGTCTTGTAGCGAAAAGAGCTCACCTCTCCCCAGGCCTCATATACCTTATCGCGCAGGCGCTGAACGTCGCCGATTTTGGACACATCGGTGGGGATGACGAGCACACTGGCCTCGCCCACAATGGCTGCCACTTCTCTGCCAGCCTTGACGAGCTCATTCTCAGAGATGTCAGCGAGCGCGATTTTCAACCCCAGCCTGTGTGCCGTGTAACACAATGGCAGTAGGGCGACGAAACGTACTGTGTGTCAGCACCGCGTGCAGGAAGGAGAGCGACGGCCGCGCACTTTGCCAATTCGATGGCAGCAGCCTTGCCGATGCCGCTCGCAGCACCGGTGATGACTGCAACTCTGCCCGCGTGGATGACCGGATGGACATCGCTGTCGACGGGCAGGAGCGCTTCGATACGCCTATGAGAAGGGGTCGTACCACGGATGGGTGGACGCAGAGGCGATGGACCGCGGTCCAAATGCATGGTAACGTCTACGAGCGATGAGACATGTCAGAGCATCGAAAAGGCCGCACTCACTACAAAGAAGGTCGTGCACACAACAACTGATATCTGCGTCCCCCGGAATCACTTGGCTCTTTATATATCCAGTTGGAGACCATCGTGGGATACCCGTTACACTACATATGTTACACCTTGGGTAGTATAAAGCCAAATACACAACCCAGACAGATAGCGAAGTAGAAACACTATTCAAGAGTCCTTGAACCCCTCGCCGGCATTGTACCCAGCGGGCGTCTCAATGCCCATCTTCTTCCGAACCGCCTCAAACGTCTTCAACATCTTGCGCCGGGCTCCCAACGCTGCCACGCCCTTTGCCTCCAATCCCCCATCGTCGAGGATGACAATGTCCTGCCACTTCATCTTCTCAAAGTTCGGTGTATACTTGTGCAGCCTCAGGCTCCTGAGCCAGGCCGGGATATCGTTCAGCAGCGCCGGATCGACCTCCTCTTCGTCCTTCTTGGCTCCGCTCCCCCCATTGCCGTTTCCACCTGAAGAACCTGTCTTCGGAATCCCAGGTGACCGACCGCCTCCGCGGCCCCTGTTGTTGCTGTTACTACCGTTGTTGTTGCCCTGCATCGCAGCCTGCTGCAGGCCCAACCACCCCTGTGGGAATCCTGCTGCCATCTGTGCCGCCAACATCTGTGCCTCGGGTGTCATTGATGTTATCCCCATAGCATTCATTTGTGCCTGTAGATTCAACATGTTCATCTGCAGTGGGTTCATGCCTGCCAATAACCCTGCAGACGGCAGTCCCATCCCTAATCCAGGACTACCCAACCCTGACATATTGAACCCACCCATGCCTAGCCCGCTCAAGGACGCATTAGGTTCTTCACCAAACCGGTTGGGGGTAGGTAACGCGGGGCTCCTGGCACCATTCCATTGCCCCTGTTGGGCACCAGCAAAGGGTACACTGTTGCCGGTCGAGATTGGCGCAGCGGTCTTACGCTGGGCAGATGCTTGAGCAGAAATGAGATTCCCATCATTGTCATAGATATTGCTGTTTTGGCCCGTGGTGTCAGACCCATTGGCGTTCCCACTTCCCTTGGACGGACGACGGAACGATTTGGGATCGGCCATCAGGGGAACTCGCGGGCCGGACCCATTCCAATCATTCAGCTTGGCAGCTGCTGCATCGAGGTTTTGAGTGCTTTGTGCATCTTTTCCAAACATGGGAATGAGCGGTGTATTGACATTGCTGGCCCAACTGTCGCCGACCATCGGAGACAAGGCCTCCACACGAGGCGTTCCGAGAGAACCACTAAATTCTGTACTCTTTGGTCTCGAGACATTGTTGGTGGGAACAATGATTTCTTGTGCCGGAGAACTTGGGTTCTGCTCGGCGACTTGACTGAGAGCAGTACCCCACGTCGTGCGGGTCTCACCGCTGGCAGTAGCCAATATAGGAGCTGAGATACGATGCGCAGCATTGCTCGCTTTCAGTTTCGCCCGTTGTTGAGCAAGTGTCGCAGCTGCATCACTGTTGGATCCGAGCACAGCAGAGTCAGGGGAAAGGAAAGCAGACGAGCTATCAAGCGCGAGTGATTGTCGGTTCTGACTGCCGCTAAATACACGAGGGGACGATGGCATCGGGGACTTTAACGATGGGGACTTTATAGTCATCTGAGCGAGTTTGGCTTCCATTTGGCTCTGCATTGAACCTGAGCGCTAAATTGAGTACAACTTACAATCGAATGTAGGGTCGAGTTACCTCCGACAGCAGGGCTGAGCAGGGCGGTCATTGGATCCGATCGAGCCATCTGCTGGAGAACGGTGATGAAAAACCTGATCTGGACTTGGGTAGATTGTTGTAAAAGGCTATAGAGAGCAGCGGTTCTCTCTGCCTCGGAAAGTACCTTGAACCCTGTGAGAAAAGTCAGCGGAAACGAGAGTGCAAGGGGAAGAATGAACGGACATTGTTCGATTGCGCTCAATTCCTCTTTAAAGTTGACATCCAAAGACGCGGCAGCCATATCTTCAAGGGTTTCCTCGTAATTTTGGAGATTCTCAAACCACTGATCAATTGCTTCAGACTCTGGTGTTTGAAACATGGTAGCGCTGCCAAGCAACTCGCTGGTGGGACGAGCCCCGCTACTTCCGCCAGGTGGACGAGGCGATGCAGGGCCGAGCGTCTGACGAGGACCCATGGAAGCGCGCGCAGTATTTGAAGAGCGACCGTTTTCTGGATGGAGAGGGGAGGGAGATGGGCTGGAAGGAGGGCGCAGTGTTGCCATTATATGTGCAGAAAAAAGTGTGGAAATGTGGACAAAAGGAAAAGATCCGCTAGCGGTGAATGAAGGGGATGATTGGATAAGAGAGATAGGCTGTTGCTGATCCGAGCGAAAACGTGGAAGGGGTGTGCAAGATAGAGGTCTCACAAAAGGTGCTGACGTCGAGCCTGCGGACTGGGCTAGAGGCAAGAGCACTCGACAGGACTGTCAATCTGCCGCGAGTGCTGCGTTGTGTCTAGACGAGACCAGCGGAGCCTGCCGGTCTAGGTAAAGGGGGAAGATGCGACGCAGAGAATGAGGACAACGTCGAGAACACGACACAATAAACCAGCTAAATATGCCGACATGCCGACACCAATCACGACTCAGCGGAGCCTCAATAGTGTCAACCACCTTGCAAAATAAATATTTAAATATTTAAATCCATGATCCCGATCATGCATGTCTTTTCTCTTCGCCGTGTTGCCGCTGACCTGATGCGACCATCCTAGTGACCTTGCAAACCCACCCGACACACTCGCCGCAGAGATACGCACCGCCTGCGTCGACGTGGGCTTCTTTTATGGTCAGTGCAGTCCCTTGATCCGAACGCTCGACTCACTTGACAACAGTCAAGAGCCATGGCATACCCGATGCCGTGATACAGGCTGCTGTCAACAGTGCCAGGCGATTTTTTGCCCTCTCGATCGAAGAGAAGATCACGGTGCGTCGTGTGTCGTTTTCTCGTATCTCCGTCAATACGACCATCAGCTGGACATCCACCGGTCCGAAAATTTCAAAGGGTATACCGCCCTTCTCGGCGAAAACACCAACCCAAATAATATCGGTGATCTGCACGAGGGCTTTGATATCGGATGGGAGTCGACAGCTCCTGCAAGCGACATGCAGTCATATGAATCCGGGCCGATGACCGGTGCAAATGTGTGGCCCGATCACCTTCCTGGCTTTCGTGAAGACGTCCTTGCTTACTAGTATGTCCCTACTACCGGACCATGTGCACTAACCTCTTGGCGCGCAGCCATGCCGCAGTGAAACTCGGGCAAGCTTTATTCTCTATCTTTGCTCTGGCCCTAGATCTCCCAGAGAACTTCTTTGACGACAAGGTAATGCTATCTTGTTTGTCTTGTCAAGACCTGCCCACGCGACAGGTATGCTTGACTAGGTGACAAAACCGGCAGCGATCATGCGCCTACTTCACTACCCACCTCAACCCACAACACCGATTGACGGAGTGGAAGGCATCGGTGCCCACACCGAGTGCGTTCAACCATTCCCTTACCGGCGTATCTTACTCATCTCAATCGTAGCTACGAGGTGATGCGCATCAATCATCTCGAATACAGCTCTTCTCTGAACTGCTGGAAATTAGTGTTTCACCATTCTTTGGCAAGATGATGTTCCGGCCCTCCAAGTGATGAATACAAACGGAGAATGGATCGATGCTACTCCTATTCCCGGGTGTCTTGTCGTCAAGTATGTCGACCACCATATAATGGCTTCCAACGAATGATTCTGTCTCTAGTCTGGGAGATCAGTTTGCCCGTTGGACCAGTGAGCTGACCGGCTGAATTTTTTTACAAGGTCCCGACCTTGTTTCAGATGACGCATTCAAATCGACTCTCCACCGCGCTATCAATGCCTCTGGGCGGGAAAGATATTCGATACCTCTATTTTTCGGAACTGATTATGACGTTAAATTAGAGGTGAGTCTCTACATCTATGTGTTCCGCCGTGATCCTAAAAATTCCTGGAGCCTATTCCAGGTTGTGTCACCAAAGATAACCCGGCAAAGTACGAAGTTGTCACTGCAGGGGAATACGTAAAGTCCCGTCTGGAGGCGACGTACACCCACTCCAAAGGAGATTCCTCTGTAGTGCTTTCTTTATAACGTGAATTGAAACTCTCATATCTTCGGAGTAATTTCACGATGACGAAAGGTCATTATACAGACTAGCGTTGCCATGCTGCCAACACCTTTATGATATATACGTACAACCTTTAACCCATTGACTCAGTCCTGCCTCATGGCTTATTGTCCTCCCGCATTTGCTAGCCATAATGAAGGATCCATTATGTCGGAGAGGTGGAATTTGACGGCTTTGAAACATGGCACCAGCCGAACATGAATGCGCGTGGGAGTCGCACACTGTGTTTGCACGATTCAGGATAAACTGCCTATAGAATGTTCAATCCCCAGGCATTAAAGCATTAATGCGTTGCCTCCCGAACTGGTTCGAAAAACAAGTACTTCATGTTGGTGTTGTATATGGCACGTAGCGGACTGGAATAGGGGTAGTATACAAGTGACGGGCCTGTTAGTACATCCTCGAGCAGACATGAATTCGGAAGAAAAAAAAGACATTATTATTCGTGAAACGAGCGTGAGATAGGAGGAGACGACCCAATGCAAATCCAAAGAAGAGAAAAGAGAAAAGAAACATTGGGCGCTTAGATGGTACGACCCTGGCATTAATATGAACTAGCAACCTGCCCCACTCTTCCTCCGTCGACCAACCACACAGCGCCGTTGACGTACGCACCGGCTCGTCCAGCAAGGAACAGGATCGGACCAGCCATTTCAGCCAACGTTCCAGAACGACCAAGGGGGACAGCCCGAGCCAGAAGCGCAGGTGACAAATGGTCTAGGTTGGTCATCTCTGTAAACGACGCGGTCAAACCCACGGTGCGATGGTAAACAAAATTGTAAAAGGCATACCACTGGGCCACACTCCTGGCTGTGCCCAATATGAGCTCAATATAAAAGCACGCGGGGAGGACTGTACGCACACACAAGATGTTACTTCGAATGTTCCAGTCGGCAAGGAGATTCGCGAGTAGCTTCCCAAGGTGCGTGCAAGCATGTTTTGCAAGGGTGTAGGAAACGGAAAGGACACGCGCATCTACCCTGAAGGAACCAGACGATGACACGGTAATCACCTGAGACGTCGGCGGTGACAACCCCTTGACCGAGGACATTGGTGGGATTGTGGGTGCGCTGTAGCAGAGGGGTGAATTCGGGGTCGAAGGCGAGGGTGGTAACGAGTGATATGGTGTAGAGGAATCGCTCGCTCGATACATGCCCCCCTCACTGGCAGCATCATTCGACGAGATCCTTGGCTTTGTCACTAATTTAGGAGGCAGAGCACCTCGTCTTACATTTCCAAGGTGGAGTAATTCGAGAAATGCTACCGTCGTAAAGTAAGCCGCAGTCACGTTCGTTTCAAAAGTCTGTGCAAATCCAGCAGGCCCGCCCGTATTCCAAAGGACGTCCTGAAACGATTTGATAGAAGGCACGGTTTCTTCACTCCGGAAATCGGCATCGTCTAGCGGAGATGGTAGATGAGGAGGGAGTAAATTGCGCGCTATTCCGGCATTATTTACAAGAAGATCGATAAAGCCATGCCGAGACTTGACGATCTGGACCATGGAAAGGAGAGATTCTCGAGAGGTGATGTCGCCTTGGAGGGGGATCATCTTCCCATACCTCTACGGAAGCTTATTCAGGGGCTAACGGGCACTAACGGGCAAGACACAGGCATAAGACGAACGTTATTTTCGATGGCAGCCTTCTGTAGGACATCAAGACGGCGACCGATGATGTATACCGTGGCACCATTATGTTCTAATGACGTGGCAATCATGAGGCCTATACCTTGAACGGGCAAGCGGGAGTGAGGTCAGGGCATTGTGACAGACACATGGTTGATGCGAACGGCACCTGTTCCCCCACCGGTGACTACGGCAACCTGGCCGTCCAGGTTAAATAGACAAGTTGGATCGGTTGAGGGATTCATGTGTGGTGTTGGGGAACAGAAACGAGGAAGAAACCACGGTGGGTGGGTAAAAAGCCAGGACGTCTCGAGTAGATATAGCACTCATGTACCCAAATTGACAAGCATGTCATGACAATTACAGTGGCGGTTGATGGACGTCCGAGTCCGAGTCAGGGCCGTCAAAAGACCTAATGAATTTCATTTCGACAAAGCATAGATCTGTGGTCAAACCTCTCGTTGAGCGGACTGACCAGCTTGCAAAACAGACGCTGGTGCCCACCCCTTTGCGCGGGCGGGCCCATCCGACGGGCCCCATCGGCGTTCGCTGGAATAATTTCAGTACCAAACCCCGTCAATTTGTCATCTAAAAAAAGGCTCACATCATCTGATGGGCTGCCTCTCCGAGGAGGCGGCGTCTGTGTGTGCTCACTGAAACACCTCGTTGAGGACACGTTGCTCCATTCTGCACAACATCTCTTGGTCAGTGGGGGGCATGGCCATAACATGATCAGACTTCTCGATAGGAAAACTCGGAAATTGCCGTCGAACATCTCAATCTACAAGACATGTACATATCCGAGAATCCAAGCAACAGTCTGTCCAAGCAAGTGTCCAGTTCCACCAGCTTATCGCGTTCTGGTATTGGTCGGAAATGAAGGAGAGACATTCTATAGAAGCACTGTGCCAAGCCCTCCGATAGCGGCGAAGATGGACGTCATAACCGACACATATTTCTCCATTGGGCCCGTCGCCGAGCTTGATGATGTAGAAGTCGTCCCTGGCGCACTACCGCTCGCAGAGGTGGATGGCGACACAACCGTGGTCGTGTTCCCCGAGCTAAAGACCCGGACATAGCCAATCTCAAAGTACGCATTGTCATATCCAGATGGCGGTCCAATGACATAATCGTTATAGCAGACGCCGGAGCATGTCTGATTGAAAATGGATGGATTTCCGGCTTGCCATTCCATGAGCAATGTCGAAACCAAATACTTTCTCAACACTCACCCCAGTCTGCCCAATTATCAGCACGAATTTGATTTTCATGTCACACAGAAAGCACACACCTCCACAAAGTGTGATATCAAATATGAGTTGCTGCGGTTGGAAGAACTCTGGGACGTTGCAGCCCGTTGCAGGCCAGTTGCCCACTGGGACACCAAAACTGCTTGTGTCAATCGTGCTCTCATTGTTTGACAATGCACTTGGTATTTGGGAACGCTTGTCGAACACGGTCAGAACAAGCTACAGGCAATATGCGCATCGCCAACCTCGAAAAACCATATACTGAGCAAATGGTGAGTGAACCCACTACTTGATTCAAACACTGTTGGCGTACCTGATACCAGTTGACGCAAATTCTGTCACAAATGCACCCCCGCTGGTGTTGGCAAACCCAGCCCCAAAGGACGATGAGGACGGATCCATGACGATGCATCCTTGATTTTCGTTGGCAAGATAGGAGCAGTTGGTACTGGTGACCAGCGTCGATGTCTCGTTTGGCGAGACTTGCGTGCATCCCTGAAAGGAAAGCATCAAAAAAACACCGGTAGCAGATTCAATGCACGAACAGTTTCGGTGTGGAGGGACATTTGATTGTTCGTTTGCAGGTTGACACCTTCAAATGTATCGATCTCTCCTCCCTGTGGCCATTGGACTGCTTGACTAATAAACACATTATATGGTCAATTTCCGGAAAGAGGTAGAACACACCTCCACCAAGCGGGCCAAACGGAACACTGGGAGAAAAATAAACATCGCCATCGTCTTCGCCACATGCATGTGATTTTTGCAATGAAACTCACACCGTAAGGTACATGATACATGTCAGTTACCCACAAGCTACCGATGGCATAGCTGTCGTTGCTAGTGATTCGAACGGTGTTTCGTTTGTCGTTGTACGGAACCTATTTACCGAGGTGAACACGTGTGGGAACGTGGTGCCCATGTGTTACTTACAGTTGTGAAATTGTCAACACGTATGAATGCGTGAGACGTGGTCGGGTCGACATAGGCAAGGTTGTCTGCGAATGCAGTCTGGGCCGAGACAAAACTGTGCAGGTCAATATGACTTGGGAAGTCGGAAAGAACTTCAAAACTCGCATTGCATCCCCGTTCGTGAGGTTGTCATCTGTTCAAGAAGTCAGAGATTACATGTGCATGAGAAGGGATGGATGTACAATAGTTGTAGAACGTCCAGGCATCGAAGAAACTCGACCCGTAGTATTCTTGTGCGAGCGAGTATTGAGTCCCGGATACAGGTGGCAAAGAAACGAAGGCGGTCGCAAGCAGAAAGAGCGAGTTCATTACCACAGACGAGGCGGGCATTCTTGCAGGTTCACTAGAAAGGACTTTCAGTTTAGTTGCTGGTGATCCATATATACATCTGTGCACGGTGACCTGGTTATAGTTGCTCAAAGGAGATGGGGTAACGAGAAGTGGATAAAAATAACTCGCGTTCACAATGTCGGTTCCCAGTTAAAAAACCGATACCCCTACCATAGCAAGTACGGGTCACAGGCGTAGTCCTTCTGGGTGGCAGATCGATGTGACTCATGGTCGGTGGTCATTCGTTTGCTTTCCGTGGACGTGCCTGTGCTTTCTGACCGAGCTGAAATGGATAATGGATCTGGCTTGTGCTGCGCAGTCACGGTCGAGCTAACCCGATCAGTGGCGAAATGATCTATGAAATTCCATACGAAATTGATAGCTACATCGTCGTCTCCGCGCAACCAGCAGGAGACTGGATCATAAACAGACTCACGGTCGTGAGCAAATTAAAGCAAAAGTGGAGCACGCACGCAACACCAATGGAAGGTACATAATGACAAAAGAAATCATAGTGATGTGGGATGTGGGTCACATTCTGATCGTCCCTTGACAGTGGCAGCCTGCACCGCAATCCTACCGACACGTCGTTCAGTTTAGTTCGACGCCGTAGTCAAACCAGCATCCTTGCGGACAACCCCAGTCTTTCTTTCAACATCGTGGAAGTAATCGAGCGCCTTCTTTGCCTTTTTCTCCAGTTCCTCTGCGTTCTGAACCTCCTTTCCTCGGTCCTCCATGGCGGTTTTATATCGCTCCCGAAGATCCCATGACGCATACCGCAGCACCTTGCGTGTTTCACGGCTGACACGACCTGCATGGGCATTGACAAACAGTTCCTGTTCAGTGGCGCCATCCTCGATCTTCACAAGCGACGCGCGAATGCGGCGGCCGATGGTCTTGGGTATCGTCCGTGGCAATTCCAGTACGAAGTAAGCTGTGGCGCCAACCACCACCGTACCGATGATCGGTGCCGCCCATTTCCTCGCCGACTCGTCTGCGAATAGCTCGGAGATGCGGGCGGCACCATCAACCAAACCACGGATACCGATCGCCTTGCCTCCAACCATCGTCAAAGCTCCTACACCCACTGAAAGAATGCTGAGTGCTGTGGCATGCTTCTCTTCACCATCATCTTCATCCGTCCTATCATCTCCAAAGTGGACCCACAAGTGGTGGTTAAAGTCAAACAAGTCGAGGATAGAGGTGTCCAGCATGTCGGAGCGTTGTGAGAGACCTATTCCGAGATTGTATACACCTCCAGCGACAACAGCACTGGCTGTTGCAGAGTGGCGACGGCGAGCGGTACCATGTCTCCCTGGTCGAACGCTAAACATAGCCTCCGGCATGAAGACCCGACGGGATCTCTCTACGCCCTCAGGAAGGAATCGATCCTCAATAACTCTGATGTTTTGCACACCGGAAGTAGTTACGAGGCGAGCATCGTCCTCTGCAAGCTTGACTGCGGCATCCAAACTCGCGAGTAAAACCTTGCGAACATCACGAGCATAGTCCCAGATGGAGAGGAAACCAGGGAAGCGAGGAAGACTGATTGCATTGTCAACGGCAGATTGGCCACGACCAACACGTTCAAGGGCACTCGACAGGACATCCTTGGTTCTTTTTGCAGTGGTAGCCGCTCCAGTCTCCTCGACGACCTCAAGAGCGTCCTCCAAACTCTCCCTTTCGCTCTTCATTCTCTCAAGTACGGGCTTTGCCCTCTCCAAGTCACCCTTGGCACGGTCGATGTCCATTTGGGCGACAATGGCATTTGCGCCGACAAGAAGGTCGATGTCGGCCAAGAGTTTGGACAAGTACGTCGAAACGGGATGGAGTTTGGATGTGGCGCGCTTAACGAGGACAAATGAACGCAAGGATGACTCGAGGTCGTCAAACGCGGGGTTGGCAGTGTAGGGACGAAGAGCAGCAGCGGAATCGACAAAGTGGACAAGATCTTGCGCATTCTCATGTGTACGAGGGCTAAACTCTTTGATCTGGTCGAGAACCAGCCGTTTGCATTTCTCCTTGTTCTTGATCTGCTCGAATTTGTTGACCACGATGAAGAGGTATGCCTTTTCATTGCTGGCATTCCAAAGGAATTCTTTTGCAGACAGGGTGAAGTGGTTTTCCGCTGAAACGACGAAGACAATAACGTCGATTTCCTCTTGACGGGTAAAAACCGCGGTGGTCTTGAGACTGTCCCGGTTGAGACCAGGAGCATCTATAAGAGAGATGTCGACGACCCCATTATTGAGGAGAGACTCGGATGCGGCTCTGCTATCTGCCAAATAGAGTTTTAACCTCGGTTGATCACCTTCATTGTCCGTGACGATGCTTTCCAACTCGGAGAGAGAGACGCGTGTAAAGGTTGATTCGTCTGTGGCGGAATATTGCACGCCGTTCTTGAGGACATGAATCTCCTCGACGCCGTCATTTTCGGCTGCGTCATGGACTTCACAGAAGGCTGTGGTACAGGGCTGTTGGTCGACGGGCATCACCTCACGGCGGAGCAAGGCATTGACGAAGGTGGATTTGCCAGAGTTGAGGTCCCCAGTCACCAGCACCTTGGATGACGTATCCTCGACACGAAGTCGAAGTTTGTCCATGTGCTGGAGAGCAGCGGATATGCGCTCGTCCAGGAGGTTGGCAATGGACCCTTTCTCCAACTGGGAGACCAAAGCTGCGGGGGATGTGGAAGAGCCGTGGGGACCGAGTTTGAGATCAAGACGGAGGATGGTAAAGTCGCCGGCCTTGTCAGAGAGCGTGTCCTTGTCTCTAACATCCTCACCATCTTCAACGACGGGCTTGCCAAAGTGTTCCCGAGTATCGGCGACGGAAGCCAAAGTTACTGCAGGGGCGGAGCTGGGAGTGTAGACAATTTCGGTCGGATGAGATGGATCGTCTGCAAAGGCCAGTGAACGACGAATGGCGCGGCGAGGTATGACAGCTGCGTTGGTAGGCTGTTCCTGGAGTGTGGGATATCGGACGACCCAGTCATTCTTGTTGAACTGCCGTAGGCCAGACAAGATGGCGCTGGACGCATTTATTGCGCCAAGCAAGCTATCGAGGTGATACATGAGGCTGAACCAATCAAAGACAACATGGCTTACTTTTCCTTTTGCTCGACATAAGCCTCTTGGACATCCTCGACCTTCAAATGCTTGCCAGAGAGCGGCAAAGCGATATCCTCTGCGACTCGCATTGACACGAAAATCGCCTGCGATTCAAAGGGGATGACTATGCGTCTTGGGAGACAGAGTGTGAGTTGCGCAGTCTACCGACAGTGCCCGACGAGGAGACGAACGGTCGGAGCACAGCCTTGGTCATCCTACGCTTAGTCAGACGGTACAAGTGACTGTAACACTACGCTTGGAGGAAATGTTGAACCTCGGGACGCCAACCTACGTGCTGTTCGGATATGATCGCAGACCTGACCACGGCAATCCTGCCGACTTTCTGCCCTTGAGGCCACCAAATTGGGGTGCTCATCGTCCCTCGTGCCGCTCAATGATGAAATGTCCTTGTTCCCAGTTTAGTTGGTCTTGCCATCCATGCTGTACACCGTGTGCCAAGTGCCTGGTTATTATTGTGGGGACCGTGGGTACACCTGACTTGCCAAGGCTTGGGAGAGCTGTGAGCCTGTGACTCTGATCACAAACTGCACCATGTCCGAGACCACCATGCGTGCTATATTGATCAAGGACGGCCAAGGTCCCATCGAAAACCTGTACGTCGGAGAGATCGAGCGCCCGCTTCCAAAGGAGGAGCAAGTGCTGGTCAAGGTGAGTACCTGCAGTGCGATCATCGTACATGGCTGATGGCGGCGCTCTCAGGTCGCTGCGTTTGGTGCGAATCGTATGGATCTGGCCCAGCGCGAGGGCAACTATCCACTACCTCCGGGTGTATCCCACATTCTCGGCGTCGAATTCTCGGGCGTTGTGCACGAGCTTGGCCCTCGTGTTACGAAATGGCGCGTGGGAGATGAGGTGTATGGCCTTGTCGGGGGTGTATGGATTTCGGACACTCCGTCATTGCATGACAACGCTCACATTCTGCTAATCTGATTACCAGGGCGCAGGAGCCGAATACGTTGTATGTAATCAAGGGTTATTGATCAAGAAACCTGGCCACCTGTCTTGGGCTGAGGCAGCAAGTATTCCGGAAAACTTCATTACAGGTGCGCACGGCGATTCCATGTCCGGCTGACGGCAGAGGAATCGGGTATCAAGGGGTGCCTCCTCATGCAGTGTTTCAGCCTATCAAGGTATAGTCAGATATGGCGAATTAAAAAAGGGTGACGATGTCCTCGTTCATGCTGGTGCGTCTGGCGTAGGGGTTGCGGCGATACAGATTGCACGTGTTCTCGGGGCGTGAGTTTATTCTGGATGAGCCGTTTGAGCGCATCCGTTCACACACGCATGGTTGAATGCTGTGTGCTAATCACCGCATAGGCACAGCGTGACAGCAACGGCGTCGACGAGAGACAAGTTGACGTGGTTACTCTCGATACCAAATGGGGCGACGCACGCTGTCAATTACACGCACGAGGACTTTGCGGAAGAGGTCAAGAAGACGACGAATGGCAAGGGGGTCGATGTCATCATCGACTTTGTCGGCCGCACCCACTGGGAGAAGAACATCGATTCTCTGGCGATTGACGGGAGGATGACTTTGCTTTCATTTTTGAGTGGTAAAGATGAGACGCCTGACTCATCCGCGAAACTCTAATTAAAAGAACACCGATTCAAAGGAAGCGATGTTCCTTCGGTCAATCTGCGGCCGATCCTGTACAAGCGACTCAAGATCCAGGGATCCATGCTACGGTCTCGGAGCTTGGAGTATCAGGCGGCGCTTGTGAACAGGTGTGTTGTGCTGGTAACAAAGTCGAACTGGATGGACCACGTTGACGAGAAAAAGTGCGGGATTTGAGGCAATAGTTGATCAAATAACCGGAGAAAGGGGCAACGGGCCGATACGGACGTACATCCACAAGGTTTATGTTTGAATTGTGTTGGGACGCTTCTGGGCTGACCCGGCGAACACGGCACGGATGACAGGTGTACCTCATGGAAGAGATTCAGCAAGCGCATCGCGAGATGGCGGAGAACAAGAACAGGTGAGTGGATGTTCGGTGAAGGGTCGACGGCGCGCGCTGAGGTGAATTGAGTGGGAAGATCGTTGTGACCGTTTCCTAGGCGGGTATCGACGCAGAAGAGGCTTCACCGTGGGTAGTCAGATGTACGGAAGATGACATGTATGTATTGCGGGGATCACAGAGGATGCAAGCATGGCTCGGAACGAAGGACGGTAGACAGGACGACAAGCAATTCGGGGAGTGGATTCACTCTCAAACGGACAAGCGGGGTCCTCGGGGTCCTCGGTTGTTTGACCACGAGGAAGCACAGCCACTATCGGCAGTGGCCGATCGATGAGTGGATCTACGGCAAACACTTTTGGCACCGCGCCAAAACACGACGACGTGCATGACAATGATCTCCGCAGACGTCCTGTGTCGGTTCCGGTCCTCGACATGTATTTAAGCCCCTCCCATTCCATTCCTCCTCCCCCATCCACCCCACGATGACCTCCCAGTGCTCTACCGCCCTCCCCCACTACCCGCCTGCCTATGCCCAGCCAAAGCCCGTCCAGCCCACCCACCCCACCCACTCCCCGTCCTCGCTCGAGCCCAGAAACGCGTATCCACAGCCATCTAAATACGGGTCAGCGCGCACCACAGTCAGCGCCGGCGCAAGCTCGGTCGCCCCCGTCTTCTTCTGACATTCCACCCCTGTCCGCCGGCCAAGGCGTTGACGACGTGCATGCATGCATCACCATTCAATATACGCATCATCCTAATCGTGGCGAGGGCCTGGCGTCGACACTCGGGCACGGACACTATTCTTGATCTAATCACCGTCCTAGAATGGAAGGACTCGCTACCCTACTACTCTCCACCTAGTTCCATGCTCTTTTGTAGCTACTACCATTCTCCCTTGCTTTTCTTTTGCCATCAGTCCCAGTTATCATGATTCGCGCTTCCTACCAACGCGTCGCTTCTCTGCAGGTCGCTGGATTCCCCCCTTCGCCGCAGCATTCTAGAACCACTGCTGGGGATGTCCTCTCCCATGTAGATACCGGCCCGAAACCCACAGATGTAACATTGTATGTATTAGATCTCGCCGCGACAGATCTTCGCCTTCCACGGAAAATGTCCTATCGAGAATCCGCTTCCACTCCCACCATCGCCGTAGCCCTATAGCTTGCCCCGTATGCCCGTCCTAAACACCCCTGTCGTCAATCTTTCCTTGCATATCGCTTCCCACCACTCGAGAACACAATCCACCACCTCGTCTTGGCGCTAATGAAACCCGTCACGCCATGCAAAGTGCCTTTGAAATCTACTCACCCCTGTAAAGTTGTGGTCGGCGTCCTCGATTAAATGTAGATTGTGCGTCCCAGGCATCCTGGCTCCGAATGCCCGTGCATAGATGATGGCATCGTAACTGCAGATCGACGTCAACATCTCCTCACAAGTACCGTCCACGGCCTACTCACACCGGTACCGTCTTGTCATCAAAACCGTGTATGGTAAGAACATCTATGGTCGCTGGAAATTTGTCCCAGATGATGCCCGTGTTCCACCGCGAGAATTCTTCCAGATCGTGGGGGTATATCTTGTTCACAACGGCTTGGCGCGCCACCGTCAGCTTCCAGTCGTAATATCCCTTGGTGGCGAATTCTTCCTGGTAGACTTTGGCACCATCTAAAACATGTAAATACCTCACCAACGTTTGGAATTGACCGTAATCACCATATATTCGCTAGATGTCGTCCGTTTCAGTGCGCGGGGAGAGAGGGCACTAAAGACTCACATGCATCCGGTAACGCCCCGACACGTTGATAAAAGCACGTACGTGCCTCCCTTCTTCGGACGTGCATAGCCAATATATTCCAACAACTGAACCACGAGAATGACCGACCACCATGTCGACTTCATAACCATAGGCGGATCGGAGGTAAGCAACGACTGCCACAAGGTCCTCGACATCATCAGCCAATCCGCTTTGTCTCCACTGACCACCGCTTTCGTGATTTCCCCTGAAATATGTGCATTCAATAGCCCGGAAAATGCCGCATAATGTCAGCTCTATACCGAAAGTCGAACCTAAAAGAATCAAACGGCAGCTTTGATGCGAGACGCTTCTGATACAGGTAGTCCTTGTGTCTGAGAAAACCCATCAGAAATTTCTATGGAATGATAGATCCGCTGTACTTCACCCCATAGTTCCATGCAGGATCTACGTGTGGTTCTCAGGACATGGCTGTAGAGGGTCACGAGCAATGAACCCACCAAGGCAATCTTTCTTCCATTTGTCGGTTGATGAGGTTCCAGTTGCTCTAGAATGCCGACAAGGGTAAAGTTTCCTGAAACATGGGGTATGTGGAGTTTGGTGGATGTCCTCATCATCGTGGTATGCTTTCAAGAGGTATTTGAACCGGCTAACCGGGAGAGTATTATGCCGGTCCCATAAATAGTAAGTGCAGTCCATTGTCAGTTCACGGCCTTGGCTCGACCGGTGCGAGGGATCGTCCATGATTCGAATCATAAATGTTATTTTTTGCCTTTGGACAGTCGTATATGTGAAACAGTTCTAGTCATCTCGTCTCGTTTCGGGGCGTTGATGTTGCCACGCTGTTTTTCTGATATTTGTCTATTCGACCGCTTATTGTCCGAAAAAGGCCAGCTCTGCCAGTGACCCGCCCGGAACTCATTTCACATTTCACCCCAGTCAAACCCCCGACGGTGCCAGTATGTTGAGACGGCATGCACTGGCACCGTGGTTGCCATGTAAATCTTGCATAGGAAATTACATGGGTCTTACGGCTGCTTATTTGTAATCCTTTTCGTACTGGCAAGCCGCACTGGCACAAATGTTAGACAACTTCAACTTGTTCTGATTTTTTTTCGGCTACCAGACAGATTTCCAACCGAAAGCAACAATATTAATTAAACCATCCTGCATACAATCACAGTTCGGTACATAATGAAGTGCACTGGCATGAACCCTGGACTTGCATCCGGGCCATCATTTCACCCACATCGTCGGTGGTCGCCGCATCATTACGTTGCTGTGCGCATTGGGTGAGTCAGCGATTGTGGCAGTGGTGGGGTGCAAAGACCTTGCAGGATGGAACTGAAGAGCGGCTGACAGTCGGAGTTTGATTTCACGTTGTCAGTGACATGAGCGTTAAACCTTGGAGTCACAGCTGCAAGTACAGCCTGAACGTGAACGACAGTGATCGTTGAACAGGTCCGGCCCCACTATCCAGTTGCGTATCAACGCCTTGGGCCCCTCTTGATCACTCGTTCCGAGACGTTTGTTCCTTTCACAGCAAATTACAATGCCACCTTGCTATGGCTTTGTCCTCCTCTTCGCCGCTTTGCCAAATGGATTCTCATGCATTCCTGGTGGCGCAACACTTTGTGCAGCTTCACATCCGGGTCATAATGTCGTGCATCGATGAGAACCGAAACCGAGGTCCGTGAAATGTACCATGGTACATGGTCGCCCGCTGTACCGCTCTGGAAGCTATATGGTTTCAACATGGCGATACTTCTTCTCGTCACCTCCCGGCAACATCGGTTGCAATATCTTGACATCTGCACAGCTGAAATGAACGTCAATCAAGCTAGCTAGTCATTGGCTGATCTGGCAGTGTATTTACGATCCCAAGCAGTCCCAACAAGGTTTCCTTACAGCATGTGCAAGTTGACAGCTGGTCGCTAACTTGCTCCAAGGCTTTTTTTCAACTAAATTGTGCAGATTGCCTGAGCTGCCGCGGTGCTGAATTGCAGGGCTGACTTTTTGGCTTACTAATGTTATTTGCCTCTTGTGGCTCGCTGAGCACGAAAAGAATCCGTAAGTCTTGCGTAAGTTTCCAGGCTAGCCGGCGACCTTCGGGATACGGCGGCGGTGACCAACGGACGGAGGGGGCGAAAATGACCATTCAAGTTGTACCGGCGGAGAAAAAATGAATGAAATGCGAGTAGTTGGAATGATGAGAAGCGAGCAAAGTCACGACCCAGCGCAACGAACACTCGACGAGAATGCTGGCGTGGTGTAAACATGCTCCGGGCTCGTTGATGGGCCCTTCCGTCGGCGTCCTTGGTCGTATACTCTTGGTCTGTGTCCGTCGGTCGTTGTCCGTGCTCCCCGGCCCATCTCCCCCCGTCGCCGAACTGTCTGCATACAGCCTACAGTGGTTGATGGCTGGTGTGGCGGTAATTCATGTCTGTGTCCATCGCTACACCCTCCGTGTCTATCGCGAATGTCGCTGGCGACGGCTATCAATAAACTAACGGGATACGGCAAGCTAGCCAATGGGGCGGTGACGGGGCGGGCGATAAGATTCCGTAACGGGCAGTTTACACTTTGTCACATCCTGATATGGTCCCGCCGGTTCGCATGTATGATCACGGGTGAGAGCCACAATACCTTTTGCTGAGCTACTATTCACGATCGCGGCTGTCCTCACCGGCAGGCTGATGAGCAATCCATGTCGGCTATGCTCGACTGAAAATGATTCAAAAAGGGCTTAAACCGCGTAGGTTACAGGCCAACTTTAACTCACTGGCACCATGAAGTGTTTGCCCATCGTCATTGTGGTACTCACTGCACTGGGTAGTGTGGTCGCTATTGCGCGGCCTTGGGAACTCGTCCTGCGAGTCGACCCTCTCGACGATGTCTGCCAACTCGTCGATTTTCGGTCTGCACAGATAAACAAGGATTTGCTCACACAAGTGGTCATCAAGGAAGCAACCCCTGTTCCCCATCCTAGTACGGCAACCCAGGACACCGTACTTCGCGTTACGTCTTACGACGTACATGCGCTACTATCGCAAGCCCAGCTGGACTGTTCGAACGATCTCTCCGCTTTGCTCCCGGGCCGTGGACACCCCTCAACTCAGGTTCCGTTATTAGTGCAGGGCGCCAACGCTCGGATTTCGGAAGTACATGTGCCACCATTGGAAGTCATCCCTCTAATCACCTCGGGCCCCGCTGAAAATCGCGTCGACCTCGCATTCTTTGCTGATGGGTGTACGTGAGGCCTTTACGCGTGTCTTGACCCCTGTCTAACGCATCGTAGATACCACCGACGAACGAGACAAGTTTATAGAGGATGCCCTTCGGCTTGCACAAGACGTCACCACGAACGATGCGTTTTTCTCCGTCAAACCGTTGCTCAACTTTTGGGCCGTTTTTCCCCCTAGCAAAGAGGTGCTTACAATTCGTGCATGACATTGTCTCTCCTTGCTCATATTCAATGACAGAGCGGTGTGGGCGTGGGTGGGAAAGCAAAAGAGTGCGCACATGATGGCGCTCTCATATTTCACACACTGATGCCTTTTTTTGCAGTACACCATTTGGTCTGTACAGAGATGGCACCGAACTGAGAGGCGTGTATGCCAATAACTCTGATGTGGCACTTGCCGCTTGTGCAACCCTTGGAGACATGTGTGATTACCCCATTTTACTTGGTTAGGATTCCGTTATTTTGGTACTGCCTTTGGATGAACTAACGTCCGTTCTCTACTAGGGAACGACCCATTGTATGGCGGTACGTTTCTTTCTCCGCCGATAAGGAAACTCGGACTGATCCCATCATCAGGACTGGGCGGTTCATACACGTAAGATAACCACTGGTGCCGTTCACGAACAAAACTGATGTGATGTAATCCTAAAGCACCACCACTGCTTCGACGGCAAACGGAGTTACCGTTTTGCGCCATGAAATTGGACATTCCATCATTCAAATCGGTGAAGAATACGATGGTGGCGTCGCTTATTTTGGGGTCAATGCCATACATGATTCTCAGCAAGTGTCGTGGGCGCATTGGTTGACGGACAAAGACCACCCGCGTGTGGAGCGTTCTGTAATGCCGATGCAGTCGTATCCATGGACACTTCTCGAAGTCGGAAAGCCATGGTCGGTGACGTTCGAGTCGTCTGGGACGTATGATCGCTACCTCATCAAGTTCTCATTATCTGGTGTTCCTCTGGCGGACGACCTTGTGGTGTACCTGGACGGTCGTGATCTGGAATGGACACCCGAACCCGATATCGGTCTAGACAGATGGCATTATTCCGTCTTCTCTGAGCAGCCTCTAACCGTGGGCGAGCATGTGCTCGAGTTTGCGCTTCGAAACAACAAAATCCAGGGTCAGGCTCAGCTTTGTAGCGTCGAGGCCCTAGAGTATGGTACACCAGAAGAGTGAGCGTCTCTTCCATTACGCTTGGCGCGCTATTTGACTGACACCATCCCGCTGGCAGGTTCAACACGACTCAAGGCTATTACGGTGTCTTTCCCACGTGCGTACACTATTCTCCCTCTTGCTCGGCCAAGATGCTCATGCGGACCGCGTACCCAGGCACGACATCAACAATGCCACGACCTATCGCCCGACGGACGAAGGTTGCCTGATGCGCAAAATGACCCACACCAGCTTTTGCAACGTCTGCTTGGAAGGGCTCTGGCTCTCCCTCTTGAAACGTGTCGATCTGATAGACGATCTTCGCGTGACGTGTTCAGGGTCAAGCAGCCGTGAGGTTCAGCTGGACCTCGTGAAACTGGCTCAGTTCCGGGAGCATCCTCTCGGGGGCGCAGAGAGCTACACTGTCAAGTGGACGAGGAACGGGCAAGTTCTTGGGGCGCTTACGAACCATACCACGGTGGAATTAAACGACACGTTGGCAGAAGGTCAATACCGCGTCGACGTGACGTATGCTGTCGACGAAGTACGGTTAGACCCTCGGGGGTATTTGCATGCAAGCCGAATATTTGACATGTCTTCTTACGCGTGCTAGTGCCTTTAAGTGCACGAGCGTGTGTCGCATTGGGCGGGGTTTAGAGTAGATTTTAATATACTAATCCATACCCCTCAGGATAGGTACAAAAGTATGGGTTTTAGGAGAGGATCATGGGTCATGGGTTATTTATGTCGAGGATTAGGAAACGGGTCATGGTTTATATCAGAGTGTATTGTAGTGTGATGATATTCGAATCGTCGAGACCGCTCTCTCGGAAAACTACTGCAACGATAAAGTAAGTTCATCAAGGTAAATGAGCGATTCCATACAAGTGGTTTACTAATGAGTGTGGGATCTCGAGAAATATGTGAGCAGAAAGGTGACATGTACAATGCGACGGCTGAAGAAGTCCAGTGAGCTAGCCAGTGTGAAGCCAAGGAAGAGCACAGAGCTTTCTACTCCGTCATGGTATATATGAGAAGAGAGGAGATACCCATGGTAAACAAATGGAAACCTTCATCACAAGTGGTCGTTCAAGAACGGATGGAGTGTGGATAAAGTGCGGAGAAGATGCCAAGGTACGGAGGCTAATGCACAGTGAACAAGCAAAATACGAAGAAGCAGCAGGGCCACTCAAAATACCCAGATATCAAAGAAATCACATGATGACGCATTTGCAGCACCCCCCCGAAACGTCCTCATGTTCCTGTTCTTGCCGGCGGTCAACCACTTCGATGGATGGCCTTGTGACGTTGATGGTGGGGAGTTGGTCCATACTATGATAGTGCGCAAAGGGTGCGGGAGAATCAGGTGGCCTTGGGACCGTTAGCCGAGGATCTTGCCGGATGGGTTCTGGTATGACAAGCTGCGGTATCGGCGGTTTGGACAGAGTCTGGGCAGGTGGCGGAATCGGGTCTTCTTCGGGAAGCGAGTGGTTCTGACCAAACTCGTGCAGTTGCATCTCCTCGTCGAGACGCGTTGGCCGATACTTTGTATAGTCATACCCAAATGTACCCGGTGCCTGTGTAGAAACAAGTGAATGCCGCGTCAGAGATGCACAAGCCATGCCTACGGGTTTCACAAGTGGAGATGCCGGCAGTCTCGGTCTCGGGCTGCCGTCTGCTTGCTCGTACTGACCATCCAATCCCCTTTTGCGTGCTACGACGGGGAGTACCACCTAGGGGCAAGGTGGTGGTGGGGGCATGATTTTGGTCCACGTATGAACGTACCTCGTCCCAGTTTCCAGACTTTTGGATGGGTTGTGTCCATGTTGGTATGGCGTTGACCATGTCGCCTTCAGGGGTGGGATACGTTGCGATAGAATTCCGCGGGTCTTCCCTTCGCGATGCGGAGGGTGGGGTCTTGACCTTTGTTCTTGCCTTCTTTGGCGTGGAGGCGGGAGAGGATGCAGCAGGGCTTTTGGCACGGCGCTTTGTATGTGACTGATCGGACGATTGCGAAGTTGGGGAAGTAGTGCGCGATGCGGAGCGGGCGCGGGTTGGCATGGTGTATTCTGAGCTCGTCCTGAGCGGTGCTGAGGGGGTGACGTATCGCAATGAATCTGAGGTGGCGTGGGCATGTGTCGGGTGCTTTGGGGTGGCATCGACATCTGGAAGAGGATGGGTTCTGGTGGGTGTTTGGCTGCGGGCAGAAGGGGCCGGAGCGGGCTCGGCGGTGTCGGGATCTGGGTCTGCAGTGGTGTACGCATCATAGAATGTCTCTGCATCGATATCGGGGTCGAGTTCGATGTCTGTCGGGGGGGTTTCGTCGGGGACCATGCTTGGACTGTCGTGGGTGCCGACATCGACGCTGTCGGCCCTCCTGCGACGGATGGCGTCGAGGTGGGGAGAGAGATCGGGTGATCGTCTGGGTGCGGTGCCCGTTCGAAGGGTGTGGCCATAGTTGGCAATCTGGAGCATTTCGACGTGTTTGGCGACGCGGAATTCGCCGACTCCACCGTTTCTGTGGACGTCGCCTCTATACCAGTGTTCAAAGGGGCGTTCGTCGGAGTCGTTGGAGGGCCGGGTGTCGGGTTGTATGTGATCCTGTGTTCTGGAACGGAGCGAGGAAGCAAAGGAAGGGGTCGGAAAGGGTGGGGGTTCGTTGATGATGCTAGAAGGCGGGTGCCGTATCGAAGACGTGAGAGGGTCGCACGGCTTGCGATGGTCCTGGGATGTGTCTGGGGTGGGGGGCTGGTATGGTCGGTGGTTTGTGCCGTTGCGGCTGTCTGCGCGCTGTGCGATGCTGTGGGCATGGCTAGAGGAGCTGGCCGTCCTTGCGCGCGTTGCGACGGGGATGCGGGTCGGTCTTACGTCTGAGGAGCGGGGCGAGGTCGGACGGGACGAGTCTGGGGTCGGGAGGGGGTTGTTGGTGCACGGGGGGGAGGGTGGTTGCGAGTAGGTGCGGGTGCGACGCGGGCGTGGAATCGCGCTGGACTTGGCGACATGTTTCGGTGCAAAGTCGATTTTCTCGAGCGAGGACACGGACGCGATGGACATGCGTTTGGCGATGAGGCGCGATTCCGACTCGAGTCCTGCAGCGGGTCAAAGTGGGAACAAAAACCCATGTACGAAACCGACGTACGTTTGCGTAGCGCGGGCACGATCGTCTCGTCCCATGTTGGCAGCGACATCGAGAAAAAAAAATAGAAGGAAAAAATAAACAACAACAGCCATGTCTCTTCGCGCCCTCACCACCCTCCTCGACACCGCGCCATGTCGTCTCCGCGACCACTACTACACGACTCTCCGGGACAACCTCGCGTACATGTCCTACACACACACATTTACGCCCCCGCGCGAGGTCCGTCGCAGATTCGACCCCACCGATCCCTACGTGAAACACCGTCTCAATCCCCCCGTCGGCGGTGACCGTCTCGGAAAGAAACCCGCACCACCCTCCTCCCCACACGACGTCGTCCAGCTCGACCGAATCGTCCTCCACACCATGCTCAAGGATGCCGTCTCAAACCGCAGCGTTCTCCTCGATGCCATCGCCTCCTTTAGAGCCATCTCTGGCGAGACAGACAACGGCGCCGGTCGTCGCTCTTCCGACGGCGTCCAGATCGTAAAGGGAAAAAAGTCGGTCAGTGGTTGGGTCCGCCCAGGCATCCCCCTCGGCGTAAAGGTCGTCCTCAAGGGCCCGCAGATGTACAACTTTATCGCCACCCTCTCAGAGTTTGTCCTCCCTCGTCTCCGCGAGTTCCCCGGCATCGTCCTCCCCCCCTCCTCCTCAAACATGCAGACACCTAGCGGCGTTGCGGGCGTCGTCTCATTCGGTCTCCCCCCACAGGCACTCGGCTTGTTCCCCCAGATCGAGGTCAACCTCGAGGCGTACCCAAAAACGCACGGCATGCACATTCATTTCATCACCAATGCCCAAGGTCAGGGCGCACAGAACAAGGCCAGAGCCCTCGTCTCTGGCTTCCAGATCCCCTTTTCTCGCAAGTAGACTCATCATTACCGTGTCCTATTGTATCAGAGTCATGGTTAAATACACAATGGATTTGCGCGTCCAACTAGTACACATGCCTCACCGACGAACACCAGCTTGCCATGCAATGTCCCCAAGTCGATGCCGCGACGACGAGTGTGATCGTTCGATCCCCATTCGCGACGTCGCCGGCGTACCCGCTGACAATGCCGACGTTTCAGACGCAGTCCTCCGCGCCTTCTTGGGGGCAATAATCGAACTCCCCTTGGGCGTGTCAGGCCCCTTCAACCCACCCTTGCTCGGCGCAGGCTTCAGCGCAGGGGCAAGTGCAGGCAGGATCTCCCGTGCTAGCTCCCGCACCAGGACAGCACCATCCTCCTTGCTCAACTTGCTCACCATCTCGTGCAACCCATATCTCTCCACCAACATCGCACGGTTGGGGTGCACGTCGCACACCGTCCTCAGAATACGCAACAGGTTCAGTCGAACAACAGCACGGCTGTGCGACAGTCGGTCGATGATGCGTTTAAAAAAGGACGCTTTCGCAAGGCCAATGGTCACCGGGTTGGAGATGCGGCAGATCTTGAGGAGCGGGTCAAGCAGGTTCTCAAACGAGTTGGCTTTCGCAGACACGAAACACTTGAGCAGTACCTCCAGCGATTCCGACTTGACAAGTTGATCCTCAATCTTGGCAGTTTCATCTTGCAGCCTGTCGAAACGATCATCACCTGCCCCTGTCACACATGAAACACACTGACCATGACAAGATCGCCTCCAACGCACTTACTTGGAAGTATGGATCTTCCAACAGTTTCAGGTACAGATGCAGCCCATTGTGTTGCCAAAGCAGGTTCCGACAACTCTTGCCCGCACTTGCAAGATCGCAGAGAATCGGAAGCGCAAATTGTTTCAGAGGCGAACTCGTCTCGATCACCCGTTTAAGGCACGGGATGATGCCAGCTTGAGCAGCTTCTTCCTGCCGTGATTTGTTCAACCTACAGAGGTTGTAGCACGTTTGGAAGATGTGATTGGATATTTCCTGAAACCATAAGCATACACGGAGAACCCCTCACGCCAGAACGACTTACAGTGCCATGTGGACCAGTTCGGTCCTCGTCCAAAAGCCTCACAAGTATCTCGATGGCATTCGCGTTCTGCAGCACTTCAAGCAGATTCGCGTTCATCGACAGGTGCTTCACCGCCTTGAGCATTTGAATCAAACAGTCACCCTCGAGTAGCTCGGAAGCACGCATCAGCCCTACACATCACATGTATCTCAGCTTCTCAACGCGTGACGTTCGGGGCTTACGACGAATGATCTTCCTTGTCCCCATCGCATTTCGTACGTGGATATCGCTCTGTGTCACCTGCGAAAACACCAACAAGATCTGTATGATCTTGTGCTTCATCTCGACAGCGGTCTCGCTGTAGTTACCCATCACATTCAACAACGCCGAAGACAGCGGATCCAGGAGCCCTTCTCTGATAAACATACGGCAAAAGTCGTTCTTCGTCGTTGGGCTTTGTAGCTCAAAGACGCTTCCAATACCGTTGAGGGCATCCACAACAAGCTCGCTTTGTTCCGTGTAGTCTTCGTCAAGGAGGTCCACAAGGACTTTGAGTCCCCGACATCTGCGTGCACTGAGACAGGTCGTCATCGTAGATCAGAGATACTTACGAAATGAACATCTGGAGGGTCAGCGCGGACGTGTGGCAGAGCAATCGGATGAAATTTGATGCCTCAGTCCTGCACTCGGAGGGGTACTTCTTGGACGTGAAACCTATTTATCGTAAGCGGGTGACGTCAAGAACAAGGGCAGAAATTATTACCCATCATCACAGGAATGCCGCCAATCAGACAAAAGCTCTCCAGCACCCCAAGATCGTTTGTCACGAGCTGCCACTTGCATGTCAGTTGGGATGGTTCCCTGGAACAGAACGCGTACCAGATTAATGATGTGGAGCAGCTTCATCAAGACGTCCCGAGAACATTTCCCCTCCAAAACCTCCAGGATGGCTAGCATACCGTGTGAAGAGACCAACTGAAACAACATTTCTGGGTTCTCCGTCATGATGGTAATCTTTGAATCCCTCGATCAGCAACTGTACCGTTTGCATAGCTTCAATACTCACCAGCTGATCGCAAGCGTCCCGAAGCTGGAAGTCGGGTGCCGATGGCGTGAGCTCGTCAATCAACTGATTCACCATGGTGCACAGCCGAGCATGCTTGTCTCGTTGTAAATTAGTCTCAAGGTCATCCTCTGCAAAGCCTTCATCGATCTGGACTGTATCAGATCAATCAAGTTTCAACACAGCAACATGACATACCTCCGCAAAAGGGTCGTCATCATCGTCCTCGTCCCCCAGCTAGTTCACGGTTAACAACCTTGGTGAATGGAGAAAATTTTAGTCAACATACCCAGGATTTGTTGGAGTATCGCGTGTTGAGCTGCAAGGTTTGCATAGGCTGTTCGAGGGCTGACTCGGTCGTTAGACAAAGAGTACCAAACCAATTCGACTAGCTCACTCGCGCCATTGACTTTGCCAAACACATCATCATAGTCCTCGTCGTCCTCTTCCGCATACTTGTCGAATTCATGGGAACTTGCAACTCGCTTGGCTTCCGATCGCCCAAAAGATCCGGAGCCACTCGATCCAGAGCCAACAAACGACGAGGATCGTGAATGGGAACGAATCGAACCATACAGTGGGCCATTCGAGCCTGCGGGGCTCAACGAAGGACGCGAGGGCTTACGTGAAAGGCTAGGAAGCGGAGCTGACATTGGACCAGGAGAACTAGGTGCAATACCAAGCGTCTTAATGTCATCTGGATGGAACAGACCGCGGCGGACAGAGTTCTTCATCTACAATTGATAAAACATTAGCCCAGGAGTAGCTAGAAAAAAATGTCGGAACTAACCTTGAAATCCGCAACCTTTTCCTGCAAGATGATGTCATCTTCCTCTGATGCCAGGTCCGAATAGTCCTCCACGATCGGGACAATGTCTGGCGCAGGCGCTTTCGCAAGCGGAATGGTACCAGGACCAGCCGGGCTACGATTTGGCCGGATTGTCTGAGCGTTATCGTCGACCTCTGGTTTGTCATCTTCCATGGTCGATTTCTCCAACGCTACGTTTATACAAGTTGGTAAACAGATCAAAGACAAAAGAAACGTGAATCGCGTACCTTGCAACTTTGAGAATGAAGGACCGTCCTCGAAATCGTCATCCCAATTATCAGTTTGTTCCTCGGGCTGCCGAAGAACGAACGCCAATGGTTCCCTAATTTTCTCTACAAGACCAACAGGCGGTGGTGCTTTGAGGGCCATCGGTGCCGATATCGATTGTTGCAGCCCAAGGACAGAATGTTGGAATAAATTAATGCTACCTTTATTGTGCAGTGGACGTGTAGGTGACGGAGGAGGGCCGTCACCGCCCGCACGACCACCATGTTTTGACGGTCGTGTTGGGGCTGGATATAATCAGACATTTCGGTTGCATGGTAGTGGAAAATAATTACATTTCAAGGCCTCGTTCCACTCTTGCACCTTAAGAACAGCTTCATCGTAGTTATAATTACTCGAAGGACGTTTCTGTGCACCAGACGATGTTTGTGAGCTGTTGCTGTCCAGATGACCATCCTTTCCGGAAGATACATCCATCTGCTTCTTCGCAGCTACCATCCATGGATGTTTCAGGAGCTTCTTTGCTGATATTCGTAGGTTGCTGTCTTTCTGGAAACAGTGAAGAAGAAAGTCCTTGACAATTGGAGAGGCACCATCGGGTATTGGAGGACAATCATCTTGTACAATCCTAAAGAGTGCTGGCATGGGATCGAGGAAATGGTACGGGGGTTTTCCTTCTAGAAGCTCGATGACTACACAGCCGACGCTCCTGAGGTAAGAGCATGAGAGAATGGGCCCCGCGTGAGCACGTCAACGTACCAGATGTCGGAAGCCGTAGTCGCACCAGATTGTTCGATGACCTCCGGTGCCACTGGCGGCAACACAATGTCAACACGTGTGAGCGAGTCAAGGACATTACCTACTCCAATACGGACTGCCAACGACAGCATCATCGCTGACAGCGCCGGTCGTGGTGGAGCTAGCAACTCCAAAATCCGCAAGCTTAACGCATCCATCCTTATTCGTTAATATATTCGCGCCCTTGATGTCCCGGTGTATGACACCTTGGTCATGGAGGTATACCAGGCCTTCGAGTACCTGACGAATGTAAACAGCAACGAGATTCTCGGGAAACTTTCCAAAACGTTTGCATATGTTGTGCAAGGATCCGTTTTCGCAGAATCTAGCAAGGAATCAAACAATCGAGAACAGAGTAGCGTGTGGCATACGAACTCAAGAATGATGTACAAGTACTCCCGCGTCTTGACGAATCCTTTGTACTTAACGATATTGGAATGCTAGAGCTGGTCAGCTACATGATAGAACGCGAGCAACAAGGTACACACATTGAGATTCTTGAGCAAGTCGATCTCCGACTAAAGGAAGGATAAGAAAAAGGGCGAAGCCACTGCTTGGAGAAGCACCATGATCTGCCCGAGCTCGCCTTTGGGTATGTTACTTAGTTGGATCTCCTTGACAGCGACGGTTTCACCAGTGGCCCAATTAAGTGCACCTGCGTTCCTCAATCGATCAGCTTAAATTCGGCGTGTGGAGAAGAGAACTCACGGTATACCTGACCAAACGCGCCTTTGCCGAGGGAATCGCCGAGTTGCTGGAAGGTCAGACGTGAGCGACGCGTTCTCCGGCGAAAACGATTCGAGACAAACATAGTCATTGAGTAGCTTTGAAGCGCCTGAGCTCTTTCCAGGGCTGATAGCGTGTGATGGGGAGGATGCCATGACCAGGGTATACGTGGAGACGGAATCTGCGTGGCTTTAAAGGTAGGTGACGATGAAATGGAGAAAAGGAAAGATGTGCAAGGACGGTCGCGTCCTG
Organism: Pulveroboletus aff. annulatus; assembly: GCA_038094595.1. Classification (NCBI taxonomy): domain Eukaryota; kingdom Fungi; phylum Basidiomycota; class Agaricomycetes; order Boletales; family Boletaceae; genus Pulveroboletus; species Pulveroboletus aff. annulatus. Next base: position 186,088 of record JBBPTX010000001.1, on the reverse strand, counting down.
CGCTGACGAGCCCGAGTCAAGTACCACCGCAACTCGGACCCATTTGGAACACTACCAATTCACGTGACCGCGCAGCATCGTACCGAGGTCGATTTAACTAGCCTGCTCTAGCGGTACTCTCTTTGCTCACTAGACTAGCACTTGCATCATCAGAACAAATCCTACCGGGCTGCACTGGGCCGAGTTCGCTACATACAATAATCCCAGTAAAGTTTTAGTCCGCGGGTGGGCTGCGGCATTACTAATCACAAGCGATCTGCCAGAAGGACCTTTTTACCGCCAAGGACCTCAGTCTTGGTCTGTTTTGTATTGTAGCTAGAGGAGAAGGAGAATACGCACTCAGGCTTCTGCCACCTGGAGCTTGTGCACGACCGATCATAACTCTGCTGCTCTCATGCTTATAACAACCGTGGTCGCCGCATATTACACGAATGCTTGGCAGTGAGTTCCGTTTTAAAAGCGTGTCGATCGCTGGCCAGCCGACTCGTCGAGAGCCACAGGAGGTCGGCTTCCTTCCCGTTGTCTATATGTGACAGCTTTTTGGTCAAACTACCAATAGTTTCGTAGCACACACGGCGCCTCGTACCCAAGAAACAGCATCATACTTCAAGACGATCAGACAGCTACAAGTACGTATCCAGCAAAAGTGCGCTCACTGGTAGGTGACTTGGCGACCCATAAGGTGAGTTTACGACATGGGCGACGACGACATAGAGGAATTAATGAGTGGCATAAAATGTGAGCCACGAGGTGAACTATCAGACGACGGAAATATGATGCCATCGATGAAGCAACCATGGAGGTCTGTGCGGGATACTCATGATTTCAGCAATCCATGTAAACACACCATAGTGCACAAGCGTAGAGTCCGGCCAGAATAACGAGGTACCGATGTCTCCCGTAGAATCAGGCATGGAATGGCCCAAGACCTATGTTCCGAAACAATTACACCATACCATAGAAATGGATGCAATAGGAATTTAGGAATAAAGACAAACTGTAAATGCACCATGTCCATTACGTGCGGCGAAAGATGATGGCTTCACCAAACGGGTCCGTATTACAAAGTGAAATTACATGATACCACTATCTATGGCACCAAGATCTTGGAGCAAACAAACGAATTTAGTAAGCCACCAAGATGCATGAATTCGCAGATAACTTACCGCTACAAGGACAATAGCCACTACAAACGCAATGATGAACATCAGACATGCAGCACGACGACCAGCCTTTCGTTGATGTTCTGACGCGGTAGAAAGTTCCTCGGCAGCACCGCGAGTATCGGAGGATATGGAATAAATATTTGATTCGATATTGTCTAGGATTCAGGATAGTTCAGGAAGACGGGCCAGTGTCCCAGAGCTATAACGTACCCAGCATACCACCCTGTTGATTGACTAGAGTACCGAGGTCGCGGAATATTTCCGACAACTCGTGAATGCCCGTCTCAATCTCTTGAATCTCGACTTCTCGTTCCTGGATCAATGATTCTTGGTAGGCAAGTTCATGGGGCGACAGCTGGGATTGAAGTAACTGCGCTTGTTGTTGCTGCGGCGTAGATGACTCACTTGCCGTAGTCAGTCAGAATGATGACTGACCGAATAAACACTCTTACGAAGGATGGGTACGGTCGTCTTCTACTGCGAGCCTGACACCTTCCACTACCGCCCGCTGTCGTTCTACGCTAAGTTGCTGTGCTCGCTGGAATGCCACGAGAGATAACTGAAGATCATGCGAAGTCTTCTGTAGTGACGTCTTCTGATGGGCCTGAGGACAGATCGAGTCCAAATGTTAAAACTATTCATCACACATTGACTTACACTTGTGACGGGTATAGAAGAAAGCCTCTTCAAGTCTTCCGACCCCCGCTTAGCCATAGCTCTTGTTGTTTCCGTGAGATCATGACTACCAAGCAATAACTGTGAATAGAGTGGCGTATGGCAATTCGAAATCGACCCACAGTTGTTTACGAAGAGAGGGAGAGTCCTTTGTAGTACCGAGTTGGTCCACCAATTTCAAAATTCCCTGAACATTGCTATTGATCTTGAACACTTGTAGGGACAGGGACAGGAATGTAGAGTCTTCTCGCGACTGGGAGGTGTTCTGCGCTGGACGAGGACGACCAGTCTCTATATCTTGAAAGCTCATGACGAGCCTGGGATGTGGAGATAGCCAAGCTCACTGGAGTCGTCGCAGCAACGAGGTGGAGGACAACCACGTGACTCCCATCGAAACGCCCACACGTGGCGTGGTAAACTCAAATAATGATGGCATCAATGTGGCCAGTGGCTAGTGACTTGGGAACTTGGCTTTATTTCAAGTGCTAGCAACTTCAAGGCCTCAACGTCCAACAGCTTAAAGACCATGACGTGCTCGAACAGAACACTCGGTTTCTTTTACCCCCCCTTTCTTCTGTGTGTACTTGTGTGGCAGTTTTTGGTTTTAATGCTCGCTGAAGTTCAAGTTGACGCGTATTATCCCACTATTCGAGTCAAACTGAAAAAATTTCAATGAACAAACCCTTAACGGCATCTCCTAACATGATATCATTGACCTGTTTGAATGGTATCGTGAGTTTCTATCCGAAATGTGCTTTCGGGCATACAGACCACGATAAGTGCTTTTTCCAGCGACTCATTGTTTGAAGTGCGATTACCACACTACTGTCTGGTTGGGGTATGCGACCAGATTACCGAGCTGACAGATAAGTCATCAGTACTCATTTTTATCCGCGGAGCTGTGTCGTCTGTAAATCGGTGGCCACAAGTTGACGCGAACTTGAAACCGCCGGGCGTCAATCCGGTTAGTTTGCTGGAAAAAACTACTTCCAGGCTGCTTGGAGAATTTCATAATCCATCATGTGGCCCCTGTCTGACCGGAATCAGATGGGCCTATCCAAGGTCTCTGCCGGTCTATTCGACCGTATGGTTTCGAACTTGGGCAATCACTCTGACAAACTGTCGATGCATGTCAGTTGCTAGGATGCAACGTCCCCGGTCTGTTCCGCTCTTTTGTGTGTGTGTTTGTGCCGCCGTGCTACTTATATTCCAATGCACGGCAGTTTGGCTAGATTCACCACCATGAAGTTTGAAAGGTGAGAAAATCATCTTTACTGTGTCAGCTATTCCTCACCAAACGCCTGGCGGTCGGCCTCTACCTTATCACAGATACCTGCAAGATACCCAGGTGAGTTTCTCCAACTTTCTTCCTGCACGTTGGTTGTATCAAATTATTCTTAGGCCCCCGAGTGGCAAAAGGCTTATATGTAATGATCTTTTGCGTTGTTTCTCAAGCACCTGTTCCCTAATATGGCTCTCGTACCTGGGGAAATAATATCTCCTCACATTCCACAGAGATTATCGTGGGCTCAAGGTGCAGTTGGAAGTTATACGAGCGCAGCAAGTCGATGCGTTGCGTTCCTTTAGGAACAGAGACGTTGGTTATATTCACGGCCCCATACCTGACTACGACGAGAAACAGGACAATTCCAGAGGTGAGAATTCCTATGGTATCGATCCAAGAAGTCCATTCCTATCAATTCATGAAAGAGGTGTATTTAAATCGAGGCATTACAAGATCGCCTATGAAGTGGACAGCTAATAATCAACAAAGTGACTCACAACTACAGCAACAATTGAGCCTGCAGGCTCACGACATTATATCGATGCCCCCCTCTCCTCGCTTCCCTCCTGTTCCTTCTTTTTTTCAGGATTCAGGTACCTGCGCTCTCTGTCCGCGAAAGTATAATCAAGCTGACCATCATGTGACAGAATCCCCAGCATCATCTCCCTTGCATGTAATGCGTTCCAATCTGCCTGCCATCCATACCAAATTTTTCGACATGCTTGACGCTGAGCTAGACAAAATCGAAACTTTCTACACAGCAAGGGAGGAGGAGATGCACCGACGTGTCAAACAACTCCGAAAACAACTCCACGGACTTGGAGAACACCGTCAGCTGTTCTATGTTAGTACTGTCTTCAGTAATGGATGGATGCACGGTTAACCCTTGATCTGTTAGCAATCATCCGCGCAGGCAAAGGGGCGCAGTTGGATCAAGAGAGTACACATCTCTATCTTGTCTGTGCCTTCGTCAGTGGCGCAATGGTTCTCAGGGCGCAAGGGACCCGAGGAAGCGCATCAAATCAACGGAATTGGCATTCCAATGTCTGAAACGGGGCGTGGCGGTAAACATCTTTTTGTATGCTTTCTTTCCCTTCAACTCATCGATGTGAGGACGTCGCGGTTTTGTTGATACGGGGATACAAGCTCCTCGACGCAGAGGTCTGACTGATAACCACCTCGGATCCTTGAGAAAAAGTGAAGTGGCAAAAGGCGCAGAAAAGTACTTCGATACCGCATCTTTTCTAAAGGCAGTGGATCGCACCAAATACTCGAACGGCCTTCCGGACTTACCGTCTCGCGTGATGGGGAATCCTCTTGACCCCCGTGGATATGACCATGCAAAGAAGAAGCTGCGAAAGGCAATTGTCGAGTATTACCGGTGCGTTGAAATATGTCATTCCCTCGGAAATTAGCCAGTGAAAAAATCGGGGAGAACCGGGTCCTACGTGACGCAGTTATACGGTTTTGCCGTCTGTGGAATGTCATGGCGACGATGCTGATGTGTGCCATCTATTATAGCGGCCTCGAGGTCTTAAACAATTACAGAGTAGGTCTTCCTTAGCATCGAGTCACATGTAGGTGCACTGACGCCGTTCGATCTGCGTTGGCGTTGGATTATTGTCCGTGCTGTGGGACTATTTCTCCGAAGATCCTCAACCTCACTGGCTTTCGCAAAGCGTTAAGGAAATTCGGGAAGATAACCAAGATGTCTGTCCTAGATGTATACATGAAAGAGAAAGTACGGATCCACTCTGGCCGATGATATTGTAACACTTACACATTGCAATGTAGGTAGAGCCCTCGGCCTTTGCCTCTGGTGCTCTAATAGGTACTATGCTTAAAGAGCTCGAGCAAATTTTTGCGACGCGATTCGGTAAGTTCCCTTTACGCTGTGGAGTTGAGACTCAACAATTATATACGTTTACTGGGAAAATTTAGAACGCGGAAACAAGAAAAGGGCGATAAGCCACCTTCGAATTGGGCTAGTATCGGAAACATATTATCTCAGCTCCCTTCGCTTCGGGGTGTGGTTAGGGTTAGCACTCCCCGCAGCTGTCGGAGGCTGCTACCTATGTAGGACGTCCCATGATTTCTATATGGAAATATTTGAACTTCGTTTTTAGCTTTCCAGGATCAAACGCGGGGATCATTACCATCGTGGAACATCCTGCTTTTTATTTACTCGATACTACTGCTACCGACATTGCTGGCCCTGCTAGTTGGCTTCAACATCTTTGTATGGGCACGCAACAGAATCAACTACATCTTTATATTTAGTATGCGACTATCTCCTTACGAGGTTTGTAATCTGATAATCCGCACAGAACTTAACCCAAGATCAAGGCTTGATTATCGCGAATACTTTGAGGTACGTATCATATATCGACCTCGCGTAACCTCTGATGTCGACTGGTGGCGATAGCTTCCATCTTTCCTTCTCTGTACCCTTGCCTATGCTTTTTGGCTCTCCTTTGCTCAAATTGGTCCCCCGACGCTGTGGCCGTTGATTTGGCTCCTTCTCACCGCAGTGGTCATGTTGAATCCAATCCGTGTAAGTCCTTCAAGTCTCGTTGGCGCTCCCCGTGCAGGCTTGACCCCAAGATATTCGGGGGTAGGGTTTCATGTGGGGTCAGGCTCGTTGGTGGACAATAAAGAAGATAGCGAAGCTTGTGGCTAGTGGAATTTGGACAGTAGAGGTTTGTCACCATTTTTAGCCTCACAAGGCACATTCGAAATCTAATTATATCTCAGTTCGCGGATCTCTGGCTTGGGTATGATTTTCTGATGTTTGCTTCACCCGAATCACCCAACATCTCAACCTATCACTTTCAGTGATCAGTTTTGCAGTCTCGTGTATTCGTTTGCAAATCTCTACTTTGTGGGCTGCTTTTACACCCATTCCTTTGTCGCCACCCACAATACGACCACGGACACTTCGGATGACTTCAGACCCTTACTATACGCATCATCTCCAATTAATGTCACAACCTCTTCTCAAAGGGGTTCATCCATTTTCAACTTAGCTTACGAACCCCAAGTACAAGAAGCATGGTCTACGTGCGGCGCCGGTCAGAATTGGACGTGGTATTTTCTCCTTGGTGCACTACCTTTCGTGGCACGATTCTTGCAGAGCATGAAGCGCTACTGGGACTCGAAACTCCCCTCCCAACTCATCAACGTATGACACCTGTTTGGATCTCCATTTATTTCATGACCATCACCTGGTTTAAATAGGCTGGGAAGTACGGGATGGGGATCATACAATATCTCCTTTACTACTACTGGAGGCACCAGAGTACGTCTAACTGCACAATGACAAGCATGAAGCTGAAAGTCACCTCCTAGGGAGCCCACATACCGGTAAAAGCTACGCTCTCTTCTGCTTGGCGGCAACTGTCAGTTCGCTATACGGATGCGCTTGGGTAAGTTCGTCTACTTCCGTATGCTTTGACTGCCACGATATTTCTGTCTCAGGATTTTTTGGTGGATTGGTCGATGTGTAAGCCGTATGCCCGATATCCGCTTCTTAGACCGGAACTTGTCTACAAATCACAAGTATCAGTGCGTCGGCATGTTCCCGTCTCTGTGCCCCACTGATGATGTCCTAGTTATACTATCTGGCTTTGGTAAAATTGTTTCACTCACCCTCTGGTATCTGATTCCTGTTCCCCCGCAGCTGACCAACCTATGCATTCGTTTCGATTGGGTGATTTACGTAATTTTCTGTGAAGGCAACTACGAGCTATGGGCGTTCATTGCCGCCACATTGGAGATGTTACGAAGGGTGCAATGGAACTTCTGTACGTCATTTTCCCTTTTCCTCCGTGATCACCCAGACGTTCGACGATTTCAGATCGACTCGAGAACAAACACCTTAGCAATATGAATTTGTTCCGCGTCATGCGCGAGCTTCCCCTGCCCTACACTGGCTTGGACGTCCACTCTGACGAGGAAGAGTGGAACACTCCACATTTGCGGTTGAGGAAACGGGTTGTCCGTTTGAGCTGAAGTGAATCCAGTGACTGCGATTGCATATGCATGTCTGGCACTAGTACTGGCAGGATCCAGTTACATCTACCCTGTCGGACATTTGAATATCAACATGAATGATTTCTTTCTAACAAGTAAATGTTAGTACAATTCGACTTCAAGCTGACTTGAATATATAAATCCTCTAGCGAGTACATGCATGCTGTATGTAGCACCAAAAAGTCCGACACGGGCCCATGCTTGCTGAGGCTTCAAGCTTCAAGTTGCTAGCATCTACAAAGCAGTTAGAAACGTAATCGGTAGTCACAGTCCTTCCAGCCAACCTCGAGCTCTGGTTGGCTGGCTCAGGCCTAGTAAACGACCTCCAGCAACCACAAGTGACATCCACCTTCCAAATTGGATTGCGAATTTCTTTTTGACACTCCCGGCTTCCTGATGGGCCTAGTATAACTTGAGTCAGTGTCACTGCAAATTCGCGAATGTCGCAGATTTTTACTGCGGCCACGCACACTTCTCAGTGCACTCGCTCACTGCTCAGCACCCTTTGCCAGTCACTTGAACAGACAAAGCATAAACTTCTCTCACAAAGTCCCATCCTCCTTTTCGCATTTGCTCCCTCGTCGACAACTCCTCCAAAAGTTCTTTCTCAAATCATATCTACCCTCATACAACTCTATCCCAGGCATGTCGGCTGCATATCAGCTCCATTACCCTATCAGTACCTTGACCAAAGAATGCACGCTGAATCCTATTCATGCTCTCTCGCATATGCGTTTGTAGACGGTGTGTCCTTCCGTTCCGCGATTTCGGGTCCTGCAGATCCACATGTTGGGAGGTCACGATGGCATCCTCCCCAAAAGCAGAGTGCTGAGGATGCGAAGAAAGCAACACCGCCCAGTACTGTGGACTCGCGGATGCAAACTTTATGGCATATTTCCGAGCCTGATGGCAAGGTTAACTGGGAACACCTCTGGGATCGCGGTACTACCGCAAACTCAGCTTGTTCGTTGTTGTCAACACATTCAAATGGCCTAGACTCGGGAACCTTGCTTGATGGGCTGCAGAATATTGAGTATGTCCCCCTCTTTAACAGTATCTCTTCTTCGACAGGACATTCGTTAGCGCGTCTACCGTCAGAAACATCTTCTATTTCTCTGACAAGACACCAGAAGGGCTTGAAACCGTGCTGCAAAACGCGTTTCCACAAGCGAACAAGGCATGTAACTTTGTCCCATTTATTTCAGTTGATTTCCGTCTCACTGCGTCTTTTGATGTGCAGCTTTCTCTGATTGCCTCGTCTACGCCTTTCATCACTGGCCTCCCAGTTACACTTTTCCACAACGGGTCAATCTTATCAGATGGGGCCGTTGGTATCGCGTTCACCTCCCCCCTTTCTTCACTGGCACCCATGGTCGAGCTCTCCTTCCCTCCACTAGCCGCGCTCAGCCGTAATTTGAATGTCACGAGGTAGATGACTTCTTTGTTTGAGAGCAACTCAACGATTCATGTCACTTGTTTTTTTTTCGCTGTTAGTTCTGAAGGGAATCTGATCCTGTCATTAGATTCAGGAAATCCCACACAGTTACTACTCAACGCAATCCGAAAACACAACCCCTGCTCTTCATATCCAACATGGCTAGAAAAGGAAGACGAATTTTATGTTGGTGTCATAGATTCTTCAACCCAGCAGGTACGCAGTATACTTTTTCCGCCTCACACCCAGATAACCAACGTTTGTCTATTGACAAACAATTCGCTGTTGGATCATCTAGGTTTCCCAGCTTCACCGTATTAATGCAGGTGATCCGTCACGCGGAGTAATTGCTCTTGACGCTGTCTCAGCACCGAAAGCGGGTACTATTGTCCGTGTGAGTTGATCGTTTTACCGGACGCATCGTTATCGACCTGGCACTGTGTTGTCAGCTATATCGTTTGCCAAAACTCCCTGCTCAGGACACCCCAACGGACGTTCCAGACACCATACCAAACAGCATCTCGCTGTTCGTTGCGTCGGAGAGGACTTCGGCAACGAGCTTTAAAAATGAGATCGCAGGTGATTCGGTTGTGAACGCTTTCCTTGCGGGATCTGAGCATGGATTTACCGTGTCTCGTGGCACACAAGGGTTTTGGAAGTGTGTTGTTCCGAGTGGACGTGTCGTACTGTACTAGAGCTCACGTGACTGTTTCGGGGAATAAAATTCGGCAAATTCCGATTGACCGAGAACGCCCGAGCTTTTGGTCGACACACAGAATCGGCCAATTTCCTTTGCCTTTACCTTTTTTTTTCGGAATGGTCTCTCGAACATTATCAGCGTCGCTGGGGCGTGCCCTTCGCAGTGCAGTTCGTCACCCCGTGAGTCTGTCTTGTTCACTGTCCACCTCAAAGCTTGACGCAACCCGATAGCGGCCCGCGAGGTCGTTTGCAACGGCTGTGAACATCCCGGCGCCCATCACCGAGACGACCACACTTCCAAATGGTCTCACTGTTGCAACAGAATCTCATCCGCATGCACAAACGGCTACCGTCGGTGTTTGGATAGACGCAGGGTCCCGCGCAGAGACTGACAAAACGAACGGCACCGCACACTTTTTGGAACACATGGCTTTCAAGGGAACGAGTCGCAGAAATCAACATGCTCTTGAGCTAGAAGTAGAGAACCTTGGTGCACACTTGAACGCGTATACCTCCCGTGAACAAACCGTATACTATGCGAAGAGCTTCCGCAAGGATGTCCCCGTTGCTGTCGATATCATCAGTGACATACTTCAAAACTCCAAGCTCGATACTACTGCGGTCGAGCGCGAGCGAGATGTTATTCTCCGTGAACAACAAGAAGTCGACAAACAACTTGAAGAGGTTGTCTTTGACCATCTCCATTCCGTTGCATTCCAAGGTATGTTCTTACCCTCCTCTTCGTACAATTGCTAACATCCAATAGCTCAGCCCCTCGGCTGGACAATTCTTGGTCCCAAAGCCAACATTTTGTCCATCAAGCGTGATGATCTTGCTAGCTATATCAAAACCAATTATACTGCGGATCGCATGGTGCTCGTTGGCGCAGGTGGTGTCGATCACCAGGAGCTTGTGAAGCTGGCTGAAAAGCACTTCTCATCCCTCCCCGTTTCCACCAATCCTATTCCCCTAGGTCGTCTTGCTCACCCTCGCACCGACTTCGTCGGTTCAGAAGTTCGGGTTCGTGATGACGAACTCCCGTGTGCCCATGTTGCTATTGCTGTTGAAGGCGTGGGTTGGAGTTCCCCTGACTATTTCCCCATGTTGGTAATGCAATCGATCATGGGTAACTGGGATCGTTCCTTGGGTGCATCGCCTCTACTTTCGTCCCGCCTTTCTCACATCATTTCTTCCAACAACCTCGCTAACAGTTTCATGTCGTTCTCCACGTCTTACTCAGACACCGGTCTCTGGGGTATCTATCTGGTGTCAGAGAACCTCATGAACCTCGATGACTTGGCCCATTTTACGCTCAAGGAATGGACCCGCATGTCTATGGCTCCCACCGACGTCGAAGTCGAGCGCGCTAAAAGCCAACTCAAAGCTGGCCTTCTCCTCAGTTTAGATGGAACGACTGCTATCGCTGAAGACATTGGTCGACAACTTGTCACCACTGGTCGCCGTATGACACCTAAGCAGATCGAGAATGCGGTCGATGCTGTTACTCCTGAAGAAATCCGACGCGTTGCTCAGAAATACCTTTGGGATAAGGATGTGCGTCTGTTATCTGATTCTTTTATGAGTGGGATTGATTGCTTTCGTATAGATTGCGCTTGCAGCTCTTGGACCTATCGAGGGCCTCCTAGACTATAACCGATTGCGGGCGGATATGTCTTCGATGATATATTGAAGTATGGTTCTCATTCAAGCATATTCAGGACCGGTAGTAACTAGACGTTGGCATTTTCCTTGTCATTCATTTGCAATCGGACCGCGTTCTCGTTAGGCGCAAGCTCTAATGCCAAAGACACTCTTGCACTTGAGACCATGTTGTAATGTTGTCAAAGATGGCGAATTTTTTCTCTCTACGCTCAACACCAAAAAGCAAAAAGTACATATACCTGATATAGCGAAACATTGAGAGCAAGTTGTAAAACACGCCAGCTGCAATGTTTAAGCCTCACCCCCACCTCGCGAGACCCCCTTTGGACGGTATTTTACAATCCAAGGATGTCGGGAAACTTCGACCAAGGGAAATCGTTCTTCCGGGTTGTATTTGAGAAGCTGTATAACAGGGTCGGTGTGTGAGGCATCGGGGAACCAAAGGAAGCTCACCTTGGAGATCAAGTCTCTCGCTTCAGGGGAAATATGAGAAGGTATGCGAAGATCAACCTTCGCAATCCGTCGATATGTGGCTGCAATAGATGAGTATCGATGAGTCTTGGCTTGTGTGACCATGCAAAGGCACTGACCATTAACGCTGCTTCTCTCTTCAAAGGGTGGGTTTCCGACCATGAACTCGTAGGTAAGTACTCCAAGCGCCCAGTAATCCACCTTTTCATTATGTTCTTTCCCTTCCACCATTTCCGGGGGAAGATAATCTAGGGTGCCACAAAGCGTCATTCGCCTGTTGCCCGGTGCATGCACGCTCCACCCGAAATCTCCGATCTTGAGCTCGCCGTTGATACCCAGCAATAGGTTCTCGGGCTTGATATCTCTGTGAATGACATGTTTTGAGTGCAAATATTGCAATGCGTCCGCCATTTGGTCGATATATCTTGAACTACGTTTCTCGGTGAAGCATCCGTGTTTGCTCAGTTGCTTATAAAGTTCGCCCTTGCCTGCAAATTCGAGCATAAGAAAGATGCGCTTCTCGTCATGGAAATAGCCGTATAGGCGCAAGACGTTTGGGTGGCGAAGGTTTTGTTGGATTTCGATTTCTCGACGGATTTGCTTCTCGACGCGCGACTGGACAATTTCTGATTTGTAGAGACACTTGAGCGCGAGGATGTAGTGAGGTTCGACTTTAGTGCGGACCATGTATACGCGACCAAACTTCCCCTTTCCAAGAGGGCGCCCGATATCAAACGAGTTCAGGTTCCATTCGCGGGTGGGTGTTCTGGAGGGGTGTCACGATCGAAGACAATGATACGACGATGAAACATGCCTCGACACGCTCGAATCGAGTGCTAGATCCTCTGCGGCCTCCCCGTACACCTTTTCGCCTCTTTTTTCGTTGTCTATCTCGAACCCGCCGTCATACTTTCCGATGTCAATTGTGGGTGGTTTAGGAGGAAGCTTTGTCGGGAGTGGTGGGGTAGTGGTTCTGTTTTCTGCGTTGGTCTGGTTCCGAAGAGCAGATGACTTGACAGGCTTTGGAGCGGGGTTGGGTGGGGCATATTTGGTGAGGAGTTTGGCGACGTTGGTTTGACTTGGCTGTTTGGAATGCGTTGAACGTGCGGGTGGTGGGTTCGTCTGTTTCTTGGAGGAAATTTCAAGCACTGCGATTTGCTTCGTGACGGAACCAATCGATGCCATGGCTTGATTGTGAGTTGCGAGTATTAGTAGACTATGGTGTGCCCAGACGGCGGACGCGAGAAACAACTCCACGCGTCGCAGTCACGTGCGTTCGAATGTGAACGGTCTCTTTTGTTCGTTCCACTCTACTAAGTACCACTTTGCCAACCTTGGTGACGCTTCCAGGAGACCCTCGACACTACTTAGAACTACATAACACATAGTATCGTCGAACCGGCAGCGGGATCGTTCTTGTAACCGACTCGCTAACTGTAAGCAATCACATGCCAATCCTATTTAAATCGAATCCAGTGTCAGTGGGCCTACATCCGGACCAACATCATATCGACGTCCCCGTCTCCCCTCGATGATTGTCACACCGCTCACTGAACTACTGCGCATACAGATGTGCGTACCTTGCGATCTATTTCAATAAATACGTACCATGTGCTAACCTTCGTTCATGTTTCTAGACCCGTCGTCCAGGGGGGAATGCAATGGTACGAGCGTCGCACGTTCCCGTAGCTGGGTACTATCCTATATTTGCTTCATAGGGTTGGAAAACCCTCCCTTGTTGCCGCTATCTCCAACGCGGGTGGTCTTGGTCAGCCGCGCTGAAGCTGGCATGATACCTGGCTAATGGTACCGTCTGCAGGGATACTCACTGCTCTTACCCAACCCAGTCCTGACGCCCTACGCACCGCTATCCAGGAGACAAGAGCGACCACCAGCAAACCGTTTGGCGTCAATATCACCCTGTTGCCGACTATCAACCCCCCAGACTATGAAGGTTATGCTCGTGCTGCTGTAGAGGAGGGTGTTCGGATTTTTGAGACCGCCGGAAACAACCGTGAGCCTTGCTTTTTGGTGATTTCCTACGCTGTTGTCAGTGTTGACGACGGGTTACAGCGGGCAAATTAATTAGATTCTTTAAATCACATGGATGCATTGTGATTCACAAATGCACGACCATTAGACATGCGAAGGTCGGGAGTCGTTCATTCTGCGATTGTCTAACTTTAACATATTTAATTTCATTTCAGTCTGCGGAGGGGTTGGGTATTGATGTCCTCAGCATTGACGGCTTTGAATGTACGGCGTTTTGAACTTTAGGACAGGTACCTAACAAGTATTTCAAGGCGCCGGTCACCCTGGAGAACATGATATTGGCGGTCTTGTGCTGGTGAGCAACGTTTCTTCTACTAATTGCTATAGCACTGACTTTGAGTCATAGCTAGCTAGAGCAGCACAGGAACTCAAGATACCATACATTGCGTCTGGAGGGTTTGCTGATGGCCGCGGTTTGGCGGCTGCCATAGCTCTCGGTGCCGCGGTAGGTCCTTGTTACTTTAGTTACGGAACACGCACTTTGACTAAACTTTCTACTTTTAATAGGGTGTAAATATGGGTATGTGGATTTATTCAACTTGACCATTTGAAAACCTTAGGATGCGTGCACTAGGTACACGCTTCATGTGTACCGTGGAGAGGTACGTTTACGGTCGCCTGGCGCAAACTATTCCCCTAAGATAATATCAGCCCAATTCACCATGCCATCAAAGAGAAGATTGTCTCGTCCACTGAACAAGATACCGTCCACATCTTTCGTACTCTGAACAACACAGCACGGGTGTTCAAGAACTCAGTGGCGACACAGGTTGTTGCACTTGAGCGGAGACCAGGTGGTGCACAATTCTCCGATTTGCGTGACCTTGTTTCAGGAACAAGGGGAAAGGTTGTATATGACATCGGAGACCCAGAGTATGGAATCTGGACTGCTGGTATTGCTATGGGCCTCGTCAAGGATATCCCTACATGTGAGGTTCTGCTCAGCAGAATTGAGAACGAGACGGAAGAAATTATTCAAAGGATGGGGAGGCAAATCAGAATTACGGCGAAACTTTAGAAATTGAACCCCCAAGCGATATGGATATGCGAATCATTCGACGAACTTTGATGTAACTTGTGGATTCACGCGTGACACTCTTCGTCCTCATTACACATAGCTCGCTCAACTTCTTCTCTCCAAATCTCAGAAAATTCAGATATGCTTTTGCCCTCACTGAGGTTCAGCACTTCTATAGGTACCATGTTGTGCTGGTGCGCTGGTGTATTGCGGGTCGCGGCTGGATGCGTGGGCGATTCCACTACTCTGATCTCTGGGAGGGGGTTGGGCCTGTCGGATGGTTGATCGTGTTCAGACACGGCGAGTAAGAAGAGTCCATGAAGTTCTTCATAACTGAATAGAAGAGGATCCGTTCGCGGCGTATAGGGATTGAAGTCAAGGATATGTCCTCGAGAAAAATCTCGCGTCAGTAGAAGATCGAAAACATCTACAGAAGATAGTTGATCGTTCAACATGCAGTCATCGGCTGGCCATTCAACAAATCGTGCGTACAATCTGGTTGAGCTAACGTCCATCTAGGTCGAATGCTTTCTTCCCATAAACGATGCACTGTTGATTTAATATTGGTTTGTGTGACAAGGTCAACCATATAATCGTAGAAGTTCATATCTCTTTGCGTGATTCCTACATATTGAGGATGAGTGATGGGGCCTACAATTCAAAATCGGTGGCACAAACCGAGAAGTGTGTCATTCCGCACAAAGCATCGTACCTCTCGACTTTGGTCCACGGGATACCATTTCCTGAGTACAAGCTCTAAATTATATGATGGCTGGTCTCCCGTACCGCACCCTTCGAAGACACGTTCAACGTCGAGGTCATGCGTGATGAAGTCGGATGACTTTAGTAGAAGATAAACATCCGCGGGAGAAGTACATTTGAGGGGAGTGGACATGGGTAGAACCCACGCTGCATCCTAATTGTGCTGATTAAGTACGCGAGGGACGTGAATTGGTTCACCCTTTGTATACCTTTGGGGACGAAAAATTTAACTTTGGGAAGACTGCTTCGTATCTATCGATAGCCGCCCGTATCTGTGCATCCAGCTCCGGAAACGAGAAACGCTGAACGTCTGATTCAGATCCATCGGGGCACGTACTTTCGCCGTCGTCCGAAAGTGTGCTCTCCGCTACACTGTGGATGTATACTTTCAAGTGATGCTATCAGAAGAATGCGAGCAACAGGCCTACGTATTTTCCGATCCCTCCGGAACAAACACTCCGTTTGACTCTAGATAATCCTTGAACGACTGATCTAATGGCTTGATTATGGTTGATCTGATGGACACCGAGGAGAAGAAAGGGAACCAGGAGGAGAATTGAAACGCTAGAATGTAGCCCGCATTGATTTCGGGAAACACAGCAGGCTCATCGTGCATGACACTGGCTCAGAAGTAAGATAAGACACGTATCACGTGCCACCATATTTTACTCCACAGCAGAAAAGCGTTGTCTTGTACCAAGGATACTCATTTGCAGACCATGGCACCACTTTCGATCGATATAGAGACATTCGCCACCTATTGCGATGCACTTCAAACAGCCGCGCTTGCAACGACCCGTCTAGCAGCGACATCGCTCCCTGCAGACCTCCCTTTTCATCGTTCCGTCGATCCAGCGCTCGCCCGTGACATTGATGCGTTCTCGGGCCGCGTTCTTTCTTTGGCTAGCAAGCTCGTTGGGACCGCAAGTGGACAGGTTAGCAGGATGCGAGAAGAAGAGGACGTAGTGGATGAATTCGTACGCAACATCGTAGACCCAATGGAAGGGATGTTGGAGAGTACAGACGGCGCACTGGATGTATTCCTTGGGAAAAGAAAAGACCCTGCAATCCCCATTCCTGTCGTTCCTTTCGATCCTCACAGGAATAAATCAAAGGCACGTCGCTGCGGCTAATCTACAGTGATCTAATAACACGACCATTTCAGAAACAAACGTTTCGTGGACGACTAGACCCCGCTCTCACTCACGCCTCTCATATACTAAAACCGCAGTTGTTGTTCAAGCATACGCTTTCCAACACCGACGAATCCCCTTACATCCCCACAACTCTCATACCGCACAAATGGTGCGCCAAGGTACCCCTCGGATACGTTTTTCATGACGAAAAGTCGAATAAGAGCATTGAAGATGAGGACGACGAGGAAGAGAGCAGGAAACGCACGTTGCATCCTTATTATTATGAATTGACACACCCTGCCTACCCCGATCACGTATTCAACCCGCTGGTGGAACCTTCACTTCCTTCACCCCTCGACTCAGGAAGTCCGATAAACTTGCATCCTTTGACATTCATCTCCACTCCTGAAGCCCTTCTTTCCATGGCCAATATTATCTCTTCAGAAACCGAGCTCGCCGTTGATCTAGAACACCATTCATACAGGTCGTGCAAGGGATTCCTGGCTCTCATGCAAATATCGACTAGACAAGGCGACTTCGTGGTTGACTTACTAGTGCCAGAGGTAAGGGAGGGGCTTAGGCAAGCAAAGGACAAGAACGTGAGAGATAGCGAGGACGCGCGCATAGCTAATGAAGCTGGCCAAATTATTGCAAGAGTTTTTACAGATCCCTCAATCATCAAGGTGCGCTTAATTTACTTGGCTTATAACGTGTATCGTTTACATCGGCGTTTCCCTTGTATTCTACCCCAGGTCTTTCATGGTGCAGAGTCGGATGTCATGTGGCTCCAGCAAGACTTCAATATTTTCGTCGTTGGCTTATTTGATACGTTTCATGCATCAAAACTGCTGGGTATGCGCTTGTAATCATGGCTTATCCTTAGCTATAATTAACCTTTACGATTATCGCCAGAATTCCCGAAGCACAGCCTTGCCTATCTACTAGAGACTTACTGTGACCTCACACCTGACAAACGATACCAGCTTGCTGACTGGAGGATTCGGTAAGCCTTTACTTCGCTTTAATATACCTCTCATTGGCTGATAGACCTCTCCCGTTTCCTATGTGACAGACCACTCCCGATTGAAATGTTGGCCTATGCGCGCTCTGACACTCATTTCTTACTATACATTTATGACATGCTCCGCCTCTCGCTCATCGAGCGATCTATAACCCCAGCTGTGCCTGACGAACACTGCGCACTTTTGGGCACGAACCAAACGAATAGCAGTCGAGGTCTTATTCATTCTGTTTTAACGCGCTCATCTCGTACTGCCCTTAAGCTGTACGAAACCGAAGTATATGATACAGTGGGCGGTACGGGTTCTAATGGGTGGGATACACTCGCAAGGAAGTGGAATAAAATTGCGTTAGTAGGGTCACCTTCCAAAATGCAAGGGACAGAGGTTCAGGAATTGCAGACTGCCGTGTACAAAGCCGTGCATCGATGGAGAGAAGATGTTGCTCGGGAGGAGGATGAAAGCACACGGTCCGTATCTCTTGGTCCTTTCTCCGGCCCCGATCAATAGATGATTTTTTCAGGTATGTCCTCTCGACACACCACCTCTTTCTTCTGGCAGAACGCGTCCCTACCACCATCCCGGATCTGCTTTCGCTGTTTGGTGGTCCCAGAGGTGTCAATGGGAGTGTCCCCCCTGTACTCAAGCGTCGTGTAGGAGAACTGGCGATGGTCATTAAGACGAGTATGGAAGCTTCCCGACCAAGGTCTAGTCCACGAGGCTCAGCAGAGGCTGAGAAGAAGGGTGCTGAAACGGTACTTTCGGTAGCTGTCGAAGAGTCGGAAACAATGGGCTCCTCAATGCCTCCGTCATCAGTTGCAAAGCCAACTCATGAGTCACGTCTTTGGACGTCGACATCAACTGCGACTATCTCGATGTCACGGTCGTCCTTTTTTGGTGCTGGGATCCTCGGAGATCGTACACAGGAGAATGGGCTTGTACGACCATCCTCGGACGATGAAAAGGGGATTCATTCTGCCGCACGGGGTGTCTTATTTGGGAGTACGTTTGTCGATGTAAGTGTTGTGGCATAAAACGTGTGGTCCTCGTTTTTGCCTCCCGACTCCGAGTCGCGATCGGTACTGTAGGCTAGTTCCCTTCCTTTTGCCGTGACGCCTCTGCGCCATATCCTGCTTGTGTTGTCGTACTTGAGCAGATATGGCTTTGCCGTCATTGGTTCTTTCCACCCGCGATTTCCTATGTGCATGTACTTACAATCCGTGCTTCCTTCTAGGCTACAACGGTTTCCTCGTCGAGCACTACCAGAACCACTTTGACTCATGCACGACTATCGACTGATTCCACCAAACGCTTCAAAGACATCGTGGAAAGGATACACAAGACACTGGTAGTTGCGCCGGTAGCGTCGATGTCATCGTTTGCCACATCCGTTCGGGTAAGTAGTATGTTTCTACGTCATCGCGGATGCTGTCGTGCGATGACTGGCCGTCGAGAAACATGTCAGTTGATAAACCGTGCCTTCGCCTCGATGCAGACACAGGTTTTACGGTCATCGCACTCAGGTGTTCCCACAAGTATTGGTGTAGATTCCACTGTGCCCGAGGCATCCGATCCTATACCTTCCGGTCCTGAGGGTCAAATTGAGATTCCGTTTGTACCTATGCACAAACGTCAATCTCTTTCAAACTTACATGATCATCAACCTAAAGACGATACGATTATCGTCGTCGGTCAAGCAGGCGCGAGGCAACGAAAACGAAAACGCGACAAAGTCAAAGGAATCATTTCATCCTCGCAATCTAAATCCGAATTGCGATTGAGTGGTGCCGAGGCCATTTCCACCGCCGATTGTGATCAAGAAGTGGAAGAGTTCGATTATTTCAACGTCCCTAACTTACTGGACGATGAGGTCATGCGTGGACATGCACGAGGCGTGCGCAAAGAGGACGAGAGGATAAGAAAGAAGCAGAGGCATGGGAAAGGTATGTTGATGACTTTTTCCGATCGTCGGGCGCTTTCTGCGTGGGCCCGTCTTTTTTTTTTTTGATCCTATACACTCCGTTTACGAATGATTGAATCTGTTCCAGGTTCTGGGTCCTTAGAGTACCGCGACTTTCAGGCGCCGCCGCGAGACCAACGAGAAGTGAGCAGTGGCAATAAAACTCACACGTTTAGATGAGGACATATACATCTACTTCGCGAAATGACACAAGGCTTTTGAGAGATTTTGTCGAGCTGCATACTATGGCAGCATCCAGGCGTGTTGGTTGTGGATGATTCGGGGCAGTGTTGTCATTCCTATCGGCTCGGAAGTTTTAAGGAGGATTTGCTCTCCCGCCATTCAAAGCTCGTAGCTGAAAATTGGAGCTCGCGTCATGCTGTGTCATGTATTGAACGCGAGACTCAAGGTGAGTGGTGATTGCTCTCCAAAGGGCAGCACGGAAGAAGCAGATATGCCTCATCTGCATGAAAGCGCTAGATTTCAAACACACTCTGGACAACATTCATGCGAAATGAATGACCTAGGCTGGCAATGAACAAATCGGTTATCCGGACGGTACAAATCTTGATAGAGTGATAACGAGTCCATATAAGACCGAGTTTTTTCAGAGGTGGGTAGAATATCAATACCAATCATTCCTTCACCTTGGAATCGTCCTTGAAGACCTTTCCACCAGCATGGCTATCCTTACGATGGTGGACAAGACCTTCAGGGTTAAATCCACCAACACCCACCTCTCTGAACCATCTAATTCCGATATAGAATGCTGCTCGTCGTCGAAAGAGGTCGATGAGGAATCCATTCTAGATATCGATCGCGTTTTGGTGAATGACGACCCACACAAATGGAGTCACATGAGAAAGGCATGGGTCATTTTGATAACTTGATACGCGTACCGCTGACGATGACCCTTCAACTCAGACGATAACGCTGGGGATTGTATCCACGGCATCGT
Source organism: Pulveroboletus aff. annulatus (assembly GCA_038094595.1). NCBI lineage: Eukaryota > Fungi > Basidiomycota > Agaricomycetes > Boletales > Boletaceae > Pulveroboletus > Pulveroboletus aff. annulatus. The sequence goes on along the minus strand of JBBPTX010000001.1, from coordinate 165,758 downwards.
TGATTACTACACTTGCGTCAAATATACAAATCCGTGGGTCCAGTTTTCCTAGACGCTGATGAAAATGGGTGAAGCTGAATCTCGGATAGCTGCCAATGCACTGATTGAACGAGATTTGCATGCTACAAGTGTCCAGATCAGCTGGTCGCTCGCAGCATACACCTTGATGAATGGAAATTTCCCACTTTTCTGGAGCGCCGCCAGTGAAATCAAAGGTCGAAAGGTTTGTCACTCTAGCGAATGGTTGGACGCAAGCTCATAATAATGCAGCTGGTCTTTATTGCATCCACCTCTATTTTTGTTCTCGCATGCGTCATTTTAGCCAACGCTCAAACGATCCATGTGCTGATCGGCATGCGTGTTGCACAAGCTGCTGGGTTAGATTTTCGTTCATTTCTAGGTTACGACTGAATACAATGCGTTGCAGATCTAGCGCAGCAATATCAATTTCGGCGGCTACCCTAGCTGATATGTACGAACCGCATGAACGAGGAACGATGATGGGCATCTTCAATGCTGTGCCGCTTCTTGGGCCAGCCCTCGCGCCCATAATTGGGGGCAGTCTGGCGCAAGCATTCGGATGGCCAGCAATCTTTTATTTTCTCGCCGCATGCGGGGGTATCATTTTTGCGGCATTCTTATTTTTGTTCAAAGACACGTTCCGGATTGAGCGTAGTCTGACTTATCAGGCCGCTTTACGCAGGCGGGGAATTGCCACAGCGACTCCCAAGTCTGTTGTTGATCCCACAATCGTGGAGAGTCAAGCAGGGATAGAGGAAAAGGAAGGAAGGAAGGACGTGTCACTGCAACCGGTTTCGACCGAAAGTTCAGTCGAAAATGGGACAGCCATTGTCAAGACTGGGCCAGGGGTGAATGACGCTAGGCTATCTTTCTCGGACATCAATCCGTTTCCGCCGCTTTGGATAATTATGCAACGGAGAAACAATATTGCGATCTTGCTAGCGAATGGTAAGTGGGTGAATGGTCTTGCATGGTCAAAGTACTGACGACATGATAAGGATTGACGTATGCATTCAGCTATTGTTTATCATACATGTGTACGCGAACGCTGAACAAACACTACGGATATGGCGCACTTTCGGTGGGAATAGTCCTTCTCTCACTTGGAGCAGGTAGGTGTCTCGCTAAGTCGTGCAGGCGAGGAGCTGAAGGAAGTAGGAAGCGTTGGAGGAAGTCTGGTTGGTGGTCGATGGTCGGACCACGTTATGACAAAAATGAAAGCCGATAACAAGGGAACATGGTATCCTGAGGTGGGTCTCCGCGGCGCCGCGAACCAAAATGAGATATTGATGGGATAGGAAAGATGCGCCTAAAGAGCACGACGGTCGCAATGATCTGGTTGCCCCTGAGTGTCGTTGGATATGGATGGGTGGTTGAGAAGCATGTCAACGCGGGTGTGATTTGCCTGATGCTGTTTTTGTGCGGATTTTTTTCAATGTGAGTGGCACGGAAGACAGCTTAGTGTATGTGCTGACGTTTTTAGATGGATGTACGCGAGTACATGGGCATATGTTGTAGACGCGAACCCTGGTTTGTCATCGAGTGCGGTCGCGACGAACAGTTCGTTCCGAGGAACGCTGGCGTTCCTGTCTATCATGGTTGCCGTACCACTGCAAGATGCGGTCGGTGATGGGTGGTTATACACTGGGTTTGGGGGGCTTATGGTTGTGATGGAACTGCTCATCGTCCTCGTCATGCATAAGGGTGCCTCTTGGCGGGAACAAGGGAGCATGTAGACCAATATATATATGATTCAGTAGTAATTGTTTTGTGGCTGTGCCACTTTCTCGGAGTTTGCCGAATTGGACGTGTTGGTAATGTGACTGCGCCGAAATACGCTCGCATACCATTATCGACACTCGTCGTCGTCGTCGTCGTCGTCGAGCACAGTGACGGCACCATCTTGACGACGTCCAACACACTCGGCTCGCCTTCTGGTCAAGGTCTCATTTTCCCATTCTCCTCTCCTTTTACGCCACGATGGGCCAGTCTCTCTCTCGCCGTCCACCACCACCACCACCACCACCACCAACCTTGGCGTCCGCACCCGCCGCGGAACATGTCAACGACACACATCCACCTCGTCGCTCTCTCCCCCGCCGTATCTTCTCGTCACTCCCAAAGCCGTCCTTGAGATCGCGCCCGCTTTCCTCCTCCCTTGGCCTACCGACCCGACCCGAGCAGACGCTTAGAGGCAAGAGGCGCCGCTGGGGGCTCTCACGTAGACACAACGTCCCAGCTGGCATCGAAGGGTCCATCCCCGAACATATTCATTCCTCGGCAGAACATGACGAACACCAGGTCGATCGTGACGTCGACGAATTCGGCGTCATCACACATCGCGTGCCCGACAGTCACAATGACACCCAGGCTCCATTGCAAAAGGGAAAGGAAAAGGCGAAAGATGTTTGCGACGCTGAGGTCGACAATGAAGACGACAACTCGGCTGCTTCCTCGTCAGCTGCTTCTCTTCCCACCCAATCAGGAGCCCGCACGGATCACATCGATGATGACCAGGTCGTCCCTCCTTCTCCCCGTCAACCTCCGCTTCTACCAACAACACAAGAATCCGAACGCCCTTTCGTCCCTCCCTCATCACTGTCCACTGCTCCGACATTGTTGCATTCATCAGCCCAATCCACCAACACCACTCCCCGATCATTTCCACCTCCTGGTACACTTGTAGTTGTGCAAGGTGTTGTGCATACAACAGACGCACCCCGTTCTTCAGAACGTCCCGCGACCACATCCAATCCGACCCCCCCAACAGCCAATGATCCCATTAATTCAAACATCAATCCCGGTTTTGAGACTGATTCAACACGACCTTCTTCCCTCCCGCCTGGAACTAGATCGCATAACCCTCTTTCTAACATTTTACCCCGCCCTACCAGCATGGTTCCCCCTATGCTTTCATCCCCTCCGTCAGAATCTATGGCCGACACCCCGATCATTGATTCTCAGACTCAGCAAGCTACCTTCAGTCCCGGCGGTACAGCAGAGGATACTGATGATGAGGGTCGCACGCTTGCACATGCACATGGAGTTTCGATGCCTCAGGGACCTATCGGTGCATCCAGTCTATCTGCAAGTAGCATTGATGTTCTGGGAACTTTATTGAGGTACGTTCCTCTGAACACTTGGCTAGCCACTCACGTAAGCCATGACTTCTCATCCATCCCTGAATAGTGTCGCGGCAGCAGCAACAGCTGCGTCTCTTTTAACGGGCTCGTCAGAACCCATATTTTCCTCTGGACTCACATCACCTCGCCCTCCGTCGTCTGGTTCCACTCCTCAGCCTACAGGTTTCAGTTCCAATGTCCCATCCGAACGCCCGCTTTCTCCAACCCCAACTTCCGATGCGGGCCGAATGAGGCACGTGTGGAGTAGCCTCCGAGACCGACTTGGACTCGGAAGTGGTGCTCATAGCTCAACTCACCCCAATGACACCACCTTTGGTTTGGGTCCGGGACAAAGTGTATCATCTCAACCATCTGATATTGTACGATCCCACGACCCACGCGAAATAATGCTTGCCGAGATGGCAAGAGCATTCAATCTTGGGCTTGGGCTTGGCGGAGCGTCAACAAACGGTGCAGCGTCAAGCACAGCATCCGCTGTTGTATCTCCAAATTCTTACGCTTCTGAGGGACCGACCCCGGATGCTGACGATGGCTTAGCTAGAGATAGAGACCGAGAACAGACATTAATCCCTCCGCCTGACAGTTTCGAGCGATTTCTCATGGATCTACAAAGTGACCTCAGGGTCACATTGACGCAGGAACAAGTTTCGGGTGTTCTTAGGAGGGCACCGCAAGATATGGATGAAAATGCTGAGGCTCTAGGGGAAGAGGTTCAACATATCCCCGAGTTACAAAGTCTCTCTGACTTCGGTTCTGAAGAATTTGAGACGAGGTTTAACAGCGAAGACGAAGACAACGACGACGACGTAGATGACGTGCACACTGCCCGGGGACAGTTCAGTGGGCGTGTATCTCCGGCTGTTTCTCCCCTCAGTGCGGATATCCACTCTATTGGGTCAACCTCCCCCTTCCACACTAGTGGTATGTCTCCTTGCACAGCACCCTCTCAGTCGATGTCTACAGCCGTTTCGTCAGGCGCAGAGGCTGAGGTCGGTGCAGATAACGATAAAGGTGATGATATTCCTAGTGCGCGCGCATCAGAAATGCGGTCTGAAGAGGAGCCAGAAGGTCAACGAGAGGCTGTATTAGGCGTGGTACACAGCCCAGGAGCTTCGAATGTGGGGCGGAGGGCAGAGGCAGAAGGTCGACATGCCATTTCAGGAACCATTGCTATGCCGCCACATGATACCCAGGATCCCTCAAATGTACCGGGGACCGATACCAGGCGGGGAACTTTTCTTCCAGGAACATCGCCCTTGTCCGTTCCTCTGACGTCGAATCCTCCCTATTCGCTTCCAGGAAGGGCGGAGTCAACCACACCAAGTCCTCGCCGTCCACCAGCATTACCTCTATCTTCGGATCCCGAGTCAACGAGCCAGGGTCCATCTTCCATAGACCCAACCCCAGCTGACTCGTCAATGCCTTTCCATTTGCCGTTCACATCAAGTTCTGCTTCGCGCACTGAGCGCACTCCTGGAGGGGGCATTAACTGGTGGAGGATGTACCGATTCCCAGCGGTTGCATCCCCAAATCAAGGACAACCGGGGGGGTTCCAAGGCCCATTACCACTGTCACATCCCCCCCTCCATACCCCAGCACAAGGTCCGAGTCACGCTTCTGCTTCATGGCCACGCACCACACACCGGAATCAGCAAAATGAAATCATTTTGCCTCCTGTCGTGGCAGAAGTCCCAGGTGCACATAGTGGGCTGGCTGGGCCAGTACCCTTGTCCCCTTCCGCTACCCCTACCAATATGCCTGGACCGGTGTCCGCTCCCAGCTCTAGCGCCAGTACGTCTTTACCTGGAAATGGTCTAGTCCTCGATCCTCCCACGAACACGGGCATTAACTACCCTGAACACCGTAGTAATGTTGTCGTACCTGTTATCGTGGTTGGATTGCAGTCTGTTAACACGGACAGACAGCCTCCACATATGCCTCACCCGCACACCAACCCCACCACTGCAACAGATGATGAGGATGGTGAGGGCATGGACTCTGACGGTTTGGAACAACCAATGTCAATGCCCTTGAACATTCCCGAACCAGCCGAGTTCCGCCGCCACTCGAGTTCGTCGAATACAACTCAACAAGAACAGGGTGGTCAACAACCGGCTCGTGGACGAACGTGGCAAAGTCGTGCTGCGAATGCAATCAGGAATTTAAGATCCTCCAGACGAAACGCAGATGCTACTAGTCCGCAGCCTCCAGAGACCCCTGGTTCAAGAACCTTTTTGATTTATGTTATTGGAGGTACACATCCAGGCTGCTGTATCCTGCCTTGTTGCTGATGTGCGTGGTTGGTAGGGTATTACCCACCTGATCATCAAATCATTACAGGCGGTAACCTGGACTCGTTTGAGGCATTATGGTGCGTCCCGTTTTGATTTTGTTGAATGCGGTATTCAAACTATACGAATAAACAGGGAACTCGCTGAGTTACTGGGTCAAGTAAAGCCCCCAACGGTGTCCAAGGAAGACATCGAGAGGTCTGGGCTCGAAATCATCAAAGCCTCGATGCTTCCAGAATACGAGAAAGAGACACGCGTTGCAAGCAATTGCATTGATAGAGTATGTTTTTTTTTTGAAATAAATGAGCAGAGTTGTCGCTCACCTTCGTTCTAGTGCCTCATCTGTCTGGATGATTACAACCCAGAGGATGAGCTACGAGTGCTCACATGTAAGCATGCATTTCACCAGGGCTGCGTGGACAGATGGCTTGAGACTGGCCGCAATAATTGTCCTGCGTGTCGTACCAAAGTTCGTTCGCCTCGTCTTGAAGTCCCCATTCTAATGTTAAGCGAACCTGTACGTTTCAGGGCGTCGCTAATCAAGATGCATGAGTTACTACTAGACAACGTGCAGGTCCACCAAAATGCGCCCTTGCAATTTATCATTGTTCATACGCATCACAATGTCACTCCTTCATTCATTCCCGCATTCTCACTGAAACAGAAAAATGATTACCGGAATCCGCAATTGTAGCCATGTTGTTTGTTTCTTTTCATTCTCTCAATTTGCACCTTGTCGGCTGCCAGTGCCTCAACCCTGCTGAGATATATATTTACTGCTTAGTACAGTACCCTCGCTTCCTCACGTATAAACACGGCGCAATCATGTTTACCCTCTCAATTCCGAATCTTGTGTAGAGGTTTAGTAGCAACAAAGGACTTCTTGAATTAATAATTTATTCAGTCACCCAGCTTTCGCTCTGCAAGACTGGGCGATAGACTAACAATTAATGTTCAACGATGGCCAGGCAACAGGTATACATAGCATTCAAACGTAAGTACTCATGCTTGCCTCGCAGTGATTCCGGCCTCCTTGAGCTTCGCTATCAGCTGGTCAACGTTGTTGACCTGTTAAGAGCGAACAACAATGAGTCATCGGAATGAAAATCGTGGAAAGAAAAACACGCGCCTTTCCACCGCCAACGCGTTTCGGAGGCTCAGTGACTTTGATGGTCTCTAGACGAGGAGTAAAATCAACACCAAGGTCCGCCGGTGTTAGCTTTTCAAAGGGCTTCTTTTTTGCTTTCATTATGTTGGGCAAAGACGCATATCTAGGTTCTGCGGAGGCAAAGCAATCTATCAAGAAAAGCACACATCACTCGGACGGCTGTCGCATACCATTCAGTCTAGGAACCTCGGATGAGCCTACAAGCGACAAAACGTCCCCAAGGTGCTCACCTCAGATCCGTGGTGACTACAAGAGGAAGCCTACATTGGAGTTCTTCCAAGCCACCATCTATTTCCCGAGTAACGTGAGCTATCTTTTGTGTCACATCCACGTCAACCTTGCTCGCAAATGTTGCCTGTGCCCAGCCCATGAGCCCTGCAAGCATTTGGCCAGTTTGGCCGGCATCATCATCAATGGCTTGTTTACCCATAATGACGACATCAACGCCGTCAGTCTGGCGCTCGATGAGCGCCTTGAGCGCCTTGGCGACACCAAGCGGCTCGGGGGATGGTGCGGACTCAGGAATCTCGACGTGGATGGCCGAGTCAGCGCCCATGGCAAGTGCTGTCCTTAGGGTCTCAGATGACTTTGGGGGACCAATAGTAACGACTTTGATAGACTTGACCGCGTCTTTGAGGCGTTCACGTATCCGGACTGCCTCTTCCACCGCTGAGGATGTCCGTCAGAGACAGTATGGCGGAGAGTGTAAGAAGGACACACCAATTTCGTCAAACGGGTTCTGTATGGAAAGTATGGTTAAATGAGACAGTGCATGCGCTGAAAATGAATGTACCATTGAATGTTTGACATTGAGGTCGATGCCGGTCTGCTCTGGGTTGACACGGATTTTCACAGCAAAGTCTACAGCACTTGGAGTCAAATGGGGGATGAGCTCTATTCGAATGTATCCGAGAAATAGTGTGAGTTACCGTTTCACTGGGACGAGGATGTTGAGCAAGCGTACAGCAGAAGGTCTCATCGCAGGCCAAGTTACTTGTCGGAGCTCGGCATAGTTGTCAAACTGAATTTGACGAACTGACGTAATGACTCCAAGAATGGCGGACAGACAAATCTGATCTCTTGCACTGTCCGCGTCGCATTAATAATAAACTACCTACAGTCGACTGAAAGGCGGAAAAATATTAAATCCCAGTACAGTAGATGTTCGATATTAATGGTTGTTCCTTGCAGCAGCCATCAACTTCGCAAACATAGAATCGGGGCAAGCGAGAAGTGTCTGGGGCGAAGCATACTCAATCGGTTGACCTTGTTCCATCACCAACACTTTGTCGCACTCTTGCAGAATCCTGTCGTTGAGCCGGTGCATGACACTGAGAATAGTTGCTTGGGGACAGCTCCGGCGCATTGCTTGTTGAATGTACACGTCAGCACCAGCATCAATCGATGCAGTCGCCTCGTCCAGTAGCAGGATCTTGGGGTTGCGTAGGACGGCAGCCGCAAGACACAGGAGCTGGCGCTGGCCAACAGAATAATTTTCCCCATTATTCTCGACGACAGTGTCAAGCTTGGACTCTTGGGAAGAAACAAAATTCTTCAGGCCGACTAGGTCGAGAGCATGCCAGAGTGCATCGTCTGCGTGCTTGCCATCGAAATCGAGACAAGAGCGGATTGTGCCCGAGAAAATAAACGGATCTGTAAGATTGAGTCGGAGCACGCATGCTCGAAGAGAACCTCTACTCACCTTGGGGTATCACCTGCATCCCACGGCGCAAAGTTGACACACCCACGGATTTGGTGTCTAGAAGACAAGTTAGAACTACGAAGTTATCGGCACGGATCAATAGACCATCCTGACCTCGGCCATCGATTTCGACCGTGCCGTTGCTGGACTCGATCATGCGAAGCAACAAAGACATGAGCGTGGACTTTCCAGAGCCAGTCCGCCCGACAATAAATACTGTTTCTCCTGCATTGAAGGTGAGGTTAACATTGCGCAGAACGAGTTTGTCAGGGCGAGAGTGGTATGCAGCATCAATGTCACGCAAAACGATCTCGCCGCGCGACGGCCACACTCCCTCAGCAGGGTCGGATCCAAGATGCGTGGGATCTTCTTTGGGGAGTGAGGTACTGTAGTCCATGAGACGTTCGACGGAGTTCATCTAGATATGGTTGATTGAGTTCTCTTGGTCTAAGTGTGGTCACCTCAACGGACCTCTGCTTCGACATTGGCAGCGCTCCTAAGGAACAGGTTCATGATGTAGGTGAGAGTCGACGCAGAGGTCAATGCGAGCACGAATTGGGTGCCATTGCCGACCAGATGGGTATGTGCAAGCATTGCAAGGAAAACCACAATCAATGAAGACATGATCTCCAAGCGAAGAGTGACCCAAATTTCTGGCACGAGTCTCAGATGTTCCAGACAATGCAAGAAGACTTGACATACCGGCATTCATCCTCAGGAACGTAGGCTTGTTACTTGTGTCTAGGAGCAATCCGACTGCATTTTCAAAATCAGCCCCACGTCCGTAAGCCATGATTGTCGGTATTCCATCGAGAGTTTCGCTAATGCGAGACTGGAGGGGGCCGCGTCCAGTAGACTCCAGACGTTTGAGCTCACGGAGAGACTTGCGATAGAATTTCAGCATAAACCAATAGATGAGTATCATCGGAAATACGAAGACTAACCAACTTGTGAGTGGATATTGAGGAAGGGTATATCGTGCTTTAACTTACCCAACATGATCGGAGCGCTGTAACCCAAAATAACGACCGTGGAAATCAAGTTTCCAATCGCCGCAACCAACTGGAAGAGCTGGGGCATGAGACGCTGGTCAAGAGACTCGATGTCCTTGGAAAAACGGTTCATAACTCGTCCAACCGGTTGGCTCTCGAACCACCACATGGGAGCGTAGATGACGCCTTGAAGGACTTTGGAGTGGAATGTGCGGCTGGCACGGATGTTACCCAGAAGCAATGTTGTATTGAGGATGACTGTCATTATGAGCCAGGAAAGAAAGAGAAATGATGTGACGCGCTCACTTATGGCGAGAACAGAAGTGAAAGCAATGACATTGTATATGCCGATCCATGCTTGAGCTTTCTCGTGCCAGGTGTCTTCCGTCCACCAGGTGAGCCATTGGTTAAGAATGACAACACTGCTTTGCAAGAGTATAATTTCAAGCAGCAGAATGATGATCGTACTGATGCCGCCAGTGGCCTTGAGGTACGCCCGCCACGTTGTTGCGCCAACGGCACCCGTGTTACGCACTTCTTCGGCGATGACCCGGCTGGGGGCCCCTTGCTCCTTAGTTGGGGCCTTCGAGGGATTGGAAGAACTCTTGCAATATTCATCCCATTTGTCATCAGAGTTGCCAGATATCGTCTGAACTTCACTCAGCAAACGGGTGAGCTCGCCTTCCCTGGAAACAAGATCATGATAAGAGCCTTGTTCGACAATGTTACCATCGGAAACAACGATGATATGATCAACCTGGCTGAGGTACTGAAGCTGGTGAGTAACGAGAACGCGCGTTTTTCCTTTCAAGGCACGCCTGATGCAGTTGTTGAAGACCGTACGACCGACGCGTGGATCCAAGGCAGATAAGACGTCATCGAAGAGGTAAATGTCCGCGTCGGAATAGACTGCGCGGGAAAGTGCAAGACGGGCTTTCTGTCCACCACTAAGGTTGTTTCCCTTCTCGCTCATCTGGGTAGCCATACCATGAGGAAATGTCTCGAGGTCCGAATCAAAACATGTAGTCTCAATGGCCTTCTGGAGCAAACGCATGTCCAGGGGATGACCAAACAAGATATTGTCCTGAATGGTGGAGGCCTGAACCCAGGGTTGTTGCGCGCAGTATGCAATAGACCCGTTACAGATAACCTCGCCAGAGACACGTGCCATCTCTCCGATGATAGCGGACAGGAGAGAACTCTTGCCAGATCCGACGCTGCCAACGATAGCGGTGAGAGAGCCAGTGTGAATGGAAAAATTCACATTTCGTAAGAATGGACCAGGGCCGTAAATCCTGTCACCAACTGTATCGATGCAAGAGGCTACAGCCTTGTCGTCTATTGTTTGATCAGGTGAAGAGGTGTCATTGTTTTCAACAGCGGTCCAGGAGAATGCACCATTGACAATGGTGATTGCATGACCTGTGTTTACAGGGTGGGACGAACATTCGGTTTTCGATGGTTTCTCGCCAGCAAGTAGAAAGGCATAAATACGACCCCAGGATGTGCTTGCAATGACAAATGCGCTGTTATGAGCGTGTACGTGAGCTTGGTTCGCCGAAAATAACTGAAGTCGTACCTAAGGAGCTGAGGAAGCGCTATGAGAGGGTCCACTAGCATACCGAAGAAAGAAAGAGCGGGAAAGATTCTTATAGGATCAAGAGTACCCATCTTCTCGTGCCCGAAGAGAGAAAAGGCAGCAAGAGGCATAATGGTGTTGGCAATCTAAACGAAACGAATTCAGAATATTGATTAGATTGCTGAGTATACAAGCCCACCTGCCCAACGATAACAAATGTTGTGATCCCGGTATTAAACTTACGCAACCATCCAAGTTGATCAGTGCGAATAGCTTCCAGCTTTTCCATGAAGTGCTTCTCGCGTCCGTTGATCTTCACTGCACGAATGCCTGAATGTCCACTCAGTTTACAAGCATTGATGAAGGATGAAAAACAGCCTACCATCCAAAACCTCGCGGATGGTTTTAAGGCGACGATCACCCAACATCATGAATGAAGGAGCGGCTTTGCGCATGAACACAGGAACGACCATGATAAGGAGAAAAAGGCAGAATACGAGGACACCGATGCTAGCCCATGCAGAGACACCGAGAAGACGAGATAAAAAGATCGTGACGGTAATCAACTGGAGGGGGATGCTCCAGACCTGGTGGATAACCTCCCATGCCTTTGAGACAGATTCGCAGTCGACATTGACAAGGTTCATAATATACCCCTTCCCATATTGTTGGCTGTCCTGCGCAGACAAACGAAGAGACTTCTTGTAGACGGCTGAAATGAGAGCAGTCTTTACATCCAAGGCCATGCGCTTTACGAGCTGGTCTGCAGAGCGTCCGCAGAACGTGAAGATCAACTTGAGTCCCAGCAACATGGAACTGAGAGCATAAGTATTGTCGATGATAAGAGGAAAACCACCAGTGCACGATTTAATAGTCGAAGTCCATTCCGCAAGTGCCGTGGGATTACCAATGGGTTTGGGAGGAGCATTTACTGCGACGCCGATTTGTTGTAACATCAACGGGGAAAGGATGGAGGAACAAATGGAAAGAAACCAGAGGACTCCCGAAATCAGCCTATTGCATGTGTCGGGAAATGTGATTTGGCTTGCATACAAGGAGTAATACTACTTACCACAATTTCGTGATGGCAAAAAATATCACTTTGAATAATACAGGCCTTTCGCCCTTCCTGTTAAAAAACCATGCTCGCAGTTGAGTCCAGAAAGGTTCTACCCAACGCTCCACCACGGTTGCTTCGTCGTTCCGTCTTAGAGGAAGCAAGTCCTGCACAAAATGAGGAACATGAATGATATTTAATATGATGTACAGCTTAGCCAGAAACGAATATAACTACCGATTCCAACAATGGCCTCTTCGACCCCAAGCGGAGCAATGGTGTCATCCATGACACAAATAGAAATGTATAAAGGGAAAAATCTAGTGTGGGATGGGTGGCGACATCATTGACGGTTTCTGGGACGGTTGTTTCGACGGGAGGTTGCATGATGATTAGCGTACTCTTGGGACGGTGAGTGAACTCGTGAGCTGGGGCGAGACAATGGCTCTTCCTCTCAACAAACTCGTCTAGATCTTTGTCGAGGGTGATGATGTCAAGATCCTCCTCGTCGACGACAGTCGCTTGGCTGGCAGGGCTCATGGAACCTTCCTCCGTCATCTCCTTGTCATCGCGCAGAGGGTATACTTCTTCAAGTGACGAAGAACTCGGAAATACGTGACTTGGAAAACTCGCGGAATCGACGAGGCTGTATATAGAGATGGTACGGACGCCAAGGAGGGCTGGCAACTCCGAACCAAAGAGGACAAGGTGTACATTGGCACGCTCGAGCGTGGTCTGGAGAACATCCGAAGTCCAGCTCGAGGAAAGGAAAACGACGGTGCGCCCTGAGAGCCAGATAGCATGAGCTGCGGCGACGCAATCGATATCAAGACTGGGCGACAAGATTATTCGAGAGACTGAAGGAGACATGACTAGATGTACCCACCCAGTATAAAGGCCGATAGGACCCTCCGTATCGTCAAGTTCACGGATTCTATCCGCAATCTGTCTTGCGCGAGCCCACAGGGCTGTATACGACCATTGATCCTCTCCACTTCTAACAGCAGCCGGGGAGGGGTGCTGGTTGGCAACTTCCAGAAGTGCCTCGCGGGGGATGGTTAACAAGTTAGACATTATTTAGCGGATACAAAATGCCGGAAAAAATAGCGAGAAAAGAATGAAAGGACAAACGACGGATCCAGCCCGCGAAGAGGAAGAAGAGAGCTTTTAGAAAGACCAGCGGGGCTCGAGGTAGCGGTGAAGAACATTGCTTTATATCATCTCACCGGCCCGCCAGGGGCAGATTGACAGCCCGCCACGTGCATGGAAACATGCCAATCTGTCACACCAAAAAATTGACGCTGACTGATTGTATCCTAGCAGTCGAACAAGCACTGGCAGTCACCGACGCATCTCAGTCTAGACAAATGGTACCGCAACGACCACACGCCACCAAAGCACGCCCTACGACACACATGCGTCGTATATCCCGCCTTGATCATCTCCAGCCGTATATATATTTATGAGGGAAGCTCGTCACGCGAAGGCACAAGCCCAGGTACGGCGAACATGACCACCACTACAAACTCTGTAAGTGCAGCAAATGGATACCACCAATCTTCATCGTTCTGCTTCGTGAGGTTGTTGGACGTCGCAGTGAAGAATGCTTCACGAGTGAGCAACAGGAGGGAAATGAAACAAAGGATGTGTATGCCGTGAGTTGTACCAATGCTTACACCCGACGTCTTGTATGTGCCATCTGGATGTGGTAAGTGAGCCAACCAGCAATGCAACCAAACTACGGTGATACTGACAACTTGCCGCTGCACGCACAAGAAGGATAGTCTGGAATGCGACGAGAATGCAGAGTACGAGGAAGATGTAGATGGAGACCTTGCGTAGAGTATTTCCAGTATCAATCGTGCTTTGCGTGGAGCCTGTCGCAGACTGGACGGCTCCAGTTACACCAACTGCAACAGCCACAGCTAACGAAACGCGGAAAAGAAGCGGTTTGCGTGTAAATCGCGAAATCAGACCATCTGAGATGGGCAAGTCGGACAGCCGACCACTGAAGCGAGATTTAGCATTTTGTCTTGAACTCCACGCTGAGCTCCAGAACAAGGACGCTCACCAGTCAAGCACAAGCGAGTATGCTGAGTATAGCAAACCAAAGAATCCTACATTGTAGATGATTTCGAATGCGATGAACATGTTCAGGTCCTGGCCATCCAATGTTACACTGGCTAAAAATGCCCTTAATATGAATGCGGCAATTCGCACTGAATGACAACAAATTTAGCAGTGAACATTTAGAGACGACGAAGCAGATGCTCACCTGCGGCAAAGAACGCAATGACAACGTAGACATATGTAGGGCGATAGATCGCTCGTTTGATGAACAGTAGAAGGAGGGGAACGTAAAGTATGGCAAAGATCACGGCGCCAGCGACGGAATCGATGCCGTAGGCTTTAGCAAAGTCGTACCCGGGGGGAGCATCAGTCATGGTTGAGGAACGAAAAACGGAAAAAAAAAAGAGCGACGGGGGGAAATTGCAGATCAACCGCAAGGAAGGGTATGGTTAGTGGGTGTCTCCTTTTGAATGGTCTCCCAGAGGCGAGCACTGCCTTGAGACAGCCATGGCGTCGGCCTCATTTGTCTTCGGGTGATCGATGGTCACTTGATGATGTTGATTTGGGAAGTGAGCTGATTTTACAGTTGTGTCGCCATGTCGCGACAGAGCATCAAGGCAAATAAAGTACTAAATAATGACGTGCAAGTGGTCATTTCCGGTTGTTGATACTAATGATACGAAGCGAGGCCCGACCAAGGGCTGGTTGTGGATGCAGGTTTGTGCTCGCAGTGCGCTGTCCAGTGCGGAATCGAGGATCTTCGAAGCACATGACGCAAGGTGACCGTTGTGGGGCGGTGTGGTCCATTTGAGTCGACTTGGAATACACTTCACCTTCAAGAACGAGCCCACTAAACACATTCACTTGGATCGATACCACCTATAGATCGTTTGTCAAATACAATTTTGGATTCTACGAACAAGTCTTGCTTGCCGGGTCATCGAGGCGGGGAAAAGATACGGTAATAGACAAGCGCTTCTACTAGGGACGTGTCTGACTAAATAGCATTAGGTCAAGTCATTAGTCATAGAAGTAACGTGAACCATAAAATGGATCCCGAAGTCTCGACACTCTACGTGCTATACATATGCAAGGGGTGTCGAAACTGTATGTGCATCGGGGAGCATGGTTCCTCTTCTACAATTTGTCGACTTCGACACCAGAGTCACTTGCGGTATCATCTGTGATCTTGGGTCTACTGGCAGCCAGGCCAAGGGCATTCTTGTAGAAAATGATATTGCCTTCATCCTCAACAAACTGCGACGCGCGCGTCAGTGTCTCACAAACTGGACCGAACGTGGACCCTACCTTGCATTCCTTGAAGACTCGATACACTTCGCTCCATCCACCAGGGGCTCCTTGGAGAACAATGCCTGCCTGCTTCAAACGCTGACGGAGTACATCGGAAGCTTCCCATCTGTGTAAGACGGGTCAGTATTGTGTATAAAAGCAATGACAAGGGAAGGACTTACGCATTATAATGGGGGATCTTGCTGGAAACGTGGTGCAAGACATGAGTCTCGGAAATACCATGAGTTGCATGAGCCCCGATCCAACCCATGAGCTTGCCGCAGTCGCCTAAAAGATTGCGGTCGAGAGTGGCCAGGGCGCCGCGGGTAAATGTGAACTCTGATGCGCGGTAGTGAGGGACAATGGGGTCGGTATGCTGCAGGAACGTGATCAATACTAGCCAGTGGTTGACCCTGGAATCGTCAATCAGGAAATGGAAATTATAGACGTCTCTAGAGGCTCACCATAAGTACGGGACGATGTAGAGACGGAAGACATTCCAGAAACCGAAAGTGTTGACAGATCCAACAACTCCAGCCAGCCACAGTAAAATACCAATGTCGGATACGATAATCGAGCCATATTGATGAGGGGCGAACATGACAGCGTTTGGATTAAAGTCTAATCAAACTCAATGTCAGGGTATCGTAACCCGGGACAAAGTTGCGTTACTCACGGTTGGTGCCGGCAGGGTATCGCTTTTGACCAGAGGCATTGCGGATCAGGTATGCTGGCCAACCTCCAAGCTGAAATAAATGAGTATAAGCAGAACATATATGGCATTGGATACGTACAAGATAACCAGCCGCACCAATAGTAGCGCCAATTGGAGAATCACCGAGAGCATCCCAAAGCTCCTTCTTGACCTTGTTGCTTACACTCGAACCCAGAATGTTCTCGTTTGTAGGGTCAAAGGAGGCCAAACCAAGCTGGGTGCGGGTCTTCGGGACGAAAACTTGATCTTGAGTCATATGGCCGGTCGAGGCATGGTGCTTTGCGTGCGTGATTCTCCAAGAGTGATACGGCACTCCCAATCTGTAATTTCAAATTCAATGACATGTCAATGACGTGACGTGGATTGAAAATGAGAATGCACGTACGCAGAGTGAAGCACCCAACCCACACTGTTGTTGATGAACTTGGACTCGGAAAAGGCTTGGTGACCACACTCGTGGGCAACGACCCAGAGGCCGGTCGCAAAAAGACCAGTCCAAAAGCCGTACAATGACCACAGCGAAAATTGTGCCACTGGATAAAGAATGGGATGGGGCAAACTAATGGCCTCCGGGGCAATGAAAGCGTCAAGGAACGTGGCAGTCTTGTAGATACTCCCGATGACGAAGCAGTCCCATGCGCTGCGACAAAAATGACGCGTCAGTGAGGTGGCGGCGGGAGAGGTAGATCCCATACATGTAGAGCGACGAACGAACGGCAGAGCGTTTGAAGCAGTGTGCACTGTACGTTGGAATAAGGTTAATTCCTGAATGTGACACACCGGGGAGCAGCGGTAAACGTACGGGATAGCACTCAACAAGTCTTTGATCGTTAGGTCTGGAATAACCACTTCAGTTTGCTTGACGGTCGTCATGCCATCCTTTGACTTGGCACCCATAATGAACGTGGACAACGTAGTAGAGAACTATCCCAACACCAGACCTGAGTCAGAGAAGGGGAAAAGGTAAAGCATGCTTGAGGTGGGTGAGCCCATTTTTATTGGGGAAAAACACGCACCGGAATTGTCCGGATTTGCACGTGGTAATTTTGTATGGTCAAATTCCCAAAATTCTCAAGCGAAAAGCCCTCAGCTGTGACAGAGTTTTGGCAAAACGATCATGTATTAGTTCGCTAGTGTAGTGGCACATATGCGTGGACACCCACGCATGGAACCGCAGTTATCCATACGAGTAGACCAACTTGCAATGTGAGAAGTTTGGGGTGGCGATAAGTAGAAGTCCATGTATTTTTATCTAGAGCCCAAAATGAATCAAAGTGAACGTGCAATGCAACGCCACACCGCAACGAGGAAATCGGAAGTGACAAAAGGTCAGCTCAGTGTCTGCAATCGCGCTGCCAGACCCTCAAGGAAAGCAAAACCATCCTTGGTAATCGTACGGCTACTGCTCCGGTTCGTCACGGCTCCAAAGTCTGCCACCATCCGAGCAAGTGCTTTATTGTCTGGCGCCCTCGCCACTTCTCGCTTCAGCCTCGCAACTAGATCCAATTTTACATACGCAGGCTGGGCGTCGGCAACTTGGACCAAATTGGTACTCCGAGCTCGTGATGTTCGCATCGGCTGCACTTGTACTGCCGGGTTACCGAGTTGCCTGCACAGGATGTCCAAGAAGCTGAAGCCATCTATAGTCAACGTTTTCGACGTTCCGGTCTCCCTGAGAACCGTGGCAAATTCTGATACGATCTTGGATATAGCAGTATTATCTGTAGACTTCGACAATGCACCGCGTAGCCTCCAGAGTTGCTCCGATTTCTTGATCCGTACAGGTGTACGCGCCAAATTTTTCGGTTGCTCCGGCGTTCGACACCCTCCAGTAGAATCACTAGTGAGTTCAATGACGTCGTCGTCGTCTTTCCCTTCGTTTGGCTTCGCCCCTTGCGTATCCATTGGCGTGAACATGTTGGTTTGGTCAGCGAGGGCTGGCCGGTGGTTGAGCTGCAATTTAGCAAGATCTTGCAATACGTTTTCCATTTCTGAGCTGGTGACCACCGGACGCTTGGGTATCTTTCGTAAGACTGGTATGGCCTAAGATCGACGTTCTTTCATCTGAAACGATAACATGCATGTGCGGAACCGTACCTGTTGAGGCGGCGGTGGCCAAACAAACTTGTCAATGTTCGTAAATCCGTTTTCCTGAGCGAGTGCTTGGAACTCGCCCATCCAATGCTCATAATCAGGCTGTTCCGCAAATTTCAATCGTCGACAGTACCTAAGGAATTCTTCGAACTCTGACGGCACCCCACGGCAAAGATCTTCTGGACGAGCATACTCTTTGGCACGCTTTATACGGCTGTGCTGTTCGTCCGTCTTAGGTACGCCATTGCGAGTCCATGGAAGCCCGCCAGGAGTTAGAAGATGGATAAACATCAGCGCCGCAGCTTCAAGGTCATCTCGACGAGATGGAACTGCAGCGTAATTCGTGGGGACCCATTGACCAAGAGAGCCTGGGACACTGACCCTTGCCTTTACAATGGACGCCGATTGACGTGAACCAATAATTCCCGAGGAAATCTCTCTTTTGCTTCGAATCAGGTATGTGACGACGTGTGATGGGGTCGATGTAGCGCTTGGAAAACCCAAAGTCGATCATGTAGATCATACTTTCGTTCGGAGGGCGGCCTAGTGTACAGTTGCCAAGCTGAATGTCACGATGGAGGACTTCCCGTTGATGCATCGTCCGGAGCCGTGATATCTACAGGGAAAGGACGATCAGTGGACTGAAATGTGTGGATGCCTGGTGTCACAGTACCACTTGATAAGCAATAGAGCAGACACTCCGCAAATCCAGCGTCTTCTTGCCGTTGTTTCGGTATATACTTTCCAAGCTCTGTCCCAGCAAACTGATGACAAGATAATGCCATTTCCCTTGCACCCCTGAGGCGAATAGACTCGGCATGCCTTCTGCACCTTGTAGCAATGGGTAAAAGTGTTCTTCGTATCGATTCGTGGGGCACTCGTGATTGACATCTTGTACCTTGAGCGCAACCCAATCTCCATTGAACACGTGGTAGGCGCTGAAAATAGAACCTACATTCCTTCTGGTGAGGCATGGTGCTGGGAGAAAACTACTAGTTTACCCGAGTACCCAGATCCCAATTGTGCGTGTAGCCAGTAGTTACCCAGACGGCGGGGTATATCATCAGATTTCGGGATCATGGTACACGCCCTCAACTAGAAGTTTTGAGCAATAACTCGACGTGAGGACCTTGTCGGGCGCAACAGATATGGAGGAGCAGAAATATGGTCGCGACACGAGGTCAACGCAATGTTCAGCTTCACGCGTCAATCACGTGGTCACTGCCACATACGAGCCTTGATTCCGAAAACTTTCTACAGACAACAGTACAATCATTACTCATACAGCCCTCTGAATCATAATATTGACACACAAAGAAACACATCAAACCCATCCTTACAGCTGCTTTGCCGATTTCTCTGCATATTTGTTCGACAGCTCGCCTGCCAGCTTGAGCGCGCGAGGTGTATCGTACTTGCCCATAACCACTTCCACAAGTTGGATTACCCCTGCATTGGAGAACTGAGGATCATCTAATAGCTTGTCGAGCCCTGCCTTGTCGCGAACAGTATAGGACTGCGATAATGTGCCGTCGAGATCCCCGAGAGTCGTGAGAAGTGATGCCCATTTCCTAAGGTTGCGTTAAGCTATCTCCAAACATACTTAACCCGGAAAAGATACCGACCAGTCAACGATGTCGTTGTACTTCCTGTCTGCGAGTCAGGATCGGGTGCGGAAAAAAAAACAATGCTGACCTGTTCATGCCGTGAATGTTCCTCTCGATGTTGTATCCGCTGTTGTTGATTAGGAAGATAATTGGGGTGAGGCGATGGTGGACCATCGTAGAAAGCTCCTGGACACCAAGTTGCCTAGATACTGATTGAGGCTCAACCGACATAGCACTAATTTTACACTTACATGCTACCATCACCAATGAAAAGAATAACTCGACCAAGTTCTTTTTCTCTGGCGGCTAGGGCGGCGCCAAGAGTGCTACCTACGATTTCAAGTGAGCCAGTAACCTGCACGTTTTCATCGCAGGCCCCTACCGACAGTCCAGCCAATACTACCATACAGTATCTGGCTCAAGAACAGAGACCCATCAGGCAAGGGAACATCTAGAATGCCAAAATTCGAAGTTCCTGCGGCTGCACTGAGTCCAACTCATCAAAGTGTTGTTGATCATCGCGCACCTGTCTCCGCAACAATCACATCTTGTCTCCTAAAGAATTTGCCAACTCGCGGCCAAAAGTGAGCCTGAGTGATGACATCGCCATGTTCCACAGGAACTTCTAGCTTGGGTTTGGGCACCACAAGTTCACTGGCCTGATGCTGGTATTTCCTGAGACGAGGCGTGAGCTTCGGGAGTAAAAGTTTCATCCCAATTCTCGGGAAGTGTGCATGGCCCACGAGAGTGTGGTCAGAGTGCAACTGGTGTTGATTCAAAGTCTCACTTAGTTCAAGCTCCAAGATGACCATACCTCAATGACATGGGTGGTAGGGGTTCGATACGTGAACATGCCAGTGTTGAAATCCGATTTCAGTGCACCAATAGACAGTATCAGCTTGGCTCTTTCTACGCTTTCCTTGATCACAGGATCGGTGATAGCCCCTATGTAAATCTATGATCAAGATAAACAACCAGTCGGGCAAAAAGAAAAGAAAAACGTACACCGCCATACCGATCATAATTCTCACTAATTGTGGTCTTGCCCATCGGGGTGGAGTAAACAGGAAAACGAGTGGCAGTGACCAACTCTTTCACTTCATCTTGCACATCGTAACGAGAAACGCAAGCGTCGACAAGGATAATGATGTCGCCTTTAACTCCGTCGATAGCTTTGATAATCTCATCTAGTACGAAACTTTCCACCGCAGGGTCGTTCGGGGGAAGTGCACGGGAAAGTGGAATCTGGAGTCGCTTGGCCGAGATTTTTTCAGATGACATGTCAGTCGGAACCGTCAGATAAACTGGACGACACTAAAGATAGGTATATCTTCAACCTCGAACTAACAAGATGTGAAATGGAAACGCACGTGGGTGATGCAGTCAGTAAGAATGCGATCAATCTCTGCGGCAGCGTATACTTTGTTCATCAGCATTGCTTGGGAGAAGGTTACCTGTTCTGCAGCCTTTGTATAGACATCGAACCTGTCCACGAATGTTAGGAACGTTTGGATCTGGATGCGCTTATTGGTACCTTCCGTCTCCCAACGTGTGGTGGAGCAGAGGCCGTTTCTTAAGTTGCATAGTACTTGGAACTCCTACAATGTGGAGCACGGGGACCATCTCGGAGGATGCTGAACGAAGATATGAAGGTAAAGGATCGAACGAGGCAAAGTCGCCTCACCTCCGGCTATACCATTAATGGCGCTCAGCTCTCCAACGCCGAACCTTGTAAAGGGAAGTCAGAAAAAGTTCCAGAAAGGGTAAGATCCTTCGTACGTTGTAACGACCACGCCTAGACTGCGGTGCTTGACTCTCGCATACCCATCAGCAGCATACGCCGCGTTGAGCTCATTGCTATATCATATCAAACGGTGGACGTTCTCGATGCGAGGGAAATCTACCAATTTCCGATCCATTTGATCCTGGGATGATCTTCTACGTAGTCCTGAGGATCAATAAGATGTCCATCTTTTCCATACGCTCAGAAAGCGCACCAAGAATGCTGAATTATGCGTCAACGTCACGCCAAGTAGCTGAAGAGAGTATACGTACGCATATTGAAATCACCAGGAACTCCAAAGACAGACTGGAGAGGGCACCCGTCAGCACTTCGCAGTGCGGCAAAACAGGGGATGTACCGCGACTCCAAGTTGATCCAACCTTGAGAGGAGGTAATCAGCAACAGTAATTTGCCCCTCGTCTTTACTCTCGATCATTGCAAGAGAGTGGACCTCGTCACGAAGTCTCTCATTCTCTGATTGAAGATCAGCTAAGGCGGCTTCCATGGTGGGGGTTTGAGAGGGGCTGCTGGTATGCCTGGTCCAGTCCCTTTATACGATTTCAGTCAATCGCCGATGACGTCAATGAAAATGCCAGCGCCCCTGTATGCAAAACAACCCACTCGCAATCGCCGAGGATGCCCGTACACAGCAGATCTTAGTACAAGTGTCCAAGTTGGAAGAATAAATCCGCCCAATTCCAAGTTGCCCGCATTTCATGTCTGAATCCCCTTCTAGTCAAATTTCATGAGCAAGCGGTAGAAATGATCACCCTACATACGCCACTCACAACTCGACTGCCAGCGTAGCCCCTTCAAGGACCGCCGACTATATTCACTGAACAAACGGGCATTCAAAGTGCATATCATCGAACATCGCCGCTTGCATTCATATCCATTACCCCAGAACTTGGGGTAATTCTTGGAACTCAAAACCTCTTCTTTGACTCGGACACTCCTTCACCCGAGAAATTCTCCTGTATCTTCCAGGACAGCCGAGGACCATGTAGTCGTGGACTCCGCATTATTTAAATTTTTCTTTCTGCTTAGTTGGTTGAGGCACGAGAGGCTCTCCTATCATGGACCACCGCCACGGCTGGACGTGAAAGACAATGCGCAATATATAAGCGTCCGTCGTCGTCTTCGAAATGGAGTGTCTGCAGGGTCCCTTCAAGTTGGAAAGTAGCAAGCTTGAATATCTGTTTGACTTTGTTTGCAATAAATTTGGCCTGTCCTCGTGATGGCGTCCATGTGCCACACGATTGGCAGATAACCAAGTTGCTTACTGTAGCAAGGTACACGTTCAACAGTTCTTTGTCATATGCGATCCAGGCCCTCACGATTATCTACCGTAACCCCCGAATCGTGGACTCGTGTATGTCCAAAGTTGAATTTTACGTGAGTGTGAGTTTCCATGAAACATTTCACTCGTCGACCTCGGCGAGAACCAGGTCCAAATAAATCTCTTTTGCGGAGACAAGGGGCATCACATTCTCACAGTGCTGTCACCCTTATTTTTATTTTCAGAGCGTGCTGCGTACACGATGCTGTCGCGAACGCTTTCCCTGGTGAGTGAACGTTCCAATGTCATATGAGCTATGTAAGTCTTCGCGCTATCTACCTATAGTATCCCCTTCGAACTAGCGGATTGCGCCGTTTCGTAAGTTCTTCCACTCTAGAGAGGGTAAGTAGCTTCGTGTACCCTGCTTTGGCTGAATTTATCGGGTGATGCTCTTTAACTACTGCGGATAGATTTTACTGGTTATTTGATAACCACTGTTGAACCTGAACCATGTGCAAACGGGGTATATCCGTCGAAGTAAGTGTAGGCAGCATGCGAACAGAAACATCGTTTATGGGTCCATCCCATTCCAGGAACGCTTTCACGGTATGTGTCTCATTCGGTGCAATTGTCTACCTTTGTTGCCGACCATTCGTCGTCGAGTATGCCCATATATATTATATCTTCCCAGTGACTTTCAACCCAGTTGCAACGTCTTTTCCGGCCTTCTTCCTTGAAGCCGCTGTTGAACGTCAGGAAAAGATTGGCCAGATTTGTATTTCGCTCACAGCTTCTTATAAAGTGAGATTGCGGTCTTGTTCCCCTCGAAGACTTGTAGTGACACTCTTTGGACGCCAAACGCACTGAAAGCATATCCAATCACGAATTTGGACGCTTCCGACCCGTAGCCTTTCCCCCAAAACTTGGGATGCAATGCTATGCCGAAGAATCCATCTCTGTTCTTTGGTTCTTGGATCACGAGACTGCACTGGCCCACAAACTCTCCTGTCTCTCGCAAAGCGAGTGTAAAATACAACGTGCGCTGCTCCACCCACTTTTTCAAGTGTTCCTTGTATTTTGTTGGTCGGGGTACAATGGGCTCGTTCGTGATCATACGTTGCACCTGAGCATCGTTATGTAGCGCGAAGAGTTCATCAATGTCGTCGTCCTGAAAGCCACGGAACAAAAAACGACCGGTTGTGAAAATGGGGATGAAATCAAGACGGTTTTCCACGGGCTGCTGCTCAAAGGGGATACATTTATAGCTGCATCAAACCGCAGCAGTCTGATTCAACAGGATCCTGACATCCAAATCAGCAATTGGACACGGGCCGGTGTCAGGTCGATTGTCGGGGCGTAATTCAGTAGAACAATAACGCGCTGTATTTTTGGAGACATGCATGCGCCATACCAATCCGTCGTAAAATCAATGACCTGGGGCGACCATGGGGGTGCATGCAGATAAGGGGAATATGCAGGGAGATATGCGAGGAAGTCGGGGATAATACATTTATTCATCATCTTCCTCTTCACCCTCTTCCTCCTCTTCCTCGTCTTCTTCCTCCCTTGCAGCCTCGACCACAGCAGTTGCGATTCGGTCAAGGTCGCGTTGACCGTCCTGGCTGATTCTCCGGCCACCATTTTCGGTGGTTTTCTCGAGGACCCCGATCTTCTCTAGGGACTGGCAAATTTTGCGCTGGACGGAAGCGGATGCATCGGCATGGTGAGAGGGACGGTTTCCGCGTCTGTTGCGGCCACCATGGAGTTTCGCGAGTTTTCCAATGCCGACGTCTTTGCGAAGGTATATATGCCGTGCGATTGCAGCTGGAGCTGTGGATGAGGCAGAGGACATTCGGCGCAAATGAAGAGACTACCTGCACGAATGTAGTACCAGTCAGAGTCGTAAGGAGCAAGCTCCTTGAAGGAGCCGGTTTTGACGAGGTCGACCCATGTCGGCACCTCGAGCTTGCCGGCGCGCTTGAGGTGGGATGCGTATGCTGTGATGAAAGCTTCTGCGCTGCGCGGGGGACGTGAAATTATGGGCGGGGAAGGGGCTGGGGACGCACCTGATGTCTCGCACGCCGGGCATGATGGGTGTGTGTACGAGGGAAATAGAGTTTGTATCTGGGATTGAAATCAGCCACCGACTGTACAGTTTTAAACTTAGTCAGCGAACGATGTCCGGCTCGGACCGGGACCACGATGGGGATCGATGATCTGCCTGCAGAGTTGCTCGTCGAGATCTTTGTCGCGTCGTGTGCGCTCGGTGCGCCGTTCACCCCGCTCGTCATCACCGCCGTCTGCAGGCTATGGCGCAACGTCTGTCTCGCGTCGCCCAGGGCATGGCAGCACATCATCGTCGACGAGGTCTCCCAGCAAATCGCTGCCATTGACGCCCACGCCCAGCTCTACATCGCCCGCTCACATCCTCTCCCCTTCTTCGTCCACGTCCACCTCGCCGACTTTGACCGCGCCCTCCCAATCATGTCCTGTTTTCTCCCCCATTTGTCCCGCTGGATGGACTGCACCATCTTCTTTGATGACCGCACATCCCACACCCGGCTTTCCGATCTTACGCTCTCCGCCACGCATCGCATCCTACACCACCTCGACGTCCGCCTCAGGGTCCCTTTTGATACCGATGTCGACGACGACGAGAATATTTTCTTCTCTTGTGGAGCAGCCGCCTTCAAGCACATCTCCATGAAGATCGCTGCTTCCAGTCTTCCCTCCCCCGATCTTATCAACCCCCTCCACTTTACCTCGCTCGACATCTCCGAATCCTCCCTCACCCACACCGTCCGTTCCCCCGAGCTCCTCGTCTTCCTCGCTCGTTGTCCTAATCTCGAACACTTTTACCTCCACGGCGTCTCCTGCGAGGAGGGCATCTTGCCCGCATCTCCAACCACCGTCTCCCTCCCGCGCTTGCACACCCTTCTGTTGGACCTCGTCTGCATCCAGCGCAGCATCCTCTCCCACCTCCATCTTCCCGCACTCAGGGAACTCCACCTTCGTCATTTGAACATGGACGTCTCTCTCCACAGTTACCACTTGCGAGAATTTGGCGACAGCGATGACGACGCGCACGACTTTTCTCAGTCCCCCTCGAGTGACATCCACACCGGAATGGGCCTTCGAAAACTCATCTTACGTTCCCATCCACCCCTCGAGATTCTTGACATGGATCTTTCAGACATGCGTACAAAGGACTTTAGATGGGTGTTCGATAGACTACCGGAGCTGAAGCACTTTTCCATCGTTGGATCGGACATGTCCGACAAGGTCGTGCAACTCTTTAAACCGGAACCCGCCGAGGCAATGTCTGGTACTGGCACTGTTCCTCGTTGCCGGGTCCGTCTTCCACAACTCATGACGCTCAAGCTCTTTGGATGCCAACAGCTTTCAGGAGGCGCTTTAGTGGACGCCCTCGGCACTCGGGTCTCTTACACAGACGCTGCAACCCCCAACGACACGCTGCAGAACGTCGTCGTGTCTGGGTGTCACAACTTTACGACCAATCATGGAATCCAACTTTCG
Organism: Pulveroboletus aff. annulatus; assembly: GCA_038094595.1. NCBI lineage: Eukaryota > Fungi > Basidiomycota > Agaricomycetes > Boletales > Boletaceae > Pulveroboletus > Pulveroboletus aff. annulatus. The sequence goes on along the minus strand of JBBPTX010000001.1, from coordinate 139,430 downwards.
TGGTACCTACACGAGCGTCTGCATTTCTCATAGGCAGACTCTCGTTCGGAGCAGTGTGACGGTCTGTTGTTATTCGTATCCCTTCGAGCTTTACCTTGCTTTACCATTAATATTTGCCGTGTCGTTTTTCGTCCTCGAAACGACTTGAATGTCGAGTGCTGTCTATGAGAGTTATTGTCTTCGCGTTCAGCATCGCTTCATTTAAGGTCTGGCACTTTGGTTGGCTGGAAACACGTCGCCCAAGCCCGGTCGGTTCGCTGATTCCCCTATTGGAGATGCCCCCCGCCATGTTCCATCCTCGCCGCGTTCGCCCCAGTAGAAGGTGTGGAAAGTGTCCACTTCGTAGCCTTCAGCCCATTTCTGCCGTACAAACGATGCACTGGACAGAGGCTGGTCTATCCACCGTTGCAACATCAGCACGAACCCGCCAGGCGGAGAGGAGAAAAGCCAAAAAATCACGCACATGGTCCACGAATTGAACTGTTCCTCAGGGGGAGCGACTCCGAGTCGGACGAGGTGAACGGGCATAGAGGTCGCAATCTCTAGAGGAAAAACCCGTCTCTAGGAACGGCGCTAACATTTCCATAGATGACGACCTGGTATGTACAGCGTATCCGCGGAGCCGCCGATGAGTCGCGTCTGATCATTGGTACATTCAGCGAAGCGAACACGCCTGTCCTCCAGAACCTTGTTGAAAGCGTCCACGCACACAGGCACACCAACGTGATACAACAGCGCATGGTCATGGGAAGTCATTTGTACCAATGGTATGTGACTCAACCCCACCTGGAGTCCGAGGACTTGGCCATGGGATGTTTCGATGCGTCCTGCTACCGACCACCAGTCGCGACCCCAGCCCTCCATGTTTCTGTGAGACTGATAGACGTATCTGGGATACCATCGCATGTGGACTGCTATTCGGCTCGGGCCTATAAGGTTACCGAATACCGGACTTGGAACAGGTTATCCCCAAGGAGAATGGTACCAAGACAGGTTTTGATTGACTCGGAATTGTTGGTGCCGCGGAACGTTGAGAAGCGCATCAAAAGGCACCCAAAGATGACCTGTTATAACAGCCACATTCCCGCAACGTCGTGTAGAGCATATGGCGGGCCATCTGTGTCAATGTTAAACGTTAAGGAACGGTGTACATTCGGAAAATAATCGCTATATACTTCTGAAAGTCCAGGTTGGCATCATACCCAGTGTGGCTGTTAAACAAGATCATGATGTTACTGAAGCTAGCATATTCTGCAATTGCCTGCACAGGAACACCAGTCGATGGCTCTGGTACATGGCAATCGGAGGTTACTTGCAGCGAGGCTAAGGCTGTCCTGGTGCAAGTCACAGACTGGCCCTCTTCGTTCCTTCGTACGATTCGTTCGGCTACCCACGGCACTAGGAAAGTGGCCTGCGACTGGAATTCGAGCACTGTAACCTATAACTTCTCACAACTCACCTGCAATCCCTCCCTCAAACATGAGAACGCACGACAATAAGCCTTGTGAGCGACCCGAGGTGCATAGGTCATATCGGGTCTTGGTGTTCCCAAGCCTTGTCACCTCCGTGGCGTGATAACTGATCAAGGACTCGGAGCTGAAAGGCTTTTTTTTCTCAGAAAAGTTCAATGGATTGTGCGAGCAACTTGAAGTTACCGTTGAACTGTCCCGTAGCAGTAAAAGGATTGCATGACGTCATAATCCTACAGATCAGTTGATACACTGTCGCTACACGCCTGCTCAATATTAATGGGCCTGTGTACCATTCGCCCCATTGGTGCCATTGACACCACTCGCCACATGTCCTCTTGCATTTCGCACCACTAGTTCTCTGCGGGCCCGTACGCCCTCGCGTAGGCGATCAAGGGCTGGGACAGTCATCTCCCAGGACAAGCATGCATCAGTTACGGACTGTCCATACTTCAGTCCTGCCGACCCAGTGGGAGGAATTTCTTGTCTGCCTTCGACGAGGTTGGATTCGAGCATGACGCCCATGATATACGTGGACGTGTCCCCAGAAGATAATTGCTGTACCTGGAGTAGAAAATAAGTTGGGGGAAGAGAAAGAGGGAGACATCTACTGACAATGTCTTCAACAACTTCAACTTGCTTTCGATGCTGTTTTTGACTGTTTCCATGGCTGCAGTCGATCTGCCGGCGATATAAATATCGGAATTTTTTTTTGAGGAACAAAGGAGCCTCACCATGATCTTGCCAGGAACTCCCGCCTTGACAAGTTTTTCATAGCAATCGCGCACGTATTCCGCTGCATAGTTGGGCCCCTTTGATCCTCCTCGAAGGATGACGTGAACATCGGGGTTTCCCTGACCAACGTCAGAATAAAAGGAGGAAATGTGAAATGACTGACCTCCGTCTCTATGATACTGCTCAGGCCCTCCTTCCCGACACTTAGGAACACATGGCCACTCCGAGCGGCTCTGCAGGCATCGATCGCGATGCCGACGGAACCGTCTGTGGAATTTTTGAACCCGGTTGGCATGGATAGAGCGGATGTCAGCTCTCGGTGAACCTGCGACTCGGTAGTTCGGGCGCCAATTGCGCCCCAGGAGACGAGATCGGCAGTGTATTGAGGTGATATGGTATCTAAAAACTCGCATCCAGCTGGCAGTCCGAGCTTGGCAATGTCGAGAAGTAGTTTTCTGGCCATGCGCAAGCCTTTGTTGATCTGGAAACTCGCGTTCATGTCTCTGAGAGTGGACATGACGTAAGAGAAGAGAGATTGAGTAGGTGGGTGTAACATACGGATCGTTGATCAAGCCTTTCCAGCCAAGGGTAGTCCGTGGTTTCTCAAAGTAAACACGCATGACGATATGGAGATCGTCTTTGGCACTATCTGCATACTGCTTGAGTAGCTTTGCATACTCAATCGCAGCATCAACGTTGTGAACGGAGCATGGGCTATTGACATATTGCATGAGCAGGCGCAAGCAAAATGGCACAGGCGCCTACCCGACTACGACTATTAAACGATCGTCGTCACCGCGAAGCACATTCTCAGTCGTGCGACGCCCCTCCAGGACGGTGTTTGCGGAGAGGAGTGTCCTGGATCGAATGAGGGACTGCATTAGCAGGCAAGTGTGTGATGAAGAGCGTCACTGACAAGGGGAGGTCCTCTTGCAGGATCTGGGGAGGGATCAAAGGCCGGGTTGCTCTGACACGACGGTTTTCGAGCCGTTGGAGGGCATCCTTGTAAGGGAGCGCCATGGAGAGATCCACTGCAAAAGGCGTTCCAGATACAGCGATCAAATATGCTTGGAGACGTACTTTGAGCGGACGGATGACTCGGATGGTCTATGACTATATAGGTTAGTGGATGAATCGGCAATACATGAACACGTGCGTTTCATCTTGTTTTCTCTCCACCAGCATGGATTTCTCACAGTTCAACGCTGCTGAGCAGGCTCACATGACAAAGGTCATTGAGAAAAAGCAGGTATGTGAATACACACAGCCCAGCACCCAGCTCACACGCGTACAGATGCAGGACTTTCTGCGTCTGTACTCGGGCCTTGTCGAGAGATGCTTCAACTCGTGTTGTAACGACTTTACCAGCAAGGCACTCTCCTCGAAAGAGGTTCTTTCGGTGTTCTCTCGTGTCTTCATTCAATCTGACGCCATGTACAGGAACAATGTGTTCTCAACTGCTCGGACAAGTTTTTGAAGCACTCGGAACGCGTCGGTCAGCGCTTTGCGGAATTGAATGCTGGTACGTTCCCTATCAAGCATTCCGCGCGTCTTCTTCACTGTATTCCAGAGGCAATGACCCCACCAAAACCATGACCATGGTTGGTCTTCGTGCGGCATGGCCCAGAGTGCGTCAGCTCGTGATTGTAGCGTGGTGATGCCTCCGTGAACCATCCATGCGTGCAGATGTTAGAGTAACTTGGCCCTAATATCATATGGTTTACGTTGGACAAGGTTTCCGGGTCTTGTCGAAGATGCTACCCATCTCATGTTCTGCTGGGTCCCGCAATTCAAGGTGAACTATATTTTTACAGACTTCGGTGCTGGAACTGCAATTTTCCCAGCGACTCTACTTTCTCTATCCAAGTCGTTTGATGCCCGGTTTCACATTAGCTCAATCGTTCTTGGTGGGAATGACTGCGACTCTGTCCTCACCTGCACGGGAACCTTGATGGGAGACTACCGCCAGTGACATTCAAGTATAGTCACTTTCTCATGCCCACGCCCATGGTAAATTTCAACTACAAAGAGATATTGGACCAGCAGCGCGTGGAGCTAACTGTTGACTACTGAGCATGAGGTGGCGCGCCGTGAGCTTGTCCACTCGGGCATACGAGCTCTAGGACAACTCTAGGGGTTGTCTGAGTAAGCAGTCGGTCCGATCACCGCTCTCTCCCAGTGACTCTCACAGTCTCCTTGTTGAACCCGCCCACAATGGCCTCTCAACACCCTCTTATCAACAAAGTGGCTCCGTCGTTCACTATACCGGATTCAAATGGCAAAATGTTCAAATTCCCACCTGAACACGAGGGTAAGCCCCTTGAACAACCAATCGCATTGTTCTTCTATCCAAAGTCTGGTAAACGGTGTTCCACGAGAGGCGCGTTTCATCGTGCGCTAATCGCACGTGTTTCCAACACACAGGGACCTTTGGCTGCACCCGTGAGGCCTGTCATTTCCGTGATTCTTTGGCCGGTGTGTCGTCTCTTGTCTCGAGAGTAATCCAACAATGCTCACCTGTCCGCACATCAGAAGAGCAAATATACAAGCGTTCCGATGTTCTACTCGTCGGCGTCAGCTCAGATCCAGTAGAGAAACAGAAAGAATTTGTCGAAAAGAACAATCTCCCTGTGAGTTTCCCCTAAACGGTGGCTCACCACAGGTTGACTGTTGGCCACGTAGTTTCCTGTTTTGAGCGATCCAGACCATGTTGCACACGAGGCATACCAAACTGGGCGGTGGTTGTTGGGACTAATGGACCCGCGCACCACGTTCGTCATTGACCGCAAGAGAATCGTCCGGTAAGATATCATTCCCACATAATCAGACATACCTACATCGATTTGCAGAGCGGTATTGAACTCTGGGATAAATTTCAGTGCTCACGCCAAGTTCGTCGCTAAGGAACTCGAGAAAATACAGCAATCAGATGCCACGGCAAACGACAGAAATAGGGAAAATCCAACACCTCCCGTGGATCCTTCTGTTGCTGCCGAAAGGGATGAGCTGGGTCGCATTGCACAGGTGGTCGGTGCATGATTCGGACGGCGGCGCTCCACTTGTCTCTTGCAAGTTGTCATCTATTTCAAGTTATCATGGGTTCAAGTTGTTGCTGTGATTGGACATGAAGCCGGCCGCGTTCCGACTCCGAGTCACCATCAGTGCATGTAAGCTCATTGAGATGTTTTTTGGTTGTCTAGTCTCTCTTCCGACCCATTGGTGTACGGACTCGTCGATGTTTACTATTTCTGCATGATTCTATGTGAAAGGCCCCTCTGGATACATTATATATGTCACATCCCGTGTGCATTGCAGTGTGTGCGCTGGCCAGTGTCGACATCATCACCCATAAGCCTGAGCTGCAATAGCCGTAAAGGTCATGACGACGTACCTCGTAATGCCTGTGTACGACTCACTGGGCCAGGCATTGCTCGGGAAACCCAACTGCCGGCTGATTTATCTGCATCACCTACCTTATGTATTAACTACTCACTAGCCAGAGAGCTATTGCGTGAGACACCATCAGGGGACAACCTTGTTATAGCTGCATGGAAACCTGAGAGCGAGTTCATATCCTCCACTGGGAAATCAGAGCTGAAAACAAGCCAGGCACCGTGATCTAGGAGGAAGCGGAAGGTATATAAGACTTTCACCCGCTCGGATGTCATTATGATGATAGTCTCACTGTTCTCCGGCAAACCACATGTCACTAGTGCTGTATAATAAGTAAATCAGAACATGTCACAGAGTGTGTGGAAGAGAGAGTGCATGACGCACGCATGAGTAGGCTGCACGCTTGCGATTACTATAGTCAATAAATGTTTTCTAAATACCGCTTAATCTCGAGTGAAAATAGCGCCAGCGTACCATTATGATCTAGCCTGCCGACGCAAATCATGTGCACGCTGGAAACGGGGTTTTAGCGCCGTAATATCAACATCCTCGAGAAGTAGACTCGAACGCGTCTAGGACTACACTATTCGCAAAGTCGCCAATCGCATGGACATTGTAGTCATCCAAATCAGTGGAGTGAATACATCAAGTTGGGAAGGAGACTCGCAACCTACCGTCCATCTTTTAAAAAATGAGGGACGACTTCCCGCAACATTTCTTTGTCTAAACGCACGAGCCCTTTCGTTTCGGGGTTGTCATGGTAAGGTTCAAACAGCCGGCGACCAGTTGCAGTCAAGAAATACAGTTCCCATATGCGCTACTTACCACTGCCCCACTAGACCTCAAAGCGCTTACGCGGTCAAGTTTCAGATACGTTTGAACCACAAACCACCGTTTCGACATCCGCGAAGATTTTAATGCTTCCAGTATTCAGCTGGCCCATCCTCGTCTGATCCCATTTGGGCACTGCTTTCAGAAGCAAGGGGATCTTGAGGTGGCATCACGCTAAGGAACGAAACGACTGGCGACTGAGGTCACCTACCAGCCCGAGATCTCCGAACGTAGAGATAAGCTCGTAGGTGGCGGGTCCATGAGGAAACGCCCAGCGATATGAAGAAGACTCTCGGAACTCTAATACGATATCAAAGTCCCGGATAGCTGTTTCGTATTGGCAGTGATGGGTCGTTGCCGGTGCTGGTGAAACGGGGGTACTCAACGAATTTGTTCCAGGTCTGGTTGATTGCAATGTACTAGTAATGAAGGTACCTGTTTCTGAAAGGCCTCGAGAGACTGGGTTCGGAGCAGGCCAAGAGTTTTCAGTGGGTCCGGTGCAGAAGAAGCTTGACTGCTCGAGTATGAGACGTTTGTTTGGCCCTGTTGCTCGATACCTACTAAATACTACCTAAGCATCATCACTGTGAGCACACGCGTCCGTAAGTCTTGACTGCAATTTTGCAAGTAATCGCCCATCTAACAAAACCTCAGAGAAAGGCAACACCGTGTTTCGTCCAGTTACTAAGGCACGGTCGCTTCTGATCGAGGGCACTTCGGTATGCAAGGACAATCTCATCTCGCGGCCCGCCCGAGGTTCAGAAGACCCTGCCTTCAGTTTCAGAAGGCGCTCCCACTGACAGCGTTTCTCTGCCATTCACAGTACATTCTCTCATCGGTTATGCAACTCCAGTCGTGGTCGCGAATATTTCCAGGCAGGATTCTCCTACTGTCGTTCCCCCTCAGGTGCAACCAGCGAAATTTTGACCATCGCCTACAGTTGTCGTGCCTTCTGGTCCTTCCCGTGTTGAGGATCTGGTTGTCGAACAGACTCACGACCAGAATCTGAATCAGAAGAGGTCACGACCCAAGTCATTGGCTACTTCAACGAAAAAAGCCAGAAACTTGAAGGTACGGCGACCTGCAGCTCCAGCATCTGGCGCAGATGCAAATCCTGGTGAAGATTTGGACCCGACATCTGTGACTATGGCAGCCTTGTGCAACGATACCGGTCAGGGTCATGTAAGTACCAAAGCCACCCAGATTCCAGACAACCACCTTACATGGAAGAAGTCCAATAAGTAAAAGGAGCGAGAATGAAGATGAGAATGGAGGCTAAGAAGTACGGGAGAAATGAGGACGGCGACGTGGCACAAGCTAGCCGTCCGGAAGGTGAACCAGAACGGAGTTCAACTGCCGATGCAACACCTGGACCGCCATCCGTACAGCCAGTGTCTGGAACCAGGATTCGACTATTCCCAAAACGTCTCCACCAGTCGATATAACGTTCAAGTTCGGATTGGCCCTTACGAAGGAACTATTGTCGATGAAGGATCTTTATTCGTCGATCGTAATGCCGAAGGAGATAATGTGGGACACACCCATGTGGAAGAGTCTGATGCCACCAAATTCGTTAATTCGGCCTCATACTCAAAGCGCTTTCACAGATCTCATTGGAGACGGTGTTATTTTACGGTGTGAGCTACCTGGTGCAGTGAGTGCGTGGCGTTTGCTGAGTTTAACCTGTTCCAGGCTCTGTCACAATTCGACGAGAGTTATGAATCGTTCTGCCTGGTCGGGATCGGAAGGCATGTAAGAACAAATTCAAAAAGTGAGGACAAGAGAAATCATCAATGGACAAATTACCGCTTGAAAAATGGCAAGCTATATGGTTCGTTCTCTAGAGATCACACATTTCCGGGCTTTCGTCAAACCCAGACATACAAACCCTATTTCGTATGACCGGGAAGGACTTCAGTGGTCCTCCCCCTGAGATACAGACCCCAGTGGTTATATCATTGGGAAAGGTCGAAACAGCCCGGAGCTTGGCCAGCCTCCTTATTTGAAACAGGCCACCACTGGCTCAATGTCGACTGCCGCCGAGCATGCCGAAGAAGTGGCCGGCAGTACCTATCCGAACTAGTATTCAGATGCCATGCCGCATGGGGACGAATCAGTGTCGTTTAGGTTCAAGAGGACCCGAGATGGCCCGGCTGGCTCGTGGGATCCATATGGACTGATGGCCCAGGCGGCCTCTCCCTCGCGCACAGACTACACTCCAGGTATCCTTCGGCTACCTGGTCCCACCAATGTTTCAAGTAGTTTGGTCTTTCACGAGGTTGCAGGTAAGCTCGCGTCACAACATACATCGAAGAGTTTGGGCGATTTGACTTGTTGAAGCACAGTAAGCCCAACTGCCAGTCGTGCAGCCCATAGCATGGGACGGACCAAGCAAACCGCTAAAAGGTCCACAGGTGGAAATGCACCCTGGGTTCTCTCACCAATAGCAATCTTAATCCTAGGCCAAACCAACTTGAAGTTGAACATTCCCCCTCTGCACGGCCCGGTCACTGGCACAGTGGTTGGTCTCCGACCCTGCCTCGAAGCCCTGTTTTCCCTGCCTGCTAACACAGCCAAAGGGTCATGCGACGAGAACAATAATGTAAGTAAATTCAATTTTTTCCATTTCTTTGTCCTCATTATTGTTCACTGCCAGATGTTTTGCCAGATGTACGGCAACGGTGGGGATTTATGGTAGTGTGACATTTGTAAACGGTCAGTGTGCAAAAAGTGCATTGCTATTCCTACAGAACATCTACTGGTCGTCGTCAACAACGATGTCCAGTCCCTGTGTGTCGCTTCGAGGGTAGAACGAAGGTCGATGAACACCGCGCGATCATGGAAGTCCATTGTACATCTGTGTTGCACGATCACACGAAGTTAGCAAACCGTTGAAGAGACCGCCGACGGTGCAAACCCCAGCGAAGTCGCTAGACCCACGGTGTCGGCGGACAAACTTAATGATCTGCTAGTTACACTAGCCGAGGATAGTAAAGATAATCGAAACGGCAGGGGAAACGCGAGTGGGAGACAACTGGGGCAACAACAGCACCCAGTGCACCCACCACCATTCCAACAAGCCAAGATGGAGGCGACACAGACATTGGCTGCACAACCACTACGCCCACCACCATCGACGACGTAACCACACCGCCGAGCACTCAAAATGACTCGTGCGACGGTTTGAGTCCTCTTTGACATCTGCAACTATCCACTGGTGTAAATTACAGGGAAATCGAGTAGCGCACGAGTGTTCGCGGTCAATGTACAATATAGTGTGTACATGTGTCGGATGGTGTAATTCACTCATCGCATCTAATATTGCCCATGTATTTCGATCCTGTCATTGATGGCTGTGCGAGTGACTTTACAACCATCACGTGATCGCGTCTCTGCCTCGTGTCGGTTCAAATCGCAGCGCACAAAGAAATTGACTTCGTTTTTCGCATTCGTCGTCGTCGCCAACGTTCCCGACGCCTCTTTGTTCTTTACCATTCCTTGTCTTACTTACTCTTCCTTTAATTCACTTTGTAAGTCCACTTACATTCTCCATTGCAATGGCGCCTTCGATAGTTTCCCGAACCATATCACCAACACATGGCGACCATCGCGTCTCACCACCTCGCACACCCCCAACGGCCGCTCTCGACGCGCCCAAGAACAACCGCCAGTCATCCACTTCTCCATCTGATGACTCCTCCATCATCGAGCTCTCCTTTGACTACGAGCTTGATTCCGCTGGCAACTATGTGCGCATCTCAAAGGGCTCATCTCGCTCAAGTCAATCGACTCCTCCCACACCTCATGATATCCTGCTCGATCCCATCTCCAATAAACCCTCTTCATCCCCGCCCCCTGGAACATCCGCCCCTCCCTATGTCAAACCACCATCACCATTGCTCACTTCCCCGGACCATCCCCGTCGCAACTCTCTTTCGCGTTCTGATACTTACTCACAACACGGCACCCTTCCCGACCAACTGCAACATCGTCATCAGTCCTTGGCTACCGCGACCTCTACGCGATCGTTCCAACGTGCTACTTCCGTTCCAGCCGCACTGACGCCAGCTGCCCAATCAGCCCTTCGCGCTCCCGCCTCCAACGGCCTCCGTGGAACCGGCCGCAAACTCGGCCGCCCACAGCGCATACCACTCGACGATCATCGAGAATCCCAACAATCAGACGAACGCGATGATATCATGCTCCGCCCACGCGCCGACTGGGACGTGTATGTTCAAGAGGAGAAGGAGAACTTGATGACATCCTCGGATGGTACTGAAGGTGTTTCATCCGATGGCGGTGCAGTAAGGCGGACATCACCCCGGCTAGTTAGTCGATCTGCCTCGCTGAGCCAAGTCGACGGGCGTGCAATTTCCGGTCTGCCCACCCGTGCCTACGTTTCTTCCATGTCAAGTGCTAGTGCTTTGTCACGTCCACCATTGCAACCCGGACGGCAGATCATGCCGGGACCTAGCCGTGCAGGTCGTGTCTTGATGGGCGCAAAATATGGTGTCGGTAGTGGTGGATTTGACAAAATCAACGAGCATGAAGCGAGCGAGAGTGAAGCCGCCTACGATTACATGGGCGAGGAAACTGATACAGGTTTGTTGCTGTCTTGCATAGAATATATAATTTGCTCAACGTCCCTACTTACAGGCGGAGAGGACCCACAGCCCGTTAATGGCCTGATTCGACACAGGAACCACATTCCCCCTCTCACACAACCAAGTAGTACGCGTCCTCGGCGATCCGCAAGCCTGAGCGATGCCTCCGGCGGTATGTTCTTGACCTTCTTTCTAACCTTTTTTTTTTACCTCAGACACACTTCCAGCTGAAGAGCGACACTCTCCCGGAGTTCAACCAGCTGTTTTGACTACTCAGAATCAATATTCTTCAAGACCGGGGTCCAGCCTTGGCTTAAACTCTGCGCGTGTACGGAGAGCTCCGATGGAACGAGAAGGTTCGGTTACTCGGCAAGATTTCATCATTGGTCAACTCACGTTCATCTGATGCAGAGTATGTTACCGAGAATCCTCGGGGACAAGCAGCGGATGCTACCCCTGAAACTCAGCCTCGCCAGTCACCCTCCCCGACGCACATGTCTCAAGCACATCTTCGCTCGCAAGTCCAGACTCACAATAGACGCGACTCAGATACCGTCCGTACGCTGGGCCTTGATCCAATCCATTCTGGATCTCCGACCGCAGTCGAGCATCTTCCAGCGCGACTGTCGCCAAAAGGCAGGACCCCATCGTCGTTGCAGCAACAACATCCATTTCCCATTATCCAGTTACAACCGTCGCAACCTAACTCGCAACCCCCATCACAACCACAAGGACAAGTCTACCATCGGCGTAGTCCAACTGCTCCAGAACTTCCGACGACGAGTGGTTCCTTGGCGCCTCCGCCTGGAATTCAGAAGAATGGCAAGATATGGGTAGCTGGTGAGGACCCAGTAGACAGCGAGTCGGAAGCAAAAGCTACACAGCGCGAAAGGGTGAGACCTGCACCTCCGCCCCCTGCCCCGGCAGCTCCCGCCGCTGCTCCGGTGCGGAACCACAATATTGTGGTAAACAAGAAAATATATGCACGTCTCGACCTCATTGGCAAAGGCGGTTCTTCTCGAGTATACCGCGTAATGAACGCGTCAAATGAGATTTACGCTATTAAGCGTGTCTCACTTGATAAAGCCGACGCAGAAACGATTAGCGGATACATGAACGAAATCGGGCTGCTCAAGCGACTTGAAGGAAACAACCGGATCATCCAATTGTTTGACTCCGAGGTCAAGGCTGGGCCAAGTGGTGGCAAGGGTCATCTGATGTTAGTAATGGAATGTGGGGAAGTCGATCTAGCGAAATTGCTGCAAGAACAACAGAAAGAGCCACTGAACATGGTATGGATCTCATACTACTGGCAGCAGGTACGCTCTAGTCCACATTTTTTCTACTTCGTGGTCGTAAATTAAACCTGATCGCAGATGTTGCAAGCAGTGCATGTCATACACGAGGAAAAAATTGTGCACTCGGATCTGAAGCCAGCTAATTTCGTGTTGGTGCGCGGGCAGCTGAAGTTGATTGATTTTGGTATTGCCAACGCGATCGCAAACGACACTACGAACATTCAGCGAGATCATCAGGTGCCGTGTCTAGACACTATATTGATGCGCCACTGAGTAGTATTTAGATTGGGACGGTCAATTACATGTCCCCAGAAGCTATTGAATTACCGGAGGGCATGCGACGCCTGAAAGTCGGCCGGCCTAGTGATGTTTGGTCCCTGGGCTGTATCTTGTACCAGATGGTGTACGGCCAACCACCTTTCCAACATCTATCCGTCTATCAGAAGATGAAGGCTATCCCAGACCTTGCCCATGAAATTGAATTCCCGGTATTTAGCACTCCAAGTATAGTCAATAAAAACGGAGAACGCAAGAAACTGGAACACTTGAAACGACCTGTCAGAGCAGATGTTATTCGTGGGATGAGGAGCTGTCTGGAAAGGCATCCGAAGGAAAGAGCGACAATACCCGAACTTTTGGAGCAAGAATGGCTGGCGATGCGGGAACGTTAGTGGTCGATTGGTCTGAGCACCGAGTTGTTTTGTTGACGTTTCCAGCAGCGGAAGTTCCTCAAGCAAAAACGTTGCTAGCGAGCGACGAAACTATTATAAATCCTTATTACATGAAACAATTACTCGAATATGGTATCAAGCTCGGACAGCAAGCACAAGCAGGAGACATAGACCCAGCGCATCTAGTGAAAGAAGCCGAGGTCAGTGCTGGCCCCTGAGCTATGCAGTGGTTCTGATCTTTGACGGCTCTTGTTTACAGAGACTGGTAGCGGAACTCAAGGCCCTCGAATCATGATGAAACTATTTGAAACGGCACCCTCGAACAATTTTCTCAGAATCAATTTGCAAGCAATGTATTCGTCAGCGCAGCCAAGCGTATCCATTTCAGCATTTGCACTGTATGCGGCGAAGCCACCAAAGCAATCCCCACCTTGTATGTAAGCCTATGAATGACTATGCATCCCGTCCGCGCATGTACTTTTCTTCCTAGATCTCCCTTTTGGTTCCACATTCCTGGCTGTTTCGCTCTCTTAGCTTTCGACCTCGTTTATCATATGCGAAACTCGCTCGAGTTCCACCCACCTTTCATAACTTCGTTCCGTCGTATGGCTGGAGCCAGCCAAGTTCCTGGCGGGTATATAACTCTAATGTAGCACAATGGTTGATTACATTGGGAACGAATGAGTGTCAATATTTCAATCTTATCTTATCGGCAACATTCCCACCATGCTGTTGGCCCCGCTTTGTCTCGATCGCTGAAACATCAACTCCACAGGTGAAATCATGGCGCACTTGCCTCCGGATGTATACCTCACACACACCTTCATGCATTCGGGAAACGTCAGTCCATCAACTCCCAAGCTCCAGCTCCAATTATCAATCCCGATACCGACCAGGGACTCGATGTACTACTATGCTGATGGAAATACGGTGCTGCTCGTCGAAAACACCCTGTTCAAGGTCATTTCTTTATTCCTTGTGCCAATCCGACTGTGAATGATACTGCAACAGGTGCACCGCTCGGCCCTGACAAAGGAAAAATCCACGTTCGAGAGCATGTTCTCCCTAGACTCGGATCTGCGCTCTAGCACCTCCAACAGCTCGGGCGTCACAGTTGGACCTGAGGGTGAAAGCGACGACAACCCAATCAGACTCCAAGGAGATACTGCGGACGAATTTCGATCCCTGTTGTGGGCTTTGTACGCGCTGTACGTACATTCGCTGCACTAAACTTTTAGCGGTGTCATAAAACCTTGTCATATCATTTTGCAGACCACACGAGCTGGAGGGCGCAATGTCGACCAAGGCAATCAGTCTCAAGCTGTTCAACCTTGCTCGCATCACCCACAAATACGAGTTCCGTGCTATCGAGAGCTGGGCACTTGACAAACTCAAGACGATCTACATGCGTCCGGTGCACTCTCATATTGACGATGCCGACGGGCCAAATCTAGTGCAGCTCACTGAGCTCGCATCGCTCTGCGAACAGCGGGATCTTCTCGAAGCAGCAGCGATCCGGTGGAAGCGTCTGATTGCATCTGGCAAAGACGTCGCCCTTGCGATCGGAATGGCAGAGCGGCTCAATCTGCGCCCACTCCTCGGGTTGGCCTACCATGCCATGTTGCTGCAGGGCCGTGAGGTCTGGGATGCAGACCAGCTGTTGACCCGCACGCATCGGATACGATTGTTGTCGGGGCACTATGCGCTCGGTCGTCTATGCGAACGCCTCCCGAACGAGCCACCGATATTACAGCACCACCCACGTTGTACTGGCGGAGCCCAGGTACGGTGCAATCAGGCCTGGGGAGGGCTTTGGCGGTCGACGCTGGACATGGGGAAACATGGCCTACTTTTGCAATATCCAGACGTCATTGGAAGGGTGACGCTCGCGGAATGCAACCTCAAGGCGTTCATAGAACGCGACATACAGGTCCACGGTTTGCTAGATGCGATGCCGTGGTGCAAAGACAGTGCATTGCTGGCGACTGCTGGAAAGTTGAAGGAAATCCAAGAGTCTTTGGCCGACTATTTCACGGACGTGGCATGATTTATAGATTGATAGACTTTTCTATTTTTTCGGTGAGGCGTATTGTATACGTACTGATATTATTCGTGGGTTTGCGACTCTTTTGTTGCCGGAACTTGAAGATGGAAATTATTCTCTCTGTTCGTGGTTGAGTAAACGTTGCGTTGATGAATAAGGGGATTGGTGCGTACTAACCCGATTGGCATCTGAGATCTGAGTTGCGGAGTAGATGTTCGGTAGAGCCAGCCAACTTGCTTGACTCTGTTCTGGGCGCGCAGGTCTGTTTCCTTCCGAAAGGAGAGACCATCGTACCCTACGTCAGACCAAGCACTTCCTGGTCCGGGGTGGGGGACGGTGGTCTTACTGAGGCGTGGACGTACTACTTCCCACCAGAAGCATCATTTTGCTTCTGGCCTCTCCTATTGCAGCTTCGATTACCAAGGTGTTCGGTTGTTAAAGAACTGGAATAGTACAGGCGTGCGTGCAACGTTCTCAGTTCCTAGCCTCTTCATGCTACTTACAGCCGTTTCTTTGTTTCCAGTGATCATGAGTACCCATTCCCAGTATTGATATCTATTTGTATGCAATCGGTTTTACCCTCCGATTGTCTCATAAACGCCTTTGGTACTAGTATGCACCCGGGAGCTGTCACCCCGCCGATTTCCACTCGAGGATCAACTCAAATACCTATCAGGGACTCCAGATTCTACTATCCGGATGGCAATACTGTACTGCTCGTTGAAAACACGCTGTTCAAGGTCATTTCTTCACCCACTCATAGTCGTTCATTCAATCATATCCAGATGTATCTCGATCCAGGTGCATCGTTCCGCCTTGACGAAGGAGAATTCGATATTTGAGAGTATGTTTTCCCTAGACACCACCAGCGTCTCAGGCGCCGCAGCTGAACGTGAGGGCGAGAGCGATGACAACCCGACAACCTCCAAGGGGATACTGCGGAGGAATTTCGATCACTTTTGTGGGGCCTGTACGCACTGTATGTATAGATCATCAGATTTTGACAGTATCATAAGAATGATCATAGTCCGCACGAGCTTGACGGTGCGATATCCAATACAATCGACTCCAAGTTATTCAGCCTTGCGCGTGTCGCCCACAAATACGAGTTTCACGCCATTGAGAAATGGGTTTTGGAAAAAGTCAAGGGGATTTATATCCGCCCAACGAGTCCTGACTTACAAGGGTTGGTCCTAGTACAACTCACCGAACTCGCATTGCTTTGCGAGCAGAATGATCTTTTCGATGCAGTAATGACGCGGTGGAAGCACCTGATCGCTTCCAACAAGGATGTCTCGCTTGCAATCGGGGTAGCAGAGCGGCTTAATCTACGTTCTCTCTTAGGACTAGCGTGTCACGCCATGCTGCTGCAAGGACGTGAAGTTTGGGAATCAGATGCGCAGCTGACACGCACGCATCGTATACAGTTGTTGTCCGGATACTATGCTCTAAGCCGACTTTCCGAACGTCTTCCAGCCGAACCTCCAGCACTGCAGCACCATCCTCATTGCACCGGTGATGCCAAGGTGCAATGCAACCAGGCGTGGGCAAGACTTTGGCGGTCGACGTTGGATTCTGGGAGGCACGCCAGTCTCAGGGTGTTTCCGTTCAGATCCAGTCTGAATGCCTTGTCTAATTACCCTCAGATATACAAAGTCTTTGCAGGAAATCTTGCGTTCTCGACCACAAACGCAAAGCTAGAAACTTTCTTTGCACCGGTACAGCGCGACATGTAATTACCGTCCGTCCTATGCTCCGTTTGCTCGTCTACTCATCTACCCTAGTATTTCAGCACAAGTTATCTTGCGTGGAAACCGCTCCGCGGGCTATGGCTTCGTCGGGGTGTCTAGTGTAGAGGCTGCATGAAATGCCGTTGAGTTACTCAATGGGAAGGAGCTGGATGGCCGCAAGGTCATCGTCGAGATTGCCCAAAACGAGCCTATAGACGAGGAGAGGGAAAAAAACGACGGGCCATTTTCGCAGAAATTGCAATACACAGACGTCATCGGAAAGATGATGTTCGCGCAGAACAACCTGAAGGCATACTTGAAGCACGAGCTACCGGACAATGGCATGCTTGGTGCGATGCCGCGGTGCAAAGAACGTGCTTTGACGGCGACTTCTGCAAAGCTGAAGCAGATCCGGGAGTCTTTGGTTGACTATTTCACAAATATTGCATAATACTCCTTACCTTGACCTGTATCCTGATCGTCTTGTGCATCTATATTCTTGTGGGTATCTTGAAAGTATTGATTTTTCATTGCTCGAGAACGGAAATCCTTTCTATCCACTCGTCCCGCAGGATGCCCATCAATAGAACATCCTTCCACTGATCGTCTGACCAAACACACGCCCGCTTTCTCCCTTCGACTACGAACCCCCTGGGCGTTTGCATTCAACTCCTTCATCACTATCAAGTCACAAGCGCCACTCACGCCTTTTCATAAACCGCGATGGCCCTTTCATTACTTGCAAACACGGTCAACGACAGCCGATGCAGACCAATCCACCTAAACGCATAGTCGACAATGAACGCCGTCGCTTCGGTACCAAAGCCACAGTTCCAAAACCGAGGCAAGAGGCAGATGCCGAATGTCCCATCGCGGTGTCTTCGTTCGGGTACGTGGACGACGAGTTGGCCCATGAACTCGCCCGTGTCGCGACGTCGGATGACGGCATTGAATACGGCGCTGTCCATCTGTGCACAGAGGAATTTCTTGAACTGCGGACCACGGGGTGCAGGCTCGCCCGGGGTTGTGAGGGGTTGGACGCGGGGATCGTTCCAGAGAATCATCAGGTCGTCGAGATCGGCCTCGGTACATGGGCAGAGCAGAAGGTGGGCGGTTGCGAACATGGTAGGCTCAATTCCACCCGCGCCAAGCTTTTAAGGGATGGTCATGTAGGCTGCGGCCGCTGCCTGTGACGTGTACTGGAGGCAAGTGTCGTCCCTCGCATCGCCGCAGTAATAATCGGAAGGATCACGAATCGGGAAAGACTGTCACTTCGCATTCTAGTGATGATACAGAAGTAATATCCAGATGATTCCACCTCTAGAGTGTAAAACAAGGTAGGCCAGTGAAGGAATGCGTTCGGGAGAGGACCTATAAAAAGTGGCAGTACAAAAGCGATGACATCGGGGACACCCGAGCTCAGCCTGCTGCTCAAGCACCATTTTCAGCGTCATCACTCGCTTTCTCGAAGGTATCATGTTTGTCGCCACTGGCGCCAGTTTTGCCAGTGGGTAAATTGGAAGTAGAACCATGATAATGTCGATGTGCACCCAACACATACCAGAGCCAAGAGAGTGCGATCACCCCCACGGTGATCACCGCAGCATAGTTCATGTTTGATGGCGTAACGGGAAGTTGCGTAGGCAATGAAAACACCACGCAGACGAAGAACGTCCAAAGCGCGCACCAAATATTGGCAAAGACACCGAACCAGCCATCGCCCATGTAGTACGGACCTGGCTTGAATTTTACTTCTGGATGAGAATGAAAGATGCGTCGGAGAATGACGGGGATGACATAGGAAAGGTCCGAGGCCATGGCTGTCATGGCAAAGACGGCGTTGGAAGCAACTGGACTGGCAAGATCAAGTAGTCCAGGGAGAACACTGACGATAACCGTTAACCAGACGGCTCGCAATGGGGTTTGCGTGCTACTGCTAATATGTCCAAAGAATCCACCGTCTGGAAGGCCATGGTCGCGACTGAGCGCGTAGTAAGTCCGAGATACCGCTTGGGTAGACGTCTGAGCCACAGAAAATGCAGTCAAGCAAACAAAGAACCACACGGCAATGGCAAGGGGTGTTCCCATTCGCAAGACCATGATGGCGAGGAATGCGGACCCCGATGGACCGGGGAGATCGGCAAATGGTCCCGAGCAAAGGACGAGACAGATGTTAAGGAGCCAACCGGAAATTGCGGTACCGATCGTCGCAGTGATGATAGCTACAGGTGCAGTATAAGCAGCACGACGGAGCTCCTCAGAGATGTGGGCTGTGCAGTCGTATCCTGTCATGGTCCATTGAACACTCAGTAGCCCGAGCAAGAAACTGATCCCATTATTCCAGCCTCCAGTTCCGTTGATAAACCCGTCTGAACCAAAGACATAGGAAGCAGAATGCATTTCGGACCGAGGGGTCAACGCGAGAAGTAGGATGATGATCAGGGAGGTTGTACCCAAGTTGACGAACACAAACGGGGTAGCGAAATATGCAAGATAACGCGTTTTTACAGAGTTGAGGACACCATGGACGATAAGCAGCCCAGTGGTAAGTCCCACGACCTTTTCGGGAGTAATTTGATACGCGCCGTTGGTAGATATGGATACCGCAGCAAGTATCATGTTGGCGAGTCCGAATTCGGTAGATGTCAAGCCAACGGTTTGACCCAAGACGTTGAGCCAGCCCACGATCCAACCCACCTGGAGTTGGTTGATCAAAATATGCTTCCGGACGAGAAAGAACGAACGAACGAACCCTTGCACGATATTTTTTGGGGCACAAACGAGCCGAGGCGCCATAAAGTCCACCACAAGTTGGATATGCGCTGACGACCTCTGAAATACTGCTTGCCAAAGCGAGGCAATTGATGGACCCAAGGAACCAACACCATGTAACGGACGCAGGGCCACCAAGAAGCCAGGGTGTATTAAACGTGCTGGCTATGCTGGAACACACACCCATGATACTAAACGCGAAGCTTATCGTGGCGAGGTTGGAGAACTCGCGATGGAAGGAAGGAACGTAGCCCAAGGCCCGTAGTTCCCTGTCATCTTCCTCGTCGTCGCGGTGGGTGGTCTGCTCCGCACTCCGCTTGTTGGGCCACATGGTGGATACAAACCTGGCCGTTTCACCTGCCCAGGCTTGATATATCGCAGCAACAAGTCCCGCATGTTGTCATGATGCGGTAATCGCGGGCACTGCGGCAGTTTGCGGACGTCATGTCACCTGAAGCGAGTTGTATAGACCCTGCAGACCACAAACCGGGACCTGATTTTGATAGATCGATTAGGCTTGGATATCGTGGGAGGAGAAGTTGGAGTGGCAACGCTATAGCTATGTAGCCGGCGCGTTTTATGCCCCTCGTTCATGAGCTGCCCAGACTGCACGAGAGGCTCTATCCTTGACGGAACTCCTACGGGGATTGTCACAAAAGTAAACCATGCGGACACTTACTTTGTTTCAGCCGTTTCCGACTCGCCTACACCAAAAAAATTCGGTGTAATTTTACTGACCGACGTGTACGGGCTGGCGCTCGTTAATAGCAAGCTTATCGCAGACAAGATTGCCAAAGAACTTGGCCGCGATGTCTGGGTTCCTGATTTATTCGATGGTCGTATCATTCTGAACCTCGTCTTCTCTTCTAATAACCACTGTTTTCAGGCCACCCTCCGCTGAAGCCGGATGGTATGGAGGCTCAGTTGGTCCCAGACCACCCTGGTCGCTGGCCATTGTGGGATCGGCTCCGCTTCTTCGCCCGTATCGTGTGGAATATCCGAAACTTTTATCGTAAACGTTCGTCTGTTGTCACTCCTCGTATTGCTCAGGTATCCTGTGAGTCATCTTGGTCTACTGTCAGCTTACTTACCCTCCTCCAGTTCATCAATGCTGTTCGCGAGCAAAACAACTATGAGAAACTCGGCGCTGTGGGGTGCCCACGGATGCTATCCCCACGCCCATGAGATACTGATACGAGAAATAGGTATTGCTTTGGCGCTGGCATCGCCGTTGATCTGGTGCCTTTCAAAGTTCTCGACAGCCTCGTGATCTGCCATCCTTCTCTGGTGACGTTGAGGTCGATCAAGGCTATTAACGTATGTGTACGCCCGTCTTTCATTCGTTCACACAGTCTCACCACATCCTTGTTTCAGGTACCAACTGCATGGGCCTGCGCAGAACGTTGGTCGACGTCATTTATTCTAATCATCCATCAGCTGACGCTATCAAACAGAGGACATGGCATTCTCCAAAGACTTACGCTTAAAGGCCGAGGCAATTTTTTTGGCGCGTAAGAATAAGGCAGATTTTGTTCCATACGAGTTTGTTGATTACAAGGGTGAGTTCCCTGCATCGTTCATTTTATGTCTGACACACAGTTCAGGAACTGTTCATGGTTTCGCGTGCCGCCCAAACCTTGCTTACGAGGATATCAAGGCAGGGTTTCAAGGGAGTCTATCACAGACGGTAGAATGGTTCCGAAAAACTCTGGCGTAATGATTCAGTCTGCGGCATCAGGATCCATTTTTGCTCCTTTGTTCTCTTGTAATTGGGTTTTTAGTCTTGTGGGGTAATTTCAAGGGTACTCTTGGAAGCAGTGACTGCGTGGTTGTTCCCACACTGACTTTCCGCTTATTCTTGGTAACGGTCCGAAAAGATATGGTATGGTACTAACCTCACGCGCCTTGCCAGGTTAGTAATAATCAGAGACGTTTCTTCCCTCGCAGTTCACACCGCTTCTTAAGACGTAGGCCGACACCATGGACCAAGAACAAACACTCATAACTAATGTCCACTTGGCATACGAGGACAAAGATTTGGCAGAACGACTCTGGGACGTCCATTGTCTTAACGGACGCGTGCTTGGTATTTCCCCTTCCCATGATAAGGCTGGGCATCCGTTAAGGATGACGGGCTGCTGTACCACAATCAAAGGCCACGGAGGAACTCTCTTGCCGTCGTAAGCAAAATCGTCACTCGTAGTAGTCATTGCACCCGCTCACGTTCCCATAGTTTGTGTCATGCGCATATTCACTTGGACAAGTGTTTTATTATGGAGCAGTGCGATCCACTCCTCATAGGGTGAGCGGGATGATACTCCACGTTGATCGAGTACTTGACCTATTTCACCAACTCCGCAAGTTCCCTTCGGGAGGCTCTGCAGGTGACCAATAAGGCCAAGGCCAGATTTCCGGACCACGTGGAGGATCTCTACGCTCGCGCTACTCGACTTGTGCGCCAAAGTGTGGAAGCTGGTGTCACGCAGATGCGAGCATATGTCGAAATTGATACGACTGTTGGGCTGGCGTGTCTCGACACTGGCCTAAAAATCAAGTCTGAATGGGAAGCCGTGTGCGACATTCAGATTGTTGGTGGGTACTTAATAGCACCGGCAGCCGCACCTTGTCTGGCATCTAATGATTATACAGCCTTTGCCCAGGAAGCACTATATCCGTCAGCTGCAGCCGAGATGGCAGGGTACAATTTCCAACTATTGAAGACGGCTCTCGCTCGCGATGGCATATCGGTTGTTGGGTCTGCACCCTGGGTCGAACCATCCCTGGAGCATGCACACAAGAATATTGCACACGTCCTCAAATTGGCTCAGGACTACGGTCTTCATGCCGACTTTCACCTCGATTATAACCTTGACGCCAATGCAGAACCCATGGTGTGGGAAACGCTTCGTCAGATGCGACAGGTAGGATGGACGAAAGCAAATGCTGGAACTCGGTGTGTCACTATTGGTCACGCCACAAGACTGGGCATGTTTTCGGCAGAGGAATGGTCAAGACTGCGTAGCGAAATGGATGATCTCCCTCTGCAAATTGTCGCCTTACCTCAAAGTGATATTTATATGATGGGTCGAGATTCGGACGGAAACCGAAGTGCTCCACTCACGGAGCGCACCCTTGATGTTGCCAGGATTTGGCGAGATTACGGCGTCCACATCGGACTGAGCGTTAATAACGTGGAGAATGCCTTCACGCCTCAAGGATACCTCGATCCGCTAACCCTGACTTGTCTGGAAGTGGGGCTATTCCAGGTTGGAACGGAGTCTGGATGGAGGGAACTACTGGTGTGTGGCTAAGCGTTAGCGTGATTTCCGCTTAATCTGAACTAACGAGTGCCCATAAGCGTGCTGTGTCCACTACGTCGAAGGAGGCTATTGGCGTCATGGAACATACTGGTCGTAGTGAGGGGGACGCTGCCAATAGTCTAGTACCAGAGGTTGGGGGACCTGCGGATTTCGTATTGATGCATGGGGCAAGGTGGCAATCTGCGGTCTTGAGTCCAAGCTTCGGGCGGACAACGGTGTTTCACGGCAGAAGGGTGGCCCAACGGAAAGCATCAAGCTGGACTATTCTTGATGGAACAGGCAGTATGCAAGGCGACCGTGAATGGAGAATGGATACCGCGGTGAATGCGGCGGACGATGGCGCAGGTAATATATCATTCGACTGAGGGCGCCGGCACAGGACTTTTTGATGAAGACCTGTTGGTCCCCTCATGTTTCAGGGGAAAGAGATGGTATCTCACAGTGATATGTACTGGACTCCCATGAGCTTCTGATCCTAACCGAGATAAGGGCATCCACGAGACGCCGTATGAAACTGACTGTTCAAAGCTGAACGTCTGGACACTTGAGCAAAGATATATGGGCAACTAATGCGTCGACCATATGTGCATTCCAAGGTCGAAGGAAAGGAAAACGTTTGGCAAAAGATGCTGAAAGCGGCCCAAGAATCCAGGATGAATCTGACTATGACGATAAGAATGTTGGCCTCGCTTCCAACACGAATACAATGCTGTTGTGTGACGTAAAATATAAATGAATGCAAATGTGAACTTGGAGCGATGGATCCATGTCATGTCAAAGTATACTGGCAACAGCCACATGGAACATTGACGTCTGTGCGACATTGCTCGAGGCTCGACGAGCTGCCACTAACAAGACTACAGGAAATAGCGGGATACCGGACAACCTTGCAAGGCTGGCAGCAGACGTATTTATTCAACCCTGTTCGCCTCGGTAACGATACTTGATGTGTCGGGGAGTGTTCAACTCCGGGTCTAAAGCTAGAGAATACGTGTAGCGGTGCCCATGCGGCAAAAATCATTTCCGTTATCAGTCTGGGCTAGGATGATGGGCGGGTGCACATCCAGTTTGAAACAATGGGCGCACCGTACCGCAAGCCTTTCAACTAGAGAGGACTAAGCGGACGACAATCGTCATACGTACGATGGTTGCAATGTTGCACTAGTACATGTTGGCGTGATGGCAGCTGGCAGGCTCGTACGCTGAGAATCCCCACATTGGCTTGACACACAACGTTCACACGGCCTAACAATATAATGGTGCCTCGACCGCTTGCTCCGGTGAAGCTCTTCGGGTTTCCTCTCTCCTCCTCTTCAGTCAAGAGAGATGATCCATATGCGATACCTTCTCCTCCTGACGTCCTTCCTTGTGTCCGTTTTGGCCCTCCCTCTGCTCCCCAGGGATGTCGTTGATCCGCCCATCACCAACCCCACAGCGACCACCATTTGGCATGTCGGTCAGACGGAAACGGTCACCTGGTACGCTCCTCTCTTGCATTCATGCACACGAACTCATCCATGCTCTCTCCAGGAACACTACTGGCTTACCGGCGAACCAGACCAACCCGGTCGGAATGTTGGTTCTTGGCTATTGGTACAACAACAGCGAGAACCTCATGCTAAGTGAGTTTCTGTTCAGTGCTTTGCTCCGGCGACATTGCATGTTCCGGAATACCTCGATTACCACTCCCGTGTGCTGACCACCATCTAACAAGACTCACCTCTTGCCACCAACCTCAACTATTCCGTTGGACAGGCCCAGATCACAGTTCCTAATGTCCCCAGCCGGACAGACTACATTGTCGTCTGTAAGTGACCCTTTCACCCATGCATCACCCACCATCCTCATACACCATTCTAGTGTTTGGCGATTCTGGCAACGCAAGTCCCGAATTTACGATCATTAATGATGCATCTTCGTCCTCGGTGGCCCCGTCCCCTGTTACGACTCCTGTTCCAGCTTCTACCCCTGCCTCTCCCCAAACCCCTACCTCCCCTCCTCCCCCTTCCAACACAAACCCTCCTGCCAGTGGAAATTCTCCACATAATGTTGCTGGCTCTTCCCCGACACCCACGTCCGGCCCGGGATCCCCTAGCCTGGCACCAACTAACACAGCACCGTCGGTTTCAACCGTGACAATGACTGTTCATTCGTCTACCGTGGTTACTACTGTAACAAGCTCCCCTACTCCGTCGTCGGCCAGGTCAAGCGCAGCCTGGCAGAAACGTGCCCCAGGCTTGGGAATTTGTCTCAGCTTGTTGTTGACCTTGATTTACCTTGCTTTTTCATGAACCAGCTTTTTAGTCTTCGCTTCTGGACCATGGATGACTTACGACCCACGCCAAGTGCGCTAATTCAACTTCGTTGGATCTCGGGTGCTTTTCTGTTCTGTGCATATTTCGTTGACTTCTCGGTTCTTCTCATTGAATGACACTTTACGACTCGTCAGTGGGTTAGTCGTGAATTAGGTTACATTCCGCGACCGCTACGGCATACTCACTTGTACTTACATGACCCTGCATGTTTGAAATGTAAAAATACTTCGTACGATTCGAGAGTATCGTTTGAAGAACAGTGGACTCCACTAGCAGAGAGGTCACCACTCCAGCGTTCCCCGAAGGCGAATAACGGCATCCAGTCGAAATGCTATGTAATCGGCCGCGACGCAAATACGCACAATGTCATACGAGAAGAGGGCAGATGTCGCTCGCACTTGTTGTCTAGAAACACGAATATTGGCCTGCAGTGGCGTCTTACGCTTGGTGGATCACGGGGTTCGGTGTTCAGTGAATTGAGGTTCACCCAAGAGAGAAGCCTTGAAGCATTCGTAGTCAAGGAACTCAGGGCCGGGCCGTCCGCTTCGCAATAGACTCGGTTGCTGATAGCAACAATGATATCGTGGCAAGCAGCGTTCTTGAAGCTTGAGGGGCCGGCGAGTGTCGCAAGCCAGCCGTCATGACGGCGGCAAATACATTCCGACCAAACGTGTGGTCTGGACAAGTCAAACGTACCCCTTCCATATGTATGGGCAGCACAAGGAATGACGCGACCGACGTCTGTCGAATGAGCAAACTCACGGTGAGGGGAGTATCTCATGAAGCGTTCATTGGCATATCAGCTGAGATATTGGGTTGTGAAGCCCCTCGCATCAATGCGCGGCAGGATGTTCCTGCACCACAGGTACGAAATAGGGTCTCACCTGGAAAGTGGAGACCAAAAACGATTCGAGTGCGTCCTCGCTGATTCGATCAACAAGGCGAGCGTGGTACCACAAACCACGGCGGCGGGCGGAACGATAGTATTCCGGGAAAGTAAGCTGACTTGGAGAGCTGTGGGTCAGTCCCTGTTTCGTTTTAGAGAGCGAGGATACAATCTGGAAGAGAGGAGATACCCGGATCCGAAGCAAATAGCGCAGTCTGCTACTGCAGTGCTGCATGACCACTGGGGCCGCGGGGGAAAACGACGGGTCTAGGCTTGAGAGCGAAGAAAGAAATTCCAAAGCCGTCTTGTCCATATTAAAGCATCGGTCGTAGAAAGCACATAGAATTTTTCTGTCTTCGAGGCACCACAGAGACCGAGGTGGTTCTGGCTCAGCACGCCACCATCCGACTGCGGCGCAACCCCTTATTTGCCATATGAATGTCGTGAGTATCCTCGGGTGACGAAGGTTGAGCGGAGCAGGGCGAGCCGCGACGAAGCTCATGTTCATTTGTCCATTGCAGCATGTGCATGTTCCTCGACGTCTGAGTCAGATAATCACCGCAATCTCCATCAGTCTAGAGTTGCCACATTCGCTCTGCTTCCAGAGGGTGCTTTCACAACCATGTTCAAGATGAGTTAGACCTCGTCTCGCTTGAATGGTCCTGTCCGGATGATAGCGGGCGCAGTTCCGAGTCATACTTGATCAGCTACGGTGGCACTTTTCTCCTCGTGGTATCCGCATCGACCTGCCATCTCGGTGTGGAGCACCAAGGGGTTCAATGTGATCTGGGTGTCGCCAACTTGTTGTCTTCATTGGCTTGCTGTGAGATCTTCCTACAGGGGCGTGGAGGCAGATCACTGCTTGCAGTGATTGTCGCACGTAGTACCGTGACAGAGGTCCCGTACTCGACACTGGCACATTGGGTAAGAAGACAGTCATTCCTGCTCTTTCAATACAGAAGTCCGGAATTTGTTGGTAGTCAAGGGGCATCAGTATTTGCGGAGAGTTTCATTGATGTGACGGTCCAACGGAACACTTTAGCGAACCGATCAAGACAATAATATCGCTCACAATAATTCTTGTTCGTAAACCAAGTTAATATGATATTGGGAGGAGAAAGGCGGTTTAAGATACACTCGTAATTCTATTTTTATCCTGGTATAAGGGCTACAATGAGGCTTGCCAGAGCCTTTGTGAATGCAGCTAATGTATCCTGATCCGAGTCAGCAATACATCAACAATTCGAACAAAACGTTTCCATTCGTAAACACATCTTGACGAAGCACATCATTATTCATCTATTCATCATTGATGAGACCCATGAGATCTCGAGTGCGTGGAAAAGCTTGCGTTCGGGGCGACCATCCCTTAGGTGAAGTTCCAGGAGATGGCTAGCACCCCAGCACTGAGGTTACCGAGTTGCTCAAACAGACCCATGGACATATCTTAAACGTTATTGAGAAATCGTATCTGAGATAAGAAGGCATAAGCATACCTAGATCATCCTCGCCACAGCTCTGGCATTTATCAGCTACCATGCCATATGCCGTCGCACCTGTCGCGGTGTTTGTGACAGCAATCCACTAGAGAACGGGATGAGAGAGAGGCGTCGACATGAAAGCATACAAACCTGGCCACAAGAACCTCCTGAGCCATACATCCCGACCGAGAGGGCGATAATGGAATCGCTGTCGCTGTTCTCCCAACCACATGCACCCAGGCCGTCCCTAAACCATGTTCCCTGGTAGGCTAATGATCAACATGGGCATTGAGGACGATCAAGAGGCCACGTACCTCCCCATAATATGCTCGTTTCTCGAGCAGTTGAGGAGACTCGGAGGGCAGTGGTGCCCCTAGTATGGAGAGAAAGAAGGCACTCAACACGGTGAAGATGGAAAAAAGGGGGGACATTATCAGAAAAGAAAGGGTGAGAGTAGGCAGGGGACGGCGTAAGTCGAGTGGGGGGCAGGGGAATACAGTCTTCCAAGTCCCATGTCCAGGTGTCCTTTATACCCTAACATCAGTCTTACCTCACCCATGATGGGGGAACAGATTGCTGTGCCTAAACAAGAGATCGACCCGGAAGGGGATCACATGTACCCACATTCAAAGCGGACAAAGAGAGGATCGATTGCCTTTTGATGTCTCAGCAGAAGTGGGCTTCATCAAATTTTGGGAATTACCGATTCCGGGGTGAGAGAGTTGCCAGATGACGGAACTGAGGTTGACAGGTAAGCCATAGCGCGCATGAGGAAGTCGCGCGGAACAAGGTTGCAAACGAACCTGGCTATCGAAACTCACCTACTATTCGCGACGACCTTGCGCAAAAGAGCGAGCAGATAGAAACACATGCACGTAGTCCATCGATTACTTACTCCTTGATGTCGAAATTCCATGGTCTAAGAGGCAATTATCTGCGACGGCGCTGTTGGGGCCGCCCAAGTGTTGTTCAAACATCGAGAGGTTCGGATCAAACACATCTCGGCGAATGGTTGCCACCTGGGAGCTGTCTCGAGGCTCGAGTTTCCAAATCCGAAGGTCGCGGCCATGGCATGTGGTGACCCGCCGTCAAAGTAGCCCCTAACACGGCGGAGAGGTCTAATGGCCTGCCGTCAGCACTAACGTGAAAGCTGGTAGGAGAGTGCATTAAACAGAGTTCACAACGGTGCGCCCAGGCTAGCCTGTTCTAATGGCCCCGAGAACAACGCCTGTTCCAGTGGAGTGTCGCAGACTGACGGCATCTCAAGGCCTTTTTTTTCCCAGTAAACGCCTTTGGCCGCCACACGCAGGGCTGCTGTACTCCAACCGAGAATTGCGGACCGAGCCCATTGAGCGGCGAGCATGACGTTTTTTGTTGCCACCAATACAGCCTCCCTCGCTCCGCACCGTGGACGCGTTTTATTTTGTCACAAGGTCTAAAACGTAAGTCATCCTTGCAGTTAAGGTTTTTCTTCTCGGTTTACCTTGCGCCGCGATCATGTCGTGGCATTAGCTTCTGGACCCATAGCTCGCTCCTCGAGGAATCCATCATTCTGAATCATCATCCTACGCCTATTTCAGTATCGCGTCCCGGCTACGAGCATTTGTACCTGCAGCATGCTGCCTTCGCACGGCACTGGTCCCAATATCGCGAGTGAGCTAGCCCGACAATGGCATTGGACTAGTGCAGCTCAAGAATAGCGAAACACGCAGACAGTGAGCATCAGCTGTGTGGTTATGCTCCCCGCTCGTGCACTTTGTATGGGGATCAGTGTGAATCAGTGATGCCATTGCCAGTGGCCCACCGTGGCCCGGGAGTCCAATTGAAGGTGGAGATAAAGGACGCGTGACATCGAACGGACTTGTCACGGCGGTCTGTTACGCGTTCGCATAGATTCGTCAACGCCTCCAAAGGTTCATATATACGACTCGTCAAACTCGCCCAACTCCAGAATGCAAGAACAAGTCGAGAGCTACGGTCAAAGCCTTCCAGTAAATTGTATTGTCCAATAATTCTGCACGGGTTACTGAACGACTTGCCAGGACCAGGTGGATCGTGTCGCTGGTCTTTTCGACGCTCATCTTGGACTAATCACTGACGTATGTGAACCATTCGCGAAGAATGACTGTGGGATGTTCGGTGAATCCTTTCTTCAGATCCACGACATTTATCGCGATCGAGCAACACTAGAACGCGAATATGCGGCAAAGCTTCAGCTTCTCCTGAAAAAGGCCACGGAAAGGAAGAACAAGGCTGCCCATTTGCTTGTCGCTGGAGATAACCCAACCAAGCCCTGTCCCGATAGCACTATCCAACAAAGGTGGGTAGCGCACTTTCTAATAGCTCGTAGAATTTTCTCTCAGAATAGCTTGATTTAGCACACTCATTAACGCGTACACCCAAATCATTGCAACCATGTCACAAGTCGCCCAGGACCATGTCCAACTAGCTGACACGATTACGGCACAAGTCAACGAGCCACTCAAAGTGCTAGAGCGCAGAAATGAAAGCTTGAAAAAAAAGGCTTGGGTTGCTCGGTATCTCTTGGTTGACTGCGAGCTCACGTGTCCTGCAGCAATCCCATTTTTACCAAAAACTATTATCGGAACGTGAACGTTATTACTCAGATCGGCTCAAAGTTTGTTTTCCCAGAAGGATCTTTTGTGATGAACTGATCTGCTGTTGGTCTAGAATAAGCACAAGGAATGTCAACAAGTCACTCGTATTGTCCGAATGGTATTGACTCCCTCTTAGTATGACGACGAATGTGCAGAGGTCGGCGTATATCGCCAGAAGCAGGTATTTTGGTCCGGCAGAATTCAGTAATCGTGGTAAAACCACATGCAGGCCCAACAAGATCGGCACGCGGATCGCACCGCACGCCAGTATGAAGAACACCGAAGTAACATGCTTACCAGCAAGAAGTGGGCTTGTCCTCTATACCTTAGGTTCA
Organism: Pulveroboletus aff. annulatus; assembly: GCA_038094595.1. Taxonomy (NCBI): domain Eukaryota; kingdom Fungi; phylum Basidiomycota; class Agaricomycetes; order Boletales; family Boletaceae; genus Pulveroboletus; species Pulveroboletus aff. annulatus. Next base: position 108,928 of record JBBPTX010000001.1, on the reverse strand, counting down.
CTGATTGATCATCCGCAGTGTGTACCTCATCTCCATTGGAGTTGCTAACAGAATAAAAGACAAGTTTTATACTGAGGATCTGCCTAACCTTGAGGACGTGTGTGACGCCTTGCTTTCACTTTTGCTTTGCTGAGTGCATCGATCATAATCCAGAGTTTCCGTGAGCAGTGCTCTTTTGGTTTTGATGTTTTCTTAGCAACAGCCGTTCCAGAGGAGCTGCAGACCAGATTAGTGGACAATTGTGCAAGCGTTCTGCTTCAAGCACAGACGATACAGGTATCGCATCAAGAAGCACTCAAAGATCGCCTTGCTTCCGTGACAACTGCACTCAAAGGAATCCAATCCCACAAGGACCAGAACCTTTTTATTGATCTTAATATCAGACCGTTTAGCCTACCTAGTGACTGGAACTTTGAGCCCTGCACAAGTCACTATGATACCGTATGTCATTTCACTGTCAGGTATATTGGGGTCATAATATATTCTCCCAGAGCGAAATGTCTCTTGAATCTTCCCCCAAGGTCTTTCTTCAGAACAAGCTAGCCCGTTCACGGAAAAAGCTGGAGGAGTTGGAATCAGCCCTTAGCACGAAACGTGAGAACAGGAATCCTGTTGATGTGAAGATGCTGACTCGGTCTGTGACAGGCAATGAAGCAGAAAAATATGCCCATTTAATCGCCTCATATTCCATAGACAACACCCTTGGCAGCATCGACGACGCCGTGAATGTACTGAGCACTACTACTTGTGATGGCACATTTATATCAAACATTTCCTATAGGGCTATCTAGACACTCAGCATCAAGCAACATTTTTCGCGACCTCGGCGCTCGTCTTTCGCACAGAGATCGATACAATCACTGCAGCGCTTGGTGGTAAGTTGACATAGCGTCAAGTTATCATTGTCAGAATGTGATAGAGTTGGCGCGTATTCAGATGACGAAGGTGGTTCTAGTCCGCATGACTTCAAGAGCTCATCGTTCTCCATTCCGACTAGCTGCGGTTACTGCAAGGTGTGAACCAATTTAGCAGGTATCCAGTATACTTATGAAGTGCAGACCTCGATTTGGGGACTAAGCAAACTCGGGAAAACGTGCAAGGCGTGTGGCCTTTCAGTCCATACAAAGTGCGAGCTGAAGGTAGGGAAGGTCACGCATCATTCCTCATCTGTGTGAATTCTCTCCAGGTACCCGCGGAATGTGGTATTCGTAGCGATCACAAGCCCACGGAAACGCCATCCAGGACATCGTCAACGATACCGCGGAAAGAAACAGGCCACAGGTCCACTCGAGTAGCTTCTTCCGAAAGACCCAGTTCTACCGCAGCTGATGATCTCGGAGAAATCCCAATGGCATCCTCGTTCACGCAGGTCCATGCACCGCATGATCATTCAGAGGCGCGTGTCGCCTTTGATTTCACAGCGACCTCGCCGTTTGAGCTGAGCGTTTCCGGCAAGTATTGTCTTCCCATGAACGTGCGTCACGTTATGAATATCTAATACTTGATATTGCAGAAGGAACGACCGTTCGTGTGATAGAGGAAGATGATGGTTCCGGCTGGGTCAAAGTGGTGGATAATCGCGGTGGGAAAGGGCTCGTTCCAGCTTCCTATCTTGAGACCGCCGACGTAAAATCGCCTGAACCCTCTAGGAGCTCTGAGGAACCGCGGAGCTCTGGGCAATTCGGTACGCATCTTTCCGCTGTTGGCTTAATTGAATGATGCAAACGTGTACCAGTGCGGGTGATATATGATTATGAAGCACAGGGCCCTGACGAGCTCAACATTCGAGAAGGTGATGTCCTTGAGCTTTCTTCTGGGCCGTATGGAGGTCAAAAACACGCTGATGGATGGTGGGAAGGTGACAAGCCTTACCCCTCAATTCAATGATGATTGACTGACTACAATTTTAAAATAGGGTACTCAAACGACGGAAGAAAAGGAATATTCCCTAGCAACTATGTACGTTCCCCTTAGAGAAAAAAAGAATCAAGGTTATTGAACATCGGTGCGGCAGGTCGAGTTAGTTTGATGGCTTTTCAGCTATACAGTGCCGTCCGGCAAGTCGTGGCCTGTATATCAACGTTTGTTGCGTATGTAAGGCACCTTCCACACCCTTACTGCGCGGCAGCATGAACCCATGCTGCAAGTTTCCTCTCGTAAGTGGTGCGGAAGTGAACGATCGTCCCAGTTCGCTGGTTCGATGACCATGCTGACACCTGAGAGAGGGAATTACTTATCGCCGTTTGAGCGTAGAATGACTATATTGCGTCACAGGTTTGGCTTAGCCGAACTTGGTTGTATCGATTGACCGTTCATATCACCTTATCTCAACGGTCATGCTTTAGGTCCATCTGACAAGCACAAGCCATAAGACTATGTTTGAGGCATATTGCAAACTTTTGGATGCTTTCGCGGGTCGTGTCGGTAGGTGAACCGGGGGGGGTGCCGGGAACGACCCCAAAAAACGAAATCGTATGGTAGATGCTGGTGAGAATCGGCAGTGATAAATTTAGTGCTTCATCGTAATCATCAACGAGAAAGGATACACTGTGCTGGGCCTCGGGTATCTGACCTGGTGAGTTTTTCGCCAGGAGTCCTTCTCCGCTCTCATAACAAGGAAAGATTTGTAGCATCTTACTGAAGACAGGGTCCATACGAAGACCAGTACGAAACAGATTCTAGGCTTGTTCGCACAGCCTAGCCATTCGCTACGAACTATACCCCCTCGAAATGCTATAGTTACCACTGGGTGGGGTCTAAATGTCCGTCGTCTTAACCGCTGTCTAGCAGATGTGTTAATTTATCTCTCAATAGCCAACTCCCTAGGCGGTGCGTACTACTGCTTTGTTCCTCGCAGGCGTGAAAACGCGGCCTTCTGTTGGCCGCTGTTGGCCGGTTGATAAATAAGTACTGATTAGTGCCCGACGCACGGAATATTTTATCTCGGCTCAAGGTGATTGATAACTAGGCGGCGTTCTCGACGGGGATTGTTGTTGTTTCATCCCCCTCATATTTTCTACCCCAGATGGGGTCGAGCCTGTCTTTGACTCATGCCCACGAGTCAACTGTCGTCACCATACCGCCTCATATTTAAGACTGCAAGCCGCGTAGGAGGTCACCCCGTTTCACTGACCCTCGCTCTACCCCGACACAGCCCGTGCTGAACGATCGATAACGTCAAGACATTGCGAGCGGACGGACCACGCCCGGAAATTTTTCACATTCCGAACCTATTCAGAAGGATGTCCATGCTGCGGTACCGGAACCCAAGTTGGTGTGTGTACCTTTCCAAGTGGTGCATTTTCCAATGGTCTATATGTATTGCGCCGAACTTCCGGCGATCTTTTTTATCCCCCAGGTCTTCATACTCCGCGTTCGCGTCTGCGCGGCGTGTTCAACACGCTCCGGGTCCCGGTCCTACGAGTGTATTGCGAACAGACATCGACCCACTGATTTGTTATTCATACGGGGGGTGTTTCAGAGACAGAGAGCAATACGGCCCAAGCATGGATCACATTCTTCGCAACGTTCCTGTAGGCCAACCAGAAGTGGTAAGTAGGACCTGAGAGCATTTTTATCGGATCTCTCATGACGGTCGTTCCAGAACAGAGCAGCCAAACTCGGACCACGCCGATATGAGAAGAGGGGGGGAGTCTCCCCACAGGTATAAAAACCCCATCCATAGAACGGTAAGCAAGCACTCAGACAACCCACTCGACCTGTTTCTCACTCCAGCTTTCTTGGATTCGCAGGGGGCCTTGTTGACGAGCTCGTTCCTTGCATCGTCGTCGCAGATCCGCGCAAACGAACACTGGCTGGCGTCGTTCCGCTCACTCGGGCGAGCTCCGCATCGGTGCTCTTGCGATGGATGACTGCGACGTTGATCCTCGGAGAAGACGCTTGTTGCGTACGCTCACCTCGTGTCACGACAAGCGGTTATGGACTCCGCTAGGCAGACATGCCCGCCGTCTTCTCTTTTCTATTCCCTTTCGCCGCCGGTGCGCACCGTGCGCATCACTGTGTAGCACTGGTTCTGCACTCCGCGAGTAGGTGTTTTTTCAGTCTCACTTCATTGCCCCCCCGCGCCGGGCTCAAGAGGACCGATGCCGCACAACGGTCTTTGACATAGCCGTGTGCCGACTAGCGCACGATATGAACTTAGTAAGGGGCAGAATGTTTCTCCGGAGGACCTGCTTCACTTGAACGCCGCCAGTGTCGGGCCTCAAGCCGAGCATGACTGGTTGCCATGACGCACTAGTAAATGCCGTCGTTGTACATGTAATACCTGATCTTTCAAAGTCGTCGGGGATCATACACGGATCTTGGCTCGGATCCAGTCAGACGTCCGTCCCTTTCCGCTCAGCAACTGTTGCGACTTGGGCATCGCAACACTCTCCATTTCTTTCCCCCTCGAACGTCCATGCTATCGGGCTTCATGTGACTGGTGGAGTCAACGGGCTTGGCATGATCTCATATCCAAAGGGTTCGGATGGCTCTCAGTTGATTCATACGAGCTCCACCGGCGGCACCCGTCCGAGTCGGATGCATGTCGACGACAAGGTCATACAAACACTGCCCACCTTTGATCGCAGGCTATTTCCAGTTCATGTTGAGAACCCGAGAACTGAAACGCGGCCGGAATTTGGCCGGAATGGAACCATCATTGAGTGATCTCTGATTCAGATGTAGGGCTCCTGGTACTGGAACGATCGTAACATGCGCGGAGCCACAGGGCCCAGGCTATTTGACACCAAGGCAGTGGTGTGTCAACTGGAATGACCTGCTAGACTTCGATGACAGCCGTGTCACCGAATTCATAACACGTACTCGGAAGCGGACATGATCGACGAATGGGGCGTGGAGGGTGCTAGCGAGCCAACATATTCACTCGTCGGTCGTCCGACTTCGATCCGAGCCCAGTTCAAGAGTTTTTTTTTTCGTGGTTATTGTCCTGTAGGGTGGCGCCCCATGTCAAGTAGCGCTGTCGGCGTAATTATGATCTCGTACATCTAATCCGTCTCGTGAGGACTCGGAGAAACGTGTTGTAGCAGTGGCTTGACGCATTTCTGGTCCGCGCCTAGCTGGCGCCATCTTGTGGGCAAAAGTGTCCATCCAGTCAAGAGTCTAAAGCGTTGTCACGAACACACGGCGAATAAGTACATACTAAAACAAACACACAACAGTCCAGAACCAACAAACCAATCAATAAAATACGTCTCCGACGCTGCATCGCTCACCGCCCACCCACGCCAATCGGCGTCCGCATGTACGGATTACTCCCCCCCATCGGCGCGTACGTCGTGCCAGACGGCAACGCACCTCCCAACGACGATGCTGGGATCGGCATCCCGATCCCCATCACGTTATTCTGACTCTGTCCATTGGTCCCCGCGCTACTCGCGCCCGGCGTCGAATTCTGCGCGTCCCATGAGACGCTCCGGTCATCACGCTCCGCGATCGTCGCACCGCCCCGCACGGTGTCCGTGAATCCGTTCGGGACAGAGAACGTCTGCCCGAGACCGTACAATTTGCCATTGTATTCGTCGTCGTCGACTTCGTCGCCAAAGTACAATTCGCGCATTTTGAAAAACGTCGAGGCGGTCAAGAGCGAGTCTGACCCCGCCTGGTGAGACGTGCCTATCCGCATCACCTGATGGCGTATACGACCTCAGTGTCTATTCTCGAGGGACAAAAAGACATACACCGAGGTCATCTGCGACGTCTTGCAATCCTCCTTTGAGCGACTTGCAAGCGCGCATCATGAACTTGATGTCGTAGCAGTGCGGAAACCACGTCCGAAGATGCTCGAAAAACACGTCTTCCGACGTCGGCAGCGACAAGGCGGTCAATAGCTTGACCAGATACCCGAAATCATAACCACTGTCAGACGAAGCATGAATAAACGACGATGGTCAAACGCGACACGCCAGGATGGTAAACAAAGGGGCGAACCTCACCTGTGGAACGATATCCACTTTGCTTCCGGGACGAGGACAAGACCAGAGGTGATGAACAGCTCTGCGAAATCGTTTGGCACGATGCCCATCTCCTCGTGTCTTTGAAAATCGATTCCCGACTTTTGCAATAGCTCGATGGACTCGGGGGCATACATGTCCTCGCTAGCCAAAGTGAGGGTGACATGGAATGAATACACGCATGTCGTGCGTACCCGATGCTGAACTTGAAATTAAACTGCCATGTGGTAACGTCTTGAGGAAAGTTGCCCTCCTCGTCTGCGAGTGTGATGCCGATTTGAATGAGCTTGAGGAGATCGACGTTGCAGCGCATTGTTTGGTAGTGGTAGTCTGACGACGTCTTGAAGGTGCCGATAGGCCTTGCGACGACGCCGGGGAATTCGGTGTCCTGGTGCACGGGTCCCTGGATGTAATGGGGTACGGGGGGTCATTGACACATACCATTGCGACATATGGATACTGGTCAATCATTTCGCGAATATTCCGCATCTCTGCTTCGAGATTCAAGCCCCATACCTCCCGTATTCGAGACATTGTATGTTCGCGACAGAGGTCGTCGTGGTCACCGTACAAGCTGTCGCTCGGACCCGCCACCCAAAGCACGATCGATGAGCCGCGTCAACAAGCTTGTCTTATGTAAGCAACATCCAATTGTCGAAATGTAGTCTAACGACGCGGGTATCCCAAGAAGATCAAGAAAAAAAAAAAAAAGTCCCCAAGATCCTATGCCACGGCCCACTAGAACCACGACATGTACGTGTTACTTTGGTTCTCCACATTCGATGTCAGTGCGCCAAAATCAAAATTGAACGTGTGGTTGCCCACGCGTTGAGGTCCAACGCCAGCGGTGGACGCGTCCGAGAGGGCATGCCTTACAGAGAGCCAGTCTCCGTTCCGTCCGAGTGCCAAGGCCAGCATGTCTGTCGACAGATCGTGGGCATTGACAGGGTCGGGTCGGGAATCCGGTTCAATGTGAACCGGTTTGCTCTGCGGCACAAACATGGACAGAGCGTGGAGGGAAAGAGGTGGACGCTTATCAAAGTCTTGGAGACACCGTGTGAGGTCCGCGTGCGCCGTCGCAAACGGGCTGGTTCCCTCAATGGGAACAACTTTTTCGCTCTGATCAACGTCCATCGTGGCCGCATCATCGGCGGATGTCCTCCACTGAATATATAGCTTGCGAGACCTTTCCACAATCTTCGTCAGCAGCGGCTAGCCGAGACAATGAGCCCAAAGATGCATGACGAGGAAAAGCGGACTTACCAGCGCCTGGGCCACTTTTGGACATTCCTCGGCGACCTTGGCAAATAACCGGTGCACAGTATCGAGTTCCTGGAGAGCAAACGGTGCGAGGCTGAGAAACGGCGTTCTGGATACGATCAGGGATAGGGCAACCTGACACCGGTAATTAAAGTCATGGTCAACGGCGGTAACGCACACGTACTGCGCCTGAAAACGCATTGAACCAGAAACACATGAACCGCTTGCTTAATTGCGGCTCCCGTTCTTCGAGCGCTTTTAGGGTGGCGATAAGGCGGGTTGCGCTTAGATAGGTTGCCACGGCAGAAGGAGCAAATTTGTGGCGATAGGAGAATGCGTCACAATCACTCACGGCCTCGGTGAAAAAGTTTCGGTGCAGCTGGAGAAGCACTGGGGGTCGTCGTGTCTGCAGCCCCTACGCGAAACATGCAGCGATACAAACACACCTATTTCGCGACCGCTGGACACCAATACTTGCTGCATGGTGAGCTGGCGACTGTCGTGGATGCCATCCACGTTGAAGATGTCGAGGGTGGGGGGCACGACAAAGTTGCGGATGGTTTTGTCAACGTCCAAGATCTTGTGGTATGGCTGTTGCTGAGCGGATATCGCTGTGGTTAATACGGGGGTGAGACAGTGTAAGAAAAATCCGTGTTTCCATTCGTGATCTGTCGGCGGGTGAGCAAGCCACACAGCCCCATGGAGCAATGCTCACATGACTGGGTGCCCGGGACGATGTGCATCTCGGGGACTGCATACGATGGACGGCGACAATCGACATGATCGAGACATATCGAAGGAGGACGTCCGAGGGAAAGTGCCTAGGCAAAAAGGTCAAGGGCAAGGGCGAAAAGGGATGTGGTGCATACTAGACGGGCATCCAAATTGAGGAGCTCCCAAAAGAGCATTCTGCGGCGTTGCGATTCCTCGGGAATGACCTTCCATCGGTTTCCATCGCGATCTGAAAGAAGACGGCGGTGAGCGGACGGTGACGGGATGTGAGTAGGGGTCACGCACGAAGACCCAACTGGGGGGAAAATGATCAGCCAAAGCCAAGGAAAGAGAGGATGCGGGGCTCACGCTTTGCGCCAATTTCACGGCGAGTCCCATGATGCTCCAAGCATAAGCCACGGCTTGGCTCTTGTCTGAGAAAATGAGGAGGTACCAGATCATGTAGAACTGGAGCGCCTGTGAAGAATAGGACACGCGGGGAAACAAGTGACGTACGAGTGTTTGGATGAGGTCCAGGTTGGGCTCGTCCATGAGGTTCATTTCGCAGAGGGAAGCTCTGGCGAGACGGTGATAGAGGTCAGCGCGTGGAGATTCGTTCTTTTCGTTCAGATCGACGAGGAGACCTATGGACATCATGATGAAAAGGAGGGACAAACGTCTGAAGCAGAGGTCTTGTACGGGAGTTGTGTAAACATGGTGGACCAGGTTTGGGAGCCATGTCTCGCTTGGATCGAGGTTATACCTGGTGAGAGGTGAAGGAGGGGGACGGTAGGGAGGGGGAGGGAGACATACTGCCAGAGGGCGTTGAGGCGGGCCTGTGTGCAGAGGTATTCTGCCTCTTCGCGGGGAGGGAGCATGGTGTGGATGCGTTCACGCATGGGGTTGTTTGTGAGCCAGGGATAGGGGAATGTTTGGCTGAGCTTGTCGATTTCGGGGGAGAGTCTGGGCATGTCCGGGGGGGCGATGTCGACGGACGAGCACCTGTCCTGCGGGGGGGTGAGCAAGGGGGACGGGGTGGGGCGAAGGAATACCTCTGAGGGACGGGACGAGTGACGGTCGGTGTGGGACGAGGAGGGAATGGGATCGCGAGAAGGGGGGCTTGTCTGCGGGGTGTAGAGTTCGAGGGAATTTTTTATGCGGAGGAGATCCTGTGAGAGGAGGGGATGCGGATCAGTGGCGCATTTTGACTGGATTGCGCCGAGTGCGTCCTCGAGCTGGCGTATGCGATCGCTCATCTGGATGATTTTTGCATGGAGCTGCTCGGTGTTTGCGAGGATGAATCTGGGGGCGTGTGAGCGGGGGCGGGGGCGGGGGGGTGGACTGACCTGGAGCCTTTTCCGGATGTGAGGGCACCTGTGGTCGGGTGAGCGGTGGGGGGGTGCGAGGAGGAGAGCGATACCGTCTGGACATATTTCTGCACACCCGCGCTTTGAGCAGGACTGGCAGGGGAAGACGCGATCGCACTGGGGAGTGTGAGCAGGGATGCGGGGGAGGAGGAGAAGCAGACCTTGAGTTTGAGTCTGGGCAAGATTATGAGCGGAACGACCAAGCAGACGAGTCGACTCGCCTTCGACACTCTGCACACGAGAGCGGCTGTTTCTTTGGCTTGCGGTCGTCCTGGCGCGGTCGTTTGTGGGTGTGCATGGACACGGACAAAGAGCAACTCCGACCAGAACGGACATAACCCTTCCACCACTATCAATTACATAATCACCCTCATATCCGTCCTAATCGGTCACCGCGTCGCCTCGCCGTGGGCCAGCATCCGGCCCGTCGCCGTCGCCGCCTCCGCCAGATAGTGTCGCAGCACCGCCGTGTCCCGCTTCAGCGACGTGATCGTCCACCGCACATACCCCTCCCCGATCGAATACGCCAGTCCATACCCGTCCGGAACAACTGTCGCCCCGTCAGCGACATCGCCGTTATAGCACACACACACACATGCGCACCTTCGCCGTATCCCCATCCATCCAGATACTTGGACGAGAGCTGCGACGTGGACATCTCCCAGTGGCCGCTCCTCGCAAACCCCGCATCCCTGTAGATCCCCGGCGTCTCTTCTCCTTCCCGTAACATCCGCCTAAGCCCAAACAGATGCCGATCAACGCCATGCCCTTCGCTCGCCCATCCCGCATATTCCAAGTGCCGTGCCACCGCGCGTCGGAACAACCGCGCCCGCTCGGCATCCTATGCGCTGCTCAGCACCATCTCCCCCCTCGACGGTACCACTCACCGTCGCATCCGGGTCCAGCATCGCCTCTACCCACGCCTTGCTCTCGTTGCTCGCACTCCGGATCACCTCTGTCCGCCCCAGCTGGTATTTCCGCGTCTGACAGCTCTCATACGTCACCCCGGGCCGGTTAAACATCTTGTGAAACGCGAGCTGCTTCACCAGCTGCACCCACGCATCCGGCGACACCTTGAACCGCTTCATCAGTTCCTTGCCGTATCCCTCGTAGTGCAACACCTGCCGTACGTCAGCACACACGCACACGCCATCACCCATCACCCACCTCCATGTCGTGCTTGCCCACCAGCGTATCAAAGTGCACGCATGCCGCGTCGATATACTGCTGGCATTTCCCGTCCAGCTCAAACTTGAGCTCGATCGGGCCCGCAAGATGGGCCCCCGTCGACTCAGTCCGGGCCGGACCCAGATCGATCTTGTTGGCAGCAAGCGACGCCAACATGAACTCGTTCATGCGCAGCGTCGGGGTCCCATCCATGCACGAGTGTTCGCCGAGGAACCCAGACCGTCCATTGTCAAACACGAGCACTGCACAGCGTGAGCTAGACCTGCGATGCGCGCATGGATGCTTACATTGGTGCTTGTCGTAGAATCGGTTTCGTCCATCTCCGACCCAACACGCCCACGAGATGGCCTCGCGGGTGATGGGCTTGGTATCGTCCAGACACACCAGGACGGCAGCAGATGCGATGCGGGCCAACGACTGGCCGTTGACTGGCGATGCGGCCAACAGTGCCGCGCGGGCCTGAGTTTATATTAGCCTTTTTACGACGTGTCGATCAAACATGCTGTCACGCACGTCTGTCCAAATGTCCCGATTCTCGCCTGTCAATGCGCCTACAGGGACACCCTTGTCGTCCCCTGCCATCGCAATGACACGTTCGATCTGACTGAGCGAGGTCAGCGAGACGACACGGAATGAGCACGCGACGCACACTTGGAGCTCGGCTGCGCTCAGTTCCTCGCCCGTGGGGGACACGAGCGACACCTCGAAGAATTTGTTCTTGCGCACAAAGACGACGTGATTGTGAGTGGACGGGTCAAACTTGGTAGCCGTGTCGCACGGCTTGACCGGGTATCGGCACGCATGGAACCTGGACCCGTCAGCTCCAGTTTGCGTCGAAAAAAGAAACGAAAAAGACGGACAGCCACTTGTACGAGTCCATGCAGAGGGCCTTGCCGCGGGCCATTTCAGGCTCGAGCCGTTGTCTGAAAAAAAAAGACATGTCTATATGCGGGGTTGCAAGACGAGGGGAACGTACGACTCTGTGAGCGCTCGAAAGGCGAGCATCGCCTTGAGGAGGCTCGCACCCCGCGTCGCAGGGTCACGCTTGCGGGGGTCGTCGATGTGGACGTAAAAGTAGCTGACGAACACGACGACGGGGTCGCGGTAGCCCATGTATGCAGCCTCGTTCCACCAGTCTGCGAGCCAGTTCTTCACGTTGGGGTCGGCGGCGCGGGCTTCGAGACGGCGCTGGAGGTCTGCTGCGAGCGGGGAGGCGAGGAAGGTGTTGGCGCTCGCGACGGTGTTGGCGTATTCGGCATCGGAGAGATGGGGTTTGACGGTGTCGAGATACTTGGACACGGTCGATGCGAGCGGTGGAACTGGCAGACGGGGCAGCGAGGCTTGGAAGCGGAGCATGGTGCTGGCAGCGGTGTGGACGCGACGAAGCCACATCCTTGTGATTTACACGCAAAGCTGGTCGGCTACTTCTACTAGCAGTCGCCGCACGTCCTTCTTATCTACGCCCGCAAGCTTACCCTCGAGCATCGCCTTGGTGCCCAGCGCTGCCATCAACGTCGCTGCTTGTTCACTGTACGGCGACAACCGCAACAAGAGCCCAAGACTGGCCACGAGTCGGTACACTGCAGTCTTGCGCGTCAGCCCACGTCGTGCAAGCAGACACGACGACTTGCCTCTCTCTCCGTCCTCTCGCTCAGTCGCCCCAAGCACGGCCACCAGCATCTCGAGTTCCCACTCTTCGTTCTCTTCCGCGCTCGGCCCGCCGTCCCCTGCCTTGAGCCTGTCTATCCGTCCTCTCTGCAGACACGCCGCAATGTTGAACCCGACACTCGCCGCCGCCGTCCGCACCGTCGCATCGTCGTGCAACAACCCGTCGACCAGCAACTTGGTCACCCCCGCTCGTGCAGACAAAATCATCTCCCGCGCCAACACCTGGTTCGAAAACACATTTGCAACCATCCGGAGCACCGTCAGCAGATAGTTGCGTGGCACCTCCTCTGCCTGGAGCGCCTTGTCCATCATACGCTGCAGCGGGCCATCCGACACGTTCTTTGTCGCAGTCCACGCCGCAAAGTGGCTGTTCAACAGCGCAATCCGCCAAATGTCCGCCAGTGGGAACAGCTCGTTTGGTGGCAGGTTCGTCGCAAGACTGCTCGTCAGCGCAGGCCAGTGGTCAAAATTAGTGGCCTTGGATTGTTGGGGCGTCGCCGTCGATGCTGTCAGGAATGGCAGCACCGTCTTTGATAGCGTCTCCTTTACTTGCGATTGTGTCACTCCCCCAGTCCACGACCCCACCCCGTCAATGAATCCTGTCAGCTTGGCAAACATCGTCTCCAGATTGGGTACTTGTGTAAACAGGATCGGATGGAGTGAAATCGCATCGATCGCAGGCAGCGAGAGCGACACGTGTGCGTGTGCTGTCAGAACATCAGTCACGCCCAAAGATCAATGTGCAAGACGGACGCGGAAACGCCTGATAGATCAACAAATCCACCTGCGTCTTGAGCTCTGGCGCATTCACCCCCCTGAGTTCATGCGTCTGCGGCACCCAACTGCAATCAGCCATCTTCCATCCACCCCAAGTCACAGCCTCACCTTGCTCCCATCCAAGAAAAAGAGAAACGTCGGCGTCGCCCGCACCTGATACTCTCCCCCCACCGCACCACCCACCCTAATGCTCATATCAATCTTGGCAAACCCAATACCCCCATCCGGCCTACTCTTGCTCTTGGTCAGCTCCTCAAACACGGGCTCGATCATCCGACACGGTCCGCATGTCGCGCTCGTGAAAAAGGCCACCACCGCGCGGTGCGAGCGTAAGAAGCTGTGGAACAACGCCGGGTTCGTCGTGACGTGCATCGAGGAGGCGAGCGAGGCGTCTGCTACGGGTATCGGTCCCGTGGGTGCGATGGGTGCGAATGCCGGTGGCGGCACCGATTGTACGGGAGCCGAGAGCGCGGGAAGAGTACCGCCAAAGGACGGTCCGCCTGTCATGGCCTGCGGGGCGACCGACTGGAAGAGACTCGCTGCGAGCGCGGGGTCGGGCTGTGTGCTCAGCATGGAGCGCCCAGGGACTCTGTTCGTCGGGCGACTGTTGAACATGGCGTCGATGCTGGGTCGGAGTGCGGCCCCAAACGGCGTCGAGAGGAAATCACTGGGCAGCGCTAATCCCCTCGTGAGCATCCCTTGGAAGCAGAGGACAGGCACCTACACGTGATGTAGGAAGGGATGCTGCCCCCAGTCAGGAATCCAATACAGTCGTTGGTAAAAGAGTTGCAATTAAAGTCTGAGGAGGGGTGTCTTGTCTAGTTCCTGCATTCCCCCAGAAAAGCGGGGATCGCTCACCGAGCAAATGGTACTGCCAAAAACGCGATCAGCGAGACCACAACCATGAGATGAGGCGTATGCACGCACCTTGTCCGCGGTATAGTGTTCGCGCATGGCAGCGAGCCACTCGCTAAACGTCTCCTCGTCTATGGCGGTCTCGCCCATGTCATCGATCCGAATGGGTGATCCATGCTGGTGCTCACTGCATCAGCACCCATGTCTGATGCCTGGCGTCGTGACGTACAGGAGATTGTCCAGGTAAAGTGATGCTGATTCCTTGTCCATAGAATATTTCCTTGCCAAAGACGACGACGGACGTGTGCCTGCACTCGTGGTCAGTCTATCAGCGACAAACCGAGGGTGCGAGACGAACCATACACCATCCATCCGGCGTCCAGTGAGCTGGAGAGAGAGCTGTCTGGCCATGCCATTGGTGAGATCGTACACATACAACTTGACCGGGGCGGACATGTGGTGGACAAGAGAGAATGCCTGTCCAGCAAGTGCCGAACTGAGTAAAGAGACACGCGCAAGCCAACGTTCATTCTGGGCCGTTCTACCACATCCGAGTCCGAGATAAGATAAGATTACACTTTCAAACAGTCTTCGTCACAAGCTCGCTCCGGACAACACATCGGGGTCAGTCATACTGAAAGGTTTAAAGAGTTTCCATTGAACACTTGAAAACGGGGACGCAAGTCAATGTCGCTTTCCGGGGATTGCTCCAACGGCCATAAGAAGATGCGTTGGCTCTTTGCCGATATCTAGAAGCAATCTCTTTCAACTTCTGTGGAATCGCATTCACAAACACGTCCATCCGCCAATTTACCCTCGAGAGGATGCGGTGGTCTACGGGGTCATATCAAATCGGACTCGACCAAAGTTTCGCCGGCCACATTGTCTCGCAGCACACGTCGGAGCAATGTCCCACTTGCATTCTTTGGAGTCGTACCATTGAACTCGACTCCTCCTGCCGACTTCTTCTACCCAACCTTGTTGTCCGCGACGTGCTGGTCACCGGCGGTGACCTTCGAAATCAAACGGGATGCTGACCTTCGATTGACCGTTTCACTTGCTCTGCCACCTGCACGTCATTCCATGTGTTTTACAGCATCTGGCTACAAGACAACAAAGGCAAGAGATAGTTCACCGCCGTAATCGCCAGCAATGCTTACCGCGCAGGTGTCTGCCACTTCCGGGTGATCAAGCTTTCAAGAATCGTTTCCTGCCAAACACGATGAGAAATGCCCCCGACAAGCTACGTCTAATCTGACCTTGATGCGATCAAGAATAAAATATCTCCCTTCTATTCATCTCGACTTCGTCACCAGTGTGAAGCCATCTAACAAGTCGTCAGATATACTACCCATTCACAAATGTACCATCAGAGTTAGGATCATTGGAAGAGATCCCTTGCATGTTCCCGGCGTAACACAATGACCAGCATGTCAGTCGGAACAAGTTGAGCACGCACCTTGCAAAGAAGCATGGCTCGAGGGGGTACAATCCTACGATCATAGGTAGGAAATATAATAGACAAAGACCATAAACGTACATGAGATGTGCAATCTGGCGTGCGACAATGTTTTTCAAGAAATCCAGAAAATTGAACTTGATACTGAGCACGATAGCCATCTGTTCCTATCTTTAGTTAGGGAGAACATAATCCTGAACGCCGCCGAGAAGGTTAAAGCAGGTCTAGGAATTGAATAGCTCAGCGATTTCGGCCACAGACCGAAAACACGCATATGTGCATTGGAGACCAAGCCATAAAGCTTTATATAGATGGTCAAAAGCATTGTAGTGAGTGGGCTTATGGTCAAATCATCTTAAAGACGCGCGATACAGCGGAAGAACTGTGTAAGAATTGGCCACCACGTTAGTCCCACCGGCAGAGCAGATGTCACCTGGTCTGAATCATTGACCCTCCCAGCTGGGGTCGTTCAACTTGTGATGGGCAGCGAGCTGGATGATATTGGCTATCAGTGCATAGTGAGATAGTACGACCAGCACACGAGTCAGCTAGAGGGGCGTTCCGTGTGTGCGGAAGGAATTGAACGCAGTGCGGCGCCTGCATTGTGCGTGATCGATCTAGACTTCTTGTACAAGGCAGGTTTCCAGATACGCAGGCCGAAGGATGTTCAACGTTTACAAGCCTGGATTGACGATCTTTGAGCGTGATAGGGTCGTCATCTGAGTAGCAAAAGTCGTCGCCTCTCTGCGTTTCTAGGTCGTCTTCCTGAATGACGTGTTCCATCGTATGCTGCTCTGCCAGTGGCTGCTGTATTTTGGTTCTGTCCCTTGAGGGCCCAGCGGACGTATGATGTGTTGAAGCTGGCATGAATTCAACGAACGGTTTGAGAATGAAAAGAAGGTTCTGTGTGGGTGACCATTATAGTCGTGGTACGACGGCAACACACACCAATGGTCATGCCAATTACCAATTGCTAGTAAGGTACTAGTAGGATGCTGAAAGCCCATTTTTAGGAGGACCCTGAGGCTCAACCGTTCAGTGTACTACTAACTAGTCATTGGTCAATTTCTGGGTGCGTTCCAGCACCCAAGGTAAGATAAGATGTGACACATCCAGCTACATGAAACATGGCCGCTTAGAGTTTAGCTCTTGATTTTGCCTTCATCTCTCGTGCCCACTCCCGCAGCACCCGTCGAAGAAGCTTCCCACTTGGATTCTTTGGAATCGCATCGACGAATGCTACCCCTCCTGCAAGGTGCTTGTATGCGACCTTGTTATCTGCTACAAACTGTTGTTTGGTTGACATCACTGCGTCAAATCATTCGCGGGCGATACCAGCACGCACCTTGCAGATTGCAGTCTTGACCTTTTCTGCTTCATGTGCGTCGGATGCGATACGCTTGGCAACAGGCGGGCGGAGAACGACAAATGCCATGGGCACCTCACCGCTGTACTCGTCTGGAGCAGGAACGACGCATGCGTCGACAACCTCGGGCATGTTCAGCAAGCACCCTTCCAGCTCAGCAGGTGCTACCTGGAACCCCCTGACTTTCATCATTTCCTGTCAATTTGTCAGCAGGGGAAATATGCCTGGAAAAAGCCACGCTCACTTTGAGACGATCCACGATGAACACTTCTCCGTCTTCGTCGAGGGTTACTTCGTCGCCGGTGCGGAGCCACCTGTTATGCCCTCATGTCAGCCCTCCAATCAAGCGAGCTGTCGAGACAACTTGATTGACCCATCTACAAACGTCTCTTTTGTTCTATCCTCCATTCAGCGCCAAGCCCTTTCATGGTAAAAAGAGATAGAACGTACGCCTCTTCGTTCTTCCAGTACCCAAGCGCTAACGATGGTATCTTTATGTGCAGTTCACCCAGCTCGTTAAATCCAGCAATGGTACCGTCCTCTCTTACAACGCGCGCGATGACACCAGGGATGAGCCTGCCAGAGCTCCCTGGCACGCCAACTCTCGAATCTGTAGCAAACATGGCAATCCCGGCCGCCGCCTCGGTCATACCTGCAACAGACATGATTAAAATATCCCCGCCGACAGAAATGATATCTACCATAACCTTGGCCGATTTGCGCGTTAGGCAAGACCTTTGTGACCTTTGCCATTAGATCTGCGGACAGAGGTGCCGCACCACATATCATATACCTGACACCGGAGAGGTCATACTTTTTGACTTCCGGATGCTGGTGCTGTCGGATCACTATTTCGTGATGGCAGCCGCTGGAACTTACCTTGCAAAGCAACACGATTTGTGGAGGGACGAGCCTGAAACAATGTCGGTCAACCGAGACAAGTGGGATCCATAGCGGACATTACATCAAGAGCGTTATCTTGTGCCGAGATATACTCTGTAAAAAGTCTGCCAAGCTAAACTTTGGCATGACCACCAATGTGACCTGAGAATCACGGTTAACACAACCCCATCTGCTGGAATAGGACCTTACACCACAAAACATCAAAAAATGCACCTTGGATCATATGTGAGCGATCCAGGACATTATGCACAAAACGGGAAAAGCTTACAGAGACTACAAGACCATAGATGTCTTGGCTCGGAATGTTTCAGAGTGACCAAAAGGGATACGAGATCGACCTACGATAAAATGGCAGTACTGAACCATTGATCGGCGTCAAATCAAAAAACACGTTCATTCGAACTCACTTCCAGCTGCTACATCTCCAGGACGATATCTCTGATCCTCCCATGCAAAAATGTTTTGGTTGATCTTGTGGTGCAGGGCCATCTGGAGGATATTTACGATAGGGGCATAATGTGGGATCGCTACCGCCTGGCGATCCTAGCGTCAGGAACCAGGGCAAAACATGTGTGAGATACTTCACTTTGGGCCTGCCAGTCGTCCCGCTGGAAAAGTTGAGAAAGGCAACCTTGGACTTGGCCTCGCCAGGCTTGAGCTTGCGCTCGACGAAACACGGGTCTATCCTCAAACCCTCTTGTGCAAGCGCGTTTACGGTCAAGCGGGTGTGTACCAAATTGTTGATGCAGGGTGCGTCAAACACCACGATGCGTGATTCTGGGATGCCAGCCTGGCGTGCGGCGCACATGGCCGTACTCAGCGAGATGGGATGGGTGATGACAAGGGTCGCGTCCGTGGCTTGTATTTGGTACAAAAGCTCGTCGGCGGTGTATCCTGGGTTTGCGCACCTGTAGTGTATGCATAGTCACACATGTGAAACTTGCGGGCAAAACACGACTGACGAGACGATGGCACCGAGTCTATGCACCGCCCACATCGCAGATGGCCAGTCTAGGGGAAGGCTAGTAGCACGCATTTTTCCTTAACAAAGTTGAAAGGGGCATCGACGTACCGACATGGTTCGGGCTAAATAGAAGCACTAGCAGACACGCTCGCTGAGCAACACCCACGAACCCACGAGATGGACACGTACCGACATCGTCCTCCTCTGCACGGTGCGGGATTCATCGGACAGCGTGAGATCTGAGAAGAGAACCAGCGTGTGCGCACACTCACTGATATCATATCGTGCCCTGAGTGCATTCGCGATTCCGTACGTCCGGGCACGCAACTAATGCTTGTGTTAGTAGGGTTGAAGTGATAGCGAACGAACTTGGCGCGTACCTCCTCAAAGTCGATGGGTCTCCCGGTCGCATCCTCGACCAGCCACGGGATACCAGACTTGCGGACGGGTCGTAGTGGGTGATGTGAATCCAGGAAAAACTGGGGGATGGTCAGATCATCGGGAACGAAACAGTCAACAGCGCCGGTGGATATTTCGACCATGGAAAGAATCAAAGGAGGGGGCGATATTAAAGCTTGCTGCCAGTGTTCAGGCCCAGGGCCATTTATTATCTGACCCCACGCCGATGTCGAAACGTACACACGTTGAATCAGGGGGACACCGCTAGCTACATAGTAGTGATGAAACATTTCAACGGCCCGGTTCTTGCTTACAATTTACCTACTAAGGAGAAGCAATGTGTGGGAGATACACGAGGATCCAGTGATCTGCAAGATGATGATGGCATATCGGATCGGACTCTGTCAAAGTTTCGCCGGCCGCAGCCTCAGACTCCGGGCCTTGTCTCTCAGCACACGTCGGAGCAACTTTCCACTTGGATTCTTTGGAATCGCATCAACAAACTCCACACCACCGTCCAACTTCTTGTATCCGACCTTGTTGACTGCGACGTGCTAACCAAGGTGCAGCAAGGTCAGCTGCCAAGGCCTCGGAAATTATACGGAACACTGACGTTCATGATTGACCGTTTCACGTGTTCTGCCATCCGCGGGTCATTGTCTATGCGTCTTACAGCATCTGGCCGCAAGACAACAAATGCAAGAGGTAATTCGCCGCTGTATTCGTGAGCAATGCCGACAACGCAGGTGTCCGATACATCCGGATGCTCAAGAATACAGCCTTCGAGTTCAGCCGGCGCGACTTGGTACCCTCGGACTTTCAACATTTCCTGAAAAACACAAGTAAGAAATATTCCGGAGAAGCTACATTTGATCCGACCTTGATACGATCGAGGACGAAAATCTCACCCTTCCTATTCATCGTGACCTCGTCACCAGTTCGAAGCCATCTAACAGGTCGTCAGCTTTTCGATACACCTGATACGTTTTTGTTACCCGTTCACAAAGGTCTCCTGCGTGCTGTTCGGAAATGTGTCATCAAGGTTTGAATAACCGACAATCCATCCACATACGCTTGCGGATTTCCGGCGTAACACAACGCCAAGGACGGCGTCCGCACGACCAGTTCTCCGGGCTCGTCGAACTCCGCAAGGGTGCCATCCGGCTTCTCGACTCGAGCAGTGATCCCGGGAATGATTTGGCCAGCGCTACCGCTCAGATCGCACTTGTTCTCGAGAGACCATGTGGTGATAACGGTACTAGATTCTGTTGTTCCTGAAGCGTAGCGGTGAGTGCGGTAAAATAATTTCCGAAGGGGAAGGACAAACCGTAACTTTGACCGATACCCGCATTCGGGAAGATCTCGGTCAGTCGCACCACGAGCTCCCTAGAAAGTGGTGCTGCGCCGCAGGTCAGGTACCGGACATGACTAAAATCGTACTCTTTGACGGCCGGATGCTATTCCGTGTGCATATCGCATTGGCAGTCGGAACGGGTACCGATCATTGAGTACGTACTTTGCAAAGGAGCACAACTTGAGGAGGCACAAGCCTGGAATCATGGGTGAGAAATATAAAATAGTACACGATCAAGACCATCAACACACATGAGATGTGTCACCTGGTGTGTGACGATGCTCTTCAAGAAGTCCAAAAAGTTAAACTTGGCACTCAGTACGATAGCCATCTATTCCTGACTTCAGTCAGGAACACCAGGAGAACATGATCAACGAACGCCACTGAAAAAACTAAAGTGTGTCTAGAAATGGAGTCAGTAACATTCGTGGCAGGGGCAGAGTGACCAAAAATCTAACATTAAAGACCAAGCCATATATATCTGGTCAAGAGCATTGTAGTCAATTGAGCCTGCAGACCAACATACTACGCACGATACAGGGGAAGAACTGTGTGAGAATCAACCACTACGTCGCATACATTCGCCGAATAAGCCCACCTGTAGAACAAATGTCTCCTGGTCTGAATCGCTGATCTTCACAACTGGGGTCGTTCAACTTGTGATGAACGGCGAGTTGTATGATGTTGGCTATCGGTGCATAATGAGATATTGCAACAGCCTGCCATATAGGTCAGCTAACCAGCAAACGACAATCTTCCAAGTATAGACCTTTGGTTTACCAGTGGTTCCGCTGGAGAAATTGAAGAAGGCTACTTTCGTCTTGCCTTCACCGGGCTGTAATACACGTTCCTGAAAAGACAGCGGGTTGGCGAGCCCCTCATCGATGAGGTTCTGGACCGTGGTTTTGGTGCCATAGGAAGCTCCGTCCAAGTTGAATAGAATGATACGTTCCGGCGGCAGCTTGGTTGCTCGAGCAGCCGACAAGGCTACAGATAATGACTCTGGGTGAGTGATGATGACAGAGGCCTTAATGGTCTGTATTTGATATGCAAGTTCGTTGGGCGTGAAGAGCGGATTCGCGCCGCTGCCATCCTTAGCTTGGATGGGGGCAAACGACAGAGTGATACATACGACATGATAGCCCCGAGTCTGTGAGCCGCCCAAACGGCCACCAAATAATCTGTCTACGCGTCAGGCACCGGATCTAACCTGACCCGAGAACGTACCGAGATGGTTCGGACTGAATATCAAAACTTGGAGGGTGTTTAATGAGTGTACGCATCAACCAGTCGTTTACATTCCATACTGACCAACGTCATCTTCCTCTAGATAGGGGGTTAATACGGAGGTTGAGACAGTGATAGTAACGTACGTACGAATGGCAAACCTGTGCTTCAGCCCATTGGCCAGTCCGAAAACCCGTGCGCGGATCTACGACGCAACAACGCAGAGTTTGCGGTACAAGCATGTTGGCCTCTCAACACACCGAGTGGAGAGTAGTGGGACCTCACCTCTTCATAACCCATCGTTTGTCCCGTGCGATCCTCGATGAACCAGGGTATACCATGTTTGCGGATGGGTCTACGGGGATGGTGGTAATCCAGAGTAAACTGTGCGAGTGTCAAATTGTCTGGAATGGCTGGAAGCACTCCTGCAGGGGAATCGAGTTCGGCCATTGGGTAAGAGGGAAGAAGAACAGAAACGTTTCACCTGCATCCGCCAGCCGAAATTCAATTCATATGGTCAAGCTGGGACATTCTTTATAGGGTATAGTACTGGTGCTAAGCCTTGTTTGGGGTTGTGCCAGCATCGAGACAGATCACTTTTGCGTTACGTTACTACTAGTCCAAGATGCGGCCTGATTCAGTGTCACCAGCTTAGACTTTTATTGGGCTGCGTTCACATGACAAGGCTTCAAACATGTACATCAACACAATAGCGACACGGTATGCTCCGTTATCGCACCACAACCAATACAGCGGGTGCTGTAACAGGACCCGGATCATGTCCTGCCTGTGACAGGCCGTGGAAACTACAATCGTGACACAATCTGCTCTCCATTCCAAGCAACAGACCATTCGATACGTCGCTCGTTCCACCAACGAACAGCATATTCCTTCTCCGCATCGCCGATGTTCTCCATGATCTCTTGGAACAATGCTTCCACGAGTTCTTTACGGTGCGCGTCATTGAGCATACTATCGATCAAGTCCTTGACTGCCGACAATGCTTGTGGCAGCAGTGCAAGCGGAAGGGACGGCAAGCTCGATATCAGAGCTAGATGCAGCCGATGGCGTCGGTCAACGTCTTGTGACAATTCTTTACACTCAGTGAGGATCGAGCTGATACATAACCATGCAAGCGCAGGATCCCGAGTGAGCGACGCGCTCTCGACGAGAGTAGCGAACGCGAGACGTAGTTGTCTCACATTGAGCCTTCCGTCCAAAGAGTTCTGCGCAGTTGTTAGGTTGTTGAGATGAATAAAAGGCGGCAGTCACCTCGAGAAGGCACCGAAGATAGAATGGGACCATTCTCTCTGTGAATGCAGAATCCAACACAAGCGGATCATCGGCACGCAATGAGGCATTCTTGACAACCCGCTTCGAGCGTGACGAAAAGATAGCCAGCACAACGGAGTGAGCGGATTCGAATTCACTGCGGTGTGTATAGTCCGACAGATGACTGACGAACGGTTAGTGATGACCAGCTGTGGACTCGAGCTATTCGACACACGGGGAACAAAATGGCAATACAATCGTTTGAATAGTTGTTGGGCTGAGAACGGGAACAAGCTGCTCGATCGCACTCAATGCAAAAGCTTTCCTTGCGCGTTGCACTGGGCGCGTCGACATAGATCCGCTGGACCATGTTTCATCGCACAATCCCTTGACGAATTGTTCGCTTTCGTCCGCGTTGCTTGCAAGGACGTCGAGGGCGAGATAGAAGCCCCGCTTAAGTTCCGAAAAGGCTCCGTGACCGGCACCACCAAACTTTTCTATGACGAAAGCCAAGTGCGAGAAAGTGCGTAACGTGATGAGTGCCAGTGCTGAGGACGAATGGCTTGTTGGTGGGATGTAGACAGAAGTTGAAAGACCAGCTTCGGTGATCATGATCGTACAGAACAGGAGGGTCTTGAGAATTGTCCAGATGGACGTTATGAGGGGTCGAGTGTCTGGAGCTGCCTGGGCCTGAGACAGGATGTAGTCTGCAACAGGGCGTGCGCACCTATCAACTCTTCTTCGACCGCGTCTAAACCGTTGTTTAACCAACCAACCTCGACTTTTCTTGCCATGGTCTCTAGGGCAAGGAATGTTTCGTGGACGGGGGGGAGGGCCAGTTTGGGACGATAATCGGCGTACAGTGAAATGCTTCTGGAGCAGAGCCTTGAGAGCGAGGCCATGTGAATCATGGCATGAGAAGATGCTATAGCATTGATCTCTTGGCGAATAGATGCGTCCAGCTATGAAACACGGATCAATCACGCTGGAGATCTGTCTTGCACGACGGACTTGCCTTGACGGACACGGCGAATGGAGGATTAGATGTTAGATGAGAAGAGAATGTGGATATGAAAGCGCCGTGGACAAAGGCCTGCGTTATAGCTCGGACTACGAGCGTCAGCATTTGCTAGGAAAGGTTAGCGGACCAAAAGACACTGAGAGAACACCACACCTGTAACGGCAGTGCGACAAACTTTTCTGGTGGGACGACGAGAAGGGCCTGGGATGCAACAATCAGAGGGAGTATGAGCGCATCCTCTGCATAATGTTTAGCACTGGTACGCCAGAAGCGGTTGCGAGCGCACCTCCTCCCTCGGTGATGGGCTGAAATTGCTTGCCCCACGAATCAGACGAAGTAAAGAGGTCGATGACGTCTGCGAATGCGAGGATCAGACCGTCCTCTACGCTAGACGTGACGTTTGGTCGCTTCGCAGGCAGCTCGTGGAGTATGTCCTCGAGGCCCAAGAGGAGCCCGCTGCAGCAGGCGAGACGGGTGAATGCATGGCCACCCTCGAAGCCGTTGAGCAAGGCCGTGCACCAGTTGGCCAGCCGTGCATTCAGGCTCAGCGAGAACACGTTGGTCTGTTCTTTCTGCAAGAGCCCGCGTTTTGCATGGACGGCCTGGCGAAACGCGGTGCTGAGCGCGTCGAGCTTGGCGAGCGAAAAGGGGCGGAAGAGTGGGCTGCTGACGATGGCTGCTGCGAGCGGTGTCGGCGACGGTGTGAGCCGAGCGAGGTGGTGTACGATCAGGTCTTGTGGTGGTTCCGTCGAGGGTCTGTGCAGACGACCGAGCAGGGTGGTGTAGGACATGGAAGGTGGATTAGCTCAGCACTACTTATCACCATCATGACGAGCCAGTTTGTGAGCGACAATTGCATTCGGGTACGTCTGGTCGTCGGCGCGTGTCCGTGGCTGACTTGTCGCTGCAGTTTTTTGGTCTCGCCGAGAAGAGCGTCGTCGACTTTGTCACCGCGTCAGGTCAGTCAGTCGTACCGTATGCAAGGTCGTGGTCATCTCACCACCGTCGCCAGCGTCGTCCTCAAAGTCGCCCGAGGCCCTCTTTGCCTCGCTCACCGCATCTGGTCTCCCCAACACCTCCGATGCACATGCATTCGTATCCGAGCTCTTTCAGCGCGTACCCCGGAAATCAAAGCACAAGCACAAGGCCGCTGCGGACGACAGCGCACGCAAACAGGCCGAGCGCGAGGCCCGCGAGCTCACAGCCAAGAAATATGGGTTTCTGCTGGACGAGGGCGACTCCAGGATGGACATCGTCGAACCGGCAGGTAAACGCGCAGGGAAAGAGAAGCAGGAACGTCGTCTTCGTAAGCGTGAGCTCGACAGCAAGGAGTGGGAGAGCGACGACGGCGACGTTGCGCGCAAACGACATAAATCAGACGCATTTCCTTCCCGGTCCCGGTCTCGCACTCCCCCAGACGAGCTAGATGTCGAGGACATCGAAGACCCAGAGGCACGCAAGGAGAGAGAGCGCGTCGAGGACCTGAAATCTCGCGATGAATTCGCCGAACGTGTACGACAGCGCGACCTCGAAAAGACCAAGAAACTCGTCGAAGACCGCTCCTCCCGCACATCAGGTCCAGGCGCTGCAGATGCCGCTGCCCGTCGCCAGCTCGCCGACGACGCCGAAGCACGCTCTCGAGCACTGCCGTCTCTCCGCGTCCACTCCCGTCAAGAATATCTCACAAAGCGTGAAATTCAACAGATCGAACTCTTGCGCAGAGAGATTGCAGACGATGAAGCCCTCTTCTCCGGTATGAGAATTTCAACGCGAGAACAACGCGAGTTGGAACGGAAAAAGGAACTCCTCAGACTTGTCGAGGAACGCCTCAAGATAAACGACAAATGGGAAGGATATCAGCTTCCCGAGGACTACTTTACAGAACAGGGCAAAATCGACAAGAAGAAGAAAGAAAACGTTTTATACCAACGGTATGAAGAAGCCAAGCGCAAGGACGATCAGTTCGTTACCGACGTCGACCAATGGGAGGTCAGTCAGACTCAGCACAGTACTTTCAAGACCGGTGCCATGGACAAACGCGAACTTGTGGACACTTACGAGTACGTCTTTGACGAGAGTCAGACGATTAAATTCGTCATGGACCAGACGCTCAAGGGCGAAGGCATGATGAGCGAAAAGGACAAACTTTTGAAACGTCAGATCGAAGAAGCTGAGCAACGAAGTACGCATCATTACCCCTCGCCACTCTTCGTCCTCATCGTTTGTTCCAGTCAAGTCCATTGAAGAGACACGCAAGAGTCTCCCCATCTATACTTATCGCGAGGAACTTCTTACTGCGATTAAAGACCACCAAGTCCTTATCGTGGTGGCCGAAACCGGCTCCGGAAAGACAACCCAGCTGCCTCAATACCTCCACGAAGCCGGCTATACAGCTGGCGGTCTGAAAATCGGATGTACACAACCTCGGCGCGTGGCTGCAATGTCCGTTGCCGCTCGTGTCGCCGAAGAAATGGGGACTAAAGTCGGGTACGAGGTTGGCTATTCTATCCGGTTTGAGGACTGCACAAGCGATAAGACGGTGCTCAAGTACATGACAGACGGTATGCTGCTGAGAGAGTTCTTGACAGAACCAGATCTTGCGGGGTACTCGGCGCTGATAATCGACGAAGCGCATGAGAGGACACTCAGTACGGATATCTTGTTTGCTCTCGTAAAGGTGTGATGGCTAGGCTGGTTGTTGTATATCGTGGGCTGACCCGGATACATGTAGGATATCGCGAGATTTCGACCCGAACTTCGGCTCTTGATTTCAAGTGCTACAATGGACGCCGAAAAGTTTAGCGAATATTTCGACGGGGCACCCGTATTCTATGGCAAGTACTCAAATTTTCAGAGTCGAGTAGGAACCCACATCTACCCTTCCAGTGCCCGGACGTCGGTATCCGGTGGATATCCATTATACTCCTCAACCCGAAGCCAATTACCTCCATGCTGCCATTACAACCATATTTCAGATCCACACGACCCAGCCAAAGGGTGACATCCTAGTGTTCTTCACAGTGGGCTTGGATCATTACTCGTAGTCTTGATCAGTTGCTGAAACGTTTGTCGTTTAGGGTCAAGACGAAATTGAAGCTGCTCAAGAAAACCTTCAGGAAACAGCACGCGCACTTGGAAACAAGATTGCCGAGTTGATCGTCTGTCCCATCTACGCAAACCTACCATCCGATATGCAAGCAAAGATCTTCGAACCTACACCTCCAGGCGCTCGCAAGGTTGTCCTAGCCACCAATATTGCAGAGACGAGTATTACGATCGATGGCGTTGTGTTTGTGATCGATCCGGGATTCGTGAAACAAAACGTATACAACCCGAGAACGGGTATGAGCTCACTCGTCGTCGTGCCCGTGCGTTTGACAGCCTCTTCAGGCGATCATTCTAGCATATTGACTTTCGTTCTAGTGTTCAAGGGCCTCTGCAAACCAGCGCGCCGGACGTGCCGGACGTGTGGGCCCAGGGAAAGCCTTTCGACTCTACACGAAGTGGGCGTTTTCGAACGAACTGGAAGAAAACACCATACCAGAAATCCAACGCACGAATCTCGGTATGACAGTCCTCTTGCTCAAGTCTTTAGGAATCAATAACTTTATGGAGTTTGAGTTTATGGACCCACCGCCTGGCGAGACCCTCATCCGTGCGCTGGAATTGCTGTATGCGCTAGGAGCGTTGAATGACAGAGGAGAGCTGACGAAACTTGGAAGACGCATGGCAGAGTTCCCGGTGGATCCTATGCTCAGCAAGGCGATCATCGAGAGTGAAAAGTACGTTTGTACGGACGAGGTGGGTACACTTCTTTGGTCGTCTGTTGGGATACTGAGATTTTGTCAGGTTCTAACGATCATATCCATGTTGTCGGAATCCTCCTCCCTCTTTTACCGCCCCAAAGACAAGAAACTCCACGCTGACCAAGCCCGGCAAAACTTTGTCCGTGCCGGGGGTGACCACTTTACCCTGCTCAACGTCTGGGAACAATGGGCAGATACGAACTATTCTCAACAGTTTTGCTACGAGCAGTTTTTGCAGTTCAAGAGTCTCACTCGTGCGCGCGATATCAGGGACCAACTCGCAGGATTGTGTGAGCGTGTCGAAGTGATCGTGAGGAGTAACCCCAACTCGAATGACATCACGCCTGTCCAAAAGGCGATCACGTCTGGCTACTTTTACAATACGGTACGTCTTGGTATGAGCGGTCTGTCGCTTTGGGAGATGTTGATCCCAATTCTTTGAACGTTTGCAGGCGCAGCTACAAAAGAGTGGCGATTCGTATCGGACGCTCAAAACCAGCCAGACGGTGTACATCCATCCGTCATCGAGTCTTTTCCAACACCAGCCACCCGTGAAGACGATTCTGTATTACGAGCTCGTGATGACCTCCAAGTCGTATATGAGGTGAGTCTGATCCTTCGCCTTTGGCCGTATCCGTACTGAACAGGTTCGACAGGCAGGCGATGGAGATCAAACCCTCGTGGCTGATGGAAGGCGAGTGATCGTGCCTTGTCTTCCATCTGGATTCTTGGCTAATTCTGTCTCAAGTCGCACCCCATTACTTCAAGGCTGCGGATCTGGAGCAGTTGGCGACCGGAGAAAAGAAGATGCCAAAGGGTTCTGGCTATTCTGGCGCTGCTGCGAGTTCCACATCATAGCTACATGTGCATCTAGTACGGTCGTACCCGCCAAAAGTAGATGCATTCTGCACTAAGACACTAAGACACTAAGTCGGGCGCAAACCAGTTGCACAATCTTTCAATATCCCCGTGAAAACCGGGTATGGCCCCGGTAGGGTCATATATGTACAATCATACAGGATACATGTTTCGGGTACCAGCGCTCCCACAATACTAGTCTAAAATCTCTGCAATTCGAAACGAGAGTAAAGGTATGAATGGCCTGTGGGACTCGGTGAGATATAGAAATGTGAACAAAACAGCACAAGAACACACGAAACGAAAGCGAACGAGAGCATTTGGAGGACATACGACAGGCTTGGATGGTTCGGAATAGCGCGAGAACACGAGATGAATGAGCTAGTAGGTCTCCGAGTAGAGATCTTTGTCCCAGGTGCTGTCCTTCACCCAACAAAGAAAACGAGTTAGTATTACGCTACGTGAGATTAAAGAAATAAAAAACCACTGACCAATTATGTGGCCTCCTTATTGTATGTCTTTCGAGAAGCTATTAGTAGAGAAGTATCAGTGACAAGATACCAGTGACGAGATCAAACTATTTCGTACCTCGGGGGCCCTATTGCTGGGATTCCGGCGGGAGCCGGACTGACAGGGTTACGGTTTATACTAATGAAGTTCCTGACCGCTAGATTAGTTGTATTGTCTGATACGTACCTGAGCGTGTCACGTTCCGCTTTGAGTGTGACGTTTTCGAGCTCGAGCTCTCGGATACGTTCCCGAGCGGCTTGCTGATGGATGTAGCCCACTTGGAGGAGATACCCTATCAGGAGAGCAAACAAGAGATAATCCTGGACGGTTTGAGGCTTGGCCACAGGTGAATTGACTCGGTTTTCCTCATCTGGTACGTCTCCGAGTGCGGGGAAACGCGGGGGACTCGTCTGACAGATTCCAACGTCATCTGGGCCTGGGGCGGGATCCAAGTCTGGAGAGAACAAACGAAGGTCGGCGCAAACAGGAGAGGGAGGCACCGGAAAGCCTGACATCGGGGGGGACGAAACAGTTTGCTCTTCTTCACGTTCCTGGAGACGCTGTAGACATGCGTTAGTCCTTTTAATGAAATGCGAGAACCACCTACCTCCGGAACAATATTCACTTTGTTTAAATTTCGCTTGCCTCGACGCGTCTGAGAATCTGGATCCTCTCGGGCTCTCTTCGCCAGGGCCCGTAGCGCCATAGCACGACGAGCACTCGGGCAGGTTCGGTTGCTTGGTCCAGGTTCGTGACGAGGGTCTCTTTGACTGTCCTGAGAGTTTCGGGCTGCAAGAACCAATCGGGCGGTGTCCAACGAGGTAGTTTTGAGCATTCTGAGCTGATGGTGTTCGTCATCGTCCACTTTGCTGAGATGTCGGTAAAATGTCGATTCCGCGACAAGACGTGGTTCCCCGGCACAGTATCGCTTGCAGGCGCACACAAGTCGTCTCGTAACAATGTCGGTAGTCGATGTAGTTGGTCCCGGGTCCATTTTGCGGCGAGTCGAAGGTAAGGCTAAAGTGGGCGTCGATATGCGTGAGCGATTATCGATGTCGGTTTGTTGCAATGGGAGCGATATCGACGTTACACGGCATTAGTACGACGAAAATGTAACGTGCGAAAATAAACAGGTTCAATCTCAAGTAGTAGCATACAGGCATGTACAATACAGACGAACTACAGTTGCACACCCATCGCTTCAGTGGGATTTACGTCGCCCAGTCCGATTCCTTGAGTAGATCACGAAGGTGTTTGGCTTCTTCATAGTAGTCTACCTT
Organism: Pulveroboletus aff. annulatus; assembly: GCA_038094595.1. Taxonomy (NCBI): domain Eukaryota; kingdom Fungi; phylum Basidiomycota; class Agaricomycetes; order Boletales; family Boletaceae; genus Pulveroboletus; species Pulveroboletus aff. annulatus. The sequence goes on along the minus strand of JBBPTX010000001.1, from coordinate 78,708 downwards.
GCTGATCCTCGAGATGCCATATCTCACGCGCGTTTGATCCTGTGCAAAACATGACGACCATTCCAACACTGAAAAGATGTGTCTACTGACGTTCCAAGTATCTTGTCTAGCACGGCAGCTGAAATTGAAGGTCTTTCCGGCCGACTGAGCCAGGACAGCGTTATAATCGGCCTCTTCGCGTTCCTTGATGCGACGTCCATGAGCGACCTCACAGAGGGGCATGACACTTACCTTGATCTCCATAACCTCATCGGCTGTTTTCTCAAACACCGCGAGACCAGCATCATTGAAGCCCTGCAACCATGCCTGGCCCGACCAGTCTGCCACTGCCATGGACATGATGTATCTGGGTCAGTAAGTGAGGTGATGTATACTTGCCTTGTATGAAAATACAATACCGATACTCGGGACGCTCAAACGTCTTATCACATTTTTCACAGAGCCAACCACTGCCCGTGTCAGTCACTTTCTTGTTGCAGGTCTGTGTAGGACACCCAGGGTACGCAATGCTTTCGCCCTTGATGTGCATCACCGTACCACGGATGGAGAAGAAATCTGGCTTGTCAGACATGCCAAGTTGTGATTCTTTGACATCAATGATGTGACGCATTTCGTTGCGATTAAAGCCACCAAACGAAGATCCACCAGACAACGCCAAGTTGGAATGTGATTGGAAGGACTTTTCAGCCCCGATGCCGTCATACCAGCCACGGAGTAGATGCGCCTCTTCGATATCAGGCGAAATTGTCATGTAACTCGAAGACAGCATGGAGAGATTCCGCCCTGAGCAAGTGGTCAACAAGCATAACAGATAGAGCTACCGGTATACCTCCAAAGTCTCCAACTTTGACACCCTTGAACGCGACAACGGGGAAGTCGTCGGCCGCAAAGGTCTCTGCTTGTCTCCCCCAGATCGTCATTCTAACGGAATAAAGTGATTTGTCAACGATGGTGATGTCACGCTTCGCCACCTACAACATATGGTTAGACGCTAGGGTAGTCTACGACGCGACACCTACCGATTTATTGGACGCTTTGGAGATGACTTCCCCGAGCGATCCAACTTCTTTGACTATAGCAATGACATCTAATCACCATTAGTCTCGCACCATGAACAAACATTAATTCACGTACCACAAGTCGAATCTTTCTGTAGGGTTTCAAGATCCGACAGCGGGATAAAGTTGTACCTAATCATTGGTAGATTGCTCGCGTCGACACACTGCGAAGGTCAATTCGTCAACCGAAACCAATGCGGGTCAAATGACGGACCTCTTCGACGATTGTGACCTTTTCGAGGCCAATCTCATAGTCGTTTTGAACGTTGGAGAACTTTTTCTTCGCGAGGTTGACCCGGGCCTTGGAAATATAGTAGACTTTTCCTTCCTCGAATTTGTCGTAAAGTTCGTCCACAACCGCGTTAAACCCAGTTGCGCGAATCTCGCCTGTCTCGTCCATCAAGGTCAGATTGAAAAGTTTTCCCTCTCCACGTTGATTGGACCAAGACTTGACATCGGATTTTTGAGTGACACGCGCCTTGATGGTCCAATTGTTCTGGTAGGGGCTGAGGCCTTCGATCGGATAGATTGATCTTCCCTGCCTGCTAGTACTAGACTGAGTCGTAGATAGTCTGCCAGAAGAAAGGGTCTGAGACGTGTTGCTGGTCGACGCGTCAGGGGTCTCAAGGGCGGCGTTGGCCGCGGAATTAGATGTGTTGGGAGCTGCGACTGGGTTCCCAATTTTTTCTTCGTCTCTTGAAAGGACGTGAAAATCAAGTATGATGATGAGCCTAGCAAAAGATAAGTGTGATCGTCGGTGTCGAGGGAGAAAAATCTAGACCTCTTGTCTTGTATGAAGTTACATGTCAATTTGTCGACGACGACGATAGTGTTCTTGGTGATATCACCACGAGTAACAAGCTCATTGAGCTGTGTCGCGAGCATGGCCTGGACGAAATGGACGCCATCCGAGATGATGATGCGGTACCTGTCGATGGGCGGGGCCGTGCTAGTCCCCTGGTTCATGACCTTTTTGATGGAGAGCAACTGCACGGTGTAGCCCGAGCCGAGCTCTTCGATCTCCGTAGGAGAGGCCTCGCTGAGTCGCGTGCAGATGCCGGCTGAGAGTTGGTGAGACATGGTGGATGAGCGGAGAGGGTCGCGTCGCGTTATTTGTCACTTTGTTTGTCAACCAACTTTGTTTATTCAAGGCGCTCATTCGACTATCACTTGCATCATGCCCGGTCCATCAAGGTGGGTCTAGAAACAAATTCCAGTCGTGTTTCTGATTCAAGTTTGCTAGTCAAACGGGCGTATTTACGGGGGGAATGCACTCCTTTCATGCTCTCCAGAAATGTTTGATGAATTACAAGCTTGCTCCGGACATGCATCTAGTCCATTGAATGCCAATGAGATTCGGGACCGCTGTCTATATAGCGTGCAGATTTTGACGGAGGCAGTCTGGGCGATCACGTCGTCGATTAGCGTTATCGATAATCCTGCCAAGTAGGGATACACACCTCATCTAATCATTACCGTCCACCATCATGTTTGACGAGCCAGACACCCTCTTCAGCGATGAAAAGGTTCCTAAAAAACTGTACACATCTCCCCTGGAGACAACCGACTACATCCAGCTCCGTTTTCAGCTCGCCAGGTTCCAGGTTTACCGCATCGTCCAACTACCGCTCACCTTCACCTTTGCCAACCTCCACACGTTGATCCAGTACATGTTTGGATGGAGTGACTCCCATCTTCATCATGCAGAGGTTTATCCCAATACCGTACTCCACGACGAAGAGGAGTTGCTGGGCACTATCAAGTCTTGCGGTCGCAAACGCCCCCTTGAGGATGACGAACTGCGTGATCCCTGGGTAGTCGCTGACTGGGAACGCTTTGAACCTGCAAACCAACCCATCTACCGCATACAACCCAAAGTGAAGCATAGAAAGGACAAGATCGACGGTATCATGTTGATGGAGGAAAAGGGTGTCACCCTCGAAAGTGTCTGGACGCACAGCGAGGCCGACAATGTCAGCGATGGGAAATGTTCGAATGCGCAGATTGCCATCATCTACACGTATGATCTCTCTGGTGAGTTTATCCTGCCAGTTTCTCAAAGTCCTTACCCTCGGGGCTTATCAGATGAGTGGAACGTGCACATTACTTGTGAACAGGGGAATATATTCTATCGTCTCGATTCACCCAGTAATCTTCCTGTTTTTAAGGACGCTCGAGGCGCTGTGAGCTCGATTCCCTCTTGTAAGTAAAGTACTACTGATCCACACTCTCAGCCTCCCATCGAACACGCCAGATGGGATGCCGACTTTGCGCTGGTAATAAATTTCTAGTCCATTCTGCGTATATCGGGGTTGATGCCTTCCACAGGAACATGACGCGGAAGATAAAAAGGTCTCCCCACGTCTCTTTGACGTTTCATACTTTCAGGGCTACTATGAAGGCACAATCATGTCCGAGTCTCGCAAGACCAGACTTGCAATTCTCACTCGGAAAGAGGCTCGGGCCTGGCGTCGCGAGTACCTGAGGAGGCAGAAAGAGAAACAAGACAGAATTGCCAATGGAGAGCAAGATGAGGACGAAGAGCTCATTGACGATTGCTCAGAGTACGATGACTTTGATGACGAGTAGTCTGATCCGCCGGGATCCGAGTCGTTTCACAACGGTCGTACACGTCAGGCAGATATTTGCAGGGACGATGGATGTCTTGGAATTATTGCAGCAACTAGACCAAGTTTGCGATGTCATCCACAGTACTCGGGGGACGTGTTTCAATGCCTGAATGTTGGTCCCACCTGTTTTGCAGTTGGACTCAAGGAGATGATGCTACGTAGCCTCCCAAAACTGACGCAGGCCGTCGATCGACTACCAACGGCAAAAGACATATCGTGCATTCGGCTCGTGCCAATCTTCCAGGCTTGCGTCCCAAGAGCCGTTTCGACTTAAACAAGTGAGTTGACGCCGAAGGTTTTACTCGAAAACAACGCGACGTCCATGTGTCCCGTCGCGACAGGTTCGCGAGTCTGAACCCGTGATGAACGGAATGCGATGAGTATGATAGCACCATAAAGCAAGCCGCCACTGGCTCAGACACGGAAATGCCTTGCGCATTCGACACCCTCCTCCTCGGAGCAGAGATCACAGTTCGCTTGGATATACGATCAGCCGCATCGTGAGATGCACTCGCCAAAATCGAGCGGCGAGCCCACTACCATTGATACCCCGTAACCAAAGATGTGCGTTGGCCAGAAGCCTGGCCATATCGCACATGGAAGCAGCGTGGAGTGCCTTGTCACCAAGGTGCAGGCTGATCCGATCCATGCACTGCGTGGAATGCGAACCCCAGCCCTCCATCGCAGACCCCGGAGACACTGTACGCGGTTCATGGCTGTGACACACACGACGGGGTGTATAGGGCCAAAAGAAGTCGAAATTCTATGGCAAAGTTGTCATGATGGTGTCCACGAATCGATCGTGCGTAGAAAAATCGGCGAGTACACCGCCGTCATCACTTGTTGCCAATGAGGCGAGACATGGCATCAGTAACCGCTGCGCGAGGACAAGCTTCGTTTTACAACAGGGAGTAAGGACTCCTCAAAGTTGGAACGGGTGCCAAACTGGGCGCTCTCCGGGGTATTGAATGGACGCCCATGGGCATTAATATTGCTGCGACAGAGTTGGCCGTGGAGTTGATTCCGCCACGGTACTTGCAAGCACTCGTGTGGCCAAAACACAAAGGCCACGAGGCTGCCGCGCCCCCACGTTCCTCTGCTCGAGCATCGGATCGATTACCAGAAAGTAGTGAGATGGCCATACGAGGAAGGTCATAAATCTTGGCGAGAGATATTGTACATGAGCGAGTTTCAACCGTTGCATGCATCACTCGCATATTTACTCGTCACACACCAGAATCTAGCAATAGTCTTGGACGGTAACCTTGTCCTTTTGCGATCTTGTTCAATCCCTCGGTCTGGTGAGGCGTGGACAGGTACTCACTGTGTAGAATGCGATATAGCCCCTGATGTCGGCCGCCTCTTCCTTGGGTTCAGGGTAATACCTGGGGGACGTAAGAGGCAAGCACGATGGACGTTACTTGGCGACTCGCCATGCAATGTCCTTTACAAACTTTCCGTAGACATCGGCGGAATAGTACGAAGCCGTACTGATAATTACCCATCATAAGACGTCTATATGGATCGTGCGAGCCATAATTACCCTTTTGTCGGACACTCGGTTCTGCGTGGGTGTGGCGGGTTGGCACGAGATAGGCGATGGTTTCAGTATGCTTACGAGGTCTTCGATGGCTTGAAGTATTGCGTGGATACAGTCTTGGGTGGGAAGTAGTAGTTCCCCTCGAGGACGATGGGCTCCTTGCAGGAGGCGAGGACGGTGTGGTCGAAGAGAATTCTGACCATGGTGGTGGTTGCGATCGGATAACTGTCGGAAAGAGCCGGGTCTGACAAACACATCGGTTATGCGACTTTGCACGTCCAACGACGCTGCTCGCAACCCCGCGTCGGTGCGGGGATGAAACGAGACGGAAAGAATGGCACTACAAACAGCATGATCGGTGGGCCATTCGCCTCCTCTCGCCCGCACCCGTTCCTGCTCACCCCGCACAGCTGGCGCTGGTGGTGGCCTCGTCGCCAGCATCGCTACATGTCCCCTGGACGTCGTCAAAACAAAGCTTCAGGCCCAGCGAGCAGTCCAGGGCCAACCAGGATACCAGGGCGTCCTTGGTGTGTACCCCCGCCCCTTGCGTGTTATTTCCGACCCGCCTCATCGAACGCCCTGTGGTCGTGTTCCCGTCAGATATCGTCAAGACTACTCTGAGACATGATGGTATTCGAGGCATGTACCGCGGTCTAGGTCCAACCATCCTCGGTTATCTTCCCACCTGGGCAATTTACTTTGCCGTCTATGATGGCATCAAACGGCGCTTCGGTGAACCTCCCCTCGGAGAGCCCGTCCCCTCCGGCAGAATCTACCCTGCTGCACAGCCAAAGGGCTACCAGCCCGCTATGCGCGACCATCCTTGGACTCTGCACATCCTATCCGCCATGATCGCTGGTGCGACCAGCACAACGTGCACCAATCCCCTCTGGGTTATCAAGACCCGTTTCATGGTATTCCGTCGTCCCTCTGCCGTCAATATGAACTCGCACTCACGACCATCAGACACAGTCTCGACGCGAAGTGAGGTACAGACACACATTTGACGCTGCCCTCACCATCTATCGCACAGAAGGCATCCGCGCTTTCTACCGTGGACTTCTACCTAGCCTCTTTGGCATCGCTCACGTCGCCGTCCAGTTCCCGCTATATGAACAACTCAAAGTGTGGGCACGTGCGTCGTGTTCATTCCGATACATCAAGTCCAATGACTAATCGTGTTTACAAGAGGGTGACTCGACGGCGCCTCTGCGTAGCGGCACGATTCTTCTCTGTTCTGCCATTGCTAAGATGACGGCTTCGGTCGCTACATATCCCCATGAAGTTGTACGTACACGACTTCAGACACTCCGACTACCCATCGCGGAGGACCTGTCGTCAGACGGCATGATCAAGGCACATACAAAACGGAGCATCATATACATCACCCGCAAAATCATTCAAAAAGAGGGTTGGAGCGGCCTCTACAAAGGGCTGTCCATCAATCTCTTCCGAACAGTCCCGAACAGCGCTGTGACACTGTTATCGTGCGTTTACCCGATCCAAAAAGATCCGTGGCTACATGTTGACGCAATCACATTGATGGGTTGCTGTTATTCAATTTAGATACGAATTGCTCATGCGCCATCTATCCTCGGCTAGATCGTGACGCTCACACGCGGAGACGTGCTGCTTGCAAGCTCGATACCACCTGCAGAGACTCTGTCTCTTCTTTTACACAATTAGACAAACTGCCAGGCTTCATATGCTAGGGGAAGAACGTCTTGCACTTAATTTATTCCTTGCAGTCGCATTCGCATTATCCTATATATACACCCTTGCTTGCTGGGGCGTTTCACTGCCTCTTGATGTGTTAATAGCACGGATCCATTTGTCAGCGTTTGAATGGGGATTGGAAGTCGGGAATCCCGCGTTCATTGGGGATGGGTCAGAATCCTGTGAGTTAATCCATCTTTCCTCCTCGCCCCTGCGCACCTAGAGGGGCGAGCCTCATGCGGCCAGGGACCATCAGACCACGAGACCTTCTCCGTTTGCTGGCATTGGGCGCACTCCCCCCAGACAGCCCTTCATTCTCGGATGTACTTTGCGTCATCGTCATTAGAGAAACAAGAATGCTACTCTGTCGTATTGTATATCCCTGCGCCCACAGTACGCGAAAAGAAGAGCCAAAAACAATGGGTAAAAAAAAAAAAAAAAAAAAAAAGTCAGCGGAAGAGAGAAATAGAACAAGGTCCGTCTCCCCCCAAGATCAGCCGTCCGTCCAGCGTACGTTTCCACACGCAATACATAGCAAGCTTGGGCTGACCGATTCGTGACGAGGTAGTTGAAAGCGAGTGTGGGTGACCTCCGGGTGTGGAGGTGTATGGGGGAGTGCAAGTAGTGTGCATATGCCATCTCGACAGCACGGGAATAAAAGCGTCCAGCAAAGTATAAATCGGATTGGTGCTTGGGTGATGCAATGAACGGATGAGCCACGAGGCTTGCGAGTAGACAGGCTACTTGAAAATTGAAGGTAGTTGCTTGGATAAAACTCGGAAGGGCATGGTCCGCACGGAAAGCACAAGGTAATTACCGAATAGCGGGCGAATGGGAAAAGGGACAGCTTGCAAACAAAAGACGGCCAGGGAAAGGCGTGAAAGCGGCAAGCTGTGCAATTTATACGGGTCAGAAAGCGAGAAGCAGAGGGAACATGCAACGCCACTACACCCCACGAGGAAGTGCGACAACAGGAGGAGGGAGGCTGCAACGCAGACAAAAGGTATCCGAATGATGTTTCGACCACAATGAGAACCGAGCTGCAAATAAAATAAAAAGTAGACGCGTACAAGAACGCCCGAGCTAGTGATGTTGCACCGTATCGCCAGCATCGCTCAGGGTCTCCACTCTAACTCCTCTTGACGAGCTAACACTCCGGATATCCCTGCCTTCTTCAGCCAGTTCGCGATTGATCAGTGCATCTTCCCTGCTTTCTTCGGGTTCTTCTACTGTTGCACCAGCAAAATCAGGCTTTCGCAATGCCTTCCTGAACGCATCCGCCATGATCGCTGCATCAGCACCTGAGAAAGGTCCTTGATCTCCGGCAGAATGTGTCCGTGAGATGTCCGAAACGCCGTCGGGAGATACAATCGAAGCGGGCCTATGATGCTCCGAAGAAGCGCGCCCAAGGCCTCCGACTGCTGCACCGGCGAGCAACGGTAGCTGTGGCGAGTTGGAGTTTTGCGCATTTGCCATCATGGGTGAAGATGAGCCTATAGAGCCACGGTGCGCAAGTCGCTCGCGTTGTCGTAGGCGCCGCATGATTAACCAAACAAGAACCCCGCCCGCAACAATGGCAAGGAAGCCGAGAACCACAATAACCGCAATTGCCCAATGTGGAAATGCAGAATCACTATTGGGTTGTTGGATGTTACCAGACGGTGACGTCGATGTTGACGAGACGGATGCTACAGAGGCGGTCGAGGCAGATGATGCAACGGACAGGGTGGATTCTACAGAGAGGGTGGATTGCACGGATTGGGTAGACAATGAGGACTGCGACATGGAAGAAGCTACCGAGTCTGCATAAGTCGTTTCTGAGTCATGGGAGTGTCAGGAGGCAGGATAATCGTTTTGGAATGATGACGACACATACGGACTGCGAAGAAAGTAGGGTTCGTGGTTTGGGAACCGTCGAGACCCTGCTGGTTGTTGGTAATGACCCAATAAAAAGGATAAGACAAGTTTCCGGTGTTGGGCGTCCAAGAAAGACCTGTGGTACCGAACCAACTGTCATTGACAGGCAGAGTATATTCGCCAGCGGAACCGGAAGGGTTTGGAACATTGAGGCCGCTGAACAATGGCTGCAAGGTAAGCCCGTTGAAAAGGTATATGTTGACCAAATTATCCTGATCGATCTGGGGACGACGACTGTTCCCTAAGAGGGTGTGGGTATGCAGGGGAATGGAGAGTGGAAAGACTTACAGACGACTGCGGCATACTGATGCTGAAAGACCTCTGCACCGGTGGTGGGGAAACACGTCACGTTGTCGTTGTTGGCGAGAAGCTCACAGTCGTACTTTGCTTGTTCTGAGGGGAGATCGGGAGTGTCAATGAGCAAGCAGAGACGTGTGGGATGACGCACCGACTGCGGGGCTGTCGGAAACAACTGTGCCCTGTCTCTTTGAGAGCAAGGGGGTCGGGACGGGCAGCGGGTCAGGAACTCTACGTTGCAGTTTTGAAGGCGAAGGCGTTCTGCGAGGCCATGCAACGTTGTCTGATTGGCTTGGAGACATTACGAAGGATCGAAAGAAGAGATAAAATAAGGATTTGGCAAGTCTAGGGTGAAACGGAAGGTGTGGGAGGGCGTCGAGGACGAGAGACTAGGCGATATTAAGGAAGTAAAATGCCGGGGGAAACGACCAAGGCGGGGGGGCGGAAACGAGAGAAAGATCCGTGGCGACGTCTTGCACGACGAGGACGATGCGGTCGGGGACGGCAACGGCGACGACGGGGGAGGGTGCGGGGACGAGCAGGAAGGGACGGAGAGCGACGAGTCGAAGGACACGGGGGAGCGTTGCAAAACCGAAACCCAGAATTCTCCCAAAGACCCCGGAGACACGCATTATGTAATAATTGGTTACATGAAACAAGTACGGCGATGGCGGTCACATGGGGGAAGAGTGTCCGGGGTATTCCCATGTTCACAGATTCGCCGACGAAGAGAGCGTCGCCGTGCAAGCGGACGCGAATCGGGCTCGATCATCATTTTTCGCCAATGCCTCCCCATGTCGACGAGGAGGAGGAGGAGGCGGAGGCGGAGGAAGATGCCCCGATTTATACCGCTCGGCGACCCGTCCTTTCCGCCTTTCTCGGACAGCAACTCGTCTGGCGGAAACCCAAGTCGGCGCAGATCACCACCGCACACGGCCAGCTCGGTGCCGGCGAGACCGAGACTGAGGCGGACGAACCAGTGAGCAGTGTCCGCCCGCCCTTTGCACGCCTCTGAGCCCCGCCCAGCCAAGACACCTCCCGACATCCCGCATCATGCCCGTGTCCGAGCCCTTGATCCCGCCCAACGTCGTCACCATGCTCCTCTTCGAGTCCTCCCGCCTCTTGTCCATCGTGCCCGCGACGTGCGGCGTGCTGCTCAATGCGTGGTGTCTTTGCTTTCCACCCGGCTATTCTCCCACCTATCGTCCATCATCGCACGGCGTGGACGACATTCCCGAACGAACCCAACACTGGGGCCGTGGCTGTCCACCAGACAGGGGCGACTATGCCATCGCCGTCCTCTGGGTATGTCCACAGACCTTGCTCTCCACCATCTCACCCCCCGCCAGGCGCTTCTCACCGCACACCAGTGTCTCAAACTGACCACCGGTCTGTTACACCGCTGGCGCGCTTACTACTCGCCCCTCTCCACCCTCATCCGTCTCCTCGCTCTACAGGCCATCTGCTGGCCCGCCACTCACTTCACCCTCGACATCGTCGGGAGTCTAGGCACCAACGCAACATTCAGCGACGTCCGTCTCACCCTCCTCGAAACAACCCTCCTCCGCTGGGCGACTGCCCGTCCCGACATTTGCTGGGCAGTCATCGGCACCACCACGTGCGTCTCACGAAGCGTCCAAATTTGGGTCACGAGCAATCTCTCATCGCCAACAAGCGCGGCATCGTCGAGAACCAACTCGTCTGCTTCTCTCGCAGACCGGCTCAGACCGAGAAGAGCCCCCGTAGGCGAGGAGATGAGAAGACTCACCGGAAGAAAGTGGAACTGGGCCATCGTCGCCAGAGTGTGCATGCTTCCCGCTGGCTGCCTGTACTTTGCCATGGCATGGATCAGTGCGTGGAGGAGGGAACTCGGTGGCTGCTGACGACACCAACACTTCTTTACCTCGGTATTTTACACATACAGTACACAAGTCAAATAGATCATGGAAAATGCAAGCACAAGAAACTTGAATATCCTTCTCGCAACATCAGCACTAGATGTAGAACATCGTCCCAGCCAGGTCCGGATGGACACCAGGACCCCATGCCTTTACCGCTGCATTATACACCTTCTTCAGCTCCTCTTCTCTGTCCAACTTTGACTTTCCCTTGGTCGTCGTCGCCGTCGTCTTGTCTTCAGAGACCAAGAAATCATTCAGGTAGCACCGCCCCCGCTCGCATGCGAGATCGGCATAGTATGCCGGCGGTATCAGACTGACCGCCTTGGTGGCCCGCGCATACATGTAGCTCGCCGTGTTGATCCCCTGCTGAACTTCGTCTGCACCAAGCCTGTTTTCGTCATACACCACAGTGTAATGCGTCGGTTTCGCGTGGCCCTGCAGACCCGCGTGTGCTTGGAGATAAAAGTCAAAATCAAACCTGTTCAAGACTTGTCAACATCTACAAAACAAGAAAGATAAATGGTACATACACCGCAGTGATCCCCTTGTCGACCACGGTTCCTGGGCGGGTGTTGCCGGTCTTATCGGCTACATTATCAGGGGCCCAGTTGCGCGCGTGGTGTCGCTTGCCACAAATGATAATCGTCAACAGAGGCCGGTAGGGTTTTCCCTGAGGACCACCTTTGGGGCTCACTCTCTTGAAGGCATCGAGCATCTTGGGAAGCTCGGCGCTCAGCACCGTATCAAACTGCCCCTACAACACACATTCAGTAAAGCATCGCAATCGTGCAGCATCAAATCACGCACCTCAGATACGCCATCTCGAAACACATATACGCGCGCAGGCAGTGTCTTGCTGACCTCCTGGTACCGCTTCAAGCGTTCAATCATCATATCCGAGAGATCATCAATCATCTGTTCATTGCCAATGTCATGCTGTGGCCTTTCTCGGACGTCGGCATACGTACCTCTTGTTTCGTCTTCTGGCACCTCATGCTGGCCGGGAACTGGGCAAAGTTGTTGTCCACACTCGCCACCACAGCTGCAATGGATGGCGTCCCCTCGATGCTCCCAGGACCAGGATGCGTGACGTCCATCCCAACCAACATCACCTTGTTCTTCGTCAACCATTCCAAGTTCTTGTCGTCTATCCTGTGATTGACACCTCCCAGTTTCGTATTGACCTTCAACGCGACGTTGGAAAAGTACTGATCTTGCTTCTTCTGGTCCTTGAGTACCTTGTCGGACAACATGTGGATGGTGTGTATCCCCAACTCCACATCACAAATACGCTTGATGCCAGGATAGATGAAATTGTCGCGCTTGGACAGAATGACGAGCATAAACGACGGCTTTCCGTGTTGCTCTTGGCTATTCCGGATCGTCGTCTTGATCCGGGCAAGGGACTGTAGTCTGCCAGGGTCGTTACCGGGGGGGAGTAGCTGAACGTTCAAAAGGTTCGGTGATTTGTCCGGGTTGATGCCTGTCATCCCACTCCTCTGACATTTCCCAGCGAACCCTTTCCAAAGACCAGTGAGTTGAGGGTCGCCGGGTCCATTGAAGACGGCATATTGCTCCGTGACCACCATAATCCACCATGACTTCACATTACCACCCTGCTGGAACTTGACTTCAAGAATGTTCCAGCTCCCGTTGCTCACATTCGGTGGCCTGCCACCCCTGTAGCTAACGCTCGGAGGAGGGAGCTCCCGGAACGGGACACCAGCCATGTTGGTGCTGATGGAGAGCCCAAAGTTGGACAGCTTTTGGTTGTTTGGCGTCAACCCCAGCGACGGAAAACCCTGATTGAGGATGGTCTGGGCGTTCTCCGGAGGGCGCTTGCATGCGAAGCGGAGCATCTGCGTCGTCTGCTGATCATCAAGCTTGCCGCGGAATGGCTGGCCAGGCAGGATCTCGCACAGCTCGGGTGGTACCAGGATTGGATGCTTTGCATTCGGGCCAGATATGTCGACCACGGGCAAGTCGGGAAATCTCAACGTCTTGTTGTATTCTGCGCAAAACGTGCAGGTTAGCCCACCGATCGGTCAATGGCAAGATATCCTACGTACTTCGTTTGAAGTACTGTTCAACCGTCACTTTTCCTTTGAGTTCGTCGCATTGGAACGACGTCGCCCTGGATGTCGTAGGCATGATCCTCTTCAGTGGCTTCGTCTGCTTGTAGCCTAAATGTTGGGTGGTCACTTTAAGCTTCTGCGCAAAGCGTTGGAGTATGGCCCCTTTCGACTGTTGAGTGAACTCTCTGATGGCATCGGCGAGGTTTCCTGGCTTATAGAACGCCGTCATACAGACGCCGACGTTGACCATGAGTTCCTTGTAAACCGGGCGCGCTGACATGAAGAAACCCCTCCATGCTTCAACCCCGATGGATAACTCCATGCGCTGCCCCGCAGACGGGAAGAAGTAGCGGTTCTTTCCGACGCGAACCCCGTTATGGGATGCATGGTACTGCAACACCAAATTGTATGCCCCCGCGACTGGGCCAAAGTCATATTCCCGGAGATTGGGGTCCGCATTGATGTAGCTAGAGAAGATGCGGCTGAGTGAAGGCACAGACATGCGACGAAACAATCTTACGAATCGAGTTCACTGGCCTTGAGTTCCCCAGTGAGAATAATGGAGATGGTATACGTCTTGTCCTGTTTTCCGGGCTGTTTCTGGCCCTCTTTGAGGAAAAGGACGGTGACGTCGAGTGGCTGAGGTAGCTTCTTGGAAGAAACGAGCCTGGCGCTACCGTCGTGAGCGATGAACGGTACGTATTCCCTCCAGCCCGGCTGATTGCTCTGCTCGAGCAACGTGAACAAGCGGGCCTTGATGCTCTTGAGGTCGGTCGTCGGAGAAATCTCGACGTGGTAGTCATAAATGACCGCAGCCTTGGAAAACTTGACTGCGAAGAAATTGGCTCGGAGAACCCCAGGTTTGCCGAGTGTCCCGAAGCCGGGACGGGTAGGGCGCTCGGGCTTGTGTGCTATCGTCCTCAACGTTTGGACGAGCGCGTCGGAAGTAGCGAGGCGCTGATCAACAGATGGGGGACCTCCGAACACACTATCTCCAGAAGGCCCCGCACCTGTTGGCCCAGCGCCGCCACCGTAACCTCTATTTCCTTGGTATCCACCCTGTCCGCCGCCTGGTTGGCGGCCACTGGGCCCTCCTCCTCCGGTCGGACCGCCACCACCGCGACCACGGCCACGGTTACCACTACCTCTGTTGGCACTCATGATTTGTGAAAGTCAAAGAGAAAGATGCGTCGTGGGTGTTGCCAGTGGTTTCGACATTTTATAGACTATCTCTCGTCGGAATCTGTAAACCGGTGCCGTGACTCACGCTGACTGACTCACGCCCTGCTACACGAAGGGTACACATTGTTGGCAGAATTTGGGGGATTGATCTCAGACAGCAATGCAGACGGTGTTCCATCATACCCTAGCAATCATTCCACATGAGGGATATCACATCCAGCAGCGCGTGCTAGCCGAATAATGTTCTCCGCCTGCCAATCACATCATTTACCGTCAGCCTCCGCGCCTCTTTGAATCAAGGCCAAACAACACGCACCTGCTTGAGCATTGGTGCATCAATCATCTCTTTACCCCCACCTTCCATTTCAAGTCCAACTGCACCCTTCTGATTCGAATGTGCGATGTTCATCTGGTGGAGGATCTTGGCTGCACGGAGAATTTCTGTGTTACCGATCACCCATCAAAGTTAGGAATTCACATCAAGATAGGCCATACCGTGGAAAGTCGGTACAAACGAGGAGTTAATAGTCGCCACCTGGTTCGGATGTATTGCTTGCTGCGGGTCGAACATGTGGGCACCGAGTCACCGGGAATGAAGAACTCAAGCATACCTTCCCAGTAAAACCTAGCCGCCTACCGTCGCTACATTCATCCCGCAGGTATTCTGGATCCTTGTAATTCACGCAAACCTGAAATACACTACTGGTGAGAGTTCTAAAAGGTAAGCACGGTCTTGGCGTACCATATCTATGGCTTCGAGCCCGAAAGCCTTGGCCGTAATAGCAATCTGAGAACGTACGAAGAGCAACTCCTGTCTAGACGTGGTCCGCACCACAGATGTATCAGCGCAATCTATGACAAGAGTTGCGTAAAGTCTGGAGACTCTAAAGGCAGATATGGCGTACAATCTTCGGCGGCAAACTAAGGCTGTGAGGACTCCGTGGACCAAAACGGCATGGTGAACTTACCAAAAGTGCTGTCAATCCCCCACCTTTCTCAGCACCAAATTCAGACTTCCAACTCGCAATGTCCCCTAAGCCTATTACAGACCGTGCACTTTCTATGCTGGCTACGATGCGTAATGGAGTGGCAGATGGGCCCGAATTACGTATGGTACGAGAAACATAATGCAGGTCTCGGACGGAGTGGATCTTGGGGAGAACGAGCGTGCCCACAGAGGAGTGCCTGAGCTTCCCCGAGGAGCTTGCGTTGGCGTCATGTCAGCGACAGGAATGAGACAAGCGACATACAATCTCAGCTATATCGTCCTCGAAAAAGGGCGTACTCATATCGTTGAGTCGGACCGCGACATGTCTGGAGGCAGGAAGGCTCTCCTTGGGTGTCCTCTGCAGCCTTTCAACGTCAGCGATAAGACTACGTCAAATAGTAGGGCCACGGACGTGTAGGAACTGACTCAGCCGCTCCCTCGCCGCTTTCTTGTCGTGCGACGCGGGGGTGACACTGTCCTCGAGATCATAGATTGTTACATCAGGAGGAACTCCGAGGTTGAGCGACTTCTCGAGCATGCGATCCGACGAGGCAGGGACTGTATGGACGGATTAACCAACAGTGCATGACTGAGCCAGTCATAGGGAGCAGACCGTAGAGGTACGAGCGACGTAAGGTGGGCTCGCTTGTTGAAGTGCTTAGTGGCCTCCGAGAGGCCGTGATGTTGGAAAGTTTGACATGCCGTGTAGTCGCAGCAATCCGGGAATGCATCCTTGAACTTGTACGCAATGTCACCAAGGTCGTCATGATGGATGTAAGTATGTTTAAACGGTTCCCACCGTCGGTCAACTCGATCAAAATATTACACGTGGGTGGTAGTGAAAGCGCATATCATCGTGGCAACTATACATGAACTGAGCGACCAAGTCGTCCTGTTCACTTTCCGATTAATCCAGTCCAGTCATACTTGTCGTACTTTTTCTTGAAACTGTCTATTCGATCCTTGTGGTGCCGGCGATCCAATCTCCTCGGTCGCCGCCATCGCCTTGGCTCAACGTCCATCACGTTCCCTATAATTTCCCCCGCAAAGTACCTAAAGGCCAGCAGATCAACACAAAGGCGACACAACTTGACAGCTTTGAACCTACTTGGGAAAATCGCCACCCCCTTTCTCTCCTTCGTCGAGTGCACCATCTTCCTCCCCCAGAGCGGCGGACTCTCCAGAACCCTCAATAACGTGACCATAACCACGTTCACCCTTGTGATCAAATTGGACCATAAAGTAAGGCAGGTTGGGAACCATGGCGCGACGAAATCCTCCAGGACGTGCAGAAAAATCAATGACTTTTTTATGCTGAGACCATTCAGCTTCAGATGCCAGAATAGATTCCTGTACCCAATTTCAATCCATGGGACACGACAGTAGTACGGACACTATACCTTGAAGTACTGAGGAATGATATCATACTGTTCCCAAGGAAGGGGCACGCATTCAATACACGTGTGCTTCTGCCATTTGAGGCTGATTACTGTCTCGTAGAATACAACACCCTTGTCTTCCTCTGCAAACATCTTCATGAGACTCTTCATAAAGTTCTGCATATGCGATGGATATATAGTTAGCTTCTCGGAATCAGAGCAAGTATACGTGCCCGAACTTCATCCCAAACGTCGTCATCAGCTTCAAGCATTGCCAAGTAATGCTGAATGGGAACAATGAGACAGTGCCCCTCCAGTAGTTCCTCAGTGAGAGTGCAAGAAAGGTAAACTCGGGTCCCCATCGCGACAACGGGGGCTTTCGGTGGTGAGTCGTCTTCCCCGTAGCAGAACTGACACGACGCCAACACTTTTTGGGTGCGCTTATAGTCTACGAAGAAATCACGCTTGTAAGAGTGGGGGGAGGGGGTGCAGGATCGAAATATATACCGTTAATGGCAAATTGTCGCTTCATGGCATCAGAGCGCATTTTCTGCCTTGCGAGGCGTTCAGCATTATCGTCAATGTAGTCAAGGTCATTCTGGGAAGGCACTGAGTAATTGATAGGGCATTGACAGCGAGTAGGACGAACCTCAAACTTGCCGTCGCCAATTAGGGCCTTGGCGTATTGGGCATCCAGGCTTTTCTGGTCGGACATACCTGCACCAAAACGTTCTTGACGCAACATCTCTCCGAGAGTCATTTCGTCGTCGTCTGCATTGTAACGTACAATATCGCCTGTCTTTGGATCGCGAGTTTCAAACTGAAAGGTCGGGTTATGAGGATAGAAGGCGCAATGAACGAAGCAACAACCTTTTCCTTCTTCTTACGATTACCCGAGGTCGGTGCTGCGTCGTCTTTGCCGTGCCCCACATCATACAAGCGCCCATGTCCGTCCAAAGTAGGCAATACCTCAACCCTGGTCCTCACGATCGGTTGTCCTGGTTCACCGTGTGCCTTTCGCAGCTGTCCCTCATATTCTTCCTCGAGCTCAGCTGCATTCGGAGCATTCATGAGCTTCGCGCGCAGCACCTGGGCTTGTAGCTTGTTCAACGATGAGGGAGACAGTGCGCGCGAGGTGGAAACACCAGCAACAGGGGGTGTCATGACGCTAGGGATAGGTGTGTGCGATTGTGCAAGCGGTGACGCGGCCTGAGAGGATAGGCGCAGAGAGTCAAGCCGGCGATCTGCAACTGGCTTGGCTGAGCCGGCAGCGGTGCGGGGTGTTGCTGGCGCGCTATCATCCGTAGTAGTTGGCCGACGAAATGACGAACTGCGGCTTGATGCACCACTAGCACCAATGTCTGTGAACAAGAAGCGTTTCTCGCCTGTTGCCTCACGATCTCTGGGCTTGTTATCGGTGGCCTTTTTCGTGCTTCGTCGGCCTTCTCGTTCGTCTAAGATACGCCGTTCTTCCTTGGCCTCCTCAAACGCTTGCATGGTGCCAAAGCGCTCCAGCGCGACTTCCTCCACTGGCCGTTTATCCTCTTCTGCACTCTCGTAAACTCGGCGAAGACGCATCATGCGCCAGCTTGAACCTGGACCACCGGGGGTGATGGTTTTCGAAAGAGGGGGAGGGACAGTTGCATCTGTGCTGCTTCCTTCCCGAATGTCCGGATTAAGCTCCCGAGTACTCACTTTTTGCTATAACCAAGTTGGTGAAGTGCTTCTACGAGCAGGGACTGCAAAATACCTTGTCCGGGTCTGCTTTGTCCGGTTGTGATTTGTGTTTCTTTGTACCAAGGGAAGAAAAGAAATCGACGGCACCGTCAAGTGTCCGTCCGGAAACAGAGGGTTCTCCGTAGCCGTCTGTGTAGGTGTCGTCACCAGAAGGGAGCTGTTGTGCGAGGGGTCGGTCGGAAGAGCTGGAAGGGCGTGGTGCATCCAATGATGGCAAAAGCATCCATTCGTCACGCTGCAGTTTCGTCTCCGTGGTCGTGGTGGGTGGAAGGATAGGATCCTCTATAGTCGCCTGTGCATGAGAGGTCAGTTTGAGACTCCCTGCGGTGGGTACGTCCTTTGCGAGGAGCTGAGGATGTGGCATAAGCATATACTGTGCGATGGAGCAGGCGCACGGACCCCCTCGCCATCGATGTCGATGTTCTTCTCGACCCACATGTCGTCGTCGTTGGGGTCATCGTCGGCAATGTGGACTGAATCGTGTGTGCTATGTCTGCGCTTCTTTCGTGACTCTGAGCGGTGGGCGTGTTTCTTTTTCGTCGCGTGAACTGGGTCGTCTCTACTGCGTTTGCTAGACTTTGAAGACCGCTCGCCCATGGTGTTAGCCAACTCCCTCGCCGGCCAGCTGTCTTGGCCAATCACCACATTGTCACACTGTCACACCGCGAGCCTTTTCGTATACCTATTCCAAGGTTTGGCCTGGACCGCCGTTGTGCTGATCTGCTAGTCCGAGTCTCCGCAATCATTGGCATGTCAGAGCCCTCAGTCACGGTCCACCAACCTATCCATCCAGACATCCTCCTTCGCTTTGACCCCGAGTATGTCGAATTTATTCCTTTACATCCACGGAGGTCAGTTCCCCACCTCCTTTTCCCCTGCGGTCTACAATCATTTCCCTTGGTTGTGATCCGGAAACGCCGAAGGACCCTTGGTAGTTTGGCAACGCAGGCGTCCTTTGCTGCGCGTCAAATAAAGGGTTCGTCCTCGGGCAAGTCACCTAACGATATCAATAGAAAATCGCTGCCTCACCATATGTCTCGACTATCGGCTCGCCCCCGAGGATCCATACCCTGCTGCAGTGATTGACACCATCGACACCCTGAAATGGATCTACCAGAATGGCGAGTCTGAACCGAGCGCTGACGTGACCGAGATCGCCGTCGAAGACTCATCAAGGTATCGTACGTTCGCGATCCCAGGCCATTGACAAGAGTAGCTCAGTCGTGACAGTGGTGGAAACCTGGCAGCGATTGTGTCCCTCAAGGCACAGGCGCTGGACCCTCCCATCCCAGTTTTGTTCCAGCTTCTCGCCGTGCCCGGTGAGCTGCTTCTTCCCACGCACCATCTCTCGCCATCAAGTGTCTAGCGACTCATGTTGTATGAATGTAGTCATTGACAATACCGCCTCCGACTCTGGCGATGTGTATCCTTCCTGGAAAGAGATGAAAGATACAGTCTGGCTCAGCGCGGGTCGTATGATGTGGTTCCGTCGCATGTACCTCCCTGACCCCACTACATGAACAAACTGGGACAATTCCCCCATTTCTGCACCGGAAGCGCTTCTGTCCAAGGCACCTCCGGCATGGGTAGGGGTTAGCGAGATGGATATACTAAGGGACGAGGGTATTGCATATGGGAACAAGCTGAAGGAACTGGGTGTCAAGGTGGAAATCAGGTCCTATGAGGGTGTTCCACACCAGACATTGGGAATGGATAGGGTACTAACCGTCGCAAGGACTATGGTGGCGGATGCAACCAAAGCGCTAGGAGGTGCGTTTAATGCTGCGTGAGTCTACAATGTTCAACATAAGTGGGGTATCTCCATCATGTTTCACCAATGTGTACAGGAGAATAAAATGATGTCTACGAAATTCTTGATATGTCTGTCGTTATGCGATCTATTGCTAGACCAGATCCTTGCCCGGCATACGATAATATGGCGTAGATCCCTTTTGACAAAAGCGACGGGTTGATGACCGATGTACTATCCACCACCTGCGAGGAGGATGAGCACAACTAATCCACCATATGGAGAGGCAGGCACCTGCCTTTGAGAATTGCTTCAAGCGACTCGGGAGCACAAGCACGTCTGGCACAGGGTCATCTTCACTTTCCACTAATTTAACCATCTCCAAGTGGGTGACATCGAGGTTGACTTCATGTGCAACCTCTAACGGAGCAGGAAATAATGGGTAAAAGCTGGCCAAAGCCCGTCAGACAGTCCTCGCTCGGGTACAGATGAGCTACCTTCGCTGTTGAAAAATGTTGCGTGCAAGATTGGACATGGCATCTGTCGCAGGCTCAGATGCCGGTGTCGCTGGATCGACCTCTTGTGTTCGTTTAAATAATTCCTCCTTGCGAAGGTGAAACAGGGTATCAACACTTGTCACCGCAAATGAAACCCTGTTGACGGAAAAGCGGCAAGGGTTTGGAAGCAGGCGGATGCGCTTCACAACGAGTTGTCAGTAGGACACTTCAAACACACGAGGTGAAGCTCACAGGATCCTTGCTAAACTCGGGTTCCAGTTCGCACTGCGGATATACAACGTGGTCACTGATTACATCGTTGATGCTCGGAACCAATAGGATCGTGCTGCCCGGGGACAGGAGTGAGAAATCCTGCAGTTTCTCTGTGAACTGCCGTTCAAACAGCTGTTTGGGCGTCTCGTCCATGTCACCGTCTTTGACACGCAAATTTGCGGCATCGATAAAAGGACCAATCTGGCGTGCACAGTGGAATAAACCATGTTTTCAAGCGAACAAGGCTTGTCATACCAGAAGTATCACCGCAGGCTTGGTTGATTTCACTTTTTCAAGTAAACTTGCCCAGGGCGTATATTCCAAGTCTGTATCCAGGCTAAATGGGCCGCATGCGATACACATGGAGAAGGAAGCATTGGAATCACTCGGAGGTGGCGAAGGCACTTTGATGGGAGGCAGCTGAAATGATACACAAAAATCTTTGAGAAACCCTCCCAGATAATGGGGTAACAACGTACCGACAATAGTTCTTCTACAAGGAAAAAGCCGCCCCCACCGTTGCGACCGCGTAGCGCCACGATTGCACCAGGAAAAAAACTCATCCCACCAATGCCTTTGATCCCACCTCGTAGCTTTACCTCTGGAGCGAAACGTATTGGGACGCGTACACCAGAGCCCATCATTCGTGAGGACTCGAGGACCAAAGACGATTCATTGAGTTTCGCCCCTGACGCTGATACTTCTGCATCATGGACTATCCTCCCAACCACCGTCGTAGCTTCCTGTCACAAAGGTAAATCGTAAACGTAGCCAGATGAGAGTGAGAGTGAGAGACCTCTGTGGCAACGCTTGGATCAGCAAACTCGTCAATGTGGTAGTGTCTCTGAACGAGATCAGCAAATTCATCAATGCGATCATCCAGAGCTAGTCGATTGCACATCAGTGCATGTCGAGCCTGAACAACAAAAGACTACCTTCACTCCTTTCTGTCGCTTTCTCACACATGTACCGATCTGGGTAGCGATACGATCAGGAAACGCGCTCGAAAGCTCCACGGTACTTACAAGCACGGCGTTTCCTGGACTGTTCGTCCGACCCGGGCCCTTTAAACGCGACTCTGCTGGGTGCTGAGATTTCAGTAGTCTCTGATTTGACGACGCCTGATCGGAGTGGACCAATCTTAAGACCCGCATCGAGGGTCCTCGGTGGAATCCCACTCGCCCTACCCCGACCCCTTCCAGAGAACCAGGCTGCGCTACGGAAAGCAGCTTCCTGCTTGGTAGCATTGTTTCTGCTCAACTCTTGCTGCAGTCTTGCCTTGAGATCGGGGACGGATTGAAGCGTGAAAATGGCAAGGGTGTTGGTGGTAGAATATGAGAGTGCTTGCCACTTGTACGAGAGGTTCTCAACGGTGTGATTGTACATTTTACACATGCTCATGCCTGAGGTGATATCATGGGCAGGTGAGCTGTGGCATGCTACATGTGCTCACATTCTTTGACCAGTGTATCGTCTGCGGCCACGGGCTCGCCAAAGTGCTCGGCGATGTCGCTGCGGTAGGTCTCGAGGGACATTTGACTACGAACGTTGGCAAGTTGGCAGACGCGACGTGTGCGTGTATTTACCACGAGCACCAAGAAATGATACACGGTGTATTAAACGCTCTGCATGTGCATAATAACCCTACAGGTGATAATACAGATTCAAAACAGTAGGATAGTGATACGGTGACTGCAAGAGACGTGATCGGGGCAGTCGAGACAGATTCGAGAGGGCATGGGGTTGAGCCACAGATATGATCAGGGTGACAGCGGGAATAGTGAAACAGTAACGAGAGAAGAATCAACGTTTATTCAAAAGCGTGATCCTATGCCTCATGGTCTTTCCCATTGGCAAGGCTGTCGGGTTCCTTGTCTTCCTTTGAATCACTTTCGGACTGAGACAGCGAACTTTCTCGTGCGGTACTATTTGTCGGAGATATGGACAGACCCCCTTGATGCGCGGTTGGAGGTGACGATGCATGAGGAATGCTGAAGTAGTGGGTGAATGAGCGTGATGCGGTGGGGTGTGGAGAAGATGCATACTTTTCAGGACTGGGAATGGCGGTACCAACGGCATTCTGAGGGGCGACACCGGCCTTGGAGAGCGCATAGTCACCCGAGTCAAAATACTTGCGATCCTGGCGATGGGACGTCCCTTTAGTGAGCAACGACGGATGGCGAGCGTTGGGAGTAGCGACGGACCTTCTGCATCTTGGTGAGGATGTTTTTGTGCGTGGGTAGCTTTCCGTACAGACGAAAGAGCTTCTGCTCCTCCTCTGTCAGTTTCTGAATGTCGCGGTGTCAGATGGGGTGGATCATGAGGATAGCGATCTACTAACGCTGATGTCAACCTTGTTGCGCTTTGCGGGGAGCATGGCGATGTAGAAGAGCCGTCAGCGGCCACAGAGGGGAGCCCTGCGTGAAGCTCGAGGAGGAAGGGACCGGGTCGATGTCTTTCGAGTCTGTCACTGTAATCACTGCACCTTAGTATGGGCGGAGCGGCGGAGCCTCAATTTGCACCCTCATGTTTCGGAACTCGGATGTGTTGTGACACCGTTTGAAATGACATCTACACTAGCCACTCTAGATGACCATCCGGCTCATCAAATACCAATATCGAGTCTGAATCCTCGCTGTCCAGTATCTCAAAGCTGTCCGAAGCCTGGATCACCTGCTCATCGTCATCAGGGAAACATCGGTCATGTGGGGTATTTAGCGGTAAATGAGTCCAGTTTGCCAAAAGTACCGAGGTTTCGGCTTCTTCCAGCAGGGCCAAGTGGGAAACGTTGTCGCGCGACCCGTTTGCAGCCGGGTCCAATTCACCATAGTCGACATCCTGGGGGTGATAAAGAGTAAAAGAGCATGCCTGTGGGGAGCGCGTGGTAATGCTTGCTAATGAAGCAGGTGCATCGATAAGAGATTCGTCCGATTGGGCCTCCCACATGATGGACTCGCATGGCGCAGGCGTCGCATCCACTTGACCCGTATCTGCTTCGTGTATGCGCCACATCCTATTCTCGGGACCATCTTCTTGAGCGAATATATCCATATCTTCTGGCAACATTTGGTGGTAGTCGGTAGGCGACATCGCGATTTCGGACAGCTCGACCCAGCAGGATTCGTCCTCAGCTATTTTATCGGACATAAGCAGACTCTCGTCGTCATCTCGTGGCAGTGACACGAGTCGGGGGATTGCTGCGGGCTATAACCGACGTGTACAACTATTACCCGCGAATTAGGGGATCGAATGCAACCGACCTTGAAGCGGCGCTGAGGAACTCCAACCCGAAAAAGTTGCTCTAGACTCTCGCATAGAATTTGTTCGTCCGTGAGAGCAGGTGTCGGGGGAGGGTCATCGACTTCTTCCGCATCACCATGGGCGCAGGAAGATAAAGCGGCGGCGGAACCATGCAGAACAAATTTATGTTGACTGCGAGCAACCTACAACATAATCGGAATCGATAGTGAAACGCGCAAACTGGCTATACCTTTAGAAGACGCTGGCATTTCGACATGAACCCGCGGTTTTCCGACCGGACCATTATCTCCACAATGGAATTGCTGATGGAAGGAAAGTGCTGCATCTCTAGGTCAAGCCTCTGACGAAACTGATGAGTGGTACCCCGAAAGGCAATCCACGGCTGGACCTACTCTGGGCCAAGGTCCAAAAATGAGAGGATAGCGCCTATATTGGTCGAGTGCGCATTGATCCGAGCTCATCGAGTGGGAACGTACCCTACGAGGTGATATATAAAAAACTGCTCTGTCACACGATTAAGTAGCGTTTCGGCGGGGAGAAAAAGGGTTGAGGAAAATGGGTCAGTTTCTCTGGATAAACGATCAGAACTGTCCATGTCGCTGCGCCCATCGACTGATCTCCAGTTATAGGCGAGATGTAAGGAAACGAGATTGGCGAAGGGCCGTGACGGGATGGGTAACGGACGCGAAGGAGTGAGCGTTACTGATAAGGCAGGATTAGATACCAGTAGCGCGATGGGAAAATATCGTCAACATTTAGAGAGGCCATCCACGTCATCGATAAATGGACGTGATACATTGTTGAGACCAAGTTGATCGGCGTTCTGGTCGAGCGTTGACAATGAGTACATGGACCAAAAATTGGGTTATATGCGTGCCGTTTTCAACTGCGCGCGGAGATGACGCGTAATTCCCGAGCTCGAAATGTCATGTGCGGGTATTTGGCGGGCGTCGATCGAGCCGGAGAGCGCGATCGTGATATCGGACAGCCAAAGCACGTCGAGCTCCTTTGGCAGACGTCCTTTGACGGTGTGTATGCGGTCGGAAGGAGATCCATGTACCAAGTTGTGGGTGACATTGAGACGGAGGACGTAGTCTTGGGACGCGACGCGGATGGAGGAGGAGAAGGAGAAGGAGGGCATACAGGGGACGAAAAATGGAAATTATTTAAGTAGCTGATTACAAGATAGCCAAGTGAAAATAAATTAGGATCGCGCTGGTTATCGTATCACAGCCTTGTCCGCCCACCATCGACCCCAGCCTGATCTACATTTTGCATCTCGACGGTCATGGTACGTCGTTATCGATTCCATCGACGAGCAGCCCCGTTCATTATCGCATCTATAAGCTCGACGAGCTCGACCAGAAAATACAGGATGTCCTCAAACGCATCGAAACAGAACGCAAAGTCCTTGATGCTTCTCGACACCTTCGCCAAGCGACTTCAAATCCCGACGTTCTGAGGCGCAACGATGCAAAAATTCGCGAAGCCGAGCGCTCCTTGTCATACTTTGAAGACACCCTCCGCGAGCTCCAGGCTCGCAAGAAGCTCCAGGCCCAACGCGACGATTCCTCTCGATCGGGTGCATCGCCCCCCTCTGCTGTGAGGTCCGCTCGTGGTGGCGATAGAGACCGCTCTCTCCCCCAGATCCCTCCAATGGACCCCGACTCTTCTGGTCCGGGTGGGCGCACCGCCGGGTCCCCTGATACCTCCCAGACACTCCTTGGAAGTGAGGAGGGCATCCCCCAGGTCAAGCAATACTCCAACCTTGACCTTATCAAAGCCGATACCCCTCACACTACCGCCAAGATATCCAGGATGCTCCATCAGCTCGAGTTCAAACTACAAGTCGAGTTACAGTACAAAAAGGGCATTGATAAGATGGCAAAGTTATACCAAGCGGATGGAGACAAGAAATCTCGTGCAGATGCCGAGAGCAAGCGAGTCGAAAGCGAGAAAAAGATCCAGCTCTTGCAATCTGCTCTTAAACGATACAAGAATTTACACATTCTAGACGACGTGGAAGAAGATGATCAGCAATCCGGTGAGATTGCTCTATTCTTGATACCCCGCGATTCTGAATTCAAGCGTCAGGTTCAGGAGGCGAGCGCAAGGAGAACATGCGTGCCAAGCCACTTTCTGGAAAGCTCTTTATCACCGTCAAGGGGGCTCGCGAACTCGACCATCCTCCCATCGTTTCTTCCGGCCGAATTCGTTCTTCGTCCAAGCAGATCATCGAAACATATGTTTCCCTCAAGATTGAAGGTACTCAACGCGCCCGTTCTCATCCGTCCCGCACGGATCGATGGAATGAAGATTTTGAGATCACTGTTGACAAGGCAAATGAGGTCGAGATTGCAGTTTACGACAAACATGCTTCCGAGCCACATCCCGTCCCTATCGGTCTTCTTTGGGTCCGTATCAGTGACATCGTCGAAGCTTTGAGACGGCAAAAAGTCATGATGGACAGCGGTCAGGGCGGTTGGGTGACAGCCGGTGCTATGGATGGTGATTTACCGGTTGGAAGGCCGCCCGGGCAATCTGGTGTGTTCGGAGACGCAAATGCGCCCTTGAGCCTGGGTCCCGGGGCCGTTGGTCAGTCCGGTGGACCGATGGGCCTCACCAGCCAGAATGAAGGCATTGATGCATGGTTTGCTGTTGAACCTGCCGGTGCACTAGCTTTACATTTGAATTTTGGTTCGTACTCTGTGCCGTTGTGTTGCGGGACCTTGTTGACAGCAGCACAGTCAAGGAGAACGTGAGGAAGCGTCCTCTGGATGCTCCGGGTGGTCTCGGTCGCCAGGGTGCTTTCAGGAAACGCAAAGATGAAGTTCACGAAATGAACGGCCACAAATTCGTCCAGCGGCAGTTCTATCAGATCATGCTCTGCGCCTTTTGTGGCGATTTCCTTCTTAACGCACTTGGGTATCAATGCGAGGATTGTCGATACACATGTCACAAAAAGTGTTACGAGAAGGTTGTCACAAAATGTATCTCCAAATCAAATACTGGGGTGTGTTCAACTCACTTGCTCTCTTCTCTTGATACCCACATTGTGTCATAGGATGACGATGCAGAGAAGATTAATCATCGGATCCCTCACCGCTTTGAGCCCATCACCAACCTTGGTGCGAACTGGTGTTGCCATTGTGGTTACATCCTCCCTCTTGGTCGCAAGAATGCCCGCAGGTGCACTGAATGTGAGACTACATGTCACGCTAACTGTGCACACCTCGTTCCCGATTTTTGTGGTATGTCTATGGAAACCGCCAACCAGCTGCTGCGTGACTGGCGCGATATCAATCGTGCGCGTGGGGGCAGAACCGCTACTGCCAAACCGGTCACCCAGACCCCTCAGATACCGGCCCCACCACTCCCACCTGATGTTTCCATCACTCAGAGCGTGGAACGGTTACAGCTTACTGGGACGGCAGATGTGCCTCCTTCAGCACCCGCGGAACCCTACGGTCATCGCACCCCTACTCAAGATGGGGTTGATCTCCGGTATCTTCCACAGCCCCCATCAAGTGTTCCGCCTCGCCCGCCTCCTGGAGCGAGAATCCCTGTTCCTCCCGCCTACCCGAACGAGCCATTACTCCCTCCAGTGGCTTCTGCCCCTGTGGGGTATGAGCAAGAAGACTATGGCATCCCTCCGGTTCAGGTAAAATGTTTCGATTGATGTGTAACACCGACGGAACTGATTTTTTGGCGGAAGCAACCTGCGTACCCTCAGCAAGGTTTACCTCCTCAGGTTTCTCCGCCACCCCAACAATACGTGACGCAGCGGGCTCAGCAGGCTGAGGTAGTCACTGTGTCCCAAACTGTTTCCTCTACTCAGCGTGCCCCCACTCGCAAGCGGAAGGTTGGCCTCGATGACTTCAATTTTCTAGCTGTTCTCGGAAAAGGAAATTTCGGAAAAGTCATGCTCGCAGAGGAAAAGAGAACCAACGCATTGTATGCAATCAAAGTCTTGAAGAAGGAGTTTATCATCGACAATGACGAAGTAGAAAGGTGTGATTCTTGTGTTGCACTGGTCGGGGATAGTTACTCATGGTTATTTAGCACTCGGTCAGAGAAGCGTGTGTTTCTGGCGGCTGCTCGCGAACGTCATCCCTTTTTGCTTGGTCTTCATTCTTGCTTCCAGACAGAAACTCGTGTCTACTTTGTGATGGAATATGTTAGCGGAGGAGATCTCATGTTGCACATTCAACGCAAGCAGTTTTCTCTCCGCCAAGCAAAGTTCTATGCATCTGAGGTCCTTTTGGCTCTGGAGTACTTCCATGCCAATGGGATTATCTATAGGTTGGTACTGTATGTCACACGGCGTCCAAATTAACTCAATTTCACCAGGGATCTGAAACTGGATAACATCCTGCTGACTCTTGATGGTCATGTAAAGGTTGCGGACTATGGGCTTTGCAAGGAGGATATGTGGCATGGTTCGACCACAAGTACCTTCTGTGGGACCCCGGAGTTCATGGCACCCGAAGTTTGTTCATTGATAGCTGTTCTGTCATCAGAGTTAACATTTTGCTGGTATAGATTCTTCTTGAACAACGCTATGGGCGCGCTGTCGACTGGTGGGCCTTTGGAGTGCTAACTTACGAAATGTTACTCGGACAGTCGCCTTTCCGTGGCGACGACGAGGACGAAATATTTGATGCCATCTTGGAAGACGAGCCGTTATACCCGATCACTATGCCGAGGGATGCTGTCTCGATCCTGCAAAAGGTAGTGCCCACATGACTCTGCCTTGTCCTTCTCGATGCTGAGGTGTCCATAGTTGTTGACAAGGGATCCCGCTCGTCGACTCGGCTCAAGCAAAGCGGACGCTGAAGAGATCAAGAGGCATCCGTTCTTCAAAGATGTGAATTTTGATGACGTATTCAACAAACGCATTCCTCCACCCTACTTTCCGACCATTGTAAGTTCTCACAAATTCCATTGATTCCAATGCTCAATATTCCGTAGAATGGCAGTGCCGACACGAGCAACTTTGACGAAGAGTTCACCCGTGAACAACCGACCTTGACCCCCGTACATGGTCAGTTGTCGGCTCGCGATCAGCAAGAGTTTGCTGGATTCTCCTGGGTAAGTTCTACGCGGCTGGTGACGAACAGCATCTCTCATTGCTATTCTTTTAGGTGGCTGCCTGGGCAGATGTATAATGGATTTTTTTTTCGCATTTTATCTTCTCTCTTGTTTTGATGCGATAATACATATACACGCTCTGTTCGATTCTACTGCCTGCATTTGGATAGTCTTGCAAAAGATGTGAAGATAACGACGATGTAACTCACCTCTGTTTCTACTGTAGTCCTTTCGAAACAAATCACTATTGACGCCTTGAGCTGGTCGAGACGACGTGGGCACCTGTTCCGGGCACTGTTCTGGGATCATCGGGCAATTGATTTTGCCCGTGCATCAGTTCGTGGAAACTTTGCCAGAGGGAAGCAATCGTCTCGTATTCTCTCGTCATCCCAAGTACCTCCTCCAGCTTGCGATTCAAGACGTTACTCGAGGACAGCAACTCTTCAAATCCCTGGCGTTGCATCAGACATTGCCAACGAAAAAATAGCGTCTTACTGCGGTGATCTCTGCAGAGAGCCGATCGCGTTCTCGCTCAAAGAAGGAGGGTTCCTTTTGCGACATAAGTGCGTATGTAGGAGACGTGAGCTCGGTAATTTGTTGGGTTTTCCAAACTTGCTCAGCCCTGCGCAGTCCTCGTGCGCTATAAACCATCCCGCTTTTGGATTTCTTCCCCGTCCTCACGACTCATCATGCCTCCCAAACCCATCGAAGACATTGACTTTTCAGACTTGGGCGAAAAGATCCTCGAAGTCTTCCGCACGTTGTGGAGGCTCATTTGCAACGTCTGCATTGTGATCTGGTCCTACATCTACCAGGCTTTCTCGGTTGTGTGGACGTGGCCCCCCTTCGAGACGTTCCGAAATGACTTCACTGCTGCCGTCGTCACCTTGTGGGATTACGGTTCGTCTGATTCCTTGGTTAATGAAACCGTCCCTTCTTGATGCGTTTCAGTCACCGTCCATCCCCTCACGTCCGCGGCGATATGCATCCTCGCGTACATTGCTGTCTCAGCAGTGCTGAACACTCTCAGAACGTGCCTTTTACATGGCTTTGGTTCCCGGAAGCGAAGCATGCTGCGTGGTGTGTCAAACTATCCGATTTCATCCACGTATATGGCTCTGATTGTTGGATGTAGGCTCGTATGCCGCCCATTATCAGTCGACGAGTCATGGCAGGAACGTGTCAAGGGACTTGACGTATACTCGGCTCCAGTCCCATGGCGCGAAGGGTGGAAGTGGATATCGACGTGTCCAGGGGTCTCCGAGCTGGGTGGGGTAACCTCGTTCTCCGCCAGATATTCTCTTAGTCGCGCAGTGTCCAACCAGTCGCTCATATGGTCTTGGTCTTGTACAGTACATACTATATCATGGAGTTAGCAGAAAGTTCAGAGTGACTAGGGTAGTGAGCAATCCCCGCAAGCATAGTCGTACAACATAATATTGCAGATGACAATATTTGATAGCAAAGATGGATTGTCATCCTTCTTAAATCCCATCTACAAAAATCCACTCTCCTGCAGCAGGCGTGCCATCTTCTCATCTTCCCTTTCGCGGGGTTCTCTTTCCAAACTGCGGTTCCAAAACACATCACCGACGTCAACCTGGTCACTGAACTTTCCAAGTGACTCCTCGATGTACATCTGAACCGCGGAGAGCGGGTGAAAGTGATGAGGTAGAGTTTGCCAGCGCTGGATATCCTGGATGACTTCGGAGGCCTTTTGGCGCTTCCGGAAATTAACCAAATTACCTGGGAGGGTATCCTCGGAACCGTCCTGAATGAAAGTTAGGGTAGTAAGAAAAACGCCTGTGACCGTCAAGTCAGGATCTAACTATCGCATCGGTATCAATCCATACCAATGAAAGGCACGCATGGGGGTGCAACTTTGGCGAGTGTCGAGCGATAGTTGGCAAAGTTCTTTGCCGAATCGATCGTCATTTCGCAAGTGTTCAGCTGCGACATGTGTCGTGAACTGACTTGTTCCCAGGAACGTTTCAACCGACGAATGGGGGGCGAGTTTAACCCGGATACGATAGCAACCATACTAGAGTAATTATGCAAAAATCGACAACGCTTTCGTGGGCGTCAGCGGCAACCTCCAATACCATACGAATCACTTACATCAGCGACGAGGATAAATTGCTTAAGAACAGTTGCACGTTTCCTAGAGTCTTCATATGCAAGAACTGCATCGGCGACCCAGTTCGCAATCTAGCGAGACATTAGGTCACGTGTACCCGTTCAGACAGAAGTGTAAACCCACCCTATTACTAGTTTGGATAACCCGAGCAATGTTATCATTGTGGTCAGTCTTTTGTACCCGTGATCTCAACAGGCATTCCATGGGCCGGATTCTTTGATATAATGAGCTTTCTAAAATCGTTAACTGTCGCGCTAATTCCAGAGCGTCGATGTCAATCAACTTCAGTCGCTTGCTTGCCTTTGGCAAAATGGATGTGGGAGGCGACACCAGATTCGGTGTGATGGTCTTCTTGAGTTCTCCGGCTCGCTAAGAATCGCGTGAGGATCGGGATATTCTGGTAATCCTGCATTACATACAGCACGATCGATCAAAATCACTAGTTGCTTAGATATCGCAATTTTGCTGACAGTATCTTGCAGTAGGAACTCCTTCATCCGGTCGAGAATGTACATGTCTTCTTTCTCGAGGAAATCATCGTCGGCTACCATAGTTTTGAAAGTATTGAGCACCCTATAGACAACCTGTGATGATCACGTTCAACACAGTTCACGAAAACCAACCTCATCTGGATAATGTGTTGCTTCAGTTTTCTCCATTCCTCCAGCTCGGCAGGGGTCAGGTTGTTTGGTGACTGGATGTAGAAGCGTCGAACAAGGAGATCGAAAAGCTCGTCTAGCGTCGTGAATGATTTGTACGTCATCAAGAACGTTTTGATAAAGGTTGGATCTACAACAAGATATCAAGAAGCTCTGTCGCACTGCCGTAGGCAACGTACCGCCGGTTTCATGTGACGTGAGGCGTTCCACGAGCGCGGGGACAGTTCCAGCGCGGACGCTGCCATCTACATCAAAGACCATCTCATTCTTGGTATAGTCCGGTCGCAGATACCACGGTTTTGTGCTAATGATGTGTTCAGGAGCATCGTCGCCAAAAATCTTCTTGATCTTCTGTGCATTGGTCGCGGTCCGAGCTGTGGTGGCTGCAACACCTTGTCATCGAAAGGGAGAAACAGAGTAGTAGTGAGACCCACATCCACCGTCGTTAAACGACGCCGTATCGCTCGCGGATTCACCATGCTTTTCTGATGGAACTAGAGTATGGGCCGACAAAGTATGGTCACTCGACATGGCACTCCGCATGAAACCGGGTTTGGAAAGATCCTCGAGAGTAATAGTGTTGTCAGACATTTGAGATTGGCTGCGAAACGATGGAACACGATCAGGATGTGCTGTTCCTTTCTTGCTTCCAGGAGAACCGAATGCCACTTCAATATCAACAATATCTTCACTCTCTGGGTCCGCGGGATTGAGGACCGACATGGGTCGTGCATCATAGTTACTGTCCATGATGCTTAACCGCGATACCCGCCATTCAATCGCACCCTTGTAATCTCCTCCAGCAATATCCGCTTGATCATGCCCTAGGGATAGCAACGCGTCCAGAGTCTGTAAAAGGAACTGGAGATTCGACTTGATCGACGCAGCTATTGCATCTAAATAGTCGTAAAGATCATCTCCATCCTTTGACGTTGCTTCGCTTATAGACTGACGAATATGTTGAGTAGTCAGAAGCATAATCGATGCGTCATCGTAGAGAGCTTGCATAGCTGATTCTAGGGTACGACTTAACAGCCGCGCCTTGTCCACTGTCTGGGTGTATAACATGTTATTTTCCTCGGCAGCGGATTCTGAGTAGAATCCATCGATATCGACATGGCGAGCGATATGAAGACCGGACACGAACATCAAGAGTGATAAAAGCCCTGTGAGAACGTCCTTGCTGGCTATCCATACACGTTGTCCTGTTCCGTGGATTAGATACCAAAGTGACAATTGCACTAAATAGTACTCACGAGGTTCACTGACCCGATTTCTCAGAACAGTATGCAGGCTTCCGAACCTTGCCTGCACAGACACCATATGTGTCTTGAATTCTGAAAATGCATCTGAGCTCAGGACGGTCTGAGGAAACTCTCCAGTGTCGTCCGTAGGAACCCAGCCAAATCCCTTCCACGTGCCACCGTAGCCTGCACCAACCAGTCCAAGTCCGACA
The DNA here is from genome assembly GCA_038094595.1 of Pulveroboletus aff. annulatus. Taxonomy (NCBI): domain Eukaryota; kingdom Fungi; phylum Basidiomycota; class Agaricomycetes; order Boletales; family Boletaceae; genus Pulveroboletus; species Pulveroboletus aff. annulatus. The sequence continues at coordinate 45,164 of JBBPTX010000001.1, read as the reverse complement.
TGCATCACGGAAAAGCAACCTTGCACCCGTTTGGCCCAGACTGTAGCTTCTTGTTGCTCATTGTGATATCGTTGAACTTCTACCACAAAGGCCACAATAGCCCTATCGAGTTCTTCTGCGTCGCTCTCGATGCGAGAAGCAGTTTCCTGCGCCGCAGGGCCCGAATCATATTCCATGGCGCGTGCCGATAGAACCAGTTTCGATAGTGTTGCCGTAACCTTGCGCTGAGCGGGTTTAAGGAGCGTTTGCACGGCGGTGGTCTCACGCCGGTCCCGCGCATCTCGCGGTACCAGTTGGCTTGGTATATGCCCGGATGGAGGTGCCGAGATATAAAGAAGGTTGCGAACGGTAACCACAACCAGTCTGATCAGATTGTCAAGTGCTTGCGCTTGTTCAGACCGACGAGAAACCCCGGTAAGTGACTGGTTCTTCTGGACAACGGATGCAATAGCGTCGCGGGCAATGTGAGACAAGTCAGAAACCAATTCTGGAGGGGGTGGGACAAGCGATTGTTGCAAGGACTGCGCAATTCTCTCGGCATCAGTAAGCTCCAAGGCAGGGTCACTATGGGCTAGTGGGGATTGGTCCCGCTGACCATTCTGAGAACTTCTGCTGGTGGAAGGAGAGTTATCAGGATCCGAGGAGTAGACCGCCGAGTCGTCCGAGTCACTGATATGCTCAGAAGTACTTGGACGCCGCTCCCGCATTCCGCGGTCTTGTCGTGCCACGGAATCCGACCGCGAACGAACGATCTGGTTCGACTCGTCATGACTGGGGAGTTCCGAGGAGGCAGTAGAGGAACTGGTAAGGGCCCGAGCGCGTCCCTTCCTGGCCGCAACCTCAGCCTCCGGAAGTGTCCAGCTTACTTGACCAGTCAGCTTGTTCATATAAAAGTACGTCATGCCGTCGTCGGCGAGCCGTTTAGTCCAAGGTTCCGGGGTGCCTGACCGTTTAGGGACACCAAAGCCAGCTAAGGTAGTCTCTGCTAGTACACCGAAACCTAGTCCGGCGCCAGACCCAGCGCGGGCGCTGGATTGTGAAGCAGTCAAGCCAGCGAGATCACCGTCCGAAGCATCATCGATATCGATAGGCAAATCGCGAGAATGTTGACCGGTTTGCGTATTGATGTAGTAGATCTGTTACGACCATGAATCGGAGTAGTCGAAACCAGGGAGAGGAACTTGCCTGGCCGTCCTGCGTAACCTGTGGCATCCAAAAGTCATTCGACATCGTTTCCCCTGTAGAAATGGCGTTTCCAAGCTCAAGAAACGCATTGGAGGGGCCAGCCCGCTCGGCGGAGCCCCACGCGGTTTCCGAGGCATAGTGGTCCTGAACGATATCTCTCCGAAAATGACCATTCCTTTCCTCCGAGATCTCCCGTGCTTGTTGTAATTGTTGATGGTGGAACGCTTGCTGTTCGTACTGAGACAACGCGAGTTCGGCCTCCTCATCAGATATTGTGGTGACATAGTTGGACGGGAACCAGCCGCGCTCTTCCCCGAGGAGACCATCCCACCAACCGGACTCCAACTGCGTTAGGACCTCGATGATGTCGTTTTTGCGAAAGGACAGGGACGATGCGTCGTTTGTCTGATAGTCATATAAGGCGCGACAGAAGAACGTAGATATATATTGCTCTTCGGGAGGGTCCTCCGGAGTAACGCCGTTCTGGTACGATAGACCGCTGTAGGCGACACTGAGCGTAGCCATGAACGGCCTGTAATGGGTGCTTTCGGAACGGGGCTGGATGACGGGGACGACGAAGACCTTGAAGGGAGAGAATAACACAGTGGACCAAGTCTTCGCGTCCGGATATATTACGTAATCAAGACCATCGCTCCCAACCGTCGCTACTGACAATATTATGTCCGACTGCCACGTCCACAACAATCAGATACATTTCATATCCTCTTCCCCGCCGTGGACCATTGACAGGGCCATCATCGTTTCAGCGTTCTCTGCTTCTCCGCGAACTGCACAAGTTTTCGATCCACAAACAGCCCCTTGCGCTCCCGTACCGCGTCCATGTATTCCTTGGCCAGGTTCGACCGGTCGGCTTTTTCACCAAGATCTTCTAGCTCTTCCTCTGTCGTGGGGACCCAAAATGGATCTTGATCTAGCATTTCATAACTGTCCTCTCATTTAACCCTGACCTCACATGAATTACATCACCAGACTTACCCGCTGAAAATCAGCTGGGGGCTTGCTGCACCCGACGTCCGTTTCCTTATGTCTATTCCTGTTGAGTATCCACGCGCCTCGGTTCGAAAACTCGACATACCATCTGCAAACCCGAAGCTCTCCACAACAGGCAGCAGCGCAGAAACCGTAAAATAAGTTGTCCCCTCTTTCATCTCTTCGCCTACAATTCGGCCACGTCGTTTTGCCACCACGCCATACACTTTTCCAAGGACGTCCGCTGAGAAGAATCATGAGTCACAGCATCAAATTAGCTATCGGTAACTTACTAGACGCTTGGATATCACACGAGTACATCGCCAATTTAAGCCTTGGCGACCAATCCAGCAGGGCATTCCTGCACGCGTCTCTCACGGATGAAATCACGGAACCTGTCACTTGCGTCAATCTATTCTGGACTATTCCACCTGTATATCAGCAAATCAGTCGGCTTGTCTAGCCCAATAACGTACCAATTTCCTTTTTCAAACTTTCAATGTCAATTTGGACGTCCTCAACAAAGTAAGCAACTCCTTCAACAGGCTCCGCGCATAGTGGACCTTGGAAGGTCGCAAGCTGAAATCCTGTCTCGATATGGCCTGTGAAGTCAGAATCATTGTACGACCCATCCTCCATATGGTTGTCATCCGACACTTTACTGCGCATCAGACGCCGTTTCAGCCTGTGGGAATAGTTACTATATCATGTCAGAACATCATGAAGGTAACGCACGATGTGGGAATAACATCTTTACGGGCATCAATCAAGAGACATCCACCAGCACTCCGTGGACCAAAGGCCCAAATCCTATCGACAATACCCGTCCATTCACTGCCTGCTTCGGTACATTTCTCTTGCAAGGCATCCCAGAATTGCTCTGGTTTGACACTTGGAACGTGCGCTAGGTGACCTTGTACCTCAGGTCGGTCGGCCTCGGCATTACTACCTTCATTAAAAGTACTCTTGTTCGACCTGTGTTCCTGCACCAGTAACCTGAGGATCGACAAATTTTGCTGGACAAAAAGGCGAATGCTATCCGGCAAAGGTGCCGACCGCAGAGTGAAGGTAACGATATTTTGGGAACTACTCCCTTTTACGGTCCCGCGAGTAGCGTTTGGAGTCTTGGGAGGTGCCATATCTGCAAGGGTTCAACGACAGATACAAACATGGGAGTACCGAAGGCTTACCTGGGGCTTTGACAGTGGTCTCACGAAACGGGACGATAGGTTTAGAAGCCTGGATTTCCACGCGTGCAAAACGTTCACGCAGATCTTTGAGGCATCTCTACAGGAAAGATTGTATGTACAAAGGCACGGAGCAAACGTAGGACATACCTCTAAGTGCAATTCCCCGGCTGTGAGGATAACATGTTCGCCGGTTTGTTGCTGGAAGGTCTCCACACACGGATCAGCTTGTGCTAGCAGAGAGAGTCCCGTGACAAGTTTCTGCATGTCTGCGGGATTCTCAGGCTCCAGAGCAACTCGTACGATAGGGAGCGTCTAGAACGCACGGGTCCTCAGCACGCTTTCGCAGACAGTGGTAAAAAAAAATACCATTCGATTAGCACCCCCGAGATTGATGAGGCACTCTCGGTCCTGTTGAGGGCTACTATCTTGAAGGATTCCAACTTCACCGGGGGAACAGAGTGTGGCATTTCTCCAAACTTTGCCCTCCAATCCCTTGATAGCAAAGGTGTTTCCGGCCCTCACGCTAGCGACTGACTGTAACTCACGTCCCATCATAACGTACAAACCCTCTACCTCTGCAACCTTGATGTTGTTAATATTTGTAGGGTGGTCGGGTGATGAAGCAACATTGTACTTAGGTAAAATGCAATATACTTTTGTTCCGACCTTGATGGTGCCAGAGTACAGACGAGCAAAGCCGAGGAGAGTCTCATCATCAGTCACGGGACCTATTTCGGGAGTGTCGGTGGTATCTTGAAGGGTATCGGCGACCGAGATGTTTTCTGCGTCTGCCAAGGCTAACTCCTTGCGCACCTCTCTGGCTGCTCTGCCACGCATGCGTAGTTCTTCTGCTGTTAGAGGCCGGACCTTGTTCTCAGGAAGTTCTTTCTTGGAAACGGCAAACATCTTGCTAACATACACCGTTATGTACGCGCCAACGTCAGAACAAGAGGAATAGAGGTCCCGTTCCAGCTTATTCTTGGGCTGGATTTCCTGATCGAAGACGTTCGGATATAATATCCGAGGTAGGCGAGTTGCTTGCGCAGCAGGGGGAGACGGGACGATGTCAATGACGCTTTGAATGATACAAGTCGAAAGCGATAACCATTGGTTGAAGACGGTAGAAAGCAGTTGCCGACCATCCTTAGAACGGAGGTCACGAGGTAAAAGTTTCAGATTCAACGCGGACACAATTTTGGTCACCTTTTCAGCGTTCCTAGATCTGTGTCAAGCATCATTGGTCTCGAAGGGCTGGTCACTGACGGGTTTAAGATGATAGCGTCATAGACAGCCCATAAGTTTTCCAACACAAAATGCACGAAAAGTGGCTTGAGAGCGCGTCCTCGTAGATGCTTGTAGCTGATGACTCTTTTGGTCTTCGGATCCAAGTAAAAATCTCCCCATAAGACGCGCCGCAGGTTAGCTTCTTTGAATCCGAGCTTGGCAGAGTAGAGCTGGGCGAACCTCGCCACACGGAAACCCCACCCATCTATGGCGGACGCAAAAACAACATTTCCACGTTCAGGTGCAAAATAGATGTCTTCGTCGTCCTTCTCTTTGAAGACATCTTCCTCATTTGCTGCAGCTTCTCCCTCATCTGCGTACTGATCCTTCTTTGCGGCAAGTCGGCGGTCCCGTTCTTCTCTCCAGCGCAGATCGTCTTCCATACGTTCTCCGGCAAAAAATTCGCCCATTACTACATTAACTTGTTCAATGAGTCGTGCCAGATGGTGATATGCTTCAATCGGAGCAAGCTTCAACTCAGTGATCAATCTGTCCAACTTGTTGATGACAAGAATCGGACGCAGATTGTCCTGCCATGCTTGTCTGAGTACAGCGATTGTCTGAAAGTGTTTAACAGACGGAATTCGCATCTGCAGAGGCGAGACTCACTTGGGTGCAAACACCCTCGACCACGTCTACCATCACCAGCGCTCCATCACATAACCGGGACGCAGTGAACACCTCCGTAGAAAAATCAACGTGCCCCGGGGTATCGATCATGTTAATAATATAAGTCTTTGGAGGGATCCCTGTCGGTGCTTGTCATCATGGTGGTGTTTTGGTTTCGACTGAAACGCGTACCGTCATCACGTTCCTTGACTTGGAATTTGAGCGAAACAGCGCTACTTTCCATCGTGATTCCCCGCTCGATCTCATCTTCACGACTGTCCAAATACCGCAGTTTTCCAGCCATCTTGGGCGATATGATGCCGTTTGCTGCCAGAAGGGCGTCCATGAGTGTGGTCTTTCCATGATCTACATGACCAAGCGTCGTGATGATCCTGACATTGGCTGGGTCAGGGGCTTCTGAACTTGGCTGGCTGCTCGTCATCGAGATATAGTCCGCTTCGATCTTCAAATTTCAAACGACTCCGAGTCGTACTTAGTATCTTCTCGAGTTCATGATTCTGCCGAGCCAGTCTCGGATCCAGGCCCCGGGCTCCACTATGATTACCTAACACGACATATGACTCGCTTGGTTCCATACTTAGTACTACTGTTGGCCCATACAGTACATTTTCTACAAACGGCATCGTATCTAAAGTTTCCAAGCTCGTACCGCCTTGTTGTCGGGGTCTCATACCATCCACCATATCCTTCATCCTTATCTCAGTGCTACTTCTAAGCTCTTTCCCAAGGTATCATCTAATCCTTTCCCGATCAAGACCAGCTTTCCAGAGTCAGGAATGCCGACAACGTCCTGCGATTTCACCGGCGTAATCTCGTACATGCTCTGCACTCCCTGGAGCATGAATTCTTCGCCGGTCTCCAGGATGAATAGTCCCTTGCAACGCAGTACCCTCATGTCAGAGTTATTGTTCTTTCCCCCCGTGGGGCTATCACGCTGCCACAGCAGTGTTTGAATCCATTGTTCGAGTTTATTGAGTTGATAGGATGTTAGAGGAGGGATAGACAATTGAAGACTGGATATTCCACGAATTTCATAGTGCGTGGCAGAACTCCGACACGCATGGTCATGACAGTCACTGTCAGTGTCACCACACCGATGAGGTTGAAAAGTAGTCTGCAGTTGCTTGGCTCCCGCATAGGCATCGATGTTCAAGATGTGAACAAGATCGATGTTCGCTTGTATTGTCCTGTGAACCGGTGCTGAAGGGTTGACTTTATGAATCATTTCTTCTGCCATAATTAGTTTGTCGTCTGATACGAGATCAGTCTTGTTCAAGAGGATCACGTCCGAGCACCCTATCTGCCTGTCGAGGATATGTGAGCATTAGTATACCCCATGAAATCAGCGTACCTGAGACTCTCGCCAATGCCATCCACAGAATGATCCTCCTCCATTTGCTGTTTGATTATGGGATCAAAAGGTTAACTTCCTGTGATCCAGGATTACAACTACCTGCCGGCCAAAAGCTGCGTCTACCACGCAAACCACTCCATCGAGGGATATTTGCTTGCGCAGCCCCGCAGAGTACTCCTCGTTTAACCAAAACATAGACGCAATTGGACCTGTTTTCATCAGCGTTCGACTCGGACCGCCACGTGGATGAAGGTAATCGCTCGCACCGGGGTCTGCGAGCCCAGTGGTCTCGAGTATGATGTGGTCAAACGCCCCTTTCCGTTCCATCAATTTCTCAACAGCAGCGATGCCTGCATCTTTGATGCTGCAACACAAACACCCGTTCGCCAGTTCAAGAAACTCGTCTGAATTCTCTGCCAGTGGGTCTTTGCTAGAGGCAACACTGATCGCCTTCGCTGATCAGGGGAGATGAATAGCCGGTAGCAGCATGATCATCGAAATGACAAACCCTCAATACTCTGTTTGCTGATAAGCGTTCAGGTCGGAATGGAAACCGAAGACCTACAGCTGTATCCCCAAACTCGTTCATAATTACTGCAATGCGGTACCCGTGTCGCTCTGTAAGTATACGCCTGCACGTCGTCGTTGAGGCACCCGATGCCATCCGTAAGATTTCAAGCAGACTTGCCTCAACAGTGTTGACTTGCCGGCGCCGAGAAAGCCTGTGATTATAGTGCATGGGATCCGCCGCGATTCCAGTGGTTCTGCGGGTACATCATGTTCAATGAGCGTCCTGCCAGTGTGCTGTATGGTAAGTTGCTGGGGAATCAGACCAACCGACGCGGACGTACGGTATGTCATCATCCTCTTGTTCCATGTCAAGTGTACCTCCGAATTCCGAACTCTACTTCCGAGCAGATTGCCCCTGCGCCAAATATAATCACGGTGGTGGCTGACAGCTTGTCTTGTTGTTTATCTCCTCCTCCTCCTCCTCCTCCTTCCTTCCACTCATGGCCGCCCTCAATCTCAGTGACGAGACATTGAGAAATCTCGTGCAAGGACCCGGTGACGTCGAATGGAGGCGAGTTCAGCTGGCTACTTCATTGTTGTTGCTAACGACGCACCAGGTATGAGATGAGACGCGAGTGTCAAGAGATACTGCCCGGTCTTTTGCTTGGTCCATTCCAAGCGTCGAAATCTCTCGAAACGTTGCGATCACTGGGCGTCACTCACATGTAAGCCGTCGGCGCGTCGGCAACCAACTCCAAGCATTGTTGCTGGAATGTTGGGTTCTGCTTGTTGCATAGAAGGTGATTGACGAAGTGTTGCGGATGTTACAGTGTCTGCATAAGAGATCAGAAGGAAGCTTTCTCTGTCCGGCCCCGCTTTCCTGATCATTTTCAATATTTGGTTTTGGACGTGGAAGACAACGAAGAACAGAACGTCATTAGACTATTCCCAGAGTACGCATATTCACATCTCTTTTTGTCCAAAGCTGAGCCAGTTTCGCGTAGAGCGGATCAATTCATCCAACAGGCTCTGGCTCAAGGCGGCAAAGTTCTCGTTCATTGCAATGGTACGCCAGTTCTGCCACGAACCTGTGTTCTCGTTCACCGCAGTCGTATATTTACTAGGTGGCATCTCCTTGTCCCCCGCATTCGTAGTCATGTTCGTCATGCGGCACTGTCAACTCTCTTGGGAAGATGCGCTCCATCTGGTACAGAATCGACGGTATTGTATATCTCCGAATGGCGGATTTTTAATGCAGATCAAAGTACACAACTTTCAAGCTGACAATCTCGTATTACCCTCCTGATTTTCTCTTCTTTGATCATCTTCGTAGGAATACGAGTCCATATATAAGGCTAAAGCTGCCGTTGCCAGTTTCCCCTCTGTACCAATGCAGAGAGTGGTATCACGCAGGAAGAGGGGAGATGAAGAGGAAGATTCGAGGTACAATGCAGCTCATACTTGGTCTCGCATCCTCTCAAAACAACTCCTGACAGAACAGAAGATCGTAAAAGGGTACTCGTCGATGGTGATGAAGAGCTTGGTGAAGACACGATGATGGCGACGGGACCCTAATATCGCAGTGTAGCAACCTTTCGGTTTCGGGATAATTATTCTACTGTATAAACGAGTCAAGTTGTCTACTGTGCCGCGAATCTATTTGGGTTGCAAAGGGTGTATGGTATCAAGAAAGTTCGCTACGGTCAAAATTTGCTTGATTACAACGACTTGATCTTGGCCTTCTCCTTTTCCAGCACCACCTGCTTCGCGTGCACATCTACAGTTGTGCCCATAAGTGCTTGTCCTGGTCGAAAGATGAATTGGCGAGTACGATACCTTTGCGCTTTACAAACGCCTCTATCGATATTCCTGCAAATACAATAGCTGCTCCAAGCCACTGACCAATGGTCAACTCATGGTTATACACCACTACTGACAAGATCATGGTAAACATTTTCCGGGTAAGAGTGATCGTCCTGTAAATGGAGTAAGATACGTCGACCGGAAAGAAAAATGTGCTAACACTAAAGTCAACGATCCAAAGTGCTGCAGGGTTTCGAAAATAAATAGTTGACCAAGCGCACCAGTAAGTGAAAACTGGACGAGCGGTACAATGACGTCGGGGTGCGACTTTATGAATTCTAACGCGCCGGAAAATTCGCTTTGCGCGCCAGACGATGGGTGAATAACAGGAATATAGGGCAGTGGGAGCGTCCCAAGAGCTGTGGTTAACACCGTACAGAATGCATTGATCCAGAACATCATCTGCTGCCCGGAGACTTTATATTTTGAGAAAATCTCATCTTGAGTCGAGTTGACGGCGCCGTCAAGTATCAGGTTAACCAGCAGATAGGCGATGCCAATGAGTTGGAGGTACGGTGACTGTGTTCCGTCGGAGCTCTTATTGGAAGTTGCTTTGGAAGGTTTCTCGTTCCCAAATAACATGAACACGCTGATACCGGTTGTTACTAATGCAACCACGAGATACTTGTGAGGAGCAAATTTGCGTCGATAGAGAAGAAAGTTCATGAGCATGACCGGGACGAGCTTGCACGACTTTCCTAGTACCATGGTAGGGTATGTGATATACGAAAGCGCGGCAAAGCCAAATGGGGCCGCGAGAGCAATGAAACTGGAACACTGGAGATAATTGAGAAGGAGACGTTTTCGATGGGAGAAGCCATGCATGGCGGACGTCTTGGAGATTCCGTTTGCTTTAGATGATCCATTGAGCTGCATAAATTCCGGGGCGTCAAGGCCAAGAAGGGAAGAGAGGGAAGAGCCTGGTCTTCCGCGCATACATATGTAGCAAAGGGCGGATAAGGAGCTGAGGAAGCTTTGGCACGTCCCGATGAACAGTGCGGACTTGAACTTGTGAGTGGACCGCCCGTCAATGGACTGGAATGGAACCGACACTGCACGAGTAGATTCAGCTTCGGAACTCAAGACGCAGGACTCAAAATCGTACGCCGCTCTTGCGCGATGGCCCATAGCTGGTTGTGACAATGTTGGGTTAATGGTAGCCGTGCTGGAACTTGAACCTACTCACAAGAAACATGGCATACACGCCCGTTATGCACAGTCCGAGCCTGCATAACAACGGTGAAGGAAAATGCGACAGTGAAAGGTAATAAAGACCGACCTGAGCAGGGACATTGTGCTAGGTGATGCCTTGAAGGAACGAACGATTGCAAGTTGGGTCCGTGATCGTCTACGTGTCAGCCATCATCTAAGGTTAGGGTTCCAACTCCGTGATTCAGTCAAGTCTCTTTAGTGGACCAGTCACCGCACGCTAGGTACTTTTTATTATAATTATTATAATTAGTAAGTCTTAGCCTTGCAATCTGCTCATGCATAGGACAGAACAATCGAGAAACCGTTTTTTGGAGACCACCGACGGAGTAGTAATACTTTTGCAATGCATACGCCCGGGCATTTTCTCGTTGCCACTGCACAGGAGAGGTGAAACCGTTACGCCACCGGCTTGTGCAAATGGGGCGATGACTTGTGCGAACAGTAAATGAGGTCACTCGGGCTCGGCGGTATCGTTTCTGTTAACTATCTTTACTAGATAATGGTTCAGTCACGAGAGACTCGTTGACTCAGATTAATACTGGTGGTCTTAGAGCTCCAATAAACTTCGATGACCAGTCCGTTCTGACTCATCGGCTGATAGTAGGAGCATGCAATGATACCGGTGTGTGGCTGCGGGCTTGAGACCTGTGCACATGCTTGGGCGCACCCAATATAAATTGTTGCTTCGTCCCCAAGCGACGTATTGCCCTCCCTCCTTCCTCCCCTGCCCCCTCCTACGTATCCTCGCTTAAAAGTATCATCGAATAATTTGGAGCGAAAATATTTGCGTGGGAAAGTGCCACGTTTGTTTTGAACACCAGTCGGGTTGCGCGCTTGTTTCTTTTTCGCTCTTGTCTTTCGCTCTTTTGTAGAGTCTCCCGCACGTCTTGCTCTCGCGGTTCTCCGCCTGGTTACTTGGCATTCTCAGGTTGACAATTCTTGCAATGGGCATCTCGTCCACTTCAGACGTTGTTGTCCTCGGTCTCGGCGTGGTCCTCGCCGGTGCTTATCTCTTCCGTGATCACATCTTCTCCTCTTCCAAACCCAAAGTCGTCCCGGCTGCGCCAGCAAAGTCTGCTAATGGCCATGGTAATCCAAGGGATTTTGTCGCTAAAATGAGAGAGGGGGTGTGTTCCCTTGTTTTTCTCTACCCCTCTCCGCTTCTCAACTCAATTATATTTAGAAAAAGCGCATCGTCATCTTTTATGGATCGCAGACAGGTACCGCCGAAGAGTATGCCATTCGTCTTGCCAAGGAAGCAAAGTCAAAGTTTGGCATCTCGTCTTTGGTTTGCGATCCAGAGGAGTATGACTTTGAAAACCTCGACCAAATCCCAGAGGATTCTTGCGTCTTCTTTGTCATGGCTACCTATGGAGAGGGCGAGCCAACCGACAATGCAGTTCAACTCATGCAGAACTTGACAGACACTTCTTTCGAGTTCTCCAACGGCGAGCACAAGCTAACAGGCCTCAAGTATGTCGTATTTGCTCTCGGCAACAAGACTTATGAGCATTACAACGCCATTGGTCGCAATGTTGACACAGAGTTGGCAAAGATGGATGCCATTCGAATCGGAGAACGCGGTGAGGGTGATGACGACAAGAGTATGGAAGAGGATTACCTTGCATGGAAGGATGGCATGTGGGATGCATTTGCTGAGGCGATGGGTGTCGAGGAGGGTCAGGGTGGTGACTCTCCAGACTTTGCGGTTACCGAACTTGATTCACACCCCCCCGAAAAGGTTTACCTCGGTAGGTGCTACACTTAATTTGGTCGCACCAGGTTGTTCACATGTCCTCCAGGTGAATATTCGGTTCGTGCTTTGACCAGAACTAAGGGTATTCATGATGCCAAGAATCCTTATGCATCTCCCGTTACCGAATCTCGCGAGCTCTTCAAAGTCAGTGCCAATAGGAATTGCGTGCACATGGAATTTGACATCGAAGGCTCTGGGATCACATACCAACACGGTGATCACGTCGGTGTCTGGCCATGCAACCCTGAAGTCGAAGTGGAGCGCTTACTTTGTGTGCTCGGGCTCGGAAACAAGAAAGATACCGTTATTAATATTGATTCCCTCGATCCTGCCTTGGCCAAGGTTCCTTTCCCCGTCCCCACCACTTACAGCACAGTGCTGCGCAACTACATCGATATAAGTGCGGTTGCCGGCCGTCAAATGCTTGGAGTCTTCTCTAAGTATGCCCCCTCTCCTGAGGCCGAGGCCTTCCTCAAGAAGTTGAGCAGTGACAAGGAGGAATATGCTGCTGTCGTTACGAATGGATGCTTTAAGCTTGGAGAGGTGCTCCAGCTTGCCGCCGAGAATGACATCTCTGTCTCCCCAACCCCTGACAATACCACGGCGTGGTCGATTCCCTTTGACATCATCGTTTCCTCGATTCCCCGTCTGCAGCCTCGTTATTACTCTATTTCCTCTAGCCCCAAGCTTCACGCCACCAAGATTCATGTCACTGCTGTCGTACTTAAGTATGACTCTGTCTCTAACACCCTATCCCCAGCCCGTGCTTGCTATGGTGTTGGTTCCAATTTGTTGCTGAACGTCAAACTAGCTGCAAATAAGCAGGCTATCACATCGGTCCCCTCTTATGACATTGACGGACCTCGTGGGGCTTACAAGCAGAATACGATCTACAGAGTCCCCATCCATGTGCGCCGTTCGACGTTCCGTTTGCCCACCAACCCCAAGAGTCCTGTAATCATGATCGGCCCTGGTACTGTAAGGTTTCTGGATTTCATGCCACTGGGGTTGTTTCTAATGATCTGCCAGGGTGTTGCTCCATTCCGTGGCTTTGTGCAAGAACGTGTTGCACTCGCCAGGCGCACGCTCGAGAAGAACGGTCCTGATGCACTCAATGATTGGGGTACTATCACACTTTTCTATGGCTGCCGCAAGTCTACGGAAGACTTCTTGTACGCTGAGGAATGGCCCTCTTACATAGAGGATCTCAAGGGAAAATTCAAGATGCAGTGTGCTTTCTCCCGTGAGCCCCCATACAAACCGGACGGAAGCAAGATATACGTGCAAGACCTCATCTGGGAAGACCGGAAGAACATTGCGGATGCAATTCTTGTTGGGAAAGGCTACGTCTACATTTGCGGTGATGCCAAGGGGATGAGCAAGGCCGTGGAAGAGGTACTGACGAGAATCCTTGGTGAGGCTAAAGGTGGGAGTGCGGAGGTAGAAGGTGCTGCAGAGATCAAGTTGCTCAAGGAACGGTCGCGGATGTTGTTGGATGTATGGAGCTAAGACATTTTTGTTGTCCCTTGGGTGCCAGGCTGCGCTCACCCTGAAATGTACTGTTGACGCTCCTGGTTATGGGTTCATGAATACATAGATTTGCAACGTATATACTTAACATTATTCTATTGACGTTCCACTCAAACTCATTGATTTGGTTTTGAGTGTTTAGCAGACCAGTCGAGAATTTGGCGGTGGCATCCGACTTTTTTCCTCTGCTCTGGCGGCGTTACCCGCGGGGCCATGTTACGGACCAGTTGCACAGAGGGGACTGCTGCATTTCGTGCCTTGTCTCGTTTACGTCGGGCATATAATTCAACAGCGCATGGCGTCGATTCAGACACCACTGGCAAGACCAACCGTCGAGACACACATGCACCCCAACCTCCGGAAAACATCTCAGCAGCTGAGACCAGTACTGGTCCTGTTTCGGTGCAGAGCCAAGGGCAGGATCCTTTCACTAACACACCGCCGATCGTCGTCGAGGCCATTCGGAGCCATCTCAAGGATTGGGGTATTATTGCAAGCTCTTCCCTGCAACAGCGCGTGGGCCAGTTCTCGAAAAAAGCCACAACTACCTTTTCACACCTTGGTCAGCACTTCAACCGAGTGACAGGATATGAAGAAATAGAAGCTTTGAAGGGACGGGTTGTCGAGCAAGGTACAGTACTTCAACTTAATTCAATCTTTGATGGAAACCGATATATGATTTGACCAAGAGGCTCGAATCAAGGCTGCGCGACGAGCAGCTAGGGAGGCCAAGTCAGCCCACGAAGACGCTGTTATCCAACGTTCCATATCTCAGCGGCAGGTGAACGACCTCCTTCAGCGCAAGTCTAGTTGGACAGACTCCGATGTTAGCAATTTCACATCGCTCGTTCGTTCCGACCATTCCTTTGAGCAAGAGGAGTCTCGCGCAAAACTACATGTAACAGAGGTGGAGGACGCAGTGGAACGGGAGTTTACCGAGTTGATGCGGGTGATATTGGCCCGATACCACGAGGAACAGGTCTGGAGCGACAAAATTCGCAGCGCTTCGACGTACGGGTCTCTGGCGGTGCTCGGAGTCAACGTGGTGGTGTTCATCATGGCAATTATTGTCGTAGAGCCATGGAAAAGGAAGAAGTTGGCACAGACCTTTGAAAAAAAGGTAGAGGAAATGGGCGCCGAAACGAAGGCTTTGATGGGCGCCAATGCAGCTCAACTGGAAGAGAAACTGATGGGGCACGAGAAATTGTTAACTGAGCTCATCACCCAAGTGACTTCGGAGGCTCACCAAGGATCCTCCATTATTTCAACATCTGCCCAAGAAGTGTCTCCTGAGACACTACCGCCACCACCTCCGTTGTGGTGGTCCCGGGTATACCTCATCCACCCACATCTTGGCGTTATCGGGGGTCGTGAACTTGTACTCCTTGCTGGGAGTGCTGCAGTCGGCGGAGTCATAACGTTGTTAACGCGTAGCTTGCTTGCAAAGTGATTTATTTGTTGACGCTTAAAGCGATACACCTCTAGTACATTGGAAGCTATTCGTCCGTCGCTTCAACTTGCAACAGTAGTTCACCCCTTTTCGTAATCTCGTGCGTTGGATCAGCGATATTTATGCTGCGATACACTCGACAGTGAACTCTGCAGGAACGTCTTTACCATTTGAATTTTTCCTGGATAGACCAGCATTACACTTGCCTTTCTTGTACAAACTGTTTGCGATCGTGCATGCCACACTCACTCCAACTCTCACTATCCCACTTCACCCAACCCCACCCTTCTTTGATCTGTGTTTGAAATTGAACCTGGTCGGATCAGGAACGAATCGGTACGTACCTCTGGTCTCTTGTGTGGTGCCAGCACCACAAGCCAAAGAGCCTTTGTGCTCAGTTCTCGGAGAAGCGCAAACAATTCGGACGAAGACTCGATGAGATGCAACGCAAAGGAACAGACGACCATGTCAATCTTATTAATGTGGCAGTCCATCCTGCTTTCGTGGCTAGTCCCGATCGAGCTTGCGGACGATACTGTGGGAGGAAGCAAGCCTTCCGAGATTTCTCGGAAACTCAGTGGTGCACAAGTCAATGTGGTGCGTTCTGCATAAGCTTCCCGGGTGTACTGCGGAAATAAATTTCCGTCTTGAGTGCCTTAGTTGACATGCACTTACAGGATCTGCGGCTGTAATTGACAAGTCATCAGGTACTACTACCTGCTTTTTCACAGGGGTCAGTGACTCCCTGGTTGACAAGGGTTTGTGACTTCGCTTTTTGTTTGGTTCTATTCCCGAAGTTCCGCGTTTCCACCATTCATAGACCGCCACGGTGACTTCCCCGCTTTATTAACAATCGTTGAGTAATCATCCACTCATCGATAAAATTCATCACCTGCCTGAAGTGATATCTCAACTGAGTCCAATTATTGGTGGGATACTGTACGATCGAGACATACCACAAGCCATGTCAAAAATGATGGGTGATCTGGATCCAACAGAACTTCTTTCATGAGACCACCACCTGATGTTAAAGTCCGTCAATATGGCTCATATTCGTTTAACCAACTTGCTTTCACTAACCTTTCCAGCCATGTGAACATACATACGCGGATGCCGGGAAAATGTGGATTACGATAGGACGTGCCAACCTTCGGTGAAAGAATCGTTATGGTTTATTGGTAAGACCACAGCCTGTAATGAGTTCAAACCTGCTTGTAATACTTTTCCCGCCAATACGACATAATGAGCTCCATGATTGGTGGCTCGGAAAGTCTTACTGGCTCGTACATTGTCTACGCCAAGTTTCTCATAATTGGCTCGCATGGATTGTTGAAGGTTACCCGTGGTCCTTACGCGATGAGATCTACTACCACCTTTTGTTTTGGATGCCATGACGATGATGATAGTTGAAGATCAGTGAGACTGAGCAAGTCGAGAGCAAGTTCAAGTTGATGATCGGTGCTTGGTGCCAAGCCAAGAGGTTTTTTTGGCAGGTTTTTCTGAAGAAATTACAATTTCTTCTGGGACGGTCATGGTCCGACTTTGCTCTCTTCAATAATTCCAACCATATAGATAACTGCACTTCTGATGGCTACCGAACACACAGTATCACAAGAAGTCCAGGCCGAACCAACAGTACCACGCGACGATGAAGCGCTGCTCGAAGTAAGCAAGGAGGTTGAACAAGCAGGCGACAAACGGGATGGAAAGAAGGAAGCGACCACACCAGCAGATCGCGAGCCAGGCAAATCCGTCTTGCCGTTCGCTCGAGTACAAAAGATCATCAAGGCAGACAAGGTAAGCCAATCAACGCGACATGTTCATCGGTACGACAGACAGGTGAATACAAGATGCAAGTTTAGGATCTGCCCATGGTTGCTAGGGATGCAACCCTTTTGATTTCGCTTGCAACGGAGGAGTTTATCAAGAAGCTTTCGCAAGCATGCCAGAGACTTGCTGAGAGGGACAAGAGAACTACTGTCCAACAAAAAGACCTAGGTAAAACACCTCGGTATTTTTTATCGTCCGCCAATCATCACAATGCCTTGCAGCCAATACTGTCCGTCGAGTGGATGAATTCCTTTTTCTGGAGGGTAGGTTAAGAGAGGCCAAAGACCCGGAAACCTCGTTCATGAAATCTTGCAGAGATAATTGGATCGCAGGAGTCGACGGGAAAAAGAAAGCCACAGCCTAAGTCCAGAGTTGGTGTTGGGGCGCTTGAAGATCAGGACCAATCGCAGCCAACCCTCCGCGATTTCGTCCAGACGGCCAACGAAAATGAGGACGTCAGAGGGACTAACAATGTTCTTACGGATGAAAATGGGGTCATGTATGCTGGATGACGGTCCCAGAACCGAGATATGTAACGAGCCCATTGACTTGAAGACGAGTCTGTCTGTGATTATCTGAGTATCCTATCTATTCAGATATCCATTAAGAAAACTAGAACACTTCATACTGTGGAAGCGACACTATATACTGGCTCATTTTTCAGCGAATGCAGCTGCAAGGAACTCCTCAATTTCTTTCTTGTGTTGAGTCTTCAAGAATTATTTGTAAGTGTATGTGAACAGGGGACTCTGTCTCGTACCTTGCTGCCGGTTGCGACAGAGCTCGTTGGTTCACGTCCCGCATAGTGGGGATATTTCCCCCGATGGTATTGTGTCTCGTTTGCGGCGGTGAGAATGCGTGGGCCAACGTAAGTCCATGCTCCGTTGTTGAGCGGCTCCTCCTAAATCCACACTGTTATATAACTCGGAAAGATGGACGACAACAAAGATTTACCTGGCACCATAGAATGTCGGCGTTAGGGTATTTGTCCAAGTGTGGGGTGATCTAAAAGGCATTAGCTTGCACGAGACAATCCCATGAAAATGAACTTACGAGATCGTAAGGGAAGGGTGATATTTGTTCTAAGCGACTGATTGCAACATCGTTGAAACCTTTCTCTTCACGCTCCTGTAGGAGAGTATGGTACACCTGACCTACAGATCAAGTCAGCGTATGGATCTTACAAAATTGCATAAGGTTCACCTGTACAGAGAATGTGTCGACGGATCTGTTCGGCAGGCACCAAACTCTCTGGGTGAGGCTCGGGCAGATAACGTTGAAAGTGTGTGTCTCCGATCATCTCTGAAAGCTCCGAGCGAGCTCGGGGATGGCGCAACAAGGATTTCGAGAAGAAAAGAATCAACTGGATATAGCGATGCATCGTGAATGCGGAGAAACTGAAGTAAGGCTGCACTTACCGGTTTCCGGAAGTCACGATGTATTTGTCGGCGAAGAACATGGAACTATTCTTCTGTCAGTGTCGTTACCATCTGAATATGCAAGTATGACCCACGTAGTTAGCTGGCGTGCTAGCGGCCGTGTCAGGAGACCAAGTAGACGTATAAAAACTGAGACTCACGTAGGGTACACAACCTGCATATTGCAGTCTTGATGCTGTCTTTCTATCTTCTCGGCCGTTGGGAAGATGTGTGGGTGATCATCACAAAGTTGTAGGAAGCGTTCGATTCTTCCACTAGAATGTTCCGGCCCCTGACCATCATAGCCATGAGGTAGACTCATGACCAATCCACTCCGTTGTAGCCACTTCCGTTCTCCGGCCGCAATGAACTGGTCAATAATACATTGTGCATTGTTCGCAAAATCGCCGAATTGAGCCTCCCAGATAGTGAGGAAGTCAGGAGAGACAAGCGAATAACCTAGCTCGAAACCCAAGGTACCGTATTCGGACAGAGACGAGTTGCAAACGACAAACCGAGCCTGATTTGAACCAAGATTGTTCAGCGGGACATACTGGTGTTCGTTGGCTTGGTCGTGTAGAACAGCGTGACGTTGCGAGAAGGTACCTCTTTCAACATCTTGGCCTGATACACGAACGTGGACCCCCTCGAGAGCAAGAGAACCAAATGCCAGGGCTTCAGCGGTCGACCAATCAATATTGTTGCCCTCCTCGACAGTCTTTCCCCGTTGGGTAAGAATCCGTGCAAGGTTACGATGAGGAGCAAAGCTTGCGGGCCAGTGTGAAATAACTTTCCCAATTCGCTGAAGGGTTTCCTCGTCAGTACCAGTAGTACGAGTTGGGAGTGTTTTTTCTGCTAGCTCGCGGGGGGATGGGAAGCCGGGCCATGACGCAGAGAGCCACTCCTTGCTTGTAGGAACATAATCCTTCGCAGCTGCAGAGGCTTTCTCCAGCATTCCCCACACCCACTTCTTGTGCTCCTCAATATCTTTTTCCGTAAATGTGCCGCGTCCGACGAGGAATTTCGAGTATTGAGTCAATGGCGTGGGTTGATTTTCGATAGCCTTGTACATTCGAGGTTGGGTGAAACTGGGTTGGTCTGTTTCGTTGTGACCGTACCGCCGGTAGCAAACAATGTCTATCACCACGTCGCGTTTGTATTTTGCACGATAGTCCGCAGCAAGCTGACAAACGAAGTTCACGGCTTCAGCATTGTCACCATTGACGTGGAAGATTGGTGCGTCGATAGACTTGGCAATATCCGATGGGTATGGCGTAGAGCGAGCGAACCGCGGGTCAGTGGTGAAGCCGATTTGATTGTTAACGATAAGGTGGATGGTACCGCCAGTTCCGTAGTTCGGCAGGTTGTGGAAGCCCATGGTTTCATATACAATACCCTGACCAGCAAATGCGGCGTCTCCATGAAGAAGGACCCCCATCGCAGTATTATGGGTAGTATGGTCTCTTTCCAAGTTTTGTATAGCAAACGTTTTGCCAAGGACGACCGGATCTTCAGCTTCGAGGTGTGACGGATTGGCAACCAGCGACAAAGAAACTTTTTTCCCAGATGGGGTAGGTCGAACGTAATTGGCACCCAAGTGATACTTAACGTCACCAGCTGGCGAACCATCAGCTCCCACACCAGAAAACTCGTTCAGAATAGCTTCTATAGGCTTGCGAATAACATTTGCCAACACGTTGAGACGCCCACGGTGCGGCATGCCAATCGTTACATGCTTCACGCCATGGTCAACCGAACGGTCAATAAGAGCCTTCATCCCGGGAATGAGCGCTTCGCATCCCTCTAATCCGAACCTCTTCTCGTTGGGGTATTTGCTTGCAATGAATTTCTCGAAGGATTCTGACCAGATGAGTCGGTCGAGAATCATGCGCTTTTCGTCTAGTGTATAATTCCAAGGTTTGGGGGTCTCGATCCTTTCTCTGATCCAATCACATTGTTCCTTGTCGGGGATGTGAACGTATTGGATACCAACAGCACCGCCTTCACGATATTAAAAGTGACTCGAAGGAGAAGTTCGGAAACGTACAATAAATGCGTTTCAAAGTCTTTATAATTTCACGAAGAGACATTGATTTCCTGTCTTCCGTAGTAAAGTGGGGAAGAATGCCAGGTCCAAGGGCAATTTGTTTGTCCAGGTCACGCTCCGTGAAACCGTAATGGCTCAGCTCGAGTTCCGCGGGATGGACATCCGCGAGATCAGCATCAAGTATACCAAGGGGGTCTATTTCGGCAACGTGGTGTCCCCGGACTTGGTATGCACGCACCAAGAGTTGAACCTAGATCTAATTAGAAGAGAATGGTACAAAGAAGGCAAAGCCTTACTCTCAGGTGATCATCCAATTCCGCACCTCCTACTGCGTGAAGGGCCGGGGCACCATCCGCAGGTGGTGCAATCAATCCCGGAGGGGGTTGAAATGCTTTGGCACTCGGCAGCCCGCGCTCCATGCCGGAGAAATAAGCGGCCCACGAAGCATGAACCGACTGGGGATCCTGCTTCCAATGCCTATACATCTCTTCGGCGTAATAAGCGTTCGTACCGTTTGCGAACGGGTCATTCGGTGAAGGAGGCGCCGCTGGAGTTGCCAATGCGCGCTGAACCACTTGAGGCGGCACACGCCCGATGCTGGCTCGCAAAGCGTACGGAAACCGCCTAATCGCTTGTCGCGAAAGCATTGCGAGGGGGAAGACAGCAAGACGAAATAATGAGGAAGAGGATGAAAGTGAGTAACGACAAGACGTGTCGGAACATTCAGCGAGTTGTGTTGTGATATTATGTAATAAAAAGCCGAAAAAAGCCGAAGTTCCCCTTTCGCAACGTAAGGCCCCCGAGAGGAATAATAACAGCGGGTACCGAATGTGAATCCCTCAGTCCATGTATTGCTTACTGACAAAAAGGCATCCGTGCATAACACGCTACTTCAAGAGAGAGCCATGCTCCGCTTTCTATCTCGGTAGAACTGGCCAAGATTCTTCATGGTTTGTCCAAAACTGTCACACACAATGGTACCATCTCGGATCCATCCAGGTAGCTTGTTTTGAATGCTTGTTGAGCTATAGCGCCGATCCACAAGGATGAGGGACGCCCAGTCCATACGATGACGAATGGCTCGGCCTACGCGTTTGTCAATGTTACAGGCGCATGGGAAACACTGAACCACCTTACCAATGCTCTGATTGACCGCACTCATGCACATGTTCTCATAAAGCTCGGAAGCAGCATCCTTTGCCCCTGCAGGCTTGTTTCCATGTCTCTTTTCTACCTCATTCGCGTATCGCATCCGCTCTTGCAATTCCGGCGAATTTTTATTTGCAAACGGAAGACCGACAACGACAACGGCACGCGCAAGCTCGTCCGAAAAATTCAGGCCCTCTGAGAGCTTCCCGCCAACTACTGCGAAAAGTATGGCCCCCGTCCTCTTTTCGGACACGTCGGTCGACTGATAAATTGTAAGCAAAAGGTACTTCAAACATGTTGGTCTGAACGAACCAAAGTTCTCACCGCATCTGCATACTCCCGCAACGTTGACTCTACTCCACTACTGACTTGTGGTTCCAAGAACACCTTGGGCAGCATCAGTCAATGTGGCGTTCGATTGCGACGAGCAAAACTTACCATCTTCTTTGCTCCAAATTTGACCATGTGTTGCGTCGCGTTCCAAGCCTTTTGGGCAAAATTCATGGACGAGTAGGATGGAAAAAACACTACCATCCCTCCAGGAACCACGCTGCAGAGATTCAGAATAAGTTGTCCCAATTCATTAAGCAGGCGCTGATCGGTCTGCTGGGCATATTTGAATTCCAAGAGGGAATCTGTCGGACCCTTCGTAACACACAACGTTTGAACGTGTGATTGCGGAACGATATGGCCACAGGAAAAGGTTGATAGTCGGTCCGAGGACAACCAAGGGAATAATTGCGCAATCACATCTGACACCTAGGTTTTGTCAGTTCAAAAGAAATAGGCGACCGTGGATCAAAATAACCGGAGACATGGTTCCACCTGCCAATACGACGGACCGCGCAGTGTCAATCACCTCGCGAAACGTTTCCGAAGGATTGAGGAGTTGATATTTGATCTCTAATTCCTCTGATTGCTGTGTGCTGTCGCCTACAAGAGACAGGATGATGCGCCCGTCTAGTAATCCGATATTGGGTGGAATGCTTCCTGAGTGCCAAAGAATTGAAATTACCTTCTCTGGCCCCGACAAGGCCAATCATGAGTGCTTCGATGGCATGGAGTGGAGGAGTACCTCTGCTTGCTCGCTTCTTGGACGTAGAATCTGGTGGACAGTTGGAGAAGATTGAGAAAGCGGCGGTAACCTACTTTGATCGTCTTCATTTGACACCGCCTCAGCATAACTAGATATCTTTCTTGCGATCTGCGTCATTGTTAGGGAGGCGCGGGAGCTGAAGAATCCGACAAACTTTGCTCCTTTGCAAGTATGCCTCTATCTCAAGCAAATTGATACCCACTGCCTTCCTCCCTAGCTTTTCCATGAAGTTCGAAATCGTTAAAACCTCCGTTCGTACATTGGCAGCGGAGCCAGCTTTCGTCTTGGCCATTTTCCAATCATTCATGACATTTCGAATGGCTGCCATGTAGTTGATGAGGCGCTTGAGATGAAGACTGTGTGGCGCGGAAAGACGCGTCTTGAATTTTTCATAATACATCTTGACCTGATTTAACGAGGTCGACAATATATTAGACGTCACGCGGACACTCGATAATGAAAGTAGAGTAGGAATCAAGTCTAATGAATTACTTCGAAAATCAACTCTAGAGAGATCATACTCACTATGAGCTTCATCGATTATGATAACCTGGTTTGAGAGGTTTATGCCTAAAGCTTCTCGGGCAGTCCTCTGCAATAGAAGATTATATGGCAATGTCACAAGCTAGGACGCGATTAATGGCACTAGAGTAAAAAGGGCACCGAATACCCCAATAACGAACCTCTGCTTGAGGGATTGCCCCACGAGAACCATAATATGGGCATGTTTGAGCATTCCTCCCAGCAGTGGCGAGATCCTCTATGTCCTTCGGAGATGCCTGCGGAACAAATGTAAATACCACTGGAAACATCGAGTCGCCAACTAACTAGAATTTGGTCTCGGAAGTCAAGCAAACGAACTTGGTCTCCTGGGGGTGGGAGATATGGGCATCGTCTGTCCTTATTGCCTACGTTCACAATTAGATGGTTTCAGGAACATCAAATAGATTCCCTGACCCTCTTGTAATTCCCTGCATTGTTCATCCAAGTCCCCTGGCTTCGACATGAGGGCCTCATTAATACAAAGCTGTTTACGTGAACCGAGAGACACAGTTCGCCACTGTCGCTGATCAACCTCACCACAGGCCTCTTCATCAACCTCCGCGCTTCGCTTCTTCTTTTGATAAGTCGAAGGTGGAATAGAGTAACCACTACCAGAAGAAACTTGAGTGTAAGAGACATGCTTAAACTTCAACTTTTGAAGTTCGGGAATGACTTGTGTCAGCTGAGAATGGGTCCGAGAGGCATAATAAATTTTGGTACACGCTGGTCCCTGGGTATTGACCCGCTCATGATCCGAAGCGGTGCTATTGAGTCTATGATTAAATTTAGGGAGTATGGCGCATAATAGAATGAAATAGAAATGACATACTTTGCCATGAGTTCACGAACCGCGGGAGATATGTTATCCTTTGTCTCAATTTCACGATCAGGAAGATACAGCTCTTCGTTTTCTTCCACAGGTGCTTGGGTGGCGTTCACGGAAACTCGCTAAACTTCAATGTTAGATACCACGGGCTCGACCATGAAAGGCCATACTGGGCGTTTCGTAACCCTTGCGTTTGCTAACGCCCGCAGGCGAGCTTCAGCCTTTCTCGCTTCTGTTAGCCTTTTCTCATATTCATTGTCTTGTGCTTCGAGTTCCCTTTGCCTTATCTGGGTTGCTTGAGAGGAGACCCATGCGGGTGCTGCGATACGCGCAGCAGGTAAGACGTCACATAAACAATGATTCATCGAATTAATCTTACTGGCACTTTGTGTCGCTTGCTGTGGAATCTGTCCTTTGCGCACACGCTCTCTTTCGTCAGTGAGCCATGTTAGGCTAGAGCAAAGGAGACTAATTGTTTTTCCCTGTAGGAAAAATCAGTGATTCAAAGCAATATATACATCGTTTCACTCTGCACACCGTGCCTGTTGGGCTCTCGACGATCGTGACGTGCCTCTGTTCTATTGAGAGATAAACATGTTTCATGAGGTCTGTCTGTATAGAATAAGGTGGATCATATGGAAAGGCAGAGAACTGTTCGGGCGTGGGCAGCACGAGATGGTCCTGAACAACTTCGTGGTTCATGGAGACAAGAGCTTACGTATACAGGGCCCAATTGTCGTGGCGTGATTCAACTTCAGCATCTGGTAAGTACTAAGTAGCACACCGCGGCCGGGGAATCCATCGCTATGATCTTTGAGCGTCGCATGCAGCTCGGTCACCAATGGGGTATCCTTGCCACTCGCTCAAGCGTTCAAGGTTGGTCACCGCTGACTTTTAGACATTTTAGGTTCAATCACAGCCGTGATTATCAATCGACGGTCACGGTAATTGACGCCTTCGAAATAAGAGTTGCTAAGTCGCCAACACTGCAGTAACAGTGTCGAACCACGGGTGACGCTGTGGATGGCAAGTGGACGATAGGGAACGTGGGTCTCTCCACTGAGGTGCGTATCTCTGCCGTTTCCGTCCCGTCTTCTCCCTGTTTCAGGTTGCTTCCTCCGCATCCGCCAGTGGGGGAAACCAAAATGTTAATGTTTGTTTGATTCATTGAGTCACCGCAGCGTGCGGGCTGGCATACTGGGATCTTTTCGACAAGCCGGCCCACGGCCTGAGACTGCAAATCGTGCATCTACTCAGTAGATGTATCGACCTCCCTCGAAATAATGAGGTTCGTACTTCGAGCCTTTGCTGTAAACTTTCTGTGTCTTCGACTCACCGAGGGTAAATTCGATTGATGCATTTCCGATTCTGCGCGTATCCACTTATCGGGATGTCGACAACAATGCCCGTAACCAGCTAGCTTCAAGCTCCTTCCTCAAGTTTAGGGCATTTATTCGTGAATCGGAGTCTTGCGTGCGAAACTCGGAAGGAACGCCGCAGCGAATCAGAGTTTGAGCTTGAATGCAAGTAATTAAAAGTATACGCAGCGTCTCGGCAGGAACTAAGGCGTGAGTATGTAATGGGGCAGCAAGACGATGTGGAAAAAAAGGAGGATAGAGTGGTCAGAGTACAAAATTGAAACAGCCTTCCTATATCGTAGCAAGTCCCAGACCGTGCTCCGATACTGCAAATGTCCTGTGCATATGACTTGTGCAGCATATACCGTGGATATACAGCGCCATTGCACAGCAGCTATCGATCGTCACTCCTCGCAGCCAAATTGCTCAAGGACCAGATCCTTCAAGAAGTTTCTTGAGCGACTTCACGGCTGTAGCATATTCATCCTTCAACCGGGAGAGAAGCGGTTTAATCCTCGCCAACGCATCATCGGCGGATATCTTGACTTCTGGTTCCCTATCAGGATCCATCCGATTGCCAAGATGTTGTATCTTTTCGCAGATTTCCTGCACCTGGACGACACCCAAGGCGGCAGAGGAGCCCTTGAGAAAGTGACCATTTTTTCCAAGCTGTGTTAACTCGTGCTTTGCGCTGACGACGGATGAGACATCAGTGTCAGACTATGGGACAGAGCAGCGCACAAGTTTTCGTCCATGAACTTGATAGTTGTCTTTGCTTGTTCGAGATAGTCGTCGACCATCCCTTTCGAAAACTCCCGGTCGTCCCCGTCATCCAGCTCGAGTATTTGACCAAAGACCTCCTTATCAATGATGACCCGGTTGCTCGACGACTTGAGAATACAAAAAGAAGTGGTCAGCGCTGGTTCCGGTGCACTTGGTGGGGCGCAGGGAGGGGACCGCTGGCACGGTCTGAATGGATGAGGATGGGTCGCCATACCTTGTCCGGACATGATTCTGGGAGTGTCTCTGATGAGGGGGGCATGGCGGTCTGATATGCTCTGGTGGGAGGACCGGGCTCTTCGGACACGGCACGAGACTTGGCGTCTAGTTTCTTGGGAGGTGGGGCTTTGGTGGAGGGGGACGGGGGTGGCCGCTTCAGGCTGTCGTCGTGGTAGATGGGAGACCTCGTGCGCATCGTTGTCGGGTCAGCGAAACGGGAGGACATGGCCATGGAAGAAGGAATAGAGGGATGGAATAGGCTACAAGTCAGACGGGCCAGAGGGATTTCTTCCGGAGCTCAAGTACATAAGTGGACTGATTATCGACCTTGAGATCACCACACTGCATTGCCTACTTGCTATATGCGGCAGGTACCCCTTACACACGGACATTACCGCCAATGGTAAACCCTTTTGTACCATTGCAAATGCGCACACCATAGTTCGATCGTCTTGACGCGCGACCCACAGCGGAAGTCCGATCACGAACTACCCACCCCATTTATTTGCCCTCTACACGACCTTGCGCGCACGCATCCTCGTGATTTCATTATTCGTGTACCCTAGCTCCTGCAAGATCTGTAGTGGTCAATCGCACCTTGGCCGTAACCACACACTAGTACTGCGACGTACCTCCGCGGTATGTTGAGAAAGCCAGGGTGGCGGTCGTCTCACCGGCATCCTCTTGCCGTTGTAGGTCACAGGCGGCGCAACCATTCGAATTTTACCAGCGCGGGGATGCTATCCAAAAAACATTGTCCAGCCCCTGAATACATGTGCGCAAATGAGACACGCACTTCAATTTCCACCGTGGACTCGCGCGCAACCACCTGGGGATGTGCAAATGTCTGAGCTATATTATTGATCGGTCCGAACGGGATGCTGGCAAGGATCAAGTCAACTTATGTGCACGTCATTGTTGCCAAATCACACGAACCCAATCCCAGTCAGTCGTCCGATCCAGTAGTCTCTATTGTGTTGTTTCAGCGCCGCAGAGATTATGTCAACGAGTGTTTCCCGATTCGCTACACGAGCCGTGTTCGTAGAAAAACGGACGTCCTCTGCAAGCTCAGGCTTATCGAGGATCGTGGTAGCGAGAAGCCTGAACTGTCGGAGGTCCATTCAGTTCAGTGGGTCAGTCGAGGCGAATGAGGCTACTTGTCTGTCGTTTCCCGCGCCAATCATGAGGAAGCCGTCCTTGCAGGGGAAAACTTGGTATGGTACTATGGAAGGGTGTGCAGTTCCGTGCCGAGAAGCCTCTTTCCCGGCAATGAGGTAATTGGAAGCTATGTTAGCCAGCCCTGCTAGCTGGACAATTTGTAGTATGAGAAACGTTGCTGTCGCACGAAGAGTGTGCCTACTTGGGTTTCAAATAGGTTGCAGTCGATCCATACGCCTTGGCCAGTTTGGCTCACAGAACGCAAACCAGCCATTATGGCGCCGTGGGCATAGAGGCCAGTCATGATATCTGTAACAGCCACTCCAACCTTGGACGGAGGGCGACCAGCTTCACCTGTGCTATAGCGGTGGATAGCACACAGGAATGGGAAGGATAGAAACAACACGCTAACATGTGCATCAGGCCTGCCTCGGCTTCGATTACCACGTCATAGCCTGCAGCTTCGCGATAAGGGCCAGTCTGCCCATAACCTGCAGAGATATTGAAGAGTGTGATCAAAGTGACTCTGCGAGGATGAGTACCAGTGATTGAAGCATAGACAAGGCGAGGGTTGATTCTGTGGCAATCCTCCCAGCCGAGACCTAGTGAAGCAAGCTTTCCTGAGACAAAGTTTTCGACAAGGACGTCCGAGGACTTGACCAATTTGTGCAAGATCTCAAGGCCCTCGGGACGTTTGAAGTCGACTGTGATTGACCTCTTGTTCCTGTTGACCGCAAGGAAGTAGGCAGATTCAGGCGGAAGATGAGATGCTTCGGTGGGTGCATCCTTCATCACGGGTGCGGAAGGAGGCGACCACGATCCTGATTATGACAAGTTCGATCAAAGAAGAATGAAGTGAAAGTTAGAATAGCTGACGTGTGTCATCTCCTCTAGCGATTTCTTCTACTTTGATGACATCTGCCCCCAAGTCTGCCAAGAGCATGGAACAGGTTGGACCGGCCAAAACCCTTGTCAGATCGAGGACCCTCACCCCGTCCAAGGGCGGGGGGATGCCACCCTTGACACCAGAGATGGACCGTATGCCAGCTGCGCGTTGGCATATTCTGAGCACGGGCCGATGGGCACGGGACGACGCCAACAACTGCGACATGAGCTACTAGCGAGGGAAAATTGTGCGTCGGCACCGACAACTAGCCGGTCGGGGTGTCGGGCGTCCGTCTCATTTCGCTGTCATTAAGTCACGGGGAATTCGCGGTCCTCTGGCACCCGATTCGACCCATCAAGGGTGCGACACTTCGGACGGTTCCCCTCGCTCCCCGTTCGCAACAGAAAAAATGGGATTCTTCGCCTCAAGAGCACCCGAAGACACCAGCCTCCTCGAGGACGACAAGTCTGTGGTTCAGGTCATCCGTTCTCGATTCGTCCGTACTCCACATCCATCCCTCGCTCGTGCCACTGACTCCGCCATCCAGTATGGTAAATACAAAGGGAAGCAGCGCGAAACCTTTGCAGACATCCCCTCGCCTCAGCTTCTCCATGTCGGCAGCAAGTCTCCGAAATTCACCGAGCGAGATGCCCTACTATCTCAGACTTCGCTTGCTCGCTCGCCACGTTCACCACTACGGCCCCTCGAACCATCTAGCCCTAGGTCGGCTCGAGCCCACACAGATGCGATAACGTCCGTATTTGTCTTCTCCTGAGGTCTCTCGACCGTTCACGTTTCGAAGACAGCTCGACACTCGCGCAGCGCCTCGACGAATTGGCAGCAGCCAATTCACAAGGCTTGCTCAAGTTAGTCATTTCCGATAGCCTCTGCCTGAATGAACAGCCTAGCGAGGATTCTTTCCCCTTTTGTAGTGACGAGGAATACCGACTTTTACGGCAGAACATATTCGAGCGTCTAGCCACTGGTGCCTCCGTTCCCACAGAGTCACCCGTCATTCCGTTGGGTTCCCACAGTCGTTCATTTTACCAAGGTGAATTCACCATGTGCTCTCTTTTATCCTGACTGAGCGTTATTCGCCATACAGCCCCGCAACTCATTCCGGAGGCCTACAGTCCACGACAATTTCAGCCCAAGCCCCGCAGGACACCTTCGGTTCGCTCCAAATCTTCGGTCTCATCGGCCGTGTCCAACCTGTTCAAACGCGGCGGTAGTCGTCGCATCAGTGCCATCTCGATGCAGGAGTGCTCCGTCAGCGAGTCGTTAAGCGAATTTTCTCCGGGCTCCTCGTCACCCAATGCTTTCAAACGCAGAGCCATCCCTTCAGACACGACATGTGCCAGTCCAAATTCGAGACCAGAGTCACAACTTCATCATAATGCCATACCGATGCTGCCGCATAAACAGCACCATCTACCTGGCAGCAGTTCCATGCATCCAATCTCCCGGGGCGTGCGACGACTGGGTACTGTGACTCCCCCTTCCTCGTTCCCGATCCGTAATCTTGATCTAAAGAACTCTCCTTCGATCCTTGCAAACGATTCGCTGCAAGACGACGAGAAGGTGAAATCATCTCAAGATATTCGTCTCGAGATCGAAGTAATGGAAGCTGAGGGCCGGAGGCTTCTTGACGCCTTTAATGGGTTGGAGCTCAGTGTACTGACTCGGAGCCAGCATACGTCGGGACATACACCGTTGCCCCGTTCGCCCTCAATATCTGCCATGAGTCGCAGGAATGGTGGCGAGTACAATGACTCTTTCCTCACGGCTGGTGGTGGCACTTCGGGTCGAGGAACGCCTTACCTTGGTTCTGACGCTGATGTTGTCTCTGTTCGGTCCACTACTTCATACGGGACCAATGTCTCCCAGCCACGTTCTCACCGTCCAAATACATCGCTTCGGACAAATGGTCCGCTGGCAGTTGCCTCTGCAGCAATCCGAAAGCGATCCATGTCTTCATTGTCCTCTCGTGCACGCGTTCAACCTCCTGCGATTCTATCAACACTTGTGCATCCCCGCTTGGGAGAACTGGGAAGTGTATCGAGCGTCAACCTGTTGAGGCTGCAAAGCCCAACGTCGACAACGGATGAAGATTCGGAGATCAATGTTCTCGAGTCCGAGCTGCTTGATATCCGACGTCGACGTCAAGAGGTGACTGCTAGATATCAGGACCGCCTGGAATACTTGCGAGCTCAGTTGAAAGGCGCCGAACTACGAGAGAAATTGTTACGGAAATGAGGGTTTCTCTGTCGTGCTAACTTGAAACAATACGCCTTCCTTCAGTCTATATTTACATAATTATATTGCTAAATTGCGCTGCGGAAAACGCTGGACATTGAATTTTGCACTTGAGAAGAGTTGTTGTGTCTTGCTTGGGACGGACCCTTCTGAAAACGGGTTCTCACCAGCCTGTTCTTCTACCCCAATTGGCGCGGACGTTGCGCAGTCCTCTACTGGTCGCTGTCATACCACGACTAGTCCCCGGTCAGCTGCGCAAGTGCTGCATCACTACCAGGGAACCTCCCTTTCATTTTCAAACCGTTCACTATTCCCACCTCAACACGATATGTCCGCTGGGCCCTCAAGAGACAGAACTAGAAGCCGCAGCCAGAGCAGTATGCGAGGGGACACGGGGTTAGAGGAAGACGACATGCCTGGCGAAGGGCAGGGCGACACGGAAACGCAGCTACACGATTCAATACAGGACACGCGACTTCGTCATACACGGGGCAAGGCAGTTGCGGATGACTCTCCTGACTCAGACGATGGCCCAGAAAGCGATGACGTGGAGCAGGCACGGGAGGATGACGATCCTATCACGCTCAAAGATCGTCAGTCTCTTATAAACGTTGAACATCCCTTCGGCCTGCGTATCTGGAAACCCGCCTTGTACAAGAAGTCTAGATCGATCACGCGTAATGCAGACGCCGCACTGCATTCGATTCCTTCCGCACAAGCTGAACGCCATTTGCCACCCGGAAACATTTTCTGGGTCCTTTGCTTTGGCTGGTGGTTGGCTTTAGCGTGCTTTGCCATCTCGGCCATCCTTTACTTCGTCCCCTTGGGGGGTCGCAGATATTCGACGTTGGTCTTTGGCCTAGGTTGGTATGTTGTCTGGCCATTTGGAAAGTATGTGGAGGGCGACAGTGAAGATCCTGGCGACGAAGAAAACCAACTAGAAGAAGGCGGTCACAACAATAGAGTACCATTGTCCAGAGCTTCTACCATCACTCCACTCACCCCTCGCCAAGCTCAGTCGTACCTGCGGACACACACCCCCAACGAGAGCACGTCCTTACTCTCGGCACGTCATACACGTCATTTCCTTTTGCCCTCCAAGTCCTACGGGGCTGCACCTTCACCTACCACATCAACTAACGCATATCAGAGAGTATCCGAAGATTGGTTAGGGCGCGCTGCTTTCTGGATTGCCTTTTGTGCCGTGATTGCACCCCTTATGCTCTTGACCTGCGTCGCATGCTGGGCCCTGATCTTCACCATCCCTATGGCGAAACTTAATTGGGCATTGATACGCTACATAATCGCCAACCCAACGAGACTTCGATTTTGCGCCCCACCTCCTTTGGTTATCGTTTCATCTAGCCATACCGATGGCCTGACTACCTTGCCAACAACTGATGCTTCTGGTTCCGCAGAAGCAGCTCCCGTTGAGTATTCTGTCAAGCGTCCCCGACTATCCAAAGGTCAGACAGCGCCCTCAACTTCAGGATCTCCAAAATCAACGGTGCTACTTTGTGTATATCGCGCGGTAGGATGGGAATATTACAAGTACACCGTTGGTGGAGTCAATATAATCTTCGTCAACCTTCTCCCCTTCGTATTTTTCGTCATATTCGATGGCTTCGTGCTACTTCCCTTAGCCGAGGGCGTCGAGCACGCTTCGCCGATACTCGCCTTCCTCACTTCTCAGCCACTCATCTTCATGATGAGTCTTGCGAGCGTGGTACCACTCTCCTACTTCATTGGCATGGCTGTTGCCTCCATCTCTGCTCAATCCTCAATCGGCATGGGTGCTGTCATCAATGCTACGTTTGGTTCCTTCGTCGAAGTCGTCCTGTATTCTATCGCCCTTGCTCAGGGCAAGGGGCACCTTGTCGAAGGGTCGATCGTGGGGAGTCTGCTTGCTGGAGTTCTTTTAATGCCAGGAACGAGTATGTGCGCAGGGGCCCTGAGGAAAAAGGAACAAAAGTTTAATGCTAAGAGCGCGGGAGTCACGAGTATGATGTTGATTATGGCATTCATCGGCACTCTTACACCAACTTTGTTCTATCAAATCTATGGCAACGTGAGTATTATCAGGCCCTTCACATTCCCATTGTGACCTTGTCCCTCGCGACGTCAGTTTCAGTTGGTTTGCAGTGGTTGTCCGCATGGCCCTGATGGAAGTGTTCCAAGCTGGAAGTGCGATCACTGTTACTATCAGCACCCAGATCCCGTCAAGGATCCGTTCTACCAATCAACTGTCAAGAGTCTAATGTACTTTTGCGCTGCGATTCTCCTGTTTGTAAGCATCGCAATAATCTCACTCGTCAGTTTAATTCCTCAAATCGAATTCAATAGTCGTATCTCGTCGGACTGTGGTTCTCCCTGCGTACCCATGCTACCCAGATTTGGCAGAATCCTCAACCTCTATTGCATTCCCTTGAAATCCCGCCTACGCACCGTCTATCTGGATATCAGCGCCCCTCCAGCACACCGCAGTCTGCTGTCCGAGAAACGCACAAACGCATGGACTCCCCAAATGTTGAGTGTGATGGGACTTCCAGTTACCGTATTCCGGCTTCGAAGCCTGCTGAATCCACTGCTTGTCAGCCCGCAGTCTCCCGTCCTCCCGTCTCTCCTACAATTAGGCGTGTATCATATGCGCCCCCACCGACCCAACACTTGACCCCACTCTTCGAAAGCGTGGACTTGGCAATTAAAAACACTCAGCTACCAGAAAGCCTGACAAAGGACGATTTTACGCGAGCTGTCGCCGTTGCGACTGTTAGTGCGATAAGGCATCAACAAGGCCAGGGCATTTCCCCAGCACGACTCAGGGCATCCGTGGCCGATGCAGACACTGGCGCTAGCGGGCATGGCGGACATGGCGGGCATGAGGCACCCGAGTGGAGCAGGGCAACCAGTGCTGCAGTATTGTTGGCATGCACTGTTCTCTATGCGATCATTGCTGGTATGTCTTGCCTCAACGCCAAATATTCTTCCAATTGACTGGGGACTCAGACTTACTGGTGGATGTCGTGGACGTCGTGCTAAAAGATTCAGGCATTGATGAGAAGTTCCTGGGCATCACACTTTTCGCTCTCGTTCCCAACACCACAGAGTTCATGAATGCCATTTCGTTCGCCCTAAACGAAAACATTGCATTGAGGTTTGTGTTGATCAGTGCCGCACACTTCTCATCTGAGGACTCTATCATGATAGCATGGAAATTGGTTCCGCATATGCACTTCAGGTTTGCCTTCTACAAGTCCCTGCCATGGTTGCATTTTCTGCTTGGTATGCACCAGAGAAGATGGGTGAAATTGCCTACTCGTTCACGTGAGTTATTCTTTCCCCTATTATGATATGACTTATCACCTTCACTGTGCTAGTCTTATCTTCCCGCGTTGGGACGTCGTGGTCATCATCCTTGCAGTATTTCTCATGACCTACACTTATATTGAAGCGAAGAGCAACTACCATCGAGGAAGCATTCTTATTCTAAGGTATGTACTCAACCGGCGTAGGTGGAGTTTGAATGCACTAATGCACTTTCAGTTATTTGGTTCTCGTCTCAGGGTTTTACTTCGCTCCTCGGGTATCTGATCAAGCAGAGATGATGCGGTTAGGCACGCAGTCGGTATCGTCGTTCAGTTCACCCAACCAACTCATAAACAGCCTATGGTCCTGATTTTTCTTCAACTGGCTAAGCGGCTATACGAGAGACACCCATACATAAATTACATTTCTTGATACACATAAGTTGCGAACAGCTATTTCAATGCAAACTTTGCAACCCTTCCAACACTTTCTGTAACTGATCTACCGTGACTGTTAGCCGCTCGGGTTCAGATTGACCCTCCATAATTTGCTTAAGAGACTGCTCGTCCCTCATGTACTGAAGGAATAATTCAAGGAAATCCCCATCAAGGAAGCCAACAGATGTTGCTTCCGGATCATTTCGACGAAAGTTATTCTTTGGTGCACGGTACCTTGAAAGTGAATTGTCAGTCGTGGTCAGCTTTCAAACGGGAAATACATTACTTTGAGTGACTAAGACCGGTCTTGAGTTCATGGAAGGTCGACAAATTCCTCTGCAGAGCCGTCATGTGGAGTGACAGCTCATCATCGGTGAGGTCGACTATAACACCGATTTGCCCAGCTGGGGTCAGAAACAGTTGTCGGGGTACCATTGGGATGTCCACCGACACATCATGGGAAGTAAGGACGCCTTGATACAGGGGTCAGAGTTCGTTTAATCCGGAACACTATTTTTCTCACCAGGCAAGAACTTGTTGACGATGTCACCCAGGTAGTAATGGCCTTCACGCTCAAGCATTCTGTGGAGTTCATTCACCTGGAGTCGGAATGCGAACAAATTGTAGTCGCTCTGGAGATCGTGAGTTGAATTACAGGCAGCCAGTGAGATGGCACTCACGTTTCCTCCAACAATCGTATTATCGTCCAACAGCTCCGCGGAAGTAGGCCACAGAGACCCATAGTCTTTGGCGATGGGTTCGATTTCGGAATCCTCAAATTTCAGTAGAGAAACCGAGGTGAGCGCATCTCCGACCAACAATTTACCGTCCCGAGAAACGAGGGTAGTGATGAGATAATTGTGATTGAACACTCCAGATTGAGTCATTGACACTTGTTTTTCTGTCCCATTTACCTCGCACACTATGATCTAAAGTAGGAGTGATTAGGTCGTGTGCAGCCGGCTTATTGACGTCACCCACAGAGCTGTTGACAGCGGCCAGAATTTTGTTTTGCATAGAGGTGATTGCGTACACGCAACCCCTGACACTTACAGATGCCATCACAGCCAAAAATACTCGTGAGCCACCCGTCTGCAAGAGCACGAGTCTTCCTCGAGAAGGCTCGCGTTCTCCATCTTCATACGAGGTAACACCAACGCAGAGAAAAGACGTCGGGGCACCCGTCAGAGTGGGGGTGAAAGCATGGAGGGATGTTACTTCTTCGCCTTGGTCAACCTCGAATTCACTGAGTTCTGCGACGAAGTCAGTATTCTACCGCGGAGCTTGAGTTGCTACTGACTTTCAAAGGATGTGTGGTCAAGTATTTGTACTGTGGAGGTAAAAACTTCTGCCTGCCCAATTTGAGCGGGTATTGGCCGCGTACACGCAATTGCGAATACACCCCAGATCGGACAGTGAACAATGCGTCGTGGAGAATCATAGCCTAGAGGGATCTATCTGATGATTAGGAAATGACTGAAGTTCGAGACATTTCAACATACCGATCTAATATGAAGTTTATCGAAGTTCGCTACCGCTCCAATAATGAGGGAATCTGGGCTGGCAAGAATCACCGAAGAGGGATGCGTTATCGTATTCAATTCAGTAGCTGCGCTGATGTCCTGCATGCACGCGTCACCCACAGAACGAAGATGTCACTATGAGTAAGCTATAATACGCACCTTCAGCATCAAAGGTGAGTGTTGTAGGCGCTCTTTTTCCCAGAATAATATTGATGTTCGATTCCCACAAGCGAATACTGTAGGGCGGTCCCTGATACGGCATATGTGCATCGTCACAGGAAGGTTACCAACAGAAATGAGCTTTTGATCCCCTAATGTCTCGTCCCGGAACGGAAATGCAGCCAGAGAACCGTCGACGAGACCGACGAGAAGGTGGTGATGTGGCTGCGAGTGCATATTTCCAGGTTCGCCTGCAAAGTTAAACAGAAGCAAAGATCGTGGAGCAGCAGGAAGCTCTTTAGTTTCGCAGACATCTTTCATACCGTCGTGCCCAGAGAGCTGCAAAACTTTCACCACTCTCGACATCCACAGCCCGACGGCGACATACATCGTGTATGGTTTCGTCCTGTCAAAAGGCAGGCATGTTACAGCCGAGATCTCCGCAGTACAGTTAAACGGCGAGAGCTCGACAAACTCTCGCATCCGGCGCTTCACTAGGCGTTCGCCTTCAAGTATAAGTAAAACCAAGCTGCCGTGGTTAAGTGCGATGAGGATTTGACTCGCATTGATATCGGCAGCTACGATTTTTCTATTAATCCAGCTCGCCTTGCCATCAGAAAGTTTATCCAGTGTCCAGGGATCGCCTACTCGGTTGTACTCTCGCAAGTCAGAATCGTAATTTAGAAGGAGTATTCCTTCGGGGACAACCTGCACAACCAGAGATGAATCAACGTAGGATGATGGAGTTGACCCATTCTTTGGGATTCGCCGTTGAACATTGGAGACTGCCAACGTCCGGGATGACAGAAAACTTCTGTCAGAAGAAACTGTAGCCCCCTTTTCGTCCTCGAAACGAAGCACGTATGTTTCTTGGAGTGTTGACATTACAATATGTGTAGTCGTTCTTAAGGAATGTTCAGCATCAATATATTTCAACGTCAATATATGCTCACTGATCCCTGTATTTTGCGCGCAACGACCAAATGCGGTCGACGTTGGATATACCATGCACGATCGTAGTCTCGCGAAAGTCTGCGCCACTCTTGATAACTTTCAGCGAACCTGTATTCCGTCCTCCGGAACAAGTAACAATTTCATTCTGTGAAAAGCATTAATAACGCCCTCAATCCCAAGGCAGCACCCACTTGACCGCTGTCGTCCGTGTCAACAAGGACTCCATCGACGACTGGCGCAAGGTTGCTGAAACTCTCCAGTTCGACAAGGTAACTACCAATGCCATTAACAATAACCCCTTCAGCTTCTTCATCAATTTTATTGTTAGCCACGAAGGGGCTAGGACCCTTAAGCTTCACGGTGCGTATGGATGCAGGAACGGGTAACGTCGAATGATTTGAGCTGGAAATGGGGGTTGAAACAATCTGAAGCAGCTGCGAGTCGCCAAAATGAGATCCGAGATACACTACTTGATTAGTTAGGTATGTCAAGGTCATCGGAGAGGATGCCTGACGAAGCTCGTGGTCAATCAAGTGGAGAAACCGGGATCGTCACATACCTCTCCCAAGGCAACGAGTGTCAAAGATGTTCCACTGGCTCTTTCGACATATAAGATTGCATGTCTTCCATATCTATCCCCTATCAGGAACGTATCCCTTTCCTCCGTCAGCGAGCAGAAGCTAGCGCAACCAAAGGGTGTGATCTTCGATTCTCCAACTTCAGTAGTATAGGAATAAGACTCACGCGGTGACTTCGGACCACGGCCAGGTGATCACCGCGCGTGCTTTCCTTTTCTTCCACTCCCACTCCTTTTCTTTCTGTTTCGCACTCGCAACCTCTTCTGCGTTTCTGCTCTTCTTCTTCTTTTCCATGCGGCGACTTTTGCGGATATTTTGTTCCAGGACATCGCTCGAGGCTAATTCATAGAGAAGAATTTTACGCCCACCAACGATTAAAATTGCAGCTTCACATTCGGTATCACTGCCGTCCATAGAGGGGACATATATCAAGCGTGGCGTTTGTTCTTCGATGGAGAACCACTTTCCAGGGAGGGATAAGGGAGGGAGCAGCTGTGATGGTGTTGGAGAAAGTTGAGAGTCATCGACTTCAACATCACGCGCGAGAAGCTGGAGACGCTGTTGAAAATCAAAGTGTAGCATAGCCAGCGTGTATGATTCAGCCGACTTAGGGACGAACGTAAGACTGAGAAGGTTTAGCTCCATGATTCTGACATGAACGTAGTTAGCCAAGTTGTACACTTCAGACAACAAAAATGCATGCTGACGACGCCTCAAAGTCTTTTGCGTAACAACCGTCCTCCGTCAAGGTGATAAATTTGAGCTTTCCCGTGTAAATACTCGCGACGGCTAGGGTTCCCGAGGGGTCCACGAGGACATCATGACAGAATTCTGCTGGTCGTGCGCTCTTTTCGGAGAGATCGAGATGATAGGTTGTTCGAAGGTCTTTCTCACCAGATTTGAAGACCGAGAATAACAAGAACACGAGCTCAGGGTCTGGATGATCGGTGAGGACCAACAACCTTATTTTCATGGTGTGCTGTTAATTAAGCAAGCCATCGTTGACAGCACAGTCATCACGATGAATATAAAAATACCGCAATGGGAACTGATCTGATTGCTCGTATTCTTCCCCATATCTCGACCCCTTGTTCGTGGCAAAGCCCTTCCGGTCGTAGAGAGTAGATGTCAATCCTGCTCAGTTTTGCCACTACAAGGAACTCGGGTCCATTTTCGCCCGCTAACGAGCATTTCAGAGAATCAAGGACGGATGAGGGCGGATGGAAAGTAGATACAAGTTTCATGAACGCGAGCTTGTGCTTGAACGTTGGACGTTGAACCAGTAGTACGTGATACTAGTATCATAATAAAGCGGGCTAATACTAACCCTAGTTTACGCCAAACAGTGTCAAAGTCTAGTACTTGCTGCCAGCTACTCGGACGTGGCAGTCAGCGATGCAAACTCGACGCCTGTCGATGGCTACAGCGGTCTCCTCCGGGCCATTACAATCTTTATCGGGCGACATCTACTCCGATTCTCGCTTTCATGGGCACCAGGGACCCAGTCGAAATGTACGGCTATCTCGCGTGACCACTAGCGCGGGTGGTACACTGGCGAAAAGCGAGGATGGTGTGAGGTGTGTGGTCGCAGGAAGGGAATGTTCGTCCGGCTACGAGTCATTTTCATTCGGTGCCTCCTGATGACTGCCGATCCAGCTTTGCGCATCCTTCGTTTATCAGACACAGAAGACACCTCCATTACGGAGCAAACTTCTGCCGTCGGACACAGTGGGCATTGCATTGACTTATCAAGGAATCTCTGGGATGGAAGTGGGCTCAAGATCGAGAGTGCAAGTACCGACGTTGCGTGGTGCAGCGGCAGTTCGTGTTTTTCTGTAATGTACCCTTTCAGAGGAGTGAGATCGCCAGCAGATTACAACAAGAAGATATTGACGAGCGGTAGGAACGGCGATCTCATCATGTGGGACTTGGAGAAAGTTGGTAGCACGAAGTATGGTGTGTGTCTGCGACTGCCTGTTTCCATACTAGTGACCGTGCTACCAGAAAGAAAAACGAGAAATCATATTCGTTCTATCCACAAGCTCTCCTGTTCATCTATGGTCCCATACTATTGTATCACGGGTTCTGCGGATGGTGATATACGTATCTGGGTAAGTTTGTTTTTTATTTGTTTTTGTGCTACGCTGATACATGTGTAGGACTTGCGGGATATGTCGCGCTCAGTGATGAAGATTCATCACCCGACTTGCGTTCGGTCCCTGGTCTTTTCTCCAACTCATTCCAATCCTTTGCAAGCCGTTGCCGGTCTTGACAATGGTTCCATATACCGCTGGGACTTGCAGATGGGACAACGCGGTCAGTTGGATCGTATGCCTCTAGCACATACAGGACCTATTTTGGCATTGGATTGGTGCAGCACATGGGTTGCAAACAAGGGTGCCGATAACCCTACGCAGTTGGAGCGGAGTTGGATAGTCAGCGGTGGCCTCGATCACACAGTCAAGGTATGTCGCTTTTATGCCCCGCTGAGATTTTGTACACTAGCCGCACGGGAAGGTCTGGGATCTCCCAGGGTCAAGCACCGCATTACACATCGTGAACAAACCGACGTATGTGTTACATCCTCCGTATCCCGTCAGACGTGTTCTTTGGCGGCCTGAATATCCATGTGAGGTGGCGCTGGTTTCGAACGCTGAATTCAGTGGCGGGGGTGGCGCAGAGCTCCTGGCGAGCCCCCGGATGCAGAGCATCCCGCCTAGCTTTCTTGCTGCAACGGCTCCAGTGTCAGAATCAAACACAGAGAATAAAGCCACCTTGGCGGGCGAGACAATTGAGATTTGGGACATACGTCGTGGATGGATCGCCAAGTGGACTGTCGACACAAGTGTTTCTGATGGTGGGGTTACTGGTACGCATTCATTTATATCTCGCACTTGCACCGATTTGATCGTCAACGATTGAGGTATATAGATGCTGCCTTCCGCGATTCTCATGCACTTTTGGTTCAGCACGCGTCTGGGACGTTTGCACAGGTCGACCTAAGACACTCACATCGACCTATTGATGCAGTACCGAGGGTTGCACTCTCTTGGAATGCTATCTGTGGCACAGAAGGGGCCCTCTCGTTCGTCGCGGATAAAAGAGGCAAATGGGAGGTACCATACGACGATGTGTGAGTCTGCCATCTTCTCTTTCTCTGCCCTAGTCATCGTATCGTTCGAATAGTCATCCAAATCGACGCTCGTTACTTACTGACCGGAAGTTCACACCAAAGGCGTTAGGAGATAGAAGCCGTGTTCCTTGTCTGCAAAATATGGGGACGTATGTTCGTATTCCTACGTCCACAAATAATGGTCCCGAGGTATTTGTAAAACTTGCTAAGGGTTACGTTGTGGCCGAGAAACCAAAAGAGAAAAAGGACGTATGTACTTTGAACGCGGAGGTGAGTTCAATCTCATGCACGTATGCCAGGGAATTTATTGTCTTTCGTAGGTTGCTACGCTGGCTGGGAACGTACATGCTGCCCAAGCATGGATACTACTGAGATCACTTTTAACGGACATTGTGCCAGACTCTCTTGCCACTTCGTTGCCAGGTCAGAGCGCCAGCGACTTACTTCATGCACTCACTCACTCGACCTTAGCACCGAGTGCCTTGCCTTCAAATGATAGTGTACGCAGTCCGGTTTCCAACCCAGCTTCTTATCGCACCCTATCCGCCGATGCTACCGTTTCATCGCCCCTCCGCTCACCAGCTCAATCGCGTCTTCACCGCCCGAAGACGCCACGGTCTACATCGAACGAAAACGCAGGACATCATCGAGATGCGCAGCCGCCCGCAACCAAGCCGCCCCCCAATTCACGTAATCTGACGCCAGCGTCTTCGGCGTCGTCATCACCACGTCATGTCCCTATATCCCTACCTCCAACACCGGCTCTTCCGCCGACGACAATGATGACGCCAACCACGGTCGCGCAGAGACGGCCTTCCATACTCGTCTCGACTGCTTCGTTGGTATACTCGCACGTCCGCCGGCCCTCGGTCTATAGTCGTGTGACAAGTGCGCACAGCGAGAGCGACAAGAATCTCCGGTATGTCGGCGAGGGTGCGCTGGACGATTCGGATTCCTCGGATGGTGCGGCGAGCGAGAGTATCGCGGACAGTCATGTGAGTGAGGTGGATCATATCGAGTTGGCGCCTGCGCCACCAAAACCGAACCTGAAGAAGACGCGAAGTTTCAGCATTGGGCGGTTGGGGCCTGCGCATCCCAGTCCGCTGTCGCAACTTGCGGGCCAACAACAGTGGTCAGAGGAGGAAGGGGACGGGACGGGGAGAACGGGGACGGGGACGAGGACGGCGGCACGGAAGGGGTTGAGCAGGTTGCGTGTAGAAGACGACGAGGCGAGTCCATCCCCGGTGTCAACCGACTCGGACGGTGAGCGGAGCGACAACTCGAAGGGGGATATCCGACGTTGTGTGGTAACTACAAAATCGCGGTCGTTGACGCGGTCAAGGTCAAGGAAAAGCTCGTGTGCCTACGCGGGGCGGTTGAAGGGCCGGAGTCAGAGTTCGACGGTGGCATCGCTGGCTGCGCCGTTGTTGTCGCCTGCAGGGTCGTCCTCGATTGTACCACCAATTGATTCCCCGAAGCACACTCATGGGGCGATACCGAGGGCGGGGAGTCAAAGTAGCATTGAGACTGTCATCGCGGCGTCAATTCGGGAGCAAGAGAACGATGTGGCACCAGAGGAGCCGCCCAAGCATATCATGGGAGACAAGGAGCCGAACTGCGCAGAGATGAGTCATAGACGGAAAGTCGCTGTTATGGAAGAGGAACGTCAGTTACGGGAGGTGGGTTGGTGTGCACTGCAAGAGGCTCTTGAAGAGTATGCGGATGAGGTGTGTCGTTCGCTGTGTCAGGAGAAATGTAGTATTAAACAGACAACGATCAGGGTGATGTCCAGATGTGCACAATGCTTGCGCTTGTGGCTGCTAAAGAGCTCAAGCTAGGACTCGGTCGGACAATCCAATTTATGGAAGCTTATGTTGGTGCGTGGGTAACAGGAAAGCCGCTGGACGAACGACTTAGAGAGTCGAGTCAGACATGTTGGTGCGATATCGGCTTCACACCTGCGCAGCATACCTACGCAAGTATTCCCAGGTAGAAGAAGTACAAAAGACAACGAGGGTGCGTTTTGTTGACTAATAATAAATTTATGCTATGTTACACCTATTAAGCAGCTGGAAACTGTTATTTACACTGCATGCCGAAAGTGCCGAAAACCTGTGATGGCTGTTCGTTCGAGGAATTCACTTATAAAAGTGACACATGCAGTATGTGCGACGTGCAAGGAGGCGGTGGTGAGATGTTCGATATGGTGCGTGGCTTGGCTTTGTACATGCAGCGAGTGCACTGAATTGTGTGGTGGCAACCAAAAAGTCACCTTCCGGTCCGCACACTCCTATTTCAATGTTCAGTGTGTTCGCACGGTGGCCATCAAGATTGTTATAGACGGTTTTATATGGAACGTCCGATGGTAGACCTTCCGGGGCAACTAATCACACGAGGAAGACAGCTACAGAGAGATCCAGATAGCGAAAATGAGGGTGAGGGGGGACAAGGAGTGAGTGCGAGTGGAGGAGAGAGGGGTATAGTTGGACATCCATGTGCGGCTGGATGTGGACATTACTGCTGGGTTGCCATTTCTCAGAGTGGTGACATATAGAATAGAAAATTTATCTAACTTGGTAAGTGCATCAGTAAATCACCCTTTTTGGTACAGTTATGATATTTACTACAGCAATTTACAGTACCATGACAGTACTACAGTGACAGCAACACAATCATACAGTCAGCCACATCACATACAGAGGTTCTCAGTAGCACAATGATACAGTTAGAGCCAGGATGGATATCAGCTAGTTTGAAGTAGCCAGGTTTGTACAACTTTGTCACATCACCAGAGTGTGGCATGAGTGCTGGCTGAATGTGTCAGCAACTGAACTTTAATAAATCATGTCCTTGACAAGGTGGGGAACACAGACAGCATACCCAGATGAAATGCAGCATGAAATCATCCATAGTATCACGAAACTCATGCATATCCTTCTTGCTTCACTGCACCCCTTACTGATTTCCCCTTAACATCAGCCAATCAAATACATATGTATCATACTTCTGTCTTATCTGGACATGGATGGGTCCTGGAGCTCATTCCAGGGCACCCAGATTGTATTAGGAGTGAGCTCAGGATGAACAAAGAGGTATTCCTTGCTCTTATAGTGGAATTCCATTCCCTTGGCCATTAGAACACCCATTGAGTCATATTTGAGAAACAAGTAGCCATCTTTCTGTATATGGCTATGACTGTTGCATCTACAAGTCTTTGCAGGCAACCACTTGGACACTAGGCATCGAGAGGAGTGTTTCTTAAGATACTACTTGTAGGAGAGGATCAAGAGAACTAGACTGGAGACTGAGCTCCGTCCAGTCTTGCTTTATATACTATTCTACGTGTAGATACATGTTGTGTATTGATCTAGATATGTATCTACATAAGTCCATCCCCTAGACCCAACATGATCAATATGAGAAGTCGGCCTGTATTGGAGATTAATATATACATGAGGTTACCAGCCATTGATCTGCTGCGGGTGAGTGGAATGGAAGGTGTCAATAGTAATTAAAGATAAGGGATCACATCACAGTGATGGGGTGACTGATGTGAGGTCTGTGATGATCACGATGTATTAAATACATGTTGTGATCAGTGGGGCAAAAGGTGAAGAGCTGAAGATGAAGCCCACTGATCTAGACGGGCCCATAGATCCCCTGTGTCTAGCACAGTGTCTGTGTTGGGTTTTCCCTTGATAAGATAAAGAGAGCGTCCATATATGCAAAGTAAGGGTGAAAAATACATAGCTGTAACAATGACTGGTCTGATGATAAGGCATACTGGTGAGCAATTTCAATGTTCAAATGATACAATCTTTTGATAAGCCACTTGTTGTTTCATACATGGCCATTTGGACACTTATTGATCTTATCATGGTGACCATAATTATAGATATAAAAAAAAACCCTCAGCATTCTTGCTAGTCCACCATTCTACACTCAACACATTGTTCTTCCTACTAGTAAAGATATATCATTAAGAATCCAGCTCAATTCAAAGTTCTATTCATTTTTTCAGAATGTAATTGATGTGATCAATGGTAGTCATATCTCAATGTTGGTACCATTGTATCTCCACTCAGCATATCACAATTGCAAGGGCTTCTTGTCATAGAATGCCCTTTTCATCTGTGATTTTGACCTCAAGTTTACTGTTACAGCTATATATTTTTCATCCTTTACTTTGTGTTACAGCTATATACAGTGACTTCAAAAAGCATTACAATGTTTGACTAAAATGCAATGTGTGCAATATATTGCAACCATCCGTGGGAATTTCGCTTAGGTTATGTGAGATGAAATAAGGTTCATA
The DNA here is from genome assembly GCA_038094595.1 of Pulveroboletus aff. annulatus. NCBI lineage: Eukaryota > Fungi > Basidiomycota > Agaricomycetes > Boletales > Boletaceae > Pulveroboletus > Pulveroboletus aff. annulatus. The sequence goes on along the minus strand of JBBPTX010000001.1, from coordinate 239 downwards.
CTCTCGGCTACCAAAACGGTCCCTGGGTCATGTGATTTGGTTCAGGGGCTGGTGAGATATGGCCATTTCAAAACAGCAATACCATTGTAACGCTTTTTGGACTTTTGATATAAATGAAGTATTTCTGATATATTAGTACATGGTATAGCCTCCCTTTGCCTTGATCACTGCCTCAACCCTCCAACACATGCTCTCAATCAACTTCTGACACTCCTCAGCAGATATCTCCTTCCACACCT